>CAJVNO010000077.1:584243-1201100 GCA_911174995.1 Penicillium olsonii
GAAAGAGAAAGAGAAAGAGAAAGAGAAAGAGAAAGAGAAAGAGAAAGAGAAAGAGAAAGAGAAAGAGAAAGAGAAAGAGCAAGAGCAAATATCACAGTCAACCCACGACCTTCCAGCAAGCGGTATCACCGACTACAATACTGGGAATCCCTCCGCTCGATTTGCAGAGCCACTTTATCTTCTGAAAGGATTGATATTGGACTCATTCCCTCCAGGTGATCACCGGCGCTCAACCTATTCTGAAGTGTTCGAGTCGCTCCAATCTCGCTATTGGCTCATTCTCGGAGGCCCTGCTCCCATTTCTGCCCCAGAGCTGTGGCCGAATATATTCAGTTGGTTGTATATGCTGCCGGAGGATTTCGTACAGGAGATGCAACGAAGGCACCCCGTTGCGCTGTTGCTGTTTTCATACTTTGCAGTTTTGTTGAACCAGCTTGATTTTGTCTGGTTCATTCGAGGCTGGCCTCTGCATATTGTGCAAGGGGCGGGTCAGAATTTGACAGCATTCTATCAGCCATTCATTCGCTGGCCTCTCACTCAACTTGGCGTGGATTTAAACACCCAAGAATGGTCACCAGTGGGTTCGACTTTCGAAACGCTTGAATGTTGAGATGAGTTTTCAAGTGTGATGGAATTGAGATAGGAAATCGAACGAGTGTGAACTCTGGGAAAGAACAGAATGGAATGAACAAGAAGAAAATTGAAAAGGAGCGATTAATGATACACGTCGCAATGCGATCAATGGAGTGCCAGGCAATAGTTGCTTCATGGCTCAGTTGCCTGCAAGGTCGTCAACCCTACCCCAACGGATACATCATGGATCGAACATTCCAAATAGGAGGCTCAAAGGTACTCAGGCGATACAAGGTCATACTTGCAGCTATTATTTCAGAAAACGCCGCTGGTGTGTGATCTTGCTTCCGTGGGTGTTTGTCGCATTCTTGCTGACACACTTGAAGCTTTTCGCATCAAAGACACTGCCACCCTGGTGGACGGCCTTCGCCGGGTATGGACATAGGATGCGCGATGATTTGATACCACTCGTGGTATTGTAGTTCACAGGCAATGTCTCCGGCACCTTGCCGTCTTCCACCCAGTGGCGAAGAGCGTCAAACGTTGTGAGCGGCTGCCCTCCAACACCTCCCGAACAGTGGCCCAAGCCTGGTGCCTCGAAATAGCGGAAGAAGTCTTGCACATCGTGCATCTTGTTGCTCACGGCGCGATAATAGTACTCTGTGCTCTTCGTTGGAATCGATTCGTCTGCCTATTGGGACATCAGCATCACTTCAGGTATAAAGGGCCGTCATTCTTGAAATCGAGGGAGACTTACCATGCCGTGATAGGAGATGAGCTTTCCTCCGGCCTTTTTGAATTCGGAGAGGTCAGGATTGTCTGCAGTCATGAGATCGGAATACTCCTGGGCTCCGCGGCGGAATAGTTGATCGTATTCTTCGTGGGTTGCATTCTGAATGTTGAATGCTTTGTTCTTGGTCACAAACAGTCGGAACCACAGATCCGCACCCGAAGAATTCTGTCCTGGGGTAGAGCCGAATGCGCTGATATCCGCGCCCCGGGTGTAGCCATGCCAAAGGAATTCTCCATCGGCGGTCCGAGGTCCGTCCCAGGCTGCATTAGCAACGAGCGCAGCAGTCTTGCTGACGCGCATCCTCTTTTGGGTGGAGCTGCAGTAGAAAGTCGAATTGACCACCGAGGACGCATCGAAATCACACATTGAATCATCGGAGATAAGTCCATCCACAACACCGTCAAGATGATCACAATTGGAAACAGCCTTCTTCGAAATGAAATCCAGCTCACATGCTAAAGGTTGGGAAGATGCACCAGCCCATCCAGAGACCAGAAGTGGGTAAAACACAGAAGGGGTGAGCTCCGTCCAAGACAAAGCCGGCGCTGAGGCGGCAATGCCGTCGTACGCAGTCGGGTAACGCTGTGCCAGCATCATGCCTTGTCTACCACCCTGAGAGCAACCACTCCAGTAAGAGTACTGAGGATCTTGCCCGTAGAAGCTTTTGATGAGACTCTTTCCGATGATCGCCTGATCATTCAAAGAGACATAGCCGAGGTTCTGGAGATTGTAGAGATTGACATTACCCGGGCTTGTCTGGGCCCACGATTCAGGGGATCCTGCATCACCCAACCCGGCATCAGTTGTAGTAGCGGCGTATCCCTCTCCAATAGCTCCGGACATGAAGAATTCCGAGAACACGAATCGGCCAGCGGACCACCCTCCTCCGCCTGTGGCTTGCAATCGCTGATTCCACTTGCGAGGGAGCCAAGTCTCAACGGTAATGCGATCGTCGTGTCCAGGGTGAGTGTATGTGATTGTCACGTTGCAGAACTCGGCATTTTGAACATCGACGTCTCCGTGGTTGTAGTTGAAAGAAGCAGGCACGTTCAGTGTATAGTTCTGGACCCAGTCTGCGGAGAGTGAAAGAACTTCTGCTCCAAATACAGACGGAGTCGATATGGCTGTGGGCGAGCAAGCAGTGACATTGGTGCCAAACATAATCAAATTGGTAGAGCAGATGCTGCTCGAAAGACAAAAAGGTTTAAAGATCCTCAGATATTGGGCCCCAAAGATCCTTTTATAATCTAACGGCCGCTGGACTACTTATTCATGAACCCTTCCTGGATGACTCCGTCGAATACGAACTGCCTTTTGAGCCCTCCCGAGGTCATCATGCACCCGGTTTCGTGGGCCATCTCCACTCCCGGTAATTTTGACTGATTTGGCTAGCTTTTTATTGCTTAGAACTCTTCACAATCTTAAAATAGTTTATCTTGGGTGACAAATTGGGTGAGAGACTCCAGGGCTGTGAGGCCCAGTCATATGGTGCGTCTGAAGAGCATTCGCTGAGGCATACAAGCGCTCGCTACGGAGTAGACTCCAACAGTATACGAGTATCTTTTGTAAAATGTTACGACTGAATTTATTGTGTTCTAGTGATGATCCTCACTAATAAGCCAAAATCTCCGAGGATCTCCCTAAGCGGGAAAATTTATTTATGTACTGTAGATACAAGGCGTAGCGTGACTATTTTACCCTTGAAATAGTGGAGCAGCTAGAGACAAATTTGCTAACTAGGCTGGCTGCGATCCCCACTTGGGCCACACTTTAGTCGTTTCGCCGGGTATTCCCCACACAAGACGAATGCGAGTTTCCTAATCGGGCTATAAACGTTGAGTGACTTGCAATGGAAAAAAATATTTTCTCCTTTTTCCTCGGAATCTTTCAAGGAGGTGATGCGGCTCGAGAGTATAAGACCGAGAAAAATCGGAGTTACGTCTACTTGCAATCCAACTATTTCTTCTTTGTTGAGTGTGCATTCTTTTTCATAACCAAATACCACCTCGAGTCCACAGTGCTGCGAAATGGCTAGCTCTTCACAAAAGGTCTATCAGGCTTGGCCAACTGACCCTCCAACCTACGAACAAGTGAACGATGGGGCCACGCAGAGCCGAGAATGGAATTATTCTCTCTTCGACTGTTGTTCGCCCGGCACGCTTTGTGAGTTTTCGTGGATATGATAGCGGATACAATTTTTAATCTAATCATACTTAGGCTTGATGGCCTGCTGTTTACCGTGCCTGGCATATGGAAAGACTCAAGCTAGAGTCCAAGACCCAAGTTTGCGAGGCTTTAGCTACGTGAATAGCTCTGTAAGCTTCAGCATTGCCGTTACCCAAGATGTTTCACTAATCTCGCCTCACAGTGCGCCATTTGGACCTTCCTGAGCTTTGGAGCATTACAGTGGATTTCTCAGACGATCACGCGTGGTGAGCTGCGAAAGCAACACGGCATTGAAGGCTCATGCTGTGGGGATTGCTGCGTGTCGACATTCTGCGGTTGTTGTGCTATTATCCAAGAGGAGAAAGAAGCTGAGCTTAGGTCAAGACCTAATCTGGCCGGCTACCAGAGGACACCTGCCATGGGTATGAACTAGGTGCTCCCTGTACTTGCTTTTCCTTTTATGGCATAGTCTGCTCGCATGATGCCGTCCTCTCTTTCCGGATCCCGCTCTCTCTATTTCCTTATGTCTGTTCGCATATTAATACCATTAAGAATTTTCATTTTTCTCTTCAAATACGTGCGTATTTATACCCTGCTTAGTACCTTCATGAAAGAACAATTTCAGTTTCGCTAGACGGGGAGGAACAAATTCCGTGGTTTAGTGTGCTGCAGCCTGCAACGAGTGCCATTGCGTACCGAAATCTCCGGAATGCGTATTTGTTGTGAACACCTGGTCAGGTGGCCATGTTTTCCCAGATCTATACCTCGAGAACCCATTTGCCGGGTAGAATTCGATGACCTGAAGCTTTTTCTTTGGGACAGAGATCGAAGGTTTGAGCTTCCTTCAAGCTGTCAATGTTTCCAGGGTATTTCATCCCCGCTTGCCATTGAACCTTCATCAATGCATTGTGCCGCGATCGCCATCGCCCCCTGACCCTGATCTTCATCCCTCTTGAGACATGGATTCGTACCCCTCGCGTTTCGACCGTATTTTGCCCATTCTTCGGTATCGAAGGATCTTTTTCGTTGGCCGGCTTCTGACCTCTGTTTCCTAATGGGGTCTGCGGAGCTGCATGATGCGGCGGCGGGGAAGGTGAAACGTCGCGCCTCTCTGAAATAGGCGAGATGGATACTGATGTGACTGGTGATTCTAGCCTTCAGACCCGTTTCTCAAGCACCGTGAGAGTATTCTGGGTGGGAATGACCTGTTCCTCTTGCTGAGATTGTTGGTGTGTCCCGAGGTTGAGAGTCATGGGCACATGACGCCGGGTTTTGTCTAGCTCTCAGTTCCCTCTTAGTTGGGCAGTTTCCACGCTTCCCCAGATAAGCGAATCAAGTCTTCTCTCTCTCTTGGCCTCTCCAACAGTCTTGGCCCTGTCGGTCCGTGTGTTCCTGTTTTCCAAATCCACCTTGACGCCCAGTGTGGCTTTGGTCAGACTGCTCCTGAGCGCTGCGCGATCGCCGGAACAGGCTCACTAGGAGCTGATCCCTCTACCTCCCCAGTCTGAGGGCTCTCCGCAACTGGATCCACGGCCGGAGCAGCCTCACTAGGAGCTGATGCTAACCGAATGCATCAGCAATCGTGCTGGCTTGTGCTGTGGTGCGAAACTCACTTGGTACAACAAAGCCATTCTCTTGGCCACTACCGTACCAAGCCTCCAATGAGTAGGACATGCACATGCAACACCAAAGGAGAGGGTGAGACATCTATCATCAATATGTCAGTCATCAGTTCAGGGTGCAGGGTCATTGTTGTGATTCATGATCACACAACACGTAATTGCGAAAGCTCAGGACGCGGTTGATTCAATGGTGTGGATGGTGATGCTGAAGGCGCAGGATGCAGCCGATTTGATGGTGAGGATGCAGGTGGTGAGGGATTGCGCGCATATTTTGGCCAAACGGTGCTCTGAACGCGATTCTGTGATCTCAGGACCGCAGTACACGCGCGGTTTATTCATTTTCAGGCAATGACCCCGACCTGTTGGGGCCAGGACGGACAGCAGGTGACGGCACCGCAGAGTCTTTGCGTTCACCTGCAACTGCAACAGACTGTGCGGCAACAGACTGGAGCCCCGCGGAGTTTGTAAACCTGCTATCAGAGCCCAAATCCTGGAAAAGAACATTGTTTCCTGAGTCCGTCTGCTTTTCCTGTGGCTCCACAGGCACCTCGAACTGGGTGGTTAGTTGTTCCGGAACCAACTCTTCGGTCTGAGCACCGCGTTGCCTCGGAAGCAATAATATCTCGGATTGGTATTGGTATGGCCATGATCCTCTGGTCAGATTCCGAAGTCCAACTCTGTCCCAATCGAATGGGATCATTGGTGTTTTGGCGTTTCTTGGGACAATTTAATTGTGGTCCTGCAGTTTTCGCTGCTGGGGGGCTGTCTCGAAAAAGCTTTGAGGATGCATCAGCATTGTTTCGCAGGTTTGCCAATTGGCCACTAACCCCATTTCCCATTGGGGATTCATTGAGTCAAAAACCAGCTGCTTTTTCTCTCGGAGAATATAACCTGGACCATTCGGTTGCTAGTTCATAAGTTGAAACTCCTGGAAAAAATCGATATTCGTTGCGTCGAATATCGCTCGCTTCGACTTGGTAGCCTCGATAGCCCCAGCCCTGGCTTTCCCCCCGAAAACTTTGGTTTCTGCCAGTGCCCATTGTATGCGGCCCGTGAATCGTGAAATCTTCACTGCAACCACCCGTCGAAAGTTCATTTAAGTGTCGTCTCGGGGAGCTCCCCCATCAACCACCCTGAAAGTTCCAATTGGAAACCCATTCTTCAAGGGTCCCACTTGCGGATTGCTCTAAAATCGGTCGTCAATATCGAGCGCCGATATATCTATTTGAAAGTTGTCTTCGGGGGTGTTACCTTACTTCTTCCCATCCTGGATGGCCTCCCGAATCCCTTATTCCATCTTTCTCTTTCGCAGGTCGACGGTATGTGTGGTAACTGGTCCGATACACCCATTCAAATCCTTCGGGATCTGTGTCATCAAAGCTTCGTCAGTCCAGACTACCCGCTCCATGCTGAAGCTGCCCTCCGAACTTTCACGGGTTGTCTTCTTCCGGCCCTTGGCCTTTTGGCCTTTTTGTTGCGGGCCATGATTTCATGTCCTCGCCGGAATTTCTTCTTCGGCATAGAGAAGTAATTCCAACAATACCCGTGGAATTTGTGAACTGGGTATCAAGATGCATCACATTTGGTTGCTCTGTTTGGGATGTTTGGATGACATGGGGCTCACTTCACTCTCTAAGTCTCGCATTTGACCCGAGATTGAGACTGAGCGACTCCAGAAGTACCAACAGAGCAGACAGGCGGATTGTATACTTGTCTCAGAGTGTGGGCGTCATGTTGATCTGACAATGGACGATCAGTAGAGACTATTGCTGTATTTGCTTCCATCTCAACAGCACTCGATGTCCAAGAGTGTAAGTGAGAAGTGACCCTTCTCGACTGAGCCACGAGAGCGTATCAGGGGAATACTGGTTTCGTTGAGTCCGTGGTGAACTGTATGAGCTTTCGAATCGTCAGTGATACAACCAGTGAAAGGTGAAGGAACAGTGACACTCACATCCCGCCACGATTCCGAGGTCCATCTTGAAGAGAGTTAGGGGCGGGGATTTCACCGTGTAATGACTCGCGATGAAGGTGAAATATTCATGAAGTTCCTGACAAAGGCAAGAGAGATTACCTCGGGATGCTTGGTAGGAACTTGGTTGTTAGTGGGGAGAAAGAGGGGAAATGAAAGTTAATTCACGGATATCTCACAAATAAGACATAGAGCAAATCATCCCGTCGCCGCGGCACGTAGTTTTTAGTTGAGAAATCGGTTGCTGGGAGAACTGATCAGACCTGTTGAGTACATGCTGCAGATGAAAGAGCATGGACGAACCTTGGAAGTTCTGCCTGATTAGTCGACCGTAGAGAAGGAAAAGAAGAGAGGAGAGAGGGGGAGGTAGGGAGGGAGCAGGACGTGTGTAGTACCTACTCTATTGGTTTGGATCTCAACTTAGGAATAATGGAGTTACGGCGACGCGAGTTTATTGAGTATCAAAATGTAGCATTTTAGCTGATTTATGGCATTTTCTGTCTATGACCGTTTTCCCGCGACCCTAGCCGTGACCCTGAAAATCATATGGTAAAATATGAGCAGCTAACCTTGGAATCACTCCTGGCTTGGTGCAAAGAATCCGTACTTCCCCCTTCGGGGGCAAGTGTTGATCATGTAACATGGGGGCCAGTTCGACCCCGGCCCCAGCCCCGGCCCCCTGCAGCCCCCGACCACTAAATCAGCCTCGTCTTCACGCCAAAGTTGACGGACCCAGCCCCAAGTCCAGTTATCTGGTAACATTCTCCACGCTTGTTCTTCCCGCCATCGCTTAAATAGAACCACAGGATCTGCACGGCGAGCATATCTTCCGACGTTACATTGACCCGTGCAAACCAACAGAAAGTAAAGGTATCCATTGGCATACATAGACCGGCTATAACACTGCCAAGTCAAAAGGAGCATGGTTTGGACCCCCGGGGCCACTAATCGCCGTCGTATCCAATTTTCACGGGCTAAAAAGACAACCTAACTTACCTTTCATCTAAGTAAAGATTCTTGTAGTCTATATACAGTATGCTAAACCTTGGAATCAAATTGTCTTGCTAGACATTTTTTTTCGAATTTTCATGTCCCGAATTGCCCAAAACTGACATAGGCAAGACTACATAGTAAATGCAGCTGTCAACCTTGCAGACTGAGGCTTCTTCACCCGTGGACTGCACCGCAGATCGGCCCCGGGGTGGACCCACTGGCGCCCAAAGTACTAGCATGTACGCAGTAGTGCTTGTTTATCTTTACTGTCTCTAGAACCGTAAATGGGGGCCGGATATGATTTTGAGGTATTGACACGCTGCCCAACATTTCGATATCTCGTGATATGCCAGAGCTGCGAGAAGGGGTTGTCTATAAGAAGGCCGGTGGTTCCCGGCAACAATCTACTCTTCAATCCAACCAAGAACTCCCTTCTACTCAACAAATATACCTACCTGAACATCTTTTTGACCTTCTTTTTCACCATGAAGATTTCAATCTTTGCTTCTGTCCTCTGTGCGTCCGTCGCCATGGCGTCCGGTGTTGACTTCTGGGGCGTCATGTCCTGGACTGACAACAGCGACTGCAGCGGCGAATCTGCCCAGGTCGGCGACGAGGTTGAATATGGATGCCACAACATTGGCCATCTGAGCAAGTCTGTCAAGTCCGAAGCCGTTGGTGACTGGACCATTACCTATTTCCGACGACGGGACTGCCTGGGCAAGTCTATCGTGACTAGCCCCAAGAACCGATATGGCAAGTGCCAAAGCTCTGATGAGCATGACGTTGACGGATGGAGATCGTACACCGTGAGTTGATGGCTCTACTTCCTGGACTTAACAGAGTTAACAAGTTATCGTTACTAGGTCACCAAGAACTAAAGCGATTGGTCAAGATTCGATCTTAATCCCCGAGATAAGAATCTGGATAAAGACATGATGATGTTTCTAGGCTTGTTGGGAATCTTGACGAGTTGAAGGAATGGGAAATAAGATGAGGGACCGAAGGGATCTAAAGAACAGACCATGATCATATCTCCATGGGTCGGCGCTTGGAAATCTTGATGACTATTCAGAACCTGACCTCGGGACTTCTCAAATAGTTCTTTTTATGATCAATCTCAAACCCAAGAAGGTAATTTCACACTTAGAGTTCGCCGTCATTTAAAGTCTACCTACCGATCAAGTCTCTTCCTCGCCCCGACGAGCAGAATAAGAAGCCTGAGAAGCGCGATTGGAGATTTCCCCCTGATCATTAGCAATGGATTTGATCTGCTCCTGCATCGCACGCTGAAGTACGATCAGCTTTTAAATCAACAACCACAGAGTAGCAACAAGGTCTATCACACGAAGACGAGAGACCATAGGTATCATCAAGGATACCTTTCACCCGTGATATTATTCTTTACAACCACGATTATGTCGGACCCAGATTTTCCAAGTGCCACTCGAGTTGAGCTTGCCACTTCCATAGATACCTGGCTTGGTCCTATGGTCGCGGCTATGGTCGGAAGCTTGATAACTTTTGCTCTAGACCTGTGTTTGAGAGCCAAGCCAGGTGGCTATGGAAGAGACAAACTCAACTCGAGTGTCACTTGGGGAACTTAGGTCTGACATAAATGTGGTTGCTAAGAATAATATCACGGATGTGCGCTCAACAATTCTCAAATAATGTAGGCAGCGTCTTCATGGAAACTGGCCCTCATGAGGAAGTCTCGGAGCAGTGAAGGAACGATCGTGAGCCTCACCAAGATCAGGTCATATCCCAGGGAACTCCCGAGGTCAGACTCAAGGCACTTTGCTCTGACTGCCTCATAGAATCAAACACCCAGGCGAGTCGGTCTTTGTGTTGGAATCTCCGCGCAATATGTAGAATCCACCGCGCACAGGAGTCATCACTCTCTGAAATGTGTTCCCCCTTAGCAAAGCAACATTCCTCCGATACATTGCTTCTTCGGACAATGCATCTGGGAACCCAGATTGAATAGACTCCTTCTCGAATCGTGAGCGAGAGTCGACCGGTTCCTGTCTCGGTGGTGTTGACACCACACAATCAAGGCGATACTTCCACTCAACATCTTCTGTGCTCAGCCCTGGTCCCAAGTCCATCCACCGAGTAAGAGTGAGACTTGTACGAGACTCATCCAGGGTTCGAATCTCCAACTGCCAGGAAGTATTGCATTCATCACATTTGCCTTGATCGGCGTGGGCTTTGGAGTCAGTGGTAGAGCAGTAACGCTTGATTTGAGAGTTCAAGATATCATAAAAGTCAGAATTCAAAGTATTGATATGCTTGCAAACTCTCATGATTGCGTATCCGCGACCTGCCCAAATCCATGCTGCATTCTTTCTAGCCACCACTGCTATATCTTGCGTCCGCATGCATAGCCCGGGAGGCGTTGAACAGATTCGAGTCTCAGCAGAGAAAAGCGTCAGCATGACACCTCTCTGGGGATTTCCGGATAAGTTGTTGACATCGCGCTGTATCAAAAGCGAGTTTGGTTCAAGTATATTGGCTCCCACCTCTGTGTAAAGCAATGACTCAACAGGAATACCAAATTCCGGTCCATGATAGAACCTTCTCATGGCAAGTTGAAGATGCACGAAATAGAAACCGTAGTGGGTATATGATGGGTAGCTTGCGAGGGGTAGCTCGAATATCAAGTGACAATTGTCGAGATCCCTAGGGCTTATATTGTGATTGATCGAGGGAGAGTAGAGGCTGGGCAGTTGAATCTTTCTCCACAAATGAAGGCGAAGACAGATGAAGCAGGGATAGTACTGCGGAATATCCCGAGATATCCGAGACAGCAATTCAATACGTTCGTAATCTGTTGGTGTTCCGGTGCGAACGCTTGAGAACTTTGAAAATGCATCTGTAGAAAAGGAATTCAGCAGGTGACGGTTGCCTAAGGCGAGACAAGCAAAGTCGGCGGGTGTTAGGTGCGCGGAAATCAACCACAATAGCTCAAGTGGGAGCTTCGTCAAGGCTGCCTTTCGGGCGTTGGCCATCTTGTTTCTAAAAAGGATTTTCCCCCGTTTATCGCTCCGTTGAACTCCGAGGTGCTAGGCTGATCTCCCCAATGAGTAGAGAAGGTGGCTTGGTGATAACAGCGATAGAGGGGAGAAAAAGGGAAAATGTTGACCAGCCCTATGATGAAGTTGAAATAATCTTGAATGGAACAGGGAAAGCTTGAGAATTGTTTCTCCATTGTCTGTATAGATGTATGACGACCCTGCTCGTATGCGCTTTGGCCTTGGTGCCTTACAACTCCCAAACAGCGAGCTCCTCGGTTTCCGTGCATCCATGGATGAGGAGAAGCAATCTCAGGATTTCCAAAGAAGATCACTCTCGCACATGGCCGCTAATGTTGTTTGCCCATGTGCCCGTCACTTGGTCGGATCACCGCGACGTTCTGTGTTGGATTTTTCACGAAACTCGTTTTTTAGAGGCGACAGCCAGCTCAGAATTTGGTGAAAGAGAGGGCATACTCCAATATTTGAAGTCGTTTTGAAATGACCAAGGGTCAACACAATGAGAAAGGAAACACGTCCCATCACTCTAATAGGTACTGCCCAGGTGGTAAAAACGACTTGCAAATTTGGTTTTGTGACAGTAAAACGCCGGTAAGATACACGCTGAAAATTACGAACTGCAAAAAGATGACAGCTGACATGTCGATCCTGAGATCTGGTCTCCCACGAACTACTCTCCACTCCGGTGATTCAAGGCTAAAGGCGCCGAATTTACCAACTTCATGGGTTTGTCGATCAAACAAGGAGCGGTGTACTAGTTCAGATCAGATTCGATCCCAGCGGCCCGGGTGCCTGGAAGCCCCGGGGCTAGTGAGTGAGTCTCCACGGGCAAGCCGACGTGTGGTCCGGCTGTCCCGTATTGTCCCGTATTCTCTACTTTTCGTGTAACTTTCAATGAAGTCGATACGAGACATACATCCGACTGATTGGAGACAAACGCGTGGGAAAAGCCCAGAAAATCATGTCTGGAAGGTATACCAGGCCCAAAATCTCTGTGCATGCCATCTTTTAATAATCTTTCGAAGTCAAAAGAAGCCCGGATGTACTCCGTATGTGAAAATAGTTTAAATTTGACAAAGTCTCCAGGGCTGGGAATCGGATGATTGATGACTCCCGGTGCCCTAGGGCACATACTCATCAACCCCATCACCATTTATCTATTCATTCCCTATAACAGAACACATCCATGCCCCTCCATGACTGATAGCGCATACTCGCCCAGGTCCACTCCGCCAACACCCAACACCCAGGTATTTCCCGTGGACAGACATGTACGTCCCAACTAGACGGTTGTGTTGCACGCCCTCCTCTTCTCTCAACAACACTTCATACAGGGGTTGCTCGACCTGACGCTGGACAACATACGTGGTTCCACCCTGCACCAAGCCTGCATCTCCAAGTCCTTGCAGCTTTTCGTTCCATTCCCAAGGCGATAGATCGTCCCCAAACAAGATCCCTTCGCCCTTGCCTCCACGCACGGGCTTGAGGATATACTGGTTTTTGAAATATGATACCTCGTCACATTGCTTGACAAAGTCTTTGAACTCTGGGGACCCCGGGAGGATAGTGTTCACAATACCGCGGCGGAGAACATCCGCTTGATGTTCGGTCAGAATGCCATGCTTGTGAACAAGGGAATACAGTTCTTGACGGACGATCCCCAACATCATTTTGTCGTGTACCAGAAAAACAGATCGGAAATCGTTGAAGCAGCGCTCAGAAATGTGCTGGATCATCTTGACCGACAGTGCCCGGAGTTCATGCTGGTGCAGCTCAAGTGCTACCTGGTCAATTTCTTCCAAAACTTCTCCATTCTCCGGGTCGGTAATCACCGAGGACTTGGGATGCTTCGTGTTTGCTGACAATGCTTTGTCGACATTAATCACGCAGCAAAGCTTGTACCCGGTCTTTGAAGTTGAATCCGGAATAAGGCGTAGGTCCTGCGGTGAAATGATTCTAGGCACGACGCCGGTCCGTCGCTCCGCGCATTCCAAAAACATCAAGATATCGTGGCCGCCCTCGGCGCCTTTGAGAAGATGCAATGGGGCGTCAGGGTTAAACAGCGTGAGCAGCCCATCAATGATCTATACCTCGAATCGTTAGCTTTTGCGTCACGCAGTGCAAACCTTGAAAAGGTCGCGAAAAATGTACTTCTCACCTCACTGGAGTCTGCTGCGCCACTGAAATCGTGATCTTCGGCTCCTAGGGCAAGTAAAGCATCCTGGCCGTACGCGGATATAAGAAATCCATTAAATGCAAACCGAGCATTGATCTCGCAAATTCGAAATTGCTCTTTTGTTCCTTGTCCATTGGCTGCCGGAACTTCTTCAATCAGAAAGTCTGGTCTCCAAGAGCCCTGGTTCTTTTGAAATGGACGAGGCGCTCCCTCTGTGCCATGTGCGCGGTCAATCCACTGTCATCCGTTATTATTCTAGTTCGATCTCATAGTTCTCTAGTATGCCTCAGTCGGCGGAGGTGCACTCACCTTCAGAAGGCTTTCCTCGTGTTCGTCAAGTGGCATTCTTTCCGGAAAAGCGGCTTCTTCGTCCCTCCACCATCTTTTCACGATATTGTTGATTGCCAGAGCCAGCGCTTCGTGCAATTCCTTCAGGTCTTTGATGTGCTATTCACTCATTCGCATCGGATGCGGGCAGCCTTGTAAATGTGCATCATGTGGCCACCCAAGTCGAGGACAAGGCACTTCAAGACTCTTGATGTTCACTTCTCGCTCTTGTAGCCGGGTGAGTTTCTCTGTCTGGGCTGGAGAAACAAGATTTTCCGGGGTATCGCAACTATTTCTGCTCGCCGCAAGAGATATTTGACGAAGCCGACTGTGGTTTTCGCTTGTCATTTTGCTTTTGGCACGAAGTGTGGGCAATCTTCAGGGTGTACGGGTAAAGTATGCTGAGAAATGAGACCTTGAATATTCTCTGACTAATTCTACAGATCTTCCGAGGTCGTTTGGCATTTTAATCTACTTGGGGCTTAGAGAAATGGACACCTAGGCAACAAAGACGAAGTTTCCTCTCTGTTTCTCTTTTTTCTTTTTGCAAATGTCTGTTTTGAAATACAAGTTTCTGTATGGTTACCAATCGGTACATTACTCGTAATTAAATACACAGTCCACGGGTGATAGTAACACGACGGAGATCTGGGTGCCAAAACTGAAATCAGGTAACAAACGCAGAATGAAGTTTGTTAAGGCGTACTACTGAATAGGTATCGCATTCATCTACCAGACAGTATACATGCTCACACTGAGATACGATGAGAAGTGTAAGGGACGACCTTGACATTGCCGATTAAGCCAGTATCCACGTTGCCAGGCAAAGCTGTCAGCAATGGCTTTGAGCCCGAGATCTCGAGCTCGTCATAGATGCTTCGAATGTAATTCCACATCAAGGTCGGAACGACAGCAGTGATTTGATTAGAGCCGTTGTGCAAGAATGGACCGATATCAACCATGGGATGTGCGAAGTCCAGTGCATGGATTGCCTGACCATTCACGAAAAGCTTCAAGCCATGCGAGATTTGAGGGAATGACAGATATGCCCCGTTAACTGACTTGGTAGTGTTGGCAGATGTCGGTGGCCAGGAGAGACTGGTGAAGTAATATCCCACGCCTGATGCATTGCGGAGGCCGGGAATGTCTAGCCATGATTCCAGAGAAGTCAGGTGGTGTGTCGTATTGCGCTTGTCGGCTATCACCGTGGCATCTGACATATTCTGTGGGGCTTCCCAATGTTCCGCTACCAGGGTCCAGTCCTGCAAGTTGAAGGAGGAAACCTCTCTGTTGGCTGGGATTGCGTGTGTCTTGCCGCTAGAAAGCTTCAAGCTTTGGTTAGCATGGCCTGCACCAGTAGCTACATGCACTACCAGTTCCTTCTGCGTTGTGAAATTGTATCCGACCACCTCTGGGGAAACATGGACTGCATGTGAAGCGGGCGTGGGAACTTCTGCTTCCCAATCATCAGAGAAAGCAAAAGCAATAGTCTGATTCTGAGCCAGCGTCACAGGAATGGATGTATACCCATCATGTACTTGGTAATTGAGCAGCGCGGTTCGCTCTCCGGTCCAACTGTTTAGAGCATATGGCGTTTTTGTGGAGTTTACCGTAAGGTGGCCTTGGCCTGCACTCCCTTTGCTAAAAACGAAGACATAGTCGTTGGAGTCTTCGGTGCGCAACACAGGGTACCAGTTGGCGTTGCTGGAGGTGGATACCTCAACTCGAGGGCGAATTCCTAGCGCTTTGAGCTTTGAGGCGAGCTTTCCACGGGAGGCTGTGTGCACATTCTCGGAGTTCCTCAGATTTCGCAAAGCAGCAGCGACCGCATCTTTATCGGACGCATTTCCAGTTGGATAGTATCCCGGTAGCCCTGCACTGAGGATAACTGGTAGGCCGGTATTTGCGAAGTTTTGAATTTTCGAGACTGCCTCAAGCGTCACATTTTCCTGTGCAGTCACCACCAGAGCTTGATAGGCAGGTGCTTCTGGGGCGAGTATCCCATCAGAGACATATGCTTGAGAGAGATTCAGGTTGGCTGGGTTCAAATAAGTATATGTAAAGCCGTTGTCGATCAAATCATCCTCCTTGTAAAGGCTGTTAAGCTGAGGATCGGTGTATGACACCTTGTTGAAAAAGGCCACGTCGGTGCGTGGTTGACCGGTGTGAAGAACAAACTGATTTCGGTTGACGTAGTTGATCATATCTGGCATTCCTAACTCCCAAGCTGGCTGCTTGTCCATGTATGACTCTGAAAAGAGGAGGAAGAAGCTGAGATATCCAGGCCATGTGGTTTCGAAATAATCACCTGTGAATGTTTGGCCATGAAGCACGATTTGGTTAACGCCACCAGCGAAGGCAATATTGATCTGACCCAATATTTCCGATAGTGGGAGAGCAAGGGCCTTTTGGAGGTCGGCGCCCATCTCGTTCGAAATCACGGGCTTCTGGGCCACATTGGCGGCTCCGGAGAATTGGCGGTAGCCGTCAATGTTATCATTGAAAGCCAGACTTTCACACTCCGGGGCATCAACTCGGTCAATGTTAGTCTGCATATCCATTGGCAGATTATACGAGACCTGTGCGGAGTAGCCTAGCCCAAGGCCTTGCAGCCAAGATGTCAATGTATCGAGGTATTCACCGTAGCCTGCAGCTAAAGTGGCGCGGAAGTCATTGACGAATCCCTCTCCTCGGTGATCATCATTTGCAACACATTTCAGTTTCCCGGGATATGATGGCTGTACGCCGGGATTGTTGTTTCCGTATTGAAGAAGAGGCAAGTATTTCCGCAGTCCATATCCGTTCATCTTCTCAAACCGCTCTGGGATCGAAGGCGACCACGAGATATTTGATTTTATCTCCAGGCTATCCTCCCAGCCATATGTTCCCACGTCATTCAGGAGGGAAATAATCTCGGTATCGTTGAGTATATGAGTCTCCCAGAAGTTTTTGACGGTTTCAGCACCTCGGGGGCTGAAATGATCAACAGTGTAAGACCCGTTATCAAAAATGGTCCCGGTAGTATTGGTTTCGATGTCCAAGTTCTTGACCAAATCTTGATACTGGTAGTAGGCAAACAAATGGTGACTACCGTGACTCGACCCGTTGGTCAGCGACAAGGACACTGTTCCATCGAGCTTTACTTTGTCCGTGTGATCGATAAGGGAGTCGCTGTCAATGATCAAGCGGGTCGCCTTGTTTGCAGGCGTTGAAAACAAACTGCTGGCTGGGTTTGTGACGGTCGACGATGATGTTGACCTCGCCGAGACCAAGGCAACGAGCTCCCCAAAGCCCCATCCCGGGATACGTCCTGTGTAGCTACCATTAGATGGTAGGCTAATGTTGAAATATGTCTATAGCCGGCATCAGTGATTTATCGGGACTCGTCCAACGGACCGAAGACTTACCAAATCCCAGTGTAATCCCGCATCAGTGGCCTCGGATGGCACGCCTTGTGCCGCACTTGGGCCCAAGGCAAAGTCCATCCGCATTCCTGCCTCCTTGCAAGCTTGGAGTGAAGCTTTGAACACTTTGTTGAAAGCTGGGGTTCCAAACCCGTAAGTTGCCCAATCAGCCCCTTTTGGTGGTGCTGCCAGGGAAGCGCCATAGTTGTATAGTGGCACAAACTCCACTGCACCTGCACCCAGCGCGCCAGCAGCCTTGATATCGCGCTGCACTGTAGCGATATCAACACTCGCATCCGGCAACCAGTATCGAAATTTCAAGCGTGCATTGTTGGCGGGTTCTTGAAAAGTCCCATAGTCATTGGCAGAAGCGACCCCGATGAGAAGCCCACTGAGCAGGGTCTCCCATTTCATTGTGTCCGATGTGGCCCGATGGGTGCTGTACTCGAGATGCGGTTGACTTCAAGACGACTTGCGTGATTTATCAGTTCAGATGGCCATGAGCGACATCAGGACGCATCTTCCTGTTCCTTGGCTTTTGTGTCGATCAGCACCCCATTGCCGTACGCAATGCTCAAACTAACCCGAACATCACAATCTCGCCTTAACGGCATTGTCGATCGTCGGATAATCCGGGCCTGTTGAATAGAAGAAGATGCGATCATCACGACTTACGCCGATTAATAATCGGGATAACCGGCCCCGGAGCATCTGGGGGCCCGCAGACATCCCTCAGTCCTCAAGTCTCAGTGACCCACACGACGCGTTTGCTTGAAGAAACTTGAAAGTCTCCGCGAGATTCATATGTGCAAGCCCCGCACAGTTTAGATTCCGGGGGAAAGACAGATGAGTGAAGCTGGCAACAAGGCAGACATCTGCGAGGCCTGGCACCGGTCATGTGACCTTTGAGCATGGCCCCCTCGACGTGCGTCTGCCTTGAAAGCCATCTTTTGTTTTGATCTCCGTGGCTCTTGGGCGTACGTCTCCCTCCTAGGATTCCGCTTCTACCTTCCCCGTGGCGCCACGAAACAGTCCCTCTCGGGGTGTTGACACTCTTCGCCCGATTGCCGCAAAGGAATCATCATTTGCAGTATGTTCAAAAGCGTAGCAGAAATTTGCTCATCGTAGGATTTACATGATTCTCTTGAAATATTGTCACTCAAATTTTGCAACTACTCTAGTGAGGTGCCCAAAAGTGATCTTCAACTGAGGCTATGATCATACAGAAGCCTGGCCCAATACGTCCACCTTTGTCAAGCTTCTTCTCGGTGGAACACCTGCAACTCGATATCCAACTACCAGTCCGACCGGCAAGCGGATCCGAAGGGTCTTGGCACTCGAGGGTCTTACTTGCAAGATCAATTCTGGGAATAGGCGCTCGTGCTTCGCACACATAGCCAACGATCCCCACAAAGCTCAAGGACTCTTTCGTTTGCTTTGTCAAGCCAATCCCTTGCCCGGGTACGCTTTCTCACAATGTCGAAAGCCAAGTGTGATCATTCATCTCTCCGCTTTTCCCCGTCTTCACATGCATCTGGGGGGCATTACAAACGTCCAAGCCAGCGACAGCGAGTTTCCGCAACAAAGTCAAATGCTCGAGCCTTCGCGAGGAACGACAAACTATTTCTCGATGAGGATCCGCTGGCTTTCCCTGCTCCTCTGATTCTCCCCGGTGACGATCTCGCTGAAGAGGCAGAGGAAGCCCAAAGCTTTCAGGAATGGGTTGATGGAGAGACACGCAATCCAGTCACCGCGAAGAGAAAGACTCTATATGTGGTGCCCTCTCCTCGAATTGACCCCAGTCTCGAATTTGTGCGAGAATGGCAAAAGCCAAAGGTTTCCACTAACAAGTGTCAAATAGACACTCCCAACATAGAGGAGATCAAAGACTATCTGGCAGCCTTCTACCATGGCCTGCCTGTCAAAGTGATGCCCCCGTCTAGATCGCGCATCATCCCTTGGGATGAACCCAAATCAAAATCACGAAAGAATGCTCGGCAACAATACCTTGGACTCAATATCGGAGACGAATGTGTGCGAATCCGTGCACGCACTCGCTCAAATGAAATATACGGGGGGCAGCTTAACTTGGACGATCTTCTTGATGCGGCCATCAGCATTCTGCCGAAAGATGCTTATGCTTTGATAATGCTCGTGGATTTTGATCTTTACGAGGACGAGGACGATGAGTTCGTCTGCGGGCGTGCATATGGCGGAAGTCGAGTTGCAGTGGTCTCCAGCGCAAGATACAACCCCGGCCTGGATAGCATCCAACAGATCGAGCGCCTCCATGCCTGGCCCGCCTCGCATTGCGCGGAATACATGGCATCATGCGTCTCGGCAGAGCCAGTTTTGAAGAAACAAAAGACACGCACCAATGACAAAGCTTCGGACAATTCGGGGCCAACACTTGACGGCCCTATGAAAGATGCAGTGCTAGCCTACAAACGTCTTCCGAGTGTGGATTCTGCTCCTCCTTTGGCGTATGCGCTTTGGTTGGGTCGGATGTGTCGGACAGCAAGTCACGAGCTGGGTCACTGTTTCGGTATTGCCCATTGTGTGTATTATGCGTGCTCGATGCAGGGGACCGCATCCATTTGCGAGGATGCCAGACAGCCAGCTTATCTTTGTCCAGTGGATCTTGCTAAGCTTTTGGGTGCCACCGGGAGCTCTGCGGCTGAGCGTTATGAGGCCCTTCTGGCATTCTGCGAACGGCCTGGGAACTTGGACACCCATTTTTTTGGGCCGTTTGCTGCATGGATTCGGTCCAGGCTCTACCTATCAGATGGATGAGTTCACACGAGGGCAAGAGCTCTATGAACATGAATTGTGATTACAGAATCGCTTTTTATTAATGAGTCTGATATAGAGAGGTCCTTGGTGTCGAGAATTGGGATTTGGACATTCACTTCCGCTGTAGGCTCAACCTTCAGTTGGGGCTTTTGTCCAATGGCCATGGCCTTTTGAACTACCTTTGCCACCTCAATTAACCTTTGATCGTCCCACCGCCTTGCCACCATCGCAATGCTAAATCTATGTCTCGTCAGGACGGCGCATAAAAAGTTGACATGACAACAACGCTTACACAATTCCAGGGCCTTTCTTCACTAGACCAGTTCGAGGTCTCGACTCGATTGGCGTATCAGGAGGGAATACACCAATGGGAACTGAGATCGAGGGATAGCCACCGGCCATTCCTGGATGCCATCTTGATGAAGAAGATAGGTAAACATCGCAATGGTAACGATCAAGCAACTCCTTCGCTTGAGCACCCATTTTTAATCTTCGCCTCAATGATGCGCTATATTCCTCCGAGTCTCGGTCATGAGTTTGTCCTGTAAGTTCACCGGCAAGCCATTCTTCGATACCATATTCTTCGGCGTGCTCTTCCAGTGTGTTTATGGTGTAACCTTGGAATTCATGACATCGCCCAGCGTCTGCATTTTCACTCCGCTCGGCTTGAAGGAAGTCAAAAATTTTGCCATGTCTGATAAATCAAGGATTGAGCGAATATTAGCATTTTTCGGCATACAATAGCTTGGATGGTCATACTATCTCTTAGTTGAACCCTGAAGGCTCGACTCCATTCTTCATCGGCTTCCCTCTGCTCATCTGTCTCCCACTGGGAATAATTAGCATCCTCAATTACGACTGCGACAAGGCCCCTTATTATGTCCATTGCCTGTTTTGTAGCATCCCGTCGTACATAATCAGTGTCAAGAAGAACGGAGGGGACCTAGAATAAGTTTAGCTTTGTTCTACTCTCAGGCAATGAGAACCTACTGCAATGCGAATACCGTCCATGCTACAGGATTCCAGGTTGGAAGAAAAGTCAGTTCCCTCTTTTGGACGTTTTGCATCCTGGCCATCAAGAGGGTTAACCATCGTGAAATGATCCTGGGGATCCACACCAGCTATGCTCGACAGAGCGATTGCACAATCATCCACTGTTCGGCCATGAACGCCAACCGAATCCTGATACTCACTGACGGAGTACACTCCATGTCGCGAGACCATCCCAGTCGTTGGCTTCAGGTCAATCGCGGCTGCCCTTTGGGCCGGATTAGTGATGCTCCCTTCGGTCTTGATAGATAAATGATCAGCATCATTCCAAAGTTACAGGTCTGTGAGGGGTTTATACTCACCTCGGTACCTATGCCAAATGCACACATACCAAGACTAACAGCGACAGCACTTCCCGAAGAAGACCCTGAGGGATCTTGATAGTCTGCAAACGGAGCAGTGCACTGCCCACTGGCAGAAGACCAGCCATTAGGCGCGGTACGTGGACTTCGATAGTTCGCCCACTAAGTCAATGCAGTTTTGCCGAGAAGTATTGCCACCTGATTGCGGAGCTTTGCGATTACAGTCGCTTCAAGGCTCGGTTTCGCCCCTTGAAGTGCTTTACATCCAGCAAATTTTTTTCTTGCGAGTCAGCAGATAGTCCATCAATATACACCAATCTGCTATTTGACAAACCGGTTGTTTGCATCCGGTCCGTCGTCAAGAACACATCCTTGGCAAGAAAAGGGATGCCATGTAATTTTCCTTTCGACTGACCAGAGAGTAGTTCTTCATGACATTTTCGAGCTATCTCGAGGGCATCAGGATTTATCTCACTGACCGCTTTCACGAATCCGTTGACCTGTTGAATGCGTGCAATATACGCCTATCAGCAATGTCAGCCAGAAACAATGCCGACGTCAATCTTTCTGTATATTGACCGACCTCAACAAGGGAAACGCTAGTGAATTCGCCGCGGTGCAATGCTTCAGATAAATCTTTGATGGAGGCATTAATGAGTTTCATCTCGCTTTGCCCTTCAGCTAGTGATCTTGGATGGTTGTTGCGAATTAAAGCCTGCTGTAACGCTACTAGCACAGCAACACTACAGCAGGCAAGCATAAAAACATTCAAATCAAAATATCTCTTTTTATTGTTTCCATCACTTCTCGGGACTTCGGAGACAACTCAAGATGTAGAGGTGAATGATTGCAGGTAAAAGCAAGGTGGGGGTGGGGGGCAGCTGGTGATTGAATCACGAGGCAGAGGCGCTTAGGGCATGGGGTCATCCCGACACCTTATGTTCTACCAATATATGTCAACTAGTCAACCAATCTCACTGCGGTGGGTATCTGGTATCTACATAGTACTCGGTACTGCCACTCGAGAACCTTGGAATGATACAGGCTTCTGATCTTCCAAGATTGGTTGGGTCGAAACGGTTATTTGGAAAGAGGTTGACTGCCGCATTAGCCCAGAAAGTCCGGGCCCAACCCGGGCCCAATCCAGTAGTAATGGGCTCTGGGCTTACCTAGGTAGTTAGGGTCGAAGCCCATCGGGCTTTTCTGGGGGCCCATTGGGCCCCAAACATTACAAACATGCCAAGAATTGGCATCTTCAAGGTTGAAAGAAAGCTTCAGGGCTTCAACATCGTAGCTGTTCTCATCTTCTTCCAAGGTTCTTGCATGGGTAGGATATAAATCCCTTGAGAGATCAAAACCTGGAAGCCCTACTAGGTAGGTAGCTCTCAGTGCCCCGGGGGCTAGGTAGTCCGCTTGGAAGTCACGAGCTCGGGAGGCCCTTCCCCAAATAACCTCGGAGCTTCAGTCTATCAAATATATATAATGGAACTTGGAACCCATTCTTTATATGATGATCCCATACCTAGGTACTACCTAGGTCACGGGTACCCTCTCGTGGGCATAAGTAATCGCCGCTGACCATAGAACTGAGGTCTAAAATACCCTACCTAGTACCTAAAACCAAAGTCCACTGAGCATGATCGGAGTAAGATGCTGGTGCTGACTCCCCTCGGGGCTACTACACAGGGTACGACCTCGGAAGCACCACTTTCATTTCTATTTTGCGATGACCTCTTCCAACCTTGGAAGGTTGCGTCAAGCTTACTAGGTAGAACCTTCCAAGGTTGGAAGGGTTGTCTTCATACACCATGCATGTATCTAGCCGCCAAAAATCTGGGCCGTGACTCTCCAGGGCTCCAGGGCTGTATTCAGTAACCTTGGAAGTTCCGAGGCTCTTGGATGATGCCCAGGTGGTTTAACTCAACATTGGAACATTAAAATCTTAAGGGTAACATAAGATCAGGGAGTGCTTTGAAGCCTTCGGTGAAAAATCCGAGTCCTAGATTGAATGTTCGTTCCAATATCTATAACGAAATACAAGGAGCTGATCGAATATATCTACAGGTCTCTTCACCTCCTCCAGGGCTCCTTACAATACTTGTGCGTTAGTGGGCAAATTCTTTTCTGGGTGTGGATTGGGAGCGACCGTAACCACGGTATCCAGCCGCCGCCTGAAAATTGGGTTTTGAGCGACGAGGCCCCGTTGCCCGTTAAGACCGCTGCGGACCGTATTTCACATGAAGATCGCGAATGGAGAGGTTCTCGAAGATGACTGCTGGGGTCTAAAGGGCCGTTTACTTAAAGTATGCCAAATCTCCGGGACCACGCTGGGTTGTACCGCGGTTCAGAGCAACCATGTGCAGTTGCCATGTGAGCCAAACCATAAGATGGACCACTTGAACACTTAAGGGGCAGTACCTGAAAGTCAGCCCTATCGTACTAGCACGGCCATGGAATTGAGGTTTGTTGATCAGCTGTCGACAAGGGGTGACTTGTAAGCATTCTGCCCTTCAGCACGGAGGAGACATTGTGTTGATGGATGTGGGTTGGGAGAATAAACTCAGCGGAAGGGCTCGGGTACCGTCAAACCGGACCTTTTGCGGTCAATGGCATTCATCAAGGAATCAAACATGACGTCCCTGGTTTTTCAGGATCTGAGTTTACTCAGTGGCAAGGTGTTTCATATAAGTGGGATTTGGAGCCGTCCGATCTGCCAATGCGCATGGATAGCAGATCGAGCAAGATTTTTTTTTGCGATTTGTCAATCCGATGTTCCGTCTCCAGGGCCGATCGCGACGAGCTCGCGTTTCAAGTTGAACTTTGGGGATTTTCCGTTTTAGCTTCGCTTACCCGTTTAGCCCCCCCAAAGTCGGCAGAAGTCCGGCAAACTCATGAGAATTGAGCACAGGATATTCATACAATGTGCTCCGCACCAAAAAGGTAATCATATTGTCCGATTAATGTGGCGCCCGAATCTCGCCTGGTCCACCAGTTCACCAAGGGTCAAAAATAGCCCCTTTAGGTTGTTTCAAACACAGTGAGGCCGAACCCTGGATCCAAATTCAAGCGAACTTCGATTTTTCCTCGGGTAACACTAATCAAGCTGAAACAGGGCACGATGGGGCAGACTCAATGTGAGATCAAGTAGCTTGATTTAAGCTTTTCCACGTTTCGCATGGTAAGTGAACCTGTTATTTATAGCCCTCAAACAGCGAACCCTTGTGAGCACCCCTTTCAATTATGTGAGGCTCGAGCCCTCGGCACGGTGGCCGAGGGGAATATAGCTACTCCGTATCGAAACTTCACATAGCCAAGGCAAGAGGCGCGACTAGTGGGAACCTTGTGGATTAGGTTGCTCGGATGGATTTTCCTTTGTTCAATGCTAGTCCGGAATATGGAGAAGGGGTGTGACTGTTGCCGGGCCCCAACAAGCAACAATACGAGTACGGAGAAATATACAACAGAGACCCCTCACGGGCGCACTAAAGTATACTATTAGTACGAGCAAACACATTCTATACTACGGTAGTACTCTACGGTCGGTCGATTCAAGATTCTCCATAGTGTATTGTACAAGTCCAAGTGATGTACTTACTCCAGAGGTCAAGAGTAACTGCAGTAGTTCTTCTGTCTCATTGGGCAAGCTCTCCCGTTTCCGCATACTCGTCATAGGCTGCTGCAACGGACCGATCGCAATAACACGGACGGCGCAGAGAAGATTTCTGGCCGCAGCGGGTTATGCGGTCAGCTGCAGCTAGAGATGCGAAGATGCAGCCGGTAGTCCCACCTCCCTCATCGGGGGCCTGTTGAAAATCGGCCTATGGGCTGATTTTCAAGCAGGGGGCCGGCCAGTTCAGCGTCTTCCCATTGAATGCGCTATATGCAGCCTCCAAGACTTAGCTCGTGGAATGTGCCCGTGTGGAGTGAGACATGAAGAATCGACAATCGTACATTGTTCTTCCATGCTTGTGCCGAAAAACAGTGGACTGGCTGGCCTAGCTAGTAGCCCTGTGGCCAGATACAGTACAGTAGCATCGGGTCCAAGGTTGATCACCCGGTATGAAACCCCGATCGCCTCAAAATCTAAAGCCAACATTCAAAGTGGTTAGAGCATCACGAACTGGTTCCCGAGGTGGGGATTGTGAGGGTGCTGTTGGACTCCGTACTTATGGGTAGGACACTGTACAGTACCTAGTGTTGTTTGAGGACGCTTAGCCTGTGGAGCGTGGCGGACGAAGCTTAATGGCCAAGAATTGGCTCTTGAAATCCACCAGACTACGCCGGAAGCCGTTTAACGTCCGTGAAAATTGGAGGAGCCCCCTATCAGCTTACCTCTGGCCATGAGCCCATCCGGCGCCATCGCACACTAGTGCAAGGATGAATTTTAGGGCAAATCACTGCCACATTTGCATTAATATAATTGTTATGGATTTGCGAGTATTCGCACTCTTATTTGTCCCTTTCAGACTCAAGTGGAGAATTTCGTGCAGTGGTCACTGCACAACTCAACGTTGGAATCCAGACCAGGCGTCTTTAGCGTCTGTAGCTCCTGGTACCTGTCAGCCACCAACTGGATTTTGGTATCCCTTAGCTAAAGGAGAGAAAGTAAACAAAAAGGGGGACTTGCTCGGAGGTCAACCTCGAATTGATCAAACTATGTTTTGGTGCACAAAATACGGTCGCCAAAAGACCTGTGCAGGGATTTCTATTCGGTAGTTTGAAAACAGAGGATCCATTGCGGATAATTCCAAGGCACAATAGCAAATGCCATCATCGCAGGCAAAAGAAGCCGAATCCTGGCCCCACGGAGAAAGCTGGGCCGTGGGATGATGGCAGGGCTAACTTGAATGAGGAGGCCGGACGGGTCAAGACAAGGATCACAGACATCTAGCCCGCTCGTTGCAGTTGCCTCCTTCTCGGTTTGACAGGTCTTGCGTTGTGTCCAACAAAACAGCACGATTGGACCTGTCTATCGTTGCCAGAAGGGGATAGAAGCGTGCAGGTGTACCTGAACTAATTCCCCGGAGCTGTGGGTCAAAGGTGGACTTGGAATGGACCACTCGGAAGATCGCGTATAGTACGGAGTAGAGCCTGCAGAGGTTCACACATTGTTTACATACGAGCACTACCACAGTTCTTAGTTCTCCATAGGTACTAGTGCGGATTGTTTCCCACTGTTGAGCTCGGTCAAAGGCCCGCTAAGAGTCTGCAGCTTCGTCCAGGCTAGTCCAGACAGGAGATGATAGAAAAGGGGGTTCACGGAGGACTTGGCCAAGAGAAGAATTAACAAGGCGATAAAAATGGAAAAATTGGAAACAACAGACTCAACCGTTGTGTGGATCTTGTTGATCTTTTGCCTTGAGAGCCTGAGTATGAGCGCATCGTGATCGGCGATGACTTCTGCCCCCTTGGGATTTGGCATTTTAATCTATGGCTTTCCTTTTTCCTTTTTCCAGTGCTTAAATTTCCGTTTTTTCATTGTTTTTGCTGTCGATGTTTGCTTTTTTCTTGACGTAGTACTTGATCTCTTCGGACCTTAGCACACAAAGTACTAGATTGGCAAAATTTCTCATATCAACACCGCATCTCCGAATTCAGCTTGGCTTGATGGGTCGATTCTCATGGTTAGCGTGATTTCTGATACAATTCGCAACTCCTGTAACCAAGAATAGACCCCCGAGGTGGAGAGGGAGGATCTCCACTCGTGCAGCAATCAATCTATCATTAGCTTCTCACTGGTGGACTCAATGATCCACTCGTGAAAGATCCAGGTCTCCAGTCTTCGATATCCCTGAAGCCCAAGGGGTCGATGACTCCAAATGTGGAATCGCAGACCGGGGTAGAGTCAGTGTGGCTCTGTTCCTGACCCGGTAGCTTGAATCGAGTCCCGGAAGCCTGCCGGCACCACATCCATCAGGGGTATATAAACACCCTTCGACGATCAGCTTGAGGATCTTCATCGCTCAACAGTCTTTTTTTTTTCTTTTCACCTTTTCCACAGTCTATCTTTAATACCTTGGCGGCTTGCTTGCCAGCCTTGTCGGTCTCTCGCTTCTGTATTCAGAAGACCCTCGTTATACTTCACAAAGCGTTTGACTTATACATTCGTTAATACACACCTCACAACATGCGTCCCGCTCTCGTTATGCTCGCCGGTCTGGCGGGCTCTGCTCTCGCCTACCCCACCGACATGGCCACAGAGAAGCGTACCTTCGGTCTCCTGGCTGAGATCCTCGGTCACGCCGCTGTTGACGTTTCTTCCATTATCGAGGCCGTGCTCGGTCACGGTCACTCCTCGGCTTCCATTCTCGCTGGTCTGAGCGCTGAGGGTGCTGCTGCCCTTGAGGGTGGTGCTCTTGGTTGCAAGGCTGGTGCTATCCACGCCCACGCCAAGGCCGCTCTCCGCGCTTGGTTGCTCGTCCACGCCAAGCTGGACGTTTCTCTCAAGAAGCATCTGATCGCCTGGTGCGATGGTGATGCTGAACTTGTCCTCTCCGCCGATGTCCTCGCTGGTCTGTCCGCCTACATCCCCGGATGTGCTGAGATTGCTGCCAAGGGTCAGCTCTACGTTACCGTTGATGGTATCTTTGCTGCTTCCAGCCTCGAGTCTGCCCTCGTTCTGAGCCTCAGTGCCCAGTCTTCTCTTTCTGCTTGGCTCGAGGCCAAGGCTGGTCTTGATGTTGGTGTCAAGGCTGGTCTCGGTGTTTGCGCCGCTGGTGGTGTCATTGGCTCTCTGTCTGCTGACATCAAGGCTTCCCTCCTCGCTTGGGTTGAGGGTGGTGAGTGCGACCTTTCTGCTGAGCTCAAGGTCTCCGTCCTTGCCTGGATCAAGGGCCACGCCGGTGGTCAGCTCGTTGAGCTTGGCTCTGTTGGTGCCGGTGCTCTCTCCACCGTCTCCATCGGTGCTTCCATTGGCGTTCACGTCGAGGAAGCTGGCCACCTTTCCGTTGGTGGTAAGGCCTCCCTCGCCGCTTTCCTCGAGGCTTCCATTGGCGCCCACCTCGGTGCCAACGTCCAGCTCGGTCTCCAGGCTGCTGCCAAGGGCGAGCTCGCTACTTCCGTCGAGCTTGACGTCCGCACTCAGCTCGCCATCTGGCTCTCTGGCTCCGACTGCACCCTGGGTGTTGAGCTGAAGGCTGTTGTCCTTCTTTGGCTTTCTTTCGCTGTTGAGGCCGATGCCTCCGCCTCCCTCAACCTTGTTGGTGGTCTCCTCGGCGATGTCTCCGGTATCCTTACCGAGACTGTTCTCGCTGGCCTCAGCGTCGACCTCCGCGGTGCCCTCTCTCTCTGCGCTGCCGGTGGTAGCATTGCTGATCTCACTTTCGGTGCTCGTGCTGAGCTTGCTGCCTTCCTCAGTGGCTCCACTGATGTCAACATCGACATTAGCATCCAGATCATCTTCCTTCAGTGGTTCACCGGCTGCAGCATCCCCGGTGCCCCCACTCCTTCCTCCTCCGTCCCCAGCCTGCCTTCCAGCACTCCTTACAAGGCCAGCACCTCCGCCATTCCCTCCGGCCCCGGTGCCTCTGGCTCCGTCTCCGTCCCCGGTGGCCCTGCTGAGACCCCCTCCGGTGTCTCTCCCACTGGCACTCCTATCCCCAGCGGCCCTGCCGGCTCTGTCTCTGTTCCCTCCGGTCCTGCTCCTTCTGAGACCCCCTCCGGTGTCTCTCCCACTGGTACTCCTATCCCCAGCGGCCCTGCCGGCTCTGTCTCTGTTCCCTCCGGTCCTGCTCCTTCTGAGACTCCCTCCGGTGTCTCTCCCTCCGGCACTCCTGTCCCCAGCGGCCCTGCTGCCTCCACTCCCTGCGACACTGAGACTTCCGAGGTTGTTCGTTCCACTGTGATCCCCGGCCCCAGCGGCTCCGGCTCCATCACTGTCACCATCCCCGTTGTTCCCACCGGTACCTCGCCTGCTGAGACTCCTTCCGGCCCTGCTCCCTCTGGACCTGCTGGCTCCGTCTCTGTTCCTTCTGGCCCTGCTCCTTCCGGCCCTGCTGGCTCTGCCTCTGTCTCCGTCCCCGGTGGCCCTGCTGAGACTCCTTCCGGTGTCTCCCCCACTGGTACTCCCGTCCCCAGCGGCCCTGCTGCCTCCACCCCCTGTGACACTGAGACTTCCGAGGTCGTTCGCTCCACTGTCATCCCCGGTCCCAGCGGCTCCGGCTCCATCACTGTCACTGTCCCTGCTGTCCCCACTGGCACTGCTCCCGCTGAGACTCCCTCCGGTCCCGCTGAGACCCCCTGTGACACTGAGACTTCCGGTGTTGTCGGCTCTACTGTGATCCCCGGTGTCCCTGCTGAGACTCCCTCCGGCGTTTCTCCCACCGGTACTCCCGTGCCCTCCGGCCCCGCTGACACCACCCCTTGCGACACCTGCCACACCGAGACCACTGAGATCGTTGCCTCTACCGAGATCACCGGTGTCCCCGTTCCCTCCGGCACCGCCCCTGCTCAGACTCCCTCCGGCCCCGCTGAGACCCCCTGCGACACCGAGACCTCCGGCGTTGTTGGCTCTACCGTGATTCCTGGTGTCCCTGCTGAGACCCCCTCCGTCCCCGCTCAGACCCCCACCGGTGTCTCCCCCACCGGTACCCCCGCTGGCTCTGGCCCTGCTCCCTCCGGCCCCGCCCCTACTGGCTCTTCCCCCAGCGGCCCTGCCGAGACCCCCTGTGACACCGAGACTTCCGGTGTTGTCGGCTCTACCGTGATCCCCGGTGTTCCCGCCGAGACTCCCTCCGGTGTCTCTCCCACCGGTACTCCTGTTCCCTCCGGCCCCGCTGGCACCACCCCCTGTGACACCGAGACCTCCGACATCGTCGGCTCTACCGTCATCCCCGGTGTTCCCGCCCAGACTCCTACCGGTGTCTCGCCCACTGGTGTCCCCGTTCCCTCCGGCCCCGCTGCCTCCGGCCCTGCCCCCAGCGGTCCCCAGGGTACCGGCTCCGTCCCCAGTGCTCCCTGCGACACTGAGACCAGCCCCGCCCCCACCAGCCCTCCCACCGTTCCTTCCGGTGGTGGCTCCGGCAACGAGGTTGTCACCGTCACTGCGACTGTGACCGCCACCGTCTGCGGCTGCGACGAGTAAACAGGTGCACCATGTCTGCACACATTGAGAAAACCTCATAGAAATTTCCTACCTTTTTGTTTTTTTTGCTTTGATGACAAGATGACCTTCAGCACTGTGAATTGGTAGCGTGGCGATCTGTCGCGTCTGATACCCGCCTGTCCTGTGATCTGTTGTGTCCCCCTCCTGTTTGTAGATATCTAATTCTAATTCTAATCTTGGAGATCAAGATCTTGCTTACCTTCGGGTGCGGCAGATCTTTGGTTGACAAGAAGATGGCGGAGATCCCTTGTTATTGTTTAATGACTTGAGCACAATTATATATACCTTTTCCCCCTTCAATGGAGTACATTCCTTATTCTAAGGTTGTTGTATACTGTCCACTACTAGATCATTCACTTAGGACTCGCCACTACTAAGTAGTTAGGTACCTAGGTATCGTCCTCACGAGGTTTAAATTTGTGCATCTACAAGCATACGCTGGGACCTTGAGGCATTTGAGAGTTGATTTCTGAACACTGACTACTCCGTACAAGGACTGGGACAAGGACAAGGGCACGCATCTCGCCACCCTTCCTTACATCCATTGGGATCCACGAGTATGGGCTGATTAAAAACATAAAGACTGATAATGGACGAAAGGCATGTCATTTTTTGGTATCTCAATCACACATACTGTCAGCATCTTGTTCATCAGCCACCTTGCGTCGTTTCTCTGGCAAGGAATCGACAGATGCGCTACGCTGCTCGTGTCGTTCGGGATTGTATCTATCCGCCTCGCGACGACGTTTGGCATCCTGATCCCGCTGGGGGCTGCGACTGCCGCTGGGACTGCGACGTCGGCGGGTATCACGATCACGGTTACTATTACGGTATGGGCTGCGACTCAGACGACGAGAGTTACGGTCTCGGCGATAGCGGTCAGAGGGGCGACGGGACCGAGAGGGAGAACGGGAGCGAGAGGGTGAGTGTGCGCCCGCAGAGCGTCGCGAGTATCGGCTGTGACGAGGAGATGCGGAGAGACTGCGGCGTTTTCCTCTGGGGGAACGTGAGCGCGAGGGACTGCGGGAATGGGTGGATCTAGATCTAGCACGGTCACTGTAGTCCGGGCTGGGCCTTCTCGCTCCTCCGCGGTTTCGACGCTGGGGAGATACTGATCTGCTTGGGGAGCGGCGACGGCGCTCGCGAGGTCGGTGGCGAGTGTCATTACGGCTGCGGCGGGGTGAGGATGGCTTTGGGGATCGAGATCGAGATGGGGGAGGGTGCCACTCGGGGGTTGCGGATTCTTCGCGGCCTCGCTGGGTACCAGGTGGCACATAAGAGTCCCGTCGCGAGGGGGGCTCACGGAATCGGTCTGAGTTGCGGCCTTGGCCTCTTGGTGGAGAACGTTGGTCAAAGTCTCTACCTGTGCGGCCACGGCTTGCCGGTCCCTGTCCGCGGTCAAATCGCTCGCGGCGCCTCAGGTTTTCGAGATCGCGTTCACGGGTTTGCTCTTGTTCTTTTTGTCGTCGAGAAGCTTCTGCGGCTTTTTCGGCATCAAGCTAGATTTCGGAATCGCTATCAGCGGCAGGTTCTGATCGCCATGGGTTGGGGTTGAAGGTACCTTCTCTTGGATAAGCTCTAGCTTCTTGGCTTCTAAGAGCTCCTTCGGGACACCCTGCGGGTTCTCCTGGCCGCTGAGACACAAGTTCCATAGCTCCTGGCAGAACTTGGGGGTATCTTTGTCTAGGAATCCGGTGAGCTGGATTTGGAGGGATTTGATATCAGGCTGGACCCAAGCGTGAGAAAGTCAGTGAGCTGCGGCAGGCGCTAGGTATCCCAGTGATCAACGTACATATCGAGGCCCTTCTAGATGCCCGAAACAAAGTTCGATAACGACGTCATCTTCGTTCCCGAGAATTTGGGAAATCCGGCTTGCAATCCACCTGTAGAGGTACAGAAGAGAGGCGCAGGTCAGTAATCTGGGGTCAGGATGCCGAGGATGGGGAATAGTGCTCACTTCTTCATGACCTCGATATTAACCTTGGTCATGTCAACCTTGCGGTTGAACTCCGGAGGGAATTTGGTACGCTTGAGCAGCTTTGCGTCCACACTAGACGCCATTTTGGCAAGGACGAGGGATTGGAAGGATGAGCCAGAAGGCGAGAGAGATCTCGCGCGCGCCATGATGGCTGCGCGCTAGGCCCTTATGGGTGCCTGTATTGTCGTCGCCTTAGCTCTAAGGCGGAAATTAGGCGCCTGAAGGTTGAGGCGAAAAGAAAAGAAAGATTGTTCGCCTGAGATTTAAGGCGAAAATAGAATGTTCTTGCCTGAGAAATGCTGCCTGAACTCTAAGGCGAAGAAAAAGAGCGCCCCATCTCCCGTGGTCATTTTCTAGGTACTTCCACCTGGGCAGTTCTCTGGGAATATTTTAGCCTTCCAGCATATAGTAATATCCTCCGCAGTTCTTATCGGCTGATGTATCCTCTCAAGCAATCTTTGACTTCTGTATTTCTACAAATATAGAGCATTTTTGTGAATGCGTGGAGGTCACCAGCTTAGTGGGTCATAGTTCCAGGCTTGTGGGGAGCCCTGGAGAAGAACGACGGTTACAACCCTTGGAAGTACCAGTAGTGCTGGGTGAATCATGAGAATTACATTTTGCCTACCTAGGTGGAATACCTACCTACTGTAGGTAGGTACTCTTCCGATCCATTCATGGATTTATGTTGGTGTGGAATTTCCTCACTGCCTGCAACATATATACCTAGGTGGGTACATCCTTGGAATAGTTACTTCGTGGATCCGGGAACACATCCATCTGGGCAAACAGTAGACCAAACAAAACACTTAGGGATGAGCAAGGTACCTAGTATCAATGACTCCTTGTGAGAAGGCTTTCATAGATTTCTCGCTATATAGTACCTAGGTACCTAGGTACTCTTAGTACTATCCAAGTTTCGATTGTAAGTGGTCTTCCAAGGTCAATTCTTAATCATTTCGAAGTAAGATAGCTTTCTATTCACTCAGCAGGACCATTATGCAATATTATACTCCGCCCCCCATGCTTATCCCGAGGTCTATTGTCGATGTGAGTAATCAGAGAGTACCTAGGTATATCTATGGATATCATGTGTAGCATCCTAGGATGCTATATACAAAATCCAATTCCTTGTTTGGGGCACTTTGAGGTGTGATCATCTTTCCGCGCACATTAGAGATGCCCAGGTGAGACATCAAGTTTGCGAGTCATTGAGCTTTTGTACATAGCATGGGGCTCACTGAGGATATGACCAGCTTAGGGAAGACAAAGAAATGACCAATGGCTTGTGATACTCCGTACAGACAGTGTATAGTACATGGCGCAAAGTGTACGATGAAGGCTATGACGTGGACAGCGGAAGTTAGAAGTGGAGGTCTGGTCGATCCAGTGTCAACCTGGGAAAGCGACAGCATGTCTCCCACACCTGGACTTACACGTCGATTCTATTCATATTTGACGGTTTTTGTACATGTCACATAGCCTATGGATTATCCCTGCCCTGGCTGAGCCGGAGCCCACCTTTCTCTGGTATGTTGTGCCCCAGTCGCCATGGCAACCAAACACTCACGTGATAACATGGCGCGAATCTCGCGACGAATTCGAGGCGGATACTCTCTTTCCCCTGGAGCATCAACAAACGACAAATTTGGAGGGGCCGCATTGATCTACGACATCAATGTAGGTTGTCACGCCATGGCATCCCCCAACTCCCTCCCCTCAGCGTACAACGACAGATATCGACAGCAATCCCGACCAATGTCTCGATCCACGGTTGCCCGTGCGGGCTCTAGACGGGTATCGCCAGCAACGCAAGGTCTCCCGAAACATTACTCCGCAGGCGACAGCTCAGACGAAGAGGTGCCCGAGCCAAAGTTCAGCGCATCCGTCAAGGCATTATTACATGGCGAGGGTTTAGGTTCTTCGCCGCACTTACACAAAGCTCAACATGAGCAGGAACGCATTTCGAGCTCAAGGCAGAGCCGCTCGCCGCGCAATGCCTCTCCTCACGACTCATCCAATGGGAGCCCAGCACCACGGGTTGTTCGCATTGGTGCGATTTCATCCGGGGCCAGATTCTCGCGCGAAAGCTCTCCTCTCTCCAACAGCCAGAGCGCAGAACCAGAGAGCCACGCTCATCGCAACGATTTTATCACACCGGCACCTCGACAGCGTAGCGTTCGTATCAATGTTTCTCGCAGTAATTCGAACTCGCCAGCTTCTGCCTCGCCCTCCGGGAGACGTTCGGCGGAGCGTAACTCAGGCGATGAGTATGGTAGTGCCGAGCGCTCCGACAGCGATCGCAAGTTGCACTATGAAGACGACCCAGCATCCCGGTATATGCCTTCTTCGGCTCTTCGAGGTCGTGGCGGGGAAGAGATCGCGCCTCACAGCTCACTACGCGTCAAGAGGGTCGGTCGACTTGCTGGAAGCTTCCTCAATGGCCCCGCTCGCAGGGGTGTGTTGAGAAGGCAGAGTGAAGAAAGCAACGAGGAAAACAACCAGTACCTTTCAACGGATGGTGTTCGGGAAGATGTTGAAGGAGAGGAGGAAAATGGCGAATATCAGTCTCGCAACTCTATGAAGCCCTCATCGCCCAAGGTATCATGGGCAGACCCAAGTCCGCCGGCCCAACGGGAACCACTTCGCGCCGAATATCCGCTTCGTCCAGCCGAAGTTGAGGGTCCATTCTCAAGATCAAACTCGCCAAAATCCTATGGATCAAAGTCAACACCTGGGTCTTCTGAAGTTTCCTCCAAATCCTCTCTGGCAAAAGAACAGCCCGTGTTCAAGGTTCCTTCAATACCAAATTTGCCATCAGTCCGGGACCAGGAAAATGAACCACCACCAACCTTTAGGCGCACCAGACCCCAGGGGCCGAGTGTGATGGATAAGCCGGATAAATACAACGTTGTTTATGACACCGAAAAGCGAGACGCAGCCGAGACTCCAGCTGGAAGCTCGGCACGAAAAATACTCGCTGCGAAGAGCAACAACACGCCTCACAGAGCAGCACCACCTCCCCCCAAAATGTCAGTCCTCGAAACCGCCACATCGACAGCAGGCACTTCAACATCACAGTCCCGAAAGAAAAAGTCTCAAGTCTCAATCAACGGCAAGCATTTCACACGTCTAGATTGCATTGGTCGTGGTGGCAGCTCTCGTGTCTATCGGGTGATGGCTGAGAATTATAAGATCTTCGCTCTGAAGCGAGTCAACCTGGAAGATGTCGATCCACTGACTCTTACCGGATACAAGGGTGAAATCGATCTATTGAAGAAGCTGGAGAATGTGGACCGCGTGGTGCGCCTGTTTGACTGGGAACTAAATAACGACAAACATGCCCTCAGCGTGTTGATGGAAATTGGAGAGTCCGATCTTGAGAAGATTCTCACTTTCCGCCTGAATGCCGAAGATGCTACCTTTGACATCAACTTCACTCGATTCTACTGGAAGGAAATGCTCGAGTGTGTCCAGGCCGTGCATCAACACAACATTGTTCATTCCGACCTCAAGCCTGCCAACTTCCTCATGGTGCAAGGCCGGCTCAAACTCATCGACTTCGGCATCGCCAACGCCATCCAAGACAACACCGTCAACGTTCACCGCGAGCAACAAGTCGGCACTCCTAACTATATGTCACCAGAGGCTCTGGTAGACTCCAATGTTTCCCTCGGTCTGCCAGCCAGTGTTGGCAAGGTGATGAAGTTAGGAAAACCCAGCGATGTCTGGAGTTTGGGTTGCATCCTTTACAAGATGGTATACGGACAGCCTCCATTCGCCAAAATCGCCAAATACTATGAACGCATCATGGCCATTCCCAACCCGCGTGTGCAAATCGATTTCCCCGCATTCGGTGTCGGCGGCGTTCCAGTACCCCCTGGCCTTGTCCGCACCCTGAAGCGTTGCCTACAACGCGATCAGACTCTTCGACCAACCATTGAAGAAATGCTTGGACCCCGAGACCCCTTCCTGCACCCCGATGCCCAGCTCGAGGGCGCTGTCCCAGTCACCCAAGACATGCTCGGTCGTATTTTGGCCAATGTCGTCAACCACTGCAAAGCCCGTGGTGTCCCCAGAGAAGAAGAGCTTGCCGCATGGCCCGCAGGCTTCTTCGCAAAAATCAAAGCAGCCCTCGAAGAAGAAAACGCATGACCCCCACCACTCTTTTACTCTATCTCCTTTGTCTCGGCTGCCGTTATGGCAATTCTACATGTTTCCTTGTTGGTTAGAACGACTTAATGATTGGCGTTGGATGTGTTATTTCTAGGTCTGCTTGGTTTGCCAGATCTCTGATTGCCGTGTTTGTTCGCATTGCCTCTTTGTGCATCATCCTTTTGGGTGTTTGGTTGGCCCTCACCATTCCGCGTGGTGGATATCTCTTGACAAATTTCGGTTCAGCGCAGCGTGTGACTTTCCCCTTTTGTACATGTTTCATTAGCCTTCTCTTCTTTTGCATCCGGGGGCTCCTACAGCGTCCGGGTCCATGGAGCCCAGTGACTCCATTTCTGGTTGAAATGTTCAATGACAAATTTGACCACCTTTATAAACAGCTTTTTCTCAACCAGTGCCAACCTTGGAAGTATTGCGATGTAGCTCGTGGCAAAGCTCCCGAGTCGCGGCGAGTCAAGCCTACAGTTGTTGTGTAATAGAACAAATCAAGCTGGGGGAATGCCTTCATAAATCATGGTTGATAAATGTCTGACTATCTAAAAACTAGCTATGTCCATTGAGAAGCCAAACATGCGGGATACTTTTCGTCTGAAATCAATGTACTTGGTTTTGCGCCGTTAACACCGCCCAAGAATAAAACAGCCTGGATAGGCTGTATGTATCAAGAAAGGGAAATATAGAATTGCCTGAGCATGGAGGTATAGAAGACAGGCTGATACCCGTCGGGGAGTAGTGAAAGATTGTCGAAGATTTAGACCAAGAGGACACTAGTCGGTGTTAGTTTTGGATCCAACAAAAGCTTGGACTTCGAGGATACTCACGCGTTGACACATCCGTCGTTCTCGGGGGTGTTGGTAACCTGGGCCCATTTACCCCAGACGACCTTACCGGAGGTGGTAACGAGACCCAACTCAGAGACGTTGACTTCGATAATTGTTCCCTTAGTCAAGACACCCAGCTGAGTATAGAGAGGGTTCTGGGGGTTCTTCTTGACGGAGAGAATGGGTAGCTGAACAGTGACAGCAAGCTCGGGACTGAGGAAAGGTTAGAATCATTTCGCTTTTCGAATAGACTGTACATTGCGATTGTGCCAGAGTAAACATACTGTGTGACATTGGCCTTCTTGTAACGCAGACCCATGGGGCGAATGAAGCGCTCGTACTTGACGGGGCGACGGGTGAAGTCGTTACCAACGAAAGTAGGCTTGGTGATCATACGCTTCCAGGACTTCTTGTGGGTCTTCTTTCCGGTGTTGACAACCTTGAACATCTCCTCCTCACTGATACCCTTGACCTTGGGCAAGGGAACAGCAAACTTGGCGGCCTTCTCATTACGCTTATCCTTGATGGCACTGGAGAGGGCCTTGGCGTTGGTCTCCTGCGAACGGTCGAGCAGGTACTGGGGCAGAGGGGTCTTGGAAGGCTCGTCGGGCGCGGCGGACTTGACGTTCTTCTCTTCCTGGGCCTTGATGCGCTTCTTCATCTGAATCTTCTCCTTGTGGCGCTGCTGCTGGTACAGCTTGGCACGCAGACCACGCAGGTTCTGCGCATCGTGCGACTGCTTGTGTCCCTCACGGGCCTGGCGCTTGCGCTGACGCTCATCGTGGTCAAGGCGCTTACCGTGCTGCTTCTGCCAGCGCTCGATGTACCTGGTGGGAAAATGTTAGTGGTGAAAAGACGAGGCTTGGCTGGCGGGGGAGACGAACTCGTTCTGAGGCTATATGGGTAATTCTGGTTAGCGGGACTGGGAGATCAAGAAGACAGCAGTCAGAATAGCGCTGGAAACATACCATGATTTATGAAGAATGAACAACACTGGGGAATGGGTGGTTGAAGTTCTTGTCTTGTCTAATCGGCCCCGAAAAAAAGATGGCTAGCCACGTGACCTGTATTATCAGCACGTGACTGTTCCTGTGGACGCATAGTGAATTTCTTCTAGTAGTGAAGCAAGCCGCCCTCGAAGATCCCCCCAAACCATTGTCAATCTCGGTCTGCATTGAGGATTGACAGAAAGTCCAGCAAAAAATGTTTTCACGATCTGCTCTCCGGAGCTTCGCCTCCGAGCTGCGCTGGACAGCGCCGTCTACAATTTCATCAGCTCCCCTTCAACAACGAGCATGCCTGCACCAAACTGCCTCTTTGATGAACTCGCCACAATCCCAGAGCCCATCATCCTCCACTCACCCCGAATCCCCTCTCAGCGCCACCCCTCGGGCTCAAAATGCCAGCCCTAAGGGAATCCCGCCCTCCGGCAACTTCGACGAAGCGACCATGACACCCCAAACACGCGCAGATGTCCCCATTGCGAAACAACCCGTCGAACCCACCTTCACAACCCCCCTCAAAGTGACAAAGTCAATGCTGTCACAGCTTCCCCATCTCGCCGGCCAGAAGCCACACTACGTCGTGGCCCAATTGCACGCACGCCCATATCTTTTGACCGAAGGTGACCACCTGCGTTTGCCCTTCCTCATGCCCAAGGTCAAGGCAGGAGATATCCTGCGCTTCAACCGCGCTTCAGCCGTTGGATCGCGTGACTTCACAATGAAGGGTACCCCGACTATCGACGAGCGCATCTACGAGTGCCGGGTTCGCGTGACGGGTGTGGATTCGGAGCCTTTGCGTATTAAGGAGAAGACGAAGCGGAGAAACAGACACGTGAAGCATGCTACGAGCAAGCACCGCTATACTCTTATGCGGGTTATGGACGTCCGGGTCAAGACGCCGGAGGAGCTTTTGGCGGAAGGCGCGGTGGTTGTGGAAGACGGAGAAGATGCCTCGGTTATCGAGCCCCGGTCTTAATCGGATGATCAGGCATTGAGTAACATTTGTTTGAGCTGAGATTTTTGATCGCGGACTACGGTCCCGCAGTGATTTTGTGGTATCGAAAAATGCCACCCGAAGCATGGTCCTGTCGTGATGGACGATATTCATGCGGCATATTTGTACAGATAGATGGATTTTGGGCTGTTCTCTGTATGCATTGTATTCTATAGTATCGATTTCTTTTATTCCTCCCGGGTCGTTCTAATATTGAAACTGCGTAGGACGTCTATGCATGGGGATTTCCCAATCCTCCGGCGAACTCAGATCATGGCCATATTCACTCTGGTCCTCTTGCTGGTTCAACAACTCGTCTGCGATCTTCTCGGCTAATGCGTAGACTGTGGATTGAGGATGGCCTGGTGGCAGAAAGGGGAAACTGCTGGCATCGACAACTCTCAATCCTTGCACCCCATAGACACGCGCACTGCTGTCAATGACCGCCATCGTGTCATTCCAACGACCCATTTTGCATGTTGCGGACGCATGGTAAACCGTCGCCATGCTTTTTCGGATGTATTCCCGGATTTGAGCGGTTGTGGAAACGTTAATACCTGGGAAGTATTCTTCTTGCTCGGCCACGCCTAGGTTCGCCAGCTCTGCCCACATTTGACGCTGTCTCTGGAACAGCTGGACAGCTAGATCCATGTCAGTCGGGTCTACAAGCCACTGTGGATCGATGAGTGGTGGTGTGTTCATTGTTGGACCAGCGAGTCGGACCGTGCCACGCGACAAAGGTGCAATCAGGGCTCCGCTGATCGTTGCATATTGGTGTCCGTCCTTCGGATCGGCTGTCACTTTGTTGAGATTATATCCGCTAAACCCACCGGTGGGTAGCCACTCCAACTCAGGCCAGTCGGGCGGAAAGCTTGATAAAGCGAGGCGAGACGCGCGAGTAAGCTTCGACCTCAATGAGTTGGGCAGCTTCTCCCAACCATAGTATCCTGGACCAAAGATGGAAAGGGTACCGGTTGCATGCTCAAGGAATGCTTGAACATTTTCTGCTGCAAAGGTTGCGTTGTTGGCCATGGCGGAAGCTGTGAGAACCTTCACGCGGTGTGCAATTCCAAATATCGGGTGGTCCTGCATGTTCTGCCCTACACCCGGCAAGTCTTGAAGACAGGGAATGTCGAAGCTGCGCAGATGAACACACGGTCCAATTCCTGATACCATCAACAACTGCGGTGACTGGAAAGCACCAGCTGACAGGATGACCTCTTTGCGAGCGTGAAGCGTGAAGTTGATCGATGGAGTACCAAACGTTCCTGCGGTTGAAACCTGCACGCCTGTTGCCCGATTGTCATTCTGGGTAATCAAGATCCGTTGAGCCATGGTGTTCTTGTACACAGTAGGCCCTGCACCCTTTCTCAATCCCTCTTGAAGGAAACTCGACTCAGAACTCGAGCGATGTGCATTGCGCGGGTCGATAGTGAATGTTGCAAAAGCAGATCCAAGCAGATTGCCACTGTTGAACCCATCGATCTGACTCATACCAAGTGCAGTGAATGCCTTCTGGCACCAAGATCCGAATGCGTGCACCATATTGCCGAACGAGACTTCCAGTGGCCCACCATTTGGGCTGAACACATCTTCAGATTCGGTATTCGAGGAGTTGGTATATAGTGTCTGATCGGGAGGGGTATAATGCACCGATTTCTTGTAGAAAGGCAATATGCGATCAAAGGTGTAGCTTTGATCATCTACTTCATCTGCCCAGCGCTGCATACTGTCGACCGTAGGCCGTTGGTAAAGCATGTAGTTCCTGGCCGAGGAACCGCCCAAAGTTTTGCCTCGGGCATAATGCAAAACCCTACCCCCCAATGCAGTCTGGGGCACTGTGCTGAATCCCCAGTCAACAAGAGGCTGGAAGTCCGCGGGGTCAGAGCCTGTGTAGTAGCTTGCGTATCCAGGCACGATTGAGTAATTGCCATTGTCGGATTCGTAAAAGCCGCCCGCTTCGATGACTGCAACGCTCACAGTCTGGTTTGCTGCAAGTCGAGTTGCAATTGTGAGACCTGCATTTCCTGCTCCGACTACTACGTAGTCAAAGGTCGCATTGGCGGGAATGCCAAATGATGTACCCAGGAGTGTGCCGGTGTTGCCGTATGTGAAGAGATTCGGGTCTGGAGAGGCCACTGACACAGATCTCACACATGATGCAACGAATATAATCGAGCTGATTGCACGCATGTTTGAAGAGGGTCAGTTCTCAGTTGTGATACGAAATAACAAAGTTTGCCTGGGGCAACCCCGCCGATCCCTCAGCTACACTTTTAAAACTACTCCACGCTGAAAAGCCATCACTATTCGTTCTCAATTGCGAGAAACCTTCTGATACAAGACTGGGCTTGGTAATGGTGCATCATCGAACGTAGGAAGTCCAGTAGCGAACATTAGATTGTATTTAGGGCTTCTTTAACCCCCACGAGATGGGGCAAGTGATAGATAGAGATTTATAGATTGCAGAAAATCAAATTGGAGTCGGTGTTGTAGGGATGCGCAGGCGCTAGACTGTGATTGTCTGTAGCTGCAGCGTCTGTCTACAGACCTCCAAAGATCGCTTTTGCATCTCTTCATATAAGTGGAACTCATCGGCGACACAAGCTCCAAGGAGGCGCTGGAAGCCGTCAAGGTCCGGATCCGCACCCATGATCAATTTCTTTGACAGAGAAACACTGCCCAGGTTTGAGTTGAAGATTCCGCCTGCGGATAGCGGAAGGAAATCTTCGTATGTGAGGGGCTCATACGCGATCGTCCCTTGGGCTAGAAGATCCTGAAGTGAGACGGCTGCCGCTGTATCTGGCGGAGACTCAACGCTGGAACGGAGGGATTTCTCGCCCAGTGGTGTTATCTTGTAAGAGAAGTATGCCAGGCCCCGATCATGAAGACTAGACAAAGTATCAGGAAACTCGTGGAAACAAGTTTCCAATAATTGATCATAGTCACTGCCTTTGACACCCTTTTCAGCAGCTTTTGAATTGACTTGCTCAAGGATCTGATCATAGAGGTAGCGTCCCTTTCGAGTCAAAGCGTATCCTCGCTGCTCAACTTCACCAAAGCGCGCCGTGTGGGAGCCTTTCACGTGCGAATCAGATGTGTCTCTGAAATCAACAAGCTCCTCGAGTGCTTTGAAACTTGTCTGTCGAAGAAGAATAGGACACACCCGCTTCGGTGGGCCTTCAATGCGCTCTTTGGCGGGCATCCCGCGATCCAGCATCAGTTTCTGGACCAGATCGATATCAATCGTTCGAGGCGTGAGGTGGTTGATATGTGAGCTTGGGAATGAAACAATATCCGCAATCAGAGGGTGCTCCGCCTTGAGCTGCTCGTATTCATTAAGAGTGACAGTAGCTTTTGAATGCCAGCGGAATGTTTCCAACCCATTTGCGATGAACTCCGTGCCTAGCTCAGGCGTTAAGGATCCCTGACTCTCTGCAATATCCAGTAACTCAAGAAGACGGGGAGTGAATATGGTACGTTGATCTAACGCCTTTTGTGCCAGCTCTCGTGTTTTCTCCGTCAAAAGTTCCATTCGCAGAACAGTGGTGAATACACGAAATGGATTGATGTCAAGTGCTTGCTGCGTCGTGGGCCGGAAAGCAGTGGCATGCATGGGGAAACCGGCTAGACTGAGGTCGTAGTAGCCCACGGGGTACATTCCCATCACAGCAAACATGCGACGTATGGTGGCTAGCTCGAATGCGGTACCTAGTCGGATAGCGCCGTGTCTCTCGACGCGGTGTCGAGACGGTAGGATATCATCGGGATCGATGACTGAAAATCCGGACTCTTGGCTGTTTTCAATGGCTTTTGCGTCTGCCTCGTAGACTACGTCGATGAGGTCGCCGTATAGAGGTACCTCGCTCTTGTACATTTCGGAGAGTGCATGGCAAAATTGAGCGCGCATTCGATTTTGGTCCCAAGTCATGATGAAGTTGGAGTAGATGTGAGGTTGGAGAAGTAGACTTTGAGACTTCGGTGTTTATCGCGTTGAATGAATGCTATTTAAGACGGAAATGATATTCCCATAATATTCGAAATAGTTAAATAGAAAGGCATATGCTGAGGTTGACATGGAGGTATTAATACTCCTACATATGCCTATCGCCGAGCTTACCCGACTATCTCCTATTCAGATAGCATGATGTGAGTCACTGTACGGTGAGATCATATCTCACATACTCTCGGTAGATGCGGGGGTAAAGGATTATATTACGAATCGAAATGGCGCATCGAACTATCAGCCCTGGGGTATTCGGGGTGGATCGAAACCCGGGGATCCTCGCCGACGATCACCGAGAACCTCCAGGGGATGTCGGTCAGTACTTTGGTACTCCCTACTTCCCTTGACTACCTAGTACTAGTATACTCCGTATGTACCTAGTAAATATTTGGCCTATATGAAAGACTTCCAAGAGTTGAATCTGTTCGTTCTAAGGTTGGTCCTAGAGTATTCACAATTCGTAATTGTTTCAAAAACGCCTAGGCAGTGTTCATTCATAGTTCCAGCTTTAACAAATCACCAATCCCGACACCAGGTCAGACGTCAGATCAAAAACATTTAAGAGCAGCTGTCGCTGCCGGCAACAAAAGTGCCATCGGAGTTCTCGCAACCACACTCTCCAGTCTGGGGGTCCTTGATACAGGTTGTACCGTATCCGGTGCTCTCTCCCTCATCACCCCAGTAGAAGACCCAGTAGTCCGAGTTCTCCTCCAACTCAGAGCTGGTGGGGGCAGTGCAGGTGTAAGCACTGCATGTTCCGTAGGGAGCGCCGTTGTTGGAGTCGTATTGGTGGTCAGTCTCGAAGACGGCGAAGGTCTGGGTCGAGGAGGTACGGGTGTTGTGGGAGCACTCGGCCGCTTGGATGGCCTTGGAGACCTTGGCGGCTAGTTGATTGTTAGTATGTGCATCCATGATGTTTTCGATGGATTAGGAAGACTTACCGCTGCAGTTCAGGCTGCTAGGCTTGTAACCCTTGGTGTTGGAAGAGGCTGGGTCGAGGGTGGCCGCAACCATGGCAGGAGCTGCGAGGAGGGCAATGTAGTTGAGGAAGTGCATTTTGTAGAGTGTGAATTTGAATTCGAGAGGATGTGTGGAAAACACTTGGAGGTTGATGTACCAGGCTCATATATATACCATGATCTTCAAAATTGGGACCCGCACTATACCGGGACTAAACCGAGTTTAACTGACACAAGACGAGAGACTCTGGACTCTGGACTCGGAGGCCTGGAGCAGATGAGTAGAAGCTAATCAATCTTCAGGGGCATGCCCCACAAAGTCTCCATCTTAATTCGTATCAGGTTAGAACCCGAAACAAGCACCTGTCGCCGGTTTGGTACTTTGGCCCTGAGCATCTCCCGAGTCCCATTAACCTCACTCAGTTGGGTGTTGTTGACTTCCAGATGGGCTTGTCTCTGGCCCCATTGTGCTTTAAGTCGGCTGCACTTCATGGTCTACTCCAGCCATCTCACCTCTCCCAACGTTGAACTCGTCATCTTGGTTTCATACAGATGGATCCACTCGAATGGTCCTCCTCATGCCGTCAGGACTGACCCGCTGATTCGATGGGAGCCTGGGCCTTGAAATCTACCCCAGACCGGACATGCTATTTTGAGGACCTCATGAGTCGTACGGCTTCAATGTTGATGTGTCTATGCATGGGCGTGAAGTATTCTGACCAGCTAAACACACGGATGAGCCGGGATGGCCTTGGAATGAGATCCGAAATCATGTCTCACTGCTGGCTCCCAGGCCCCTTTCTCGATTGTTCTTCATCTTCCTACCTAGGTGATCGCAACGATCACAGACTCCCCTGGTGACTGGTGTTTGTGTTTATCATCGATGAGTTTATCACCATTCCATGCTCTTCACTGAGACTGCGTTCATCGTCACAACACCGTTTGGAACACTCTGGGGATATTCCAAAATTTGTGTCCGTTGTTCTCTCTCTCCCTCGAGTGGGAGTCAGTCTGACCCATTACTAGGGTTCGAAAAAGGGAAACTGAGCATTGTTCACCACGAATGAGTTATTCCCTTCGACAAGGTGTACGACCATTGCCTGCAGTGCCCAGGTGTGATCGAAGAGGCCGTTACAATCCTTACCCTTTACGGTTTAGTTTCCGAATTCGAAAACGAGTAGAGAAACTCTGCGCATCTCGATTATGTCTTTGCCAATGTCTTCGGTCTTCATTGATTGGGTCGTATTGCAGATCTCAGGTCTTCACAGGTCCATGTCCAGTTAGCGTTGCTCCGAGGCTCATCGGCTACGGATACGATACGCGTACTCGTATTCTTATACAACGCCATTTTGGTCGTGCCACGGAGTAGTTGAGGGCATATATAAACCCAATCCCCTAAAAATGGAAATACTATACCTTCTAAAATGCACTGGTCATTCCTTGCGCTTGCAGGCCAGTCTGCCCTGACTCTCCCATCAGCCCTCCCAGCACCCCCTCAACCAGAACCAATCGACATCCTCGAACTTCCACTACCACCAGTCGCCCCCAGCAACATAACCGGCGCCTGCAGTGCCTCAATCAACCCCCATAACACAGGGTGTATTGGAAAAGAATCAGACTTCTTCCAAGCAGGCGACTTCACCCCCGATGGCAAACACATAGCCCTAACCGTCGAATATATCGGCGCGCCCGCAGCCCCAAACCCAGGCAACATTTACAACGGACTACAACTGATCCTAGTAAAAGTGGACGGCACAACCTTCGCAAACGGCGATTCCTGGAAATGTCTCAGCTGCGGCGTCCCAGCACAGAACGCCCGCTCCATCGATCCCTCACGAGACTATCCGCATATCGCCCGCAATGCCAAACAAGCTCTTTGGGGCCACAATATTTTGGAATGCAGTTCTATCCCCTTAACCAGTGAACTATGCACACCGGAAATCACATACATATACCCGATCCACTGGCCAGGGACGAAGAACAGTCCTCGGGAAATGCGCATGCACCCGGACGATATCCATATGGGCTGGAGCTCATTCACTACCAGAGGTCAATACTCATATTTCGGTCGACTGGAGTTCAACGCTGTTCCGAAGAACGGGCCTCTAGTCCCCAGATACGATCTCGTTAACGTGAATATCCTCGTGCAGCCTGATGGTCCGGCTTCTATAAGTGTCGAAGGCTCCGAGCTCAAAATCCACAACGAAGCCATTACAATCGGCGAATTACGTGGGTTCAGTGGCTCAGGCAATGAGATCATTTATCTTGGTTGGACGCGCGAGGCAAACAATATCGATCTCTTCGCTGTCCATATCATCACCGGTGCTATTCGCCGTCTAACCAGTCACCCGGAGTACGCGGATCCAATCGCATTCTCGCATGACGACCAATGGTTCGTGACGATGGATACTCGCGGGTCGGATCGCCAGATGTGGATGTCTGGGATGCGTCACGTTCCTCCTCTTATTGATCTCGTTGCTGTAACGGCTGCTGCCTCGATTCGAAATAATGGCGCCCGTCGCTTCTTCCAGCCGATTTTGATTGATAGATTCGGTGATCGAGATGCATACTTCGGTCAACAGGTTAATGCTGATGGAGGTGATAATGGCAGTATCAACGATCCTAACTGGAATGGTAAGGCGGATCCCGCTTTCTCGCCTGATGGTACTATGATCGTCTACTGGCAGAGCTTGGTCACTGAGCCTGCTTGCGGTGGTGGTAACCCATTACCATGTCCAGAGTCTACTGCGCAAGGCGGTCGGACATACAGGGTCATGCTTGCAAGGCTTTCGAGTCGCACGCCTACGAATCCAGCGCCTGTTTTTGTTGTGCCGGATATGATTCCCTGGGCGATGTCTTTTGGGCCGGGGGATACGCCCCCTGCTTTGCATTTTGTTTCGGGGGGAAGTTATACGCTTCATGGTAGGGCTGGGGGTTTTGCGAATGTGACTCTTGTGAATGATGAGTTGCTCGGTATTCCTAAGACTGTGTCTGTGGACTATACTGAGTACTCGGATGATGGGAGGCATTATATCAATGGGTATGAGTCGGTGACTTTGACTGTGCCGAAGGAGAGTCCTTGGTCTAATCATTTGGATTGGGTCTCGGATATTGTTCAGACAGGCCTGGTGCATGCTGTCAAGAAGACTGGACCGGGTGGGTTCCACATGTCTATCAATGCTCTTGAGAATATCTTTGTGGCTAACGGGACATTGACTACGACTATTGATGGCGTGGCTTATCACCAGCCACTTAACTATGCGTGATCATTCCAAGCTTGGGCTTTTGAATATCTTCGTGAGAAGAGTGTTAGGATTTGACGAATGAAAGGAATAGCTAATTAATATAACATTGGTGTAAATATTGCAAGAACTACGCCTTTTAGTCCAGGCTTTCAAGTGATGATATAGTGCATGCCATACCTAGTACTACAACCATGAAACCATTGAAAACAATAGCTTGAATCATAATTCATTATTCAATCTATATACATAGTGTCGGTCTATAGAAAGCCTCCCCCAAGCGCAAAAAGCCAGTCCCAAGTGTCCAGCCAGGGTAAATCCCATAACCAGATAAAAAGTCTAGTCTGCAGGGTAAAAAAGACCTCCGAAGAAGTGTGCAATAAATGCAAAACCAAAAAAAAAAAAAAAAGATCCAATCGCTTCCCAAAGATCAGATCACCAAAAGCGCCGAGCGAAAAATCATGAGAAAGCCGTGAGTTATAGATGCAGGATATCATGTCGATATCAAGAAACAAGATTATAAGGGTATCGGAGTAAGGAGAATCACAGAGGAGCCATGGACTCATCTTCCAAATCACTGACAGAAGTAGCAGGGGAAGCAAGGCCAGAGATAACCGAGCTGGAAGTCCCGGCGTCCATCATTGCGTCGTCGTAAGAGGCGTGCGTGGTAGCAGGCATTCGCTGGGGAGCATTCTTCGAGCCGGCCATGAGCTCGTCGATGCCCGGCTTAGCGGGAACGTGCTTGTGGAGCGCGGTTGCGTTGTCGAGACTTTGGAGCGCGAAGCCCATGAATGCGGCGTTTTTGTGGCTGACGCCTAGAGTCCAGCGATACTCGCATAGACGGACGCGGTAGAACTCGGCTTCCTCGTTTGTTGGGGCTGTGATGCGGAGGAGCATGCCGAATGAGCCGATGAGGGAGAAGTTGGTGCGGGCTGAGGCGGGCCAGAAGGAGTGCAGATGGGCTGGGCGGAGACGGTTCACGAAGTCCATTGCGGAGATCAGGCGCGTTTTGGCGGCTGAGCGGCAAATGTGCGCTAGGTAGGGGTCTGTGCCCTCGGCGAGCAGGGAACGGACGATGCAGCGGTGCAATGTGATTTCAGTGGCGAAGTAGGCAAGGTGGAGAGCGCCGTTGCGGGCGTGTTCGTCTGTGATGGTTTCGACGAGTTCGCCGGTTGAGGTCTCCATCTTAAGAGAAGGAGGGAGGGACGAAAACCAGTCTTTCAAGCGGATTTGTGCCGGTTTGGCTTTCTCGAGGATCATTCGCGTGCGCTGGTTTCCAGCCGCAGAAAACTCCTCAATGGCGTGGAGTGTGTAGAATCTGTCTAGGATGTCGGAGAGAATGGTCGTCAGGGCCACCATGTGGCAGAAGAGCAGAGGGCCGTGACCGACGGCTGTCTCGTCGTGTGAAGAATCCGTGCCGGACGCAAAAGCATCCGAGAAGTCCTGTTCCACCAGATCCTTGACCGTCCAATTGAAGGCAAAGATATGCGAGGGCCGGCCGTTCACCAGGGACGACCACTTATCCTGCTGATACAAAGCCCAAGCCAATCGCTTGCGGAGACCCTTCTCCCACGTCTCCATCCGCCAGTTCGTGCAGTCCTGATGCAGACCCACCTCAAACCCGGCCGTGACCAATTGCCCGTTCAGGGACGCCGTCGCCAACGTCGACTTCTGCGTCAGCAAGAGTCCAGCCTGGATAGTCGACACACTGGGCGAGGGCAGTGATTCCATGAGTAATTTCAACGCGGTGGCTTCCAGCCGTGCGGCATCGGGCTTGCGGGCCGTCTGCGAGGTCGCTCCTACATCCACAAACTTCAACGTCAAGACATAGACCGAGGCCAGGAGGAGCGGGGACAACCCCCGGCGCTCCCGGTAGGACTGCCGGAAGGCTTCCTCGATCATAATGGGGAACGACGGGTGCACGTGGTCGAAGAATTTCTCGATCAAGGTTGCGCCGTAGGGCGCCACCAAGCTCTCAATGGCATCCACCGAGATGGCGTGGGCGTCCCCGGGGGTATCCACCACTCGCATAAAGGTGCCGTCATCGGCGCACTTGCGCACGCGCGAGTTCGACACGGTACATTCGTCATATTGATCTAGCGGGAGATACTCTAGCAGGGTCGGTTCTAGCTCCGTGGTCATGCCAATATGCTGCGTGGACTGGTTGAAGAAGCCTGGGCGGATCATGTTCAATGCGTGCGGGTGCGCCACGTCGACGCTGGCTGGTTGCTGCGATTGGGGTTGCGGTTGCGGTTGCGGTTGGGGCAGAGCTTGAGGTTGAGATTGGGATTGAGTATGGGATTGGGATTGTATAGCTTGTCTACTGGGTGTTAGAAGCTTCCTTGCCGGAGCTGTAGCGTGCCTACCGTTTTACAGCCTCCGGCTGGTCTGAGAGCTTCCTCTTCTTGGACTCGCCGGTGAGGGTGAAGGTACATTCCTGGCGATGAAAATCGCAGGAGTAACACTTGTTGACCATCTCGTTCATGGCACACCTGCTCTTTCTGCGGAGACAAGCGTCACAGCTAACTCCATTCCGTACGCGGGGACCGGATATGGGGGATGGGGAGAGGGTTGGGGTCTGGAGATCAGGGGAGTAGCCTGGCTGAATGATAACGGTAGCCATTCTGATCTGCTGGCGTCAGTCATTGGGCGGCAGCGAAGAGATAAGCACATACCGTCGTTATCACGATATTAAAAAAAAAAAAAAAAAGAGGTTATCTCCGACGATAATCCCCGGAACCGGAGACGAAGATCAAGCGTCTGCCAGAGATTGTAACCAGATGAGATGCCGAATGGTTCGCTCCGTCATTTGGATTCCATTCGAGAGTCCGAGAGTAGTCAGAGTACTGGTAGTGTAGTGTATGAAAATAGCAGAGAGTAAAAAGAGAGATGATGACATCGATATACAATCCGGGCCCAAAATGGAGTCGACGATCCACCATTTGCTCTCGTAACAAAAACCCCCATGAGCTAAGCAATGACTACGAGAATTATCCCACTCGAATTGTCACCAGATAAGCGGCCTCTTCCTGATTGGCCCGACGGCCCCTTCTGGAGCATTACGTATCGATTCTTCTGGGGACGCCCTTAGGTCAGCAACCTCATCTCGGCTATTGGCCTCGCCTAGGGACACTTTAGATAATAAGAACTGCGCTGCCCAGAGGGTAATAAAGCGCCTGCCGTTGAACTGTCTGCCTCCGGGCCAATCAGCATGGCATGATAACACCCCCGGTCCCGGCCAATCACAGCCGACACAGGCGCAGTAGTGCCCGAATGCCTCAGAACTGTGGGGTGTGGAGGAACCTTACTAAATACTCTATATTGGTCTTCTTCACTCCAGGTATAACTAGCACTTAGTACTGTATAGTACAGTATACTGCTACGATACTACCTAGGCAGTGAGTAGTGCAGGATAATAATCTGAAACGTTTATTCCTGAGTATAGTACAGTATGCACGCTGACCGCTCCAATAACTATCAGGTAATAGTCCTAATTACGAGTGGAACGCGCCGGACTCCTCATCCCCGTCCCCGGCACATGCTAAAACGCTACTCCGGTGGCAAACGGCAGGTTAATATCAAATCAGATCCGGTTGGCTGAGCCTCGTTTCCATTATGAATCACCCATATGACTCTAACGGTCTCAATATCTCGGCAATCCTAAGAATAACAAAAACTCCATCCCCCTACCCAAGGGGAAATATGCAATGATCCGCCAATACTGTACCTAGGCATCTTACTCGGTGAAATTCCGCAACTTGGTCAACTCATCCAACAACTCCTGCAAATCCCCATCCGTGATCTTGTTTTGCAAACTCGGAATCAAAGACTTGGCCTCCTCGGCATTGTCGCAGCACAGACTCCCTATGGCCAGTCAGTAAATTCCAAAATCCAGCCATCTTCCCTGCGGATCGACACGGGGCACTCACCGAGCTGCGACCGCTCAAACATCTCCAGTTCCGTATGCGAGTTCAACAGCCGCTCCACGGCCTTGATGTTCTCTTCGTCCTTGAATCGGGCAAACACATCCAGGTAATACAGCGTCTTGTTCAGATTCCTGTAGAAATAACATAAGTATCCTTTACCACACCTGATATGATGCATTCCCGCTCGCGTGATGCCCACTTACTCCGGCTCTTCGTATTTGTTGCCCCCGCGTCGCTTGTTCTCCAACACCTTGTGAATGACCAGTCGTGCTTCTGAGAGCGACAGCGTATGTGTGTTTTGGTCGGCTCCGAGTTTCAGCGTAGAGGCGGCTTCGAGCTCGCCTTGGGGGAGGGCGCGCTTGCGGTGCGTCGCGGGGGGGAGTGGGACGCTCATTGTGTGATGCGGAGGTCGTTCCTTTTAGGTTCGGGGGGTCGCAGATGGGCGTGGGTTTGATGGAACGGTGGAATTGATCTGGGATTGCCTCGTTGGCGTTCAGTGAGGTCTCGCGTGGTTTTCTGCCATCGCACTTCGGGCGGTGGCGACACCGCCTTTTCTCTATATGCGCTTTGATGTGGGGTGAGAGCATTGCTTGAACATCCACAGTACTGTATACATTGTTGACTATTGGAATGGTACTTGCCATACTAGTCTCCTATACTGTCCCATCTGGTCTCGGGGTATCAATATGTTGTCATTGATTCCAACGCCTAACATGCTATGCAAAATCTCTATACTTTTCGGAATGCGACATCGCGCGGCAGACGGAAGCTAGCGCAGAACATCTGCTTCTTAGGACTGACCAGTCGGACATTGTGAATGGCGAGCTCAATGCCCTCGTCGCCACTGCCGCCCACGCAGTCATCAACGGTAATCTTGTACCCCAGGCGCTCAGAGACTCTCTCGCAAATATCGATGTGATCATCGACCTCGTTCTCAGAGTGCCCCGAGAAACAGTAAACGTGAACCATGGGCAGTTTCTGGCCCGTGGCAGGAGTGAACAGCTCTTCCTTCCCAGCATACAGGCCGGAGAACGCGTCGAGGAACTCGATAGCTGTAGCGGGTAGGTTCATCACATAGTGATCGACAACCTTGGGCCGAGTAAAGGTCTGAGGGGGAGGCAGGGGCTTCTCCTCGCCAGCTTCGATCTTGCGCTTCTTGTCTCTGCGAATCTTTTGCTGAAGGGTGACAGTGAGAGGCTTGGCGTCCAGCAATTTCTGGCCTGAGGTTCGGATGAATTCACGGCCGTCCATGTTGAACGGGGTAACGAAGTCCCGGACTTTATTACGCACGACGGCATCTTGCATCACTTCGTATCCGTGCGGGTTGAGGTCATTACCCCAGACAAAGATCTTCTTCTTGCCTGCTGGCACGGCGAAGGGGCCAACGCCGGCCATCACATCGCAGACCATCTCGCTGGGGCGGAATTTCTCGACGAGACGACGGTGCTCGGTCTCCAGGCGACTGTTCCAGTAGACGCGGGCGTAATCGAAGTGGAATTCACAGTCTTGCTCGTGCTGGACTACGTTCAGGTCATTTTCACCAGCGAGGAGTTCGAAGGGGAAGGTGCGGAACACGCTCTGGGAGCCGACATCTTCGATCTTGTTGATGACGGTGCGGATGCTGGCGTTCTTGTCCATCAGGATCTCGGCAATGATATGCTTATATGGGAGGTATCGCTCGCGGAGGTTGATGTGCACTGTCTAGGTCAGTATAGTTCGTTGCGCATGACTCAGGACAACATACGGACATGTCCCACCTGCGTGAAACCCTGGGGCATCTCTTCCATCAGATCCTCAGGCAGGATGGAAGCAATAATATCAGCTGCAAGAATTAGCATACGACGGTCAGTTCGCGGTATGAAGGCAGCGTACCGTATGTCCAATGGTCATATTCCAGCGTAAGATCATAAGGCCCAACAGCCACAGTCCCCTTCTCAACAAGTCCCTGCATAGTAGGCGACCATGTTGTCTTGTCTGCGAGATCCAGTAAGCACCAATCCATATAGACAATGCGCTCGGCGCAACCCGAATGACTTGCCATCAGCCTTCACACTCTCCTTCAGCAACAAGGCCTTCCGAACCGAACCATCCTGCTCCGTGACCTCGCGAACAGAGTTCACGCGCGGCAGAACCAGCAGATCGGATTTAGACAGTTGTTTCCGGACATTTGAAATGTCGCTGGGCTTGAAAATGCGGGCGGCGGAGAGGGGCACGGTTTTTCGGAAAAAAGATCGGTCGAGCGTGCGCATCGCTCGGTTCACGGGTGGCCGAAACATGGTGTCGCGGGATTCGGGCTTCGTCGCTTCTGTGGACTCCATTGAATTGAGGGAGGGAGATGGTCCAATTTGTGATTTATCTGTTCGATCGACGCTCGAGGCGCATTGCGGCTTTGATACTGATTTATGGCTTATCGGGCACGTGACTGTGGATCGGCAGGGCTGTTTTTTATACTTCGTGGTGCGTTGGGCCACCACTGTGAAGAGCCCTTTTTATACACAGGTTTTGCCGGGCGCAATACGTTGCAAGTGAAGAGGCTGATTATATCAGTTACTTGAACGAAATTGACCTGGGATCATCCCGAGGTTCCAAGGTTGGGCCAGTTGATGAGAAATCACTTGGGCAGTATCAATCTTGACGAAACATCCCGAGGTCGCACTTAACAGTCCACACCAGGCTTTACTTACAATGAGGCTGAGGTCATTGTGTTGGAGAAAAATGGGGAAGAAATTGAATGTTCATGAAACCACAATGTAAATATCTAGTATTTGCCAGAAAGAAAAACACCTAATTGGTGATGCAAAGCATAAAAGTGTCATATCATCATAACGAGGCATGAAAAACGTGCCGGTATCTCGCATCATGCCAATCACTCTGAAGCCCTGGAGGTCAAGGTCCGCCCAATTCCTCAGTCCCAGTCACTGAACTGCGACGCTTTCAATCCATCGATGAGGGTCTGATCCAATTGTCTCTGCGCTTCCAAAGTGGCAACGCGCTGCTTCAGATTCGCAATCTCGGTGTCTTTCTTCTTCAAAGCCAAGCGGGTCATATCACGGCCGCGGATGATGCCTTGTGTTTTCAGGTCATGTCGATTCAGTAGTGAGACAACTTCGTTGCGTGCTTTGTTTGGCAGAACGACTTCGTGCTTCTCCATTATTCCAATCAGGGTCTTTGCCAGATCTGAGGTGTCGAACGCTGACTCTGCGGAAAGTACGTCGTTGTACTTGCTCGGCGTAGGTGTCATGCACAATTCCGCAGAGGAGGGGAAGGTAGCCGTGCGAGAGGATGCGGCCGACAGCGGGGTGGCTAAGTTTATTTTTTGACGAGGCGAAATGTCATTCTCGGTTTCGAATAGCTTCCGCTTGCCGGGCGATGTGACTCTCTCGGTGCGGGTGGTCTTTGCCGGAGATTCAGCGTCGTAGTTAGGCTGCGTAATAAAGCTTTCGGTAGGCTGGGTTGACGAGAAGGATTTCAACAGCTCTTCATCATCATCAAATTCGTCATCCCAGCTGAACTCGTCTGAGGCCTCTGATATCATTCTGGCTTTGGCCGATTTCGGCGGCATCTTGAATTTGGGCGGGGGCGTATCATAGAACCGACGCTCGGTCTGGGGTGTGAGTAAACCCCCGTGAGAGCGTTTGGGGGTTACGTTTTTTGTTGGAGTGAAGGAGAGGGGATCGAGCTCCGATCGAGAGTTCGCAAGAACAGTTGCCTGCTCACGAATCGTGGCGTCGGATTCCCAGAGGAAGAAGCTACATCGTAGATGCATGGGTTGCGCACATGTCCAGACTACTTGATATCAGCTCCTGGCTTTCACACCTCATGATCCTGCTTTCAAGGTGAACGTACACCACTTCCCCAGATTTGGCCCCTCCTTCTTGGTCTGGCGGCGGGCTGCTGGCGGGCGATCCGGGCAGTTGCAACACCATATTCCATTCGTGAAGAGGCCCTTTTTCAAAGGCGCAGCTGATGGGGAACTAGGTATAAACGGCGACGCCATGGTCAGTGAAAGGTGATTCTACGCAGGTGTGTTGTCGAGATTGACGTCGCCATGGGAACCATCGCTTATCGCCCCGGACTCTTGGCATTCTGTTTTTACCTGAGACATCGAGCCATCTATATTTACCACTGAGACAGATCTTCAATGACCTCATATCAACTCTGATACTGCAGTACTTATTGCACCTTGAAGCCTCCATGAGCCAGCCATCTCAAGCCAGATGCATACATGCATCCAACCAGAGGGGCCCTTCGCTACTCTGCCTAAAGAGCTCTACATCATCATCTCCGACTTTCTGGACAACGCCGACCTGAACTCCTTCAGCCGCTCCCATACAACAGCCTACACCCTCCTGAATACAACCCTGTACAAGCGCGATGCAGCCTCGCCAACCCCCATCGCCCTCTTCTGGGCCTCAATCCACAACAACCCCGCCACGATCCTCAAGTCCCTCTCCGCAGGAACTGACATCACCGCCAAGACCGACATAGACACGCGCCTAAGAGGCTGCACCTCGATCCTCCTAGCATCATTCCACAACAGCCTCGCCGTGCTCAAGATCCTCCTCCTAGACGAGAATGCCAACCCCAACTTCCGAGACCGGAAATGGATCCGGCCTCCGCTATCCTGGGCCGTGAAAGAAGGCCATGCAGAGATCGTGCAGGCGCTTCTGAACGACGATCGCACAGACGTCAACCTCCAAGATAAGGCGGGGGACACCGCGCTGATGATTGCGGTGAATTCCCGGCCTCGCATGATGGAACTACTTCTGTCTAGTGGACGTGCGGATCCGCGCGTCGCGAATAGGCAAGGCTGGACGCCGCTTGGTCGTGCTGCGCGGGATCCGAATGCCGAGGCTGGATTGCTACTTGCGCGGCATCTACGGTTGATCCTTGATGGGAATGATGAGGCGGATCATTGTCAACATGTCTTTTTCTATGCTGCTATCCTGGGACATGTGGATATAGTTCAGTACTTGGTTCAATACTTTGGGGGGAAATTGGACCCGAATGCCAATGGTCAGCAATTTGGGCGCGGGGCATTCTCAATCGCGGCGGGGAATGGGCGGGTGGATGTTGTGAGGTTATTGCTGGGTTGGAGCGTGACGGAGCCGAACCTGCAGACGCAGTGGAAAAGGCAGACTCCGTTGTTTGTTGCCGCGGAGGAGGGGAGAGAGGATATCGTAGAGGTGTTGATTGAGTGCGAGAGGGTTGGGCTGGATATACCTGACATGCATGGGACAACCCCGTTGGGAATTGCGGCGGATAAGAATCATGTAGGGATTGTCAGGCGGTTGCTTGGTGCGTCAAGGCCTGTGGATCCCAATGCTTGCGACGAGAATGGCCAAACACCGTTGCTGAATGCCGCTTTTCATGGGAATCTGGAAATCGTGCAGCTGTTGCTCGATGCGGCTGGGATCGACCCACAACTTAGAAACAGCGAGGGAGAGACCCCCTTGGAGGTCGCTTCGCAAAATGGGAACCAGAGCGTCGTACAGGCATTGCAAAGGCATCTGACGAATGAATCATGAGTCAATTAATTATCCATGGACCATCTATCTACATGTCGTGTCGTTGTACACTATGTTCATCTAGTTCTCGTTCCCCTACACAGCTAAGAGCCAACGAGTATGAAAGCCAATGTCTCGTATCAAGCAAATCCCAAGATCAAACCCAAATGCAAAAAGAAAGCCAGAGCTATGGCGGTATTGTGCAAGAAAATGCGCCGAAAATCGATATCTAATCCGCAAGCACATGGCGCAGCATAATGTTGAACGGATCCGCGAGCTTGAGGATCTCAGTCACCTCAGGCTTGGCAGGTTCTCCGGCGGTACGCCGGAGTTGATCCTGTTTCTTTATACGACGGCGACGCTCGACAGCAATAGGATCATCCTTGTCTTCGTCCATGCTATCTTCGTCGGAAGCGTCAGAGGCTTCGTCTGAGATAGTCAGATCCTCAAGATCAGCCTCGTCGAGACCGAAGTCGCTGCCCTTGAAGGTGGTGACACCGGGAATAGCGTCCCCGGAAGTACCTTCAGCGGCCATCTTCTGACGTGTCTTATTCAGATGCCAGCGCTTGCGGTCTTCTTGCCACTTGATAAGCTGATTGATTTCAGTCAAGGCGAGGTCCTTATTGATCTGGCCAGCGCCAGCGGCCCCCTGGAACAGAGCATTGATGTCCATCTTGCCGCCGGCGGGACCATTACGCAGGAAGTCGAGGATCTCCTCGATCCAGGCCATCAACTTCTGGAATAATCCATTGTCATGTTGATGCACCTCGTGAATGAACTTATAGAAGTTGGCTTCGTGGCGAGCGCAAAGATCAATGAAGGCCTGAACCGTTTGGTTCGGGTCAGCTGATGTGTCCTGGCGTTGGGCGCTTTCGATGACACCAATTGCGTCGTCGGCAAACTGAGCGAAGTCTGTAATACTGCTGTACACATTCGCAGACTTGTAAACACGGACCAGGGGTTCGTAGAAGATAGTGAAGAGGTCACGGAAGAGCTGCAGAGTGACGGGCTCCTCAACGATGCTGAGCATCATTGCCTTATCACGTTGGCGGGTGTAGAGCTTCAGAAGCTGTTTCATGTGAGCAAACCACTGCGCACCTTGTTGCATCTCAATGTCAACGTTCTCCACGGCGTGGTTCCAAGCCACGTAGCCATTGAAGACCTTGCCTATTTGTTCCGGGGTAAGCTCGGGAGAGATGAGTTCCGAACGGAGAATGGCGACGATGATATCCACATCATCAGCGACGGCCTCCGCTCGGATCTCATTCTTGACCTCCTCCTCGGCTTCCGCGAAGCTCTTCAACTTCTGTGTGAGAATTGTATCCTCGACCTTGGCGGCTAAGGTGTCAATTGATCGCTGGAAGTCCTTAATACCTTCATTCAATGTCAGGGAGAAGATACGCTGCAATAGAGAACGTGAGCCAAAGGGCTGGGCCATGAACAAATCGAGAACGCCGGACATGACTGCTGCAGGGTTGGCGATACGGATCACGTTCTTCATCAGCGTGTAGGGCACAAGACCGTGGATTCTCTTGGCCTGTGCGAATAACTCCGGTGAGTTATCCTCGGCAAGGAACAGGTGATATAATGTTGCAGCGACCCTGTGTCAATGTCAGAACGAAGCTCCACACTTGTCTCAGGAAGGAAAAAGCGTACTCAATACGAAGCCATTCAGCAAACTTCTGATACTGCGGGCTGAGATCAGGAATCGAGGGCTTCTCGCGAATCTCGGCGAAGAGTTTCGTCAATCCATCTGGGATTGAAATTAGTACAGGCTTTCATAGAAAGGGCCCGCGCAAACTTACTGCTCTCCACGATATCCCGTCGGAAACGTTCCATGTACACATCCAGTTCCGCGGCTCGCTGTCTAGCAATCTCGTAGAACCTCTTCTGCTCTTCAATTCTGACGGCATCCATGTCTTTCCGTCTCTGAACGTCGACCAACTCTTCTTCGTTCAATTTGACAGGTCGGGCAGTCAGGAATTCTTCCATTGCCTTTGACTCTGCGATGCGCTTATTCTGCAGGACCGTTCTCAGGAACGCGCGCAGCGACAAGCGCTGTTCCTCCCGATACAAAACAGTCTCCCGTGATACATCACTGGTCGATGCGCGTGGGGATCTAGTCGATCGCATTGAGGATTTGGAGGTTGATCGCCGAAGGCTCTTTGAAGAGGACGGCACCGATAGGCGATCATCTATGGCACTCGTGTCCTGTGTGGACAACGATGAAAGTGAAGAGGCATCATCATCTGCCGTAGATCCCCACCAACTTGTGCTAGAAGTCTTGTTCTTGCGGGGGAGAGGAGGAAGGTGTTTGCCTGGCATCTCGGTGCTGAGCCTCTTCTGAAGCTTAACGAACTCACCATATCTCCTACCGACATGGTGTTCATCTTTCCCGTTACGGCTGACTCGTATGATGAACTCCTATAGCGGATGTCAGCAAGCTCCAACGTGCAAAGGCGACACATGGTGGCCGGTCCAACTTACTGCATGCGAGTGGTATCGCACCGTCCTCTTCACAGAGGTAGTCCGAACGGCAGCAACATTCACATCCCAACCGTTGATGGCGTTTCCTTCGGGAATATTGACCAAAAGTCCCGAGTCTTGGGCACCACGTTCAACGACCTCCATCTCCGAGAACTGAATGCGCTCCTCATACCCCGAGGCAGTGGGTACACCAGAAACCATCATGAGCTCGACGAGCTTCTCACATTTCCTCGCCAACTTGCGACGCTTTGTTTCCTCCAATCGATCCTCCGAAGACGAGACATGTTTATTGGCAAATGATTCCAAGAACTGCAAAGTGGACAGTTAGCAAAATCACCAGATCGCATCATTCCCAGCCAACGGGACACCTACGACTTGAAGCTTGTCCTGCCAAAACTCCTTTTCGCGCGCCTTATCCAGGAACGGGAAATTTCGAACGTGATGAACAAAGATATAGCGCAGGATGGGAAGCTCTGAGTCGACGGGCGCAACCTCACCGAATTCCGATCGAAAGGGGGCGCCGAATCGTTGGAGTGCGGTGGGGGAGTTCAACTCGGAGATTTCGTCGCGAACTTGACGGGCGATGAGCTCTCGTTTGAGGTCTGGGGAAACCGAGTGTTAGCGACCGACGCTTTGGGGGGGCGCATGGCGATAAAATGTTCCGACTTACAGTGCTCTTGCTTGCCCGTCAGTATCTGGCCTGGCGGGGCGGGGGTCTCTGCCTCTCCCTTGCCGTTGGGGAATGTGGGATCGGAGGATTGCATCTCTGTCATGTTGATCGGGGGTTCTTTGTGCTGTTAGGAGGAACTTGACAGCCCCTAGAGAGTCCTGGAGAGATGACTCGCTTCAGCCGGAATGCGTCTGCCTGACCAGGCTGGTTGACGCTGGAATCGAGGACACAAGAACACAAGATTGTCAGGATACCTAGTAACGAGTGTCACAGAGGATATCTGTTGGGGGAAGTGAGGAGTAGAGGGGGCGGAGAGAGAGAAAGACGATGTCGTCACCCCGAAACCAAAATTTATAGCGGAGACATGTCATCCATAGGGCTACATATGCTCTATCCTGACGCGGCCTGATCTCCACTGTGTAATCCTTGAGATACTTTTGCCAAGGCAGTTTATGGTGTTGCCTGCTTACGCGCCCTATGAGGGGTCCACGGGGGCTTTGTCTCGGCAGTGTCATCGTTCTTGTCTATGTCTGGGCATCGTGCTGATCGCTTTCACTCTTTACACTTCAAGATTGTATTTGAGCTATGGAAAATTCAAAAGTGGAAAAATAAAGAAACCCTTGATCCGTCATTAAATTCGCTGAAATGAATAGCAGTGGGGAGATTAATATGCGCGAAGGAAAAGCCTGCCAGTTACTCCATAAATTCCAGCTTCATGTCGCGAGGCAGATAGTGGCCCTGAGGTTGGCCGTAGGGCATGCCCTGAAAAGCTCGCTCCTGTTCCAGAGAAGGGAACATGTTTTGTTGAAGCTGACGGTAACGAGCGGATTGGTCGCTGGAGGTCGGCATCATGGGATGCGCACTGTGACCCATCTGCGCATTCTGGTTGTATAGAGTGAAGTCGTTGCCAGCCTGGTTGAAGTCGCTGCTAACCTGAGACTGAGCGTACTCATAGCGCTCAGAAAGAGTGTCGCCGACGTTGGAAGAGTCGGGCGAGTACAACATGGCATTTCCCTGCGCGCCGGGCGAGAGACCAGAGATTGTGCCTGCGGGACCGTATGATAGATGGTTGACATTCATTTGGTCGTAGTCGTTGCTATATCCCTTCATTGCGTCAAGGTTGTGGCCCTGAGGAAGCTGGAATGGCATCGCAGTGTAGTCTTCATTCATAGGGTACTCAAGATTGCTCCATTCTTGATCGAAGTTGATACTTTCGGTACCAGTGAGAGGAGATCCATCGAACGAGACAGGGCCCATCAGGTCAGGAACCGAGTCAGTGGAGGGAACAGACATCGAGTTCATAGACTGGCGATGCACCTCCAAAGCCGGGATCAGACCATTCGGGTCGCCAGACTCGAATTGATTCTGGAACGCACTGAGATTCATTGTGTTGGGGAACGAATTGATGTCGTTCATCAAGTAGGGCGATGCCTCGCCAAACAAGGGGAAGTCGTCGCCTTGGGCGGGCATGGGGGGTTCCGCAAAGTTGAAAGGAGGGTTCTCGGGCCAGCCGTAAGTCTGATCACTGGGCGAAGGGCTGGGCCCGGGAATCGGAGACGCAAAGTCAGTGGCCTTGGAAGCGGGAGTTGACACACTGGGAGTCATAGGGGTTGCCTGAGCGGAAGAGCTGCGCTTGCTGCTACTGCTGGCACGGCCATTGTTCTTGGAGCGAACATAAACCCACCCGTGCGACTTCTCCATGTGCTGCTTGCAGTTGCTGGAACGCTTGGATGCATAAGGGCAATTGTGGAAGGTGCATCGGAAAAGAGTGGGCTTGTCTGAATGTCTGTCGTTCATGTGGCGGTCACGTTCCTTTTCAGTGGGCCAACCTTTGGTGTGGTAGCTGCACTTGGGGTCTTCGCACTTCCAGGGGCGAGTGTGCGTCTTTTCGTGCTTGGTCAAGTCGCAAGGGCGCTTGAAGACTTTGTCGCAGTCGGAGCATTTTTGGTTGATGTTCATTGGGGGTGCATCCTTCTTTCTACGGGCCATAGAGCGCTCAACGCCCTCGTCAGTGGCACCATCTATCGTGATAGTGCGCTTGACAGGAGCGGAGGCATCGACCTCGTAGGGCTTGCCGGTGGCCAAGGAGATGGGCTTGCCATCTTGCATGACAATAAGCTCAGCAGCTTTTCCATTCTTAGAAAGACCGCCTTCAAGGGAAAGGTTGGCGGATCTGTCTGCTGTTAGCTCAAAGTATCAAAGCAAAGAAACATTAAACATACAGAGTAGGGGCGGTCTCCTTGTCGGACTTGGAGCCTTGGGTCGCTTCGACCCGCTGACGCTGATCGCGAACCATAGCTGCGTAGCGTCGGACCTGTGAAACAAGGTCAAGGAAGTATCCGTTAGTATAGGGTCGATCGGCTGGTAGTCGTTGGTCGCGGTCGTTAAGATGCGAAGCTGAAGAATGCAAGCACTGGATCGTAAATTCGCAGAAGTTGAGGTAAGAATTCCGTGAGGTCGCGGAGTTCTTGATAAAGAAAGAATCAAATAAGTCTCGCCGAACTCCAATAACCCATTGATAGAACAATAAGACTTACCGGTGCCAACCACAATAGGGTTTTCTCGAGATCACGCAAGCAGACAATCTGCTTATTGATGATACGTTGCGGGACGCTACGAACCAAAGAATGGAAAGGCTTCAAGCGAGGCTCCTTGAGAATAGGAACGAGCACGTATCGTTCAATCTGCTTGCAGGCAGCAGGGCCAAGTTGACGTTTAGGGGAGGAACCACTGTCAAATGCTGAAATCGAGCTTGTAATGGCAGATTGCTTGTTGTGGGCGCCGTCATTGACTGTTCATTGTTAGGATTGAGAAGGAAAGAGAAAGGGTTGGACGAGGCGGCGCCTACCTTTTGTAGAAGATTCAAACAGCCCCTCTTCGCTGCTAATCGAGGTTCCGAGTCCACTATCCGACTCGTGGCTATGCGCTTGTCTGGTCTTCTTTTCATCCAGTGGGATGGGCATGCCGCGAGCCTCTGCATTTGGGAGAGCCGGCGAGTCAGACATTGACTGGTCTTTCTTTTCATCGACGTTGTTGTCGTCGGTGGGGTCAAGGGTCAAACGGCCCAGGATCGATGTCATGCGCTCTTCAGCGGCAGCGATGGCTTCCAACGAAGTTGGAGAGCGAGCAGGCAGGGAGCGAATGTTCAGAACAGGATCCGAGTCACTGGAGGGAGCGGAAGTGGGAGTGTTGAAAGTCTCGCCCTTCTTCAAGTGCATCTTAGAAGCAGGCGAGTCGGTCGACAGGGCGGGCAGAGTATTGTTTAAGACCGGACGACGGCGCGGGTGCAGCCGCGAGGGCTCAGGCTGATCAGCAGACATTATTGGGTGTAGTTCTGCAACACCCAAACGTTAGCATACATTCTCGTACCGAGAGGAACAAATCAGTTGGGCTGATTGGCTCTTCGAATGACTCACCGAAGGATGCTTGTCCAGATGATTCGCGAAGTGACGTACAGTCGAGTCAGAGATGGAAGTCTCAAATCGGTGATCGGGCGGAGTCTCTCCGTTCTTTGGTATTTAACAGCCCCGGTTCTCCTGGGGGTTGAGCCAGATATATTGCAGCCGGTACTCCTTGGTCTTTACAGAGCCTTGCGCATGTATGACGATATCAGCGTTCTGATAGTCTGCGCATGCACTCCTTATCGAGCAAGCCGGGGAGCTCGGATAGTGTCCAACAGAACTATCCAGGCACCAATATCCCAAATCTCCACCGAGAGACACTTCTTGTAGACGACGGCAGTATCCAAAGGCGAACGAAGCGTTCACAAGCAATACGGGGCCGGAAATCAAAGGCTCGCGATAGGAAGATCTCAAGCGGTGAGCCCCACTAAGTGCGCGATGATTTTTATTTTTTCTTTCGACGTGCGAGCGATAGACGGGTAATGTAATGGCGATATGGCAGAAAATGAAGAACAAGACCAAGGGGGGATAAGCCAAGGAAGACAGAGGACCGGAGGCTCATGGCGTGGCACGTCTGCCTGATAGACGAAGACACTAATCCCAAAGAAGAAAAATGGCTGAGCCCAGTCTGCCGCATGCTGATTGGATGAAACGTGTATGGTAACTGCAGGACGGTAATTTTGCGCCCCAAACCTTGGAAATCGCCTCGGCCGGTCTGTCCAGTGGTTCCCGCGTGGCTAACGGGTATCGTATCCATGGGTTTCTCCACGTTCTTAAAATGGAATCATTTCGGAGCCTCAAGGTAGCAACATTCTGCACATTTTCCTCTTCCCCTGCGGGACTTTTGGGGAAACATTCCAGTCCTCTAGGATTACATCCACGTCACATGCTAGGATCATGCCATAGACCGGGCAACCCCAGTGCGCCCGTTGCGTCTTGGCCCCCAAAAGGTCGAAAAAAGAAAAGGGTTCAAACGGGTTCAAACGGGTGCAAACCCACCCTGCCCAAGATTCGTCCCAATAGTAGTGGCTAGTCCGGTAACTCCACCCTCAAATACGAAATTCCTTACTCCGTAGTGGTACTCCGTACGTACACTTGAGCCTCTTGTCGCCGCTTGTGCCGCCCTTGACTTGGCTCCGCTCATGCTGCTTTTGTCGGACAAAAATGCACCTGTAACACTTGTCTGCCTGATTATGTGCAGATCGGATAGGCTGGACTCTTTCTCGTATGCAAAGTGGCATCCTTCCGGACTCCGCCCCCTCTGACTTTGCTGGTGCACAGCCCACCTACGACTCCGTCAAAAGGAACCTGCCCTCCAAGTCGCAGGCTTTGGTTAGGAATATTGACGCACATGCAGCGCTGATTGACTTTGTGCTTTTGTACCTGATGTCAACCCAGTCCTGTCTGCAAGAACGTCGCCATCTCACTTGTTTCAGCTCGTAACGTTCAAGATTACGTTGTGGCTGACACCATACGATTCATCTGGCCCGGACGATCGGCGAATCCCCATAAGCAGCCCGGGGAAAGCTGTTTTATCCAGTCAACAGCTTTTCTCTTTGATTGACTTCCTCGGCGAAGAGTGCATTCGTCACCCCTCGCTCGTCATGGATGGCCGGCTAGATCAGGCTGCGATTTAAAACTGATTTCAAGGCTGTCTGTAAAAAGCTGCCTGCTGTTTGGTTCCGCATCTCGGATAACAATTGAGTGACACACCCACTGGGCAAAAAAGCCGTTCGGACTCAATCACTTCTATGACTGTCGCTCGATGAAAATGAGCCTACGGGGTTACAACCCAGCAAATCTTCTGTACTCCGTATTCCAATCTGCCCAGTGGAATTGATGGTCCCAGGGTAGATCGATCGTAGCTAAGATTTCCCCTACCCCACCGTGGACGATATTGACTCAGATATATATCCCCATCTCCGCGACCTAAAGATCGACGCACAGGAGCATATTGTCTACCTATGTGGCCAAAACGGTCCCACACAATTCGATCAGATCGAAACTTGAAACATGCCCAGTTGGGATCCGTTCAAACACACCTGTAAAACCCCCAGGAAATGCGAGCTGGAGTATGGCTGCCGTTGCTGTAATTCTACCTAGGTAACTTCCAAGGCTCAAACATTCGGAGCTCGCATTCAGCAAAAGATAGAATCAAAACCAAAGTATTACTCTTCGAAGCTGTGGAGATTCACAGTAGCTCATAAAGCGACCATACCGCCAAAGTATCATAGCCGTGGAGTGCGGATCTCTTCATAAGCCCCGGCCGATTCGACCTCGGCATCGGAGATGGCAGAACGGCACCGCCCGAGTTGCCCGCGTGTTGAGTTCCCCCGGATTCTGGATCCGACCTCGTCTTCCCCCAGTGATCTGCTAAAGCTGCAGGAACCTGTAGGAGAGACTCTAATGGGCGCTTATTGACCGGGTTGATCTTTGATTGCATTTTCGTTCTATCTCTCTCCGTACCCCTCCGCTACGTTTGCCGTCGGCAATCGGACAATACACCGCACCCATGGACTTCGAACAGTATGGGCAGAGCTCCCAGCAGCCTAGACAACGAAGGAGAAGAGCTGGAAAGCGTCGATTGAATAGCAAGGCTCCGATCGCAGCGCGCCTGGCATTGGACCCCCAGCTGCGTGGGAAGGTCGGCATCTTATCCGAGGATCTAGCCAACGACCTCTTCCAGCAGCAGGCTCTCCAAGGTATGCGCCAAGGCAGTCGGGATACCTCAATGGCTTGAATACTAACAATTGTGTTCCTTATCGCCAGATGTCACAACTTCCGACGATGGAGTTCTATATGTTGCGATTGCCCCGCATACCCCGACCTATACAACGGTGGAGGACCAAGCCTGGACGATACTCCCGGTACGAATTCAGCCAACAGAGAGGTCGCCAGTTCCATTGTCACACTCCACCGTCTTGTTTCCCGAGTCCGCCGATTCCCTCCAACCTTTCCTCCAGGCTCTAGGGAAAGTTGACAGCTCGCGCAACTCCCTCCAGGCACATCGGTCTGTAGAGATCCGAATTCTGGATGTTGCTCCCATCCACCTCGATACCATTTTCGTGACGGTAGAGCGACACCTACTTCGCAACCATGACGATATCCAGAACAAGTTCGGCGGAGGATTCACGAATGCACAGGGGCCAAATGGACTCTGGGGCAAGTCGGCTAAGACCGCAGAAGCTAGGAATTATTCGAAGCGCGCCACTGCAGATGCTGAGCAACGCCTGACAGTCGCAGTTCGTGAAGCATTGGGAGCACAGCGGATAGTACACACAGGAGACGTTTTACCACTTCCTTTGCCTCCGCACCCTATTACCTACGCGCCGCCCCCGCCTGCACGAATCTCGTTCTGCGAGCCTGTTTCGCAAGGTCTCCTGATACCAACTACAAAGATTGTACTTGTTCAGGCTCGGCCTCAAGGACTTCGGCCCCAACAGAGTCTACCATCTAGGTCAGCACTTCTGAAACAAGTGGCCGAAGACGAAGCCGATGACACATCCAACGAACAGTTCTACTCCGCCGCGGAAGACAAGCCAGGTGAAAGTGGAACAGAAATGGAAGCTACATCCGCTGCCGAGGAGTCAGAGACAGAGGGCTCTGTTGGTTCTATGAGCGACTCCTCGGATGACTCTTTGGAAGACATGATTTCCCTGAGTGCGCCCGAGCTGCCCCAGCCTGCGTCTGGAGCTATGTCTGCTCTCACCTCGGCGACCCCAAGAGCCGGTGGCCGTCGAATGGATGGAATTCACACACCCGGGTCTGTAGCATCAAACTTCACATCGGCCACCATGCGTCCCGGCCGTGGTGGAGGAAAGACATTCAAAGTTGAGGGTCTCTTGCAACAAGTCCCCAACGAGGTGCTTCATCCACGACCCCGTGATGATGAAGATGTCGACGCCTTCATCTTCGTGGACATCAGCACATTGGCCAAGATCGGGTGCTTCTCTGGTGACTGGGTCAGGATCGAGGCCGCCGAGGAGCCTCAAATGAATATGTTTGCCTCACTCAAGTTCGGAAGCTTCAATGACTCCCCCGAAGACTCCGGCGATTGGCGCCCAGTCAAGATCTTTGGCCTGTCAGGCCTTCCGTCATCCAAACCACGATATGCAATTAACCACTCCGGCGAACGTCGATCTAGTATCCCCCAACGCCCACCAACTCGCCTGACCCCTTCCGTTTTTGTCCCTCCGCTACTTCTTGGTAACATCGATAATCCCAAATACCTACGAATCTCTCCCATGACATTTGCGGCTCAAAACGGAGCTTCCAAGCCTGGTCTCCTACACCACATGAAGAACACTGCTATCAAGAACCCACCATTGGCGAAAGAAGTCACACTTCTTAAGCTTTCAACCCCCCTTTCGATGGATCGCGTTCTCCAGCCTGCGCTATTCGCAGGACTGAAGCAGTACTTTGAGTCGCGCCGACGGATCCTCAAGAGCGGCGACCTGGTCGGCATCAGTGTTGATGAAGGACTTGGCAGAGCGGTCTTCTCTGGAACTGCTGGCGGTGACAGTGCCAATCAGGAAGAAGACATAACAATCAGATTAGGCCAGAATTCCAATTCTGGGAGCTCTGGCGCCCGCAAAATCGGCGTTGCCTGGTTCCGTGTGGGCCAGGTGGCACCGACTGCTGTGGAGGAGCTTGAGGAGACAGGCGAAGATCAATGGGGTGGAGTTGCCGTCCTCGACCCAGCAACCACTCGCATGGTTCAGGCTGGAAGCGACGTCAGCCGAGTTCCTGGCGTGTTGGATAATGGGTGGGAGTACTGGCTAGGTGTTAAGACGATCCCTAAGAGCGTCCATGACGCTCCGGCACCTCATGGCATCATTGCCGATCCACCTCAATCATTCACCCCAGTTCTGCAGCAGCGTATCCGGGACTTGATGTCCGCTGCCACAAGCCCTAGAGCTATTCAGTTGGGGATGAAGCCTGTCTTCATTCTGCTCACATCACAACAGAGACATATTGGCAAGGCAACGGTCGCAACTCGGGCTGGTGCAGATATCGGTCTCCACACATTCCCCATTGACGCATATGATATCTTGACTGAAGGCGGTGCAAATGGCGGCGATGTTAAGACAGAGGCATACCTCAAGGCGCGCGCCGAACGGGCTTTCCACTGTGGAGCAAACTGCACCTCTCTGCTGATCAGGCACATTGAGGTGCTTACTGCTGATCGCATTGTGACTGCAATGACTGATATCTTGGCGGATGCTAGGGTTGTCATTGCAACCACCACCGATGTTGAATCAATTCCTGAAGGTATTCGCAGCCTCATCACCCACGAGTTCGAGATGGGTGCTCCGGAGGAGAAAGAACGTGAGGGAATCTTGAACAACGCCGTCGCTGAGCGTGGCATCAAGCTTGCTGCTGATGTCGAGCTGGGAACCATTGCCCTCAAAACAGCCGCACTTGTCGCAGGAGACCTCGTTGATGTCGTGGAGCGAGCTGCTGGAGCGAGAACAACTCGCCTCGAAGGTTTAGCGGAAGCAAGTAAGAAGCTATCCGGTTCTGAGGTCTTCGTGAGAGACGTTCTGTTGGCAGGAGGTGACAGTGCGCGCGGTGTCAACAAGGCGGACTTCGACTTTGCCGTTGAAGCTGCTCGGAAGAACTTCGCTGATTCGATCGGCGCACCAAAGATTCCAAACGTCGGTTGGGACGACGTTGGTGGATTGACCAATGTCAAGGACGCTCTGGTCGAGACCATCCAGTTGCCACTCGAACGACCAGAGCTTTTCGCAAAGGGCATGAAGAAGCGCAGTGGCATCTTGTTCTATGGCCCTCCTGGTACAGGAAAGACACTCCTTGCGAAGGCCATTGCAACCGAGTTCTCTCTGAACTTCTTTTCCGTCAAGGGTCCTGAATTGCTTAACATGTACATTGGTGAATCCGAGGCAAATGTGCGTCGGGTATTCCAACGTGCCCGCGATGCTCGTCCTTGCGTTGTATTCTTCGACGAGTTGGATTCCGTTGCGCCCAAACGTGGTAACCAAGGAGACAGCGGTGGTGTGATGGATCGTATCGTCAGTCAACTGCTTGCAGAGCTGGACGGTATGAACGGCGGCGAGGAGAACAGCGGTGGTGTGTTCGTCATTGGCGCAACCAATCGTCCCGATCTGCTTGACACAGCCCTCCTTCGCCCTGGCCGTTTCGACAAGATGCTGTACCTGGGTGTTTCAGACACCCACAGGAAACAGGCGACTATCCTCGAGGCTCTGACTCGAAAGTTCGCCCTTCACCCTGAAGTCTCCCTTGACCGTGTCGCCGAGCAGCTTCCGTTAACGTACACTGGTGCTGATCTCTATGCGCTCTGCTCTGATGCCATGTTGAAGGCCATTACCCGAAAAGCTACAGCTGTGGACGACAAGATCAAGGCCCTGCCTAACGGCCCCGTCAGCACTGCTTGGTTCTTTGACCACCTAGCTACCCCAGAAGATGTGAATGTGCTAGTTATGGAGGAAGACTTCTTGTCTGCTCAAGGAGAGCTTGTCCCCAGTGTCAGGTATGTAATTTTCTTCTGATGGAACCGACTACTTGTTCTCTCGGAATATTATACTAACACCATACAGTGCCAAGGAACTCGAACACTTTGAGCGAATCCGAAACACATTCGAAGCAGTGGACAAGTCCAAGCAAGACCCCGGCGCCGCAGCACCTCAGACGATCGCAGAGGCAATGGAAGCATTTAACCTAGGCGGTGCCGCAGCTCCACTAGATGACGGAGCGTCATCCACCGGCGAACGAACCCCGACGGGAAGCGTCCGAGGCCGTATCAAAGGGCTGAACAAGTTGTCGGGCGGCCTTTCTCGCAGCGCCAGTGGCCAATCTACCAGCAGCAAAGGCAAGGGCAAGAGTAGCAAGAAAGGAAAGGGAAAGAGCACGGCCGAGTCTGATGGATCGGCCGATGGTGATGAGGAGGGAATGACCGATGGCAACATCGATGGTGAGGATGACTATATCGTTCGGACTGATCATTTGGCCAATGCCAGGGAGCAGGCTGAATAGAGCTTTTGCATATATTACCTGCATCACTACCGTTTTCCAGGCTGTGATGGATGCAGCCCTTGTATCTACTATGGTGACTTGATATACCTATTTCTTATCTGTACATTTGAAGCTTTTCCTACGCTGATGGGTAGTGCAATGAATGAGTCCGACGTTTCAAAAATTCGCTTCCAAACCGCGTAGAAGTCGTCGTCTCCAAGGATGACTCACACTCTTAACTTCCAAGGTATTTCTCATTGTCAGCTTAGCACATCAGTTCGGCGGCGAGCTATGGTTGTGGTGTCTGAGAATAAGCGGGCCGGTACTTGAATCACCGCTCAAAGGAATCCACTCTTTTTCCAACCATCAATATATAACTTCATGGTGTCATCACTGACAGGCTCCAATTCTGCCATTGTCTTCGAATCTGCTCTGCTCTGCGTTGAATCCAGAGCCCGTCCACACATCAAAGGTACATAGTAACTCGAGAAGAAATCACCGAAGAGAGCTGCTGGGTTCGAGATTCGATCAAGCTTCGAAGTCTTGATCCTGGTCACCCAGTCCTTGACTGGTATGACCCCATCGGCGGGAATACCAAGCTCCTTGGTAATCACCGGTATATAGTCCTTCCAGGCCCTGCCCATTGGGTGTTCGATGTGATAGACCGCATTCGCAACGGAGGTGTCCTCGATTGCATCCTCGACGTGGATGAGCTCCGTCATGAGGGAAGCAATGTGATCAACAGGAACCCACAAGCCGTCTCCACTAAGGTCCGGCCAGGCACCTAGACTTTGGGCCGACTTGATCATAAAAGGGATGTGTTCATTGTTGTTGAAAAATCCAGTCTTGCTGGATCCTCCGATTTGCCCACATCGCACTGACATTGCGCGGAAGAAGTCTGGGTGCTGGCGCAGAGTTGCCTCAAGCATGTGTTCACACACCCACTTGACTTCCGAGTATCCAATAGGTTGTGCGCATTCAATTCCCCGAAGCTCCTCAGGGACGGGATGCTGCTCGGAAAAGCCAACCACGCTGACGGACGAGACGACCTGGAAACCAAACCGGCGGCGCTGGAAGTTCTGGTTGGGATTCTTGCAGGCGACCTCCCGTGCGAGGTCGATCAAGTTGCGCATTACCACGAATTGCTTCTCAAATCCTTTCACGGTCTGCGTAGGACTGAGAGGGAAAGCGCAGTGTATAATGTCAGTAACATTCGTGACTAGCCAGGCATAGTCTTCATCGGACAGTCCCAGCCTAGTCGGATGTGGTGGCTTCCAGAACGTGAAGCTTCGCAAGGGCCTCTGCGGATATTTGAATGCCCTTAGAAGAGAGTGCATCTTGCTGCCGACTCAATGCCGAATCTTGCTTTCCAGGCCGGTTGAGACACACGACGGTTCCAACAGAGGGACTCACAGCAAGTCGGGCGATGACATGCGATCCCAAGCTACCTGTGGCGCCAGTCACTACCACCACGGCACTTTTCGGTGCATCAAGGCCTGCATCATTGGTGGATGGAAGAGGACACGTAAACTCGGCCATGTACTTGTCGACAAAGGACTGCGCCAGATGCTGGCGCTTCTTGATATCGCCTCGGTTGTATGGCATGGCATCATCGACAGAGGCCTGGCTGCAGGGTGTCCGCGAACCATTGTCCTCAAAGTCAGTGAAAGAAGAGTCGGTTGACATGCCCGAACTATCTCCGCGAAGTGTGTCCCAGATGACTTCAGCTAGTTCCTCGACGCTCGTCACCTCCATCATCCTTCCCTGGTCGGGCGAGCACTCGAAAACGCTCTCGATATCAGAAGTCATCTCGACACCCAATAGGCCTCTGGGCCCGGTTAGACAATAACTGTTTAAAAGTAGGAAAATTCCTCGCTTGTCCCCGCATTGACTATCTGAGGGCATTCGGCACTCGACATTCCTCTAATGTAACATTCATGGGTCATGGGTGCCCACCAGTTGACGGGTGCTCGGCTTTAGTGAGCAAAAAGTGGCAACATTTGAAGGGTGAGCGCAAAAACGGAAAGGGAAAGCCAAGATTAGTCGGGCCTGTCTAGATGCTCCCGAGGTCCCTTTTCACTCCACCGAATAGCCAGTCCTCCGTGAGACATGCAGGAGTATTTTCAAACACATTTCTGCAATATGTGCACCGGAAATAGGGTTCCAGTCAGCTCTCTTATTGCGTGGCAAAATTCTACTTTTATACCGGTGGATTAGCTTCTCGGAGCGATGAGGTGGGATGCTGATGTTTGACGAAGAAAAAACTTATCAAATTGTGTTCCACCAGTGCGCATCGCGAAGATATTTCATATATTAATCCAAACTGGGCGGGCTCAAATAACAGGTGTTGTGGAGGCTAGGTCATGTGCCCTCAGGCTTTCTGTAGTAGGGTAGCTCTCTCTTTCCTTTCAGTTCCTTCAGCCAATTCGACTCTCTCTTCTTTGTCTTTCTGGTCGCCAGCGAATACTCCGTCGCCTCCTCAATGACCACATATTATTTGATGAATCTGACCAGGTGGAGACTGAGGTACTGATAGGATTCGATACCCTGCGTTCTCGGAACATGAGAATGCCAGATGGTATGTAGATACGGCGTATGCTCCGATTGGAGGCCCGGACAAGACGGAATCAGTCAAAATACGGGAAGATGACACGGTTTGCCCCTGCAGATCCCGCTAGAAGCCCTGTAGAAGTAAGTGTAAATCGATAAGGCAGAGAGCCCGGTGAAGAGCGACAATCGTTTACATAGGCTTATTTGTAGCGATAGCAAGGTTCAGCCCCACTGATCCACATTGACCCAATCTCCTATCAGAGCATGAAACTGGGACAAGACGGGCACATTCCGAGCCAAGACGACCTCAACATTCATCTACAACATCTTGGCTGTGGGCGGAAGAGCATTGTCCGGGATATTCTCGCCTTTAGGTGTCCTCCACGACCACCCACTTCCCCCCAGGTGCAAGTTCCCCGCGTGTGTTGCTCCATGTGGGGCATCTTCCCACCAATCAGAAACGTGGACGGGCATAAGCTCTGGGGCTGCCGCCACGAGCCATGTTTTCATCGGTCCGCGAGCCAAGACTCGCAGGGCCCGATGATGCCGTGTCCTGTGAGTGGCCGAGATCGCCGGATTCGGTCCGCCTGGCCAATCAGCGACACGGCCAGTTATCGCATTCGTTCGTTGACGACCCCAAGTCGTTAGGTAACACGTCTATGCAATGTTTCCCCCGCGTGGAGTGGCTCTGGGGGACTTTGTGGAAAGTGATATTCGACCTGTCGTCATGTTGCAATTGACTTAATATGGCTGTCCTCCCGGGAATTTTTCCTCCTCTATTCTCCCTTGCTGGTCATCCCTACACATCATGGACAAGGACGAATACAATAATGACGATACTCAGCTGGCCCAGATGGGCCATAAGTCTGAATTGAAGCGCAATTTCTCTTTAATGTACGTGCCTGACAATGTTGTGGGATGAGCTGTCTGCTAACCGTGTCTTCTCACAGTTCCATGCTGGGTCTTGCTTTTGCGATTCTAAACGTACGTCACTCGATCGGCGTGGAAAATTCACAACTAATTCCGAGCAGTCATGGACCGCTCTGTCGGCGAGTTTGTCTCTCAGTTTGCCGTCTGGCGGAAGTGCCAGTGTGGTCTGGGGTATGCGTCCTTCGTGTCATCCATTGAGAAGTCAATGCTAACAAGGTACTCCGTACAGGTCTCCTTACAGCCGGTATCTGTAACTTGTGCATGGCCACTTCATTGGCCGAATTTCTGTCCGCGTACCCAACCGCTGGTGGTCAATATCACTGGGTGGCTGTGACTTCCTGGAGAAGTTGGATGCCCGTTCTGTCGTGGATCACCGGCTGGGTCAACTGCTCCGGCTGGGTTGCGCTGGTCGCAACCGGTGGTCTCCTGGGCAGTGAGCTTATTCTCGGTGTTATCTCACTGATGAACCCTGTGAGTACACAGTCGCCTGTTCGTACGTGTATGTTTCTGACAGCCGAAATAGGCATACGAGCCTCAGCGCTGGCATCAATTTTTGATTTACCTCGCATACAACATTGTTGCTTTCATCATTAACGCCTTGATGAACAACATTCTGCCTTATGTCACCAAGGGCGCCTGTGAGTTATCTTTCATTTGCACTATACACACTGCCGCTGACTCTTCCAAGTTATCTGGTCCTTGACAGGCTTTGCTGTCATTTGTATCACCATTCTGTCCTGCGCCTCGCCAGAGTATAACTCCGCAGAGTACGTTCATGATTGCGAAGCAGAGGATTCATTCAGCTGACAAGTGCAGATTCGTGTTCTCCGATTTCATCAACACCACAGGATGTGAGTCTCTTCTGAACGACATGTGCATTCATCAAACTGACTTTCTCTAGGGCCTGACGGAGTTGCCTGGTTGCTTGGAGTATGTCTCTTGCATTAACGTTCACCAACAATGCTAACCTATCCACAGCTTTTGCAAGGAGGTCTCGGTGTTACCGGCTTCGATGGAGTAGCACACATGATCGAAGGTATGCTTTTTCCTGAATCCCATCTGGGACTGAAGACTAACGGATGATAGAAATTCCCAACCCCTCGATCGAAGGCCCTAAGATCATGATCGCCTGCGTTGGAATCGGTACTGTGACTGGTCTAATCTTCCTCATCTGCTTGCTATTCGTTGCTGGCGATATCAACAAGATCATCGAATCTGCCGCAACACCTCTGCTCGCCATCCTGAAGAACGCCACACAGAGCAACGCCGGTGCTATCTGCTTGTTGATGTACGTGTGCTTTTTATCTGTCGACGAGAAGATGTACTGACTGTCTCCAGCTTCCCTCTCGTCTGTGTCCTCTTCGCCGCTACAGCTATCATGACAACTAGCAGTCGCATGATCTATGCCTTCGCACGGTAAGCTTACTCAATCATTCTGTATTCCAACATGAGTAAGTTTACTGACAAGATTTAGTGACGGTGGCCTTCCTGCCTCTCCCTTCTTCTCTCGTGTGCACCCCAAGCTGAACGTCCCCTTGAACTCGCTTTACCTCAACTTGGCCCTTGTGACCATCTTTGGTTGCATTTTCCTGGGATCATCCAGTGCTTTCAACGCTATCGTATCAGCATCAGTGGTGCTACTTGACATCTCATACGCCATGCCCATTGCGGTGAACTGTCTCCGAGGAAGAAGGATGCTCCCCGAGCGTTCCTTCACTCTGGCCTCATGGTTTGGCTGGACCATCAACATGGTATGTTGTTACAAGAAACGTTTCGATCGAGACAACTGCTAACATTCGTTTCTTAGATCTCGGTCGCTTATATCTCTCTGACCACAATTCTGTTCCTCTTCCCTCCCTCTATTCCTGCCACTGGTAGCAGCATGAGTAAGTTGACTAGGTCACATTCTACAGGGCTTTGGCTAACTCAGTTGCTAAAGACTACTGCGTTGCGGCGTTCGGAATCGTGTTTATCATTTCTACCATCCAATGGTTCGTGGACGGACGTAAGAACTTCGTCGGCCCTCGCATCGAGGTTGAGGTCTTCACTGGAGAAGCTGGCCCCCAGCCAGAACAGCCCATACCCTTCGTGGAACAGCACAAGCAATAGATCTAATGGTTGGGTGTACACAATAGATTTTATACTTGATAGCATACAATTTCACATTTTCAGCCTTTGCTCATTATGTCTTAAGGTGCCAAAGTCGTTGCAATCAACACCAAATGCATTCTTTTTGTGTTGGAAACCTCATTACATCGTAGATATTATAGTGAGTAGAGATCGGAATTTACAAACCGAAGAAGACCCCCGGGGCCTACAATTCAAACCCAACGAAATTGCCCCTCCACCCTTCGAACTCAGTAACAAAGCGCACTGCAGCCTTCAAGAAGAGGCGATCATGATCTCCCCAGGTTTCAGCCTGCTGTTTCAGCGCACGCGTAGTCTGAACAAAACAGGGATCCGTAGAATAAGCCCCGGTAACCGCCTGTCGAGAAACCCACTCCCAGTCCTTTCCCTCCGGATCGTACTCGCGAATCCGACCCATGTCAATCTCAGGTCGCAACTGCGAAATGTAGATCCCAATGGTGTTCAGCCACCATTGTTGAACGAGGTGAATCTGGTACTGAGCGGGAATGATCGGAAGCATGACACGGACGGCATGGCTGGTTACAAGGGCCATGGCAAAGAACCAATCATAGTAACCGCTTGATTCTCCCTCGGATGTTCCAACTAGCAATGCAGCCGCGAGCTGTTGGCTCTCGCGGAATTGCTCTAGGGGATTCTCGATCTTCCATGCGCTCCAGTGGGACATCATCGCAGGGTTGCGAGATGTGAGCAGGGATTCGAGGTTATCACTGCCTGCTGTAGGGAAGAGGCCATCAAAGGCTTTATCCGCCTGAACACGAGTCAGGATGTCGAAGACTGACTTCGATTCATAGGATGATTTGTGACTTGGGTGCACTGTTGCAAGGGAGCTGTATGTCTCATTGTAGCATGTTGCGGCCAGACCAAGGGCTTCCATGCCGACCTCTCGGCTATTCATCTCAAAAGCATATGCGAGATGAACCAAGGGAAGACCAACTAGAGAAAAGTTAGAGAATGAAGACCACAGGTTCTTGCGTCACGACACGTACGATCAGCCATGATAGAACCGAAGACTGGCTCCTGTCCATTGAACAGGTACTCATCTACGACCTGCTTCCAGTCATAGCCGAGACGGACCAATTCATCTTCGAAAAAGTCAACAAAAGCTCGATCAAACCTGTTTAATTGGCGCTGTTAGTGAAACCCTTTGAATGCCCAGAAAGCAGACTGCGGCTTTTACATACTCTCGACGTCCTAGATGGCTGCGCCAGTCTAGAGTGGTAATTTCTGCAGGGGAATCTTTCCACTTCACCACCTCATTTACCTGAGATTCGTAGATACGACCCAGGTCATTTGCATCAGCCCCCTGCAGGAACGAGGAGCTCAAAAGCTATAATTGAGTTAGTACCGTGATCTGACCGCATTCTCGACGGGAATCGTCCTTGTAACGACAAAACCGAAATACTAACATGGGGCATTTGACTCGGAAATCTTCTTCGGTCAAAGAGACCATTCTCAACATGGTCCAGCTTCAATAGGTGCTTCAACGCCCGAGCCGGCTTCTCGTGAGCTGTCTCCGTCTCATGAACCTGGACAGGCGGCAATTTGATCGCCTGCCGCGGCGAAGACGAAAAGAGGCTCAGCGAGGGTAACGATGGCCATGATATGTTCAGCATGTTGAATGTGGTTGGAGAATATTGTCTTTGATGTGTTGGATGGGATTGTTGGGATCGTCGCCTGAGGCAAACTGTATCATATGACGCATTGCATGTTATCAATCAGAGCACGTGACATATTTGATCCGTTTGTTTCGCGAACTTTGTCGCAGGTGAGCTCGACTGGAGAGTGATAAACACATCCTTCTCAGCTCAACCTCGAGAACTCCAAACACCGTGTCTCTACACTAACCTCACGCGCAGCGCTCGCAAGCACCCACATTTCATGATGCAGGAATCCGAAGTGTCATTGCGTCTCCACGCCGAGTTCCTTCCCAATATCCGTCAAACAACACTCTACGTTTCTCTCCCCGGGACTGCAGCTTTCAAGGACATCCACCCAGATGTGCAACTGTCACAATCAAGAAAAGCCGTAACGGTCTCGTTGCCATCCCCTTTCCAGGATACCACGGAGACGATCAAGCTTCCAGCGCGTGTTTCCGACGCGTCTCGACGTGCCCTACAGACCAGAATAAAACCAACGCCCAAGGCAAATGGTGGACCATTCGAGTTCTCCTTCCGAATGCAGGTTGATGCCAATGACGAGGCGCTGGCGCCTCGCGATGAACTAATTGATGATTTCGTGCCTTGGACAGCGGATAAGATGTCGGCTTCGACGCGCATTCGGTGTCGGAAGTGTGAGCAGCATCTCCTAGGCTCTTCTACATCTGAAAATACGGGTGATGGGGACGATGATTCAGTCCAGACCTGGGCTTGGAAAGACCTACCCAGTGGGAACTGGGCTGAAATGATGGACTTTTGGCATTGTCACAAGCCTGATACGCATGAAGGACATGGAAAAGACGAGAAGGAATCTGCACTCCGGATTGAGGACCAAACCGCACAGACCAAGGGATATGGCGCCGACAGTCAGGTAGTAGCAATACCTGGGACTGTCCTTATTGATGTTGCGACCTTCCTGCTTGCCGAGTCGGATTGCAGTGGACTTGTAAAGGTATGGATTACCCTCCTTCTCCCAAGATCACCTCCATGGTACTCCAGTATTCCGATCACTTCCTGTCCTACCACACCCACAAATAGGGCAACTTAGAAGGGGACCACTCAGTTCTCAGTGGGGTGGCCTCCGATACTATTGCCCAATATGAACTTGACCACTACTTTGTGTGTCTGCAATCAGCGGAGGTGGTCTTCATGGGTACAGAATCCCAGACCACAAGAGTAGTTATCTTCTGTTCCCAGATGGATTTCGCTCTTGGGGTTTGCGAGGATGGACTTGTGCAGGTTGCTTTTCGGCTGTTTTGTGGCTCAAGGTACCCTCTCCTTTCAGCGCCGGCTTTTTTGATTGGCAAAGTAGGCGTGATTATAAGAGGCACATACCACCTCCAGAGCCGCAAGTCTTGCATGCTCGGAGTAATATTGATATAACAAGAATAATTACAATGCTTTATTATCTACCTTGTTTCTCAAACCTAAGTCCAATCTAGAATGCTAACACAACGTCTTAGGTCAACGACGAAGAACGGAAATCCAGCACTGAATTCTTTGCAGCCAGAACATTGCACTGCACCAAGTGCAGATCCATCATCGGCATGGAAGACCCCATTGCCAAGGGATGGCGATTGTTGAAAGCAAATGTTTCCTTGAATATCAAACAGGACCTCGACACAGAAGCAGGCTGGGAAACCCATTCGGCCGAAGTCATTGTCGCAGCTCAAGTACTGGAATTAATTGAACGCGAAAGCGCTCGACGATTCGTCGTCCACTGTGGGCAAAAGAGCGGCCTCTTGGTGAGCATCAATACCATCTATTCAAATTCAACGCACTAACACATCTCCCCCAGCTCTGGGTCTTCAACCCGGACATGCGATACTCGAACTCGAACCCAGGACACAGTGTCATGGCCCAGCAGGCTATGAAAGTCTTTTTCCAAGAGACAGACGACGTGGATGAATTACTGCACCCGGAGATCGGAAATCCGTCACCATTGTCTGTGGAAGAACTCGAGCTTCCCACAATGATATTCGAGGCAACATGGACCGCACTTCGAGACAGCAATCTGATCCTCCCTACGTCTGCGAGGAAATTCAATGAATGGCAAGTTGGGCTTTTGAGCCGATACAGCCGGGGATCAGCTTGAGCATGCCCAGGTGGATATACTGCATGATTCAGGCTATCTATGATGGTATTCCAATGAGATGGAACTGTTCTTCATTCTTTTCTCTAAACTATCAATATCGCTTGTCGTTATATGGTGGCTTGCAAGGCCCAATAGGATGCGGACTCGATCATTTACTCGAACGGAGTCTCGTAAGGCGGCTCCGCTTGAGGCGTGAGACGGGCGATGTGTCGGCGCTGACCATCCTCCCAGTCAAAGACAGCCGAGTGGCAGGCGAGACGGTTCTGGAAGAAGTTAGACATTGTTCCGTTTGGTTTCTGGGTTTCCAACGACTTACATCCCAGACGACGACAGTGCCGGGTCTCCAGCGAACGCGGGCCTGTGTGTCTTGCGAAAGAGCGATGTGATCGAACAAGAACTTGAGCAGATACTCTGACTCCTCCTTTTTGTATCCGACGATGTAACGCGTGACTGATGGAACGTCAATAAAAGAGCGACTGTCCGACATTCATCATTCACTTACATTGCGGGTTCACATAAAGTGCCTTTTCACCGGTGACGGGGTGTGTTCGCACAATGGGATGTTCAGAAGTAACCGGGTCACGGCGAGCAATACCACCCCCATTCAAGCTGGCATTCACCTGCTCAATGCCAGAATGCACGGCCTTGAGACCATGCAGACGCTTCTGGAAATCAGGCGACAGACGCCTGTATGCCTGCGCCATGTCGCCGAAAAGAGTGTCACCACCTGTTGTGGGACCATCAAGAACATACAGAAAGGTGGTGCCGGGGGGCTGCTTCTCGAAAGTAACATCCGAGTGCCAGGTGATGGTGTTGGTACGCTGTTCCAGGAACTTTGCGCCTGTGCGGTCGTCGGCACTGCGGTGAACTAGATGAATCTCGGGGAAGCCCTTGGGAGCTCCTGAGGTTTGGTGAATGTGGTGACGGCCGAAGTAGCCGGCATAGTCGACGACTTCTTGGATGGGGCGTGAGGCGAAGTCCTGATCACGGAAGGCTGCTTGTCGTTAACGTGATATGCTACAGAGCCTGCTCTGCCAGAATGAGAATGCATACCAACAACTCGACGCTGTGCAACGTAGAGGGCTAACTGATCCTTCGCCTTGTCGGAAAGCTGGCTCAGCTGTACGCCATGTACTTCAGATCCGATGAATGGTGTGATTTCGTCGACATCGCCTTGGCCATTGGGGAACAGATCGGGGAATGAAGGGTCCGCGTCTTTGCCGTGGTCATAGTGCTCGAATGGTTCGAGAGGGGGGTATCTATATCGTGCCAGTTAGCTCAGATCTATTCCAACCCGGGTCCATGTTGTAGCACAAACCTCTCTGTTTCGTTATCCCAGACGGGAAGATATTCCGGGTAGGTAGCAGGAGGCAGTTTGTCTGTACCCTTGAGCTCGTGATCTTTCTCATATTTATAGCCGATCAAATTCTCCTTGTTGTGACCAGCGTCCGACTTGAGAGGGACCACTGTTGTTGGAGCCCGTAGGCCAACATTATCCGTAAGACCAGGAGCCATGATGTGTCCGGTAGATGTAATTAGGTTGAGATTCTCAGTATTGAGCAGGGGGTGGTTGGCGACGCCTTTTAAGAGGCCTGGACGGCCGGAGGGATTGTGCTATTATATACATCCGTCGGCACACTCAATCCGAGGAACACGAATTGCGCCATGTTTGCGGGGTTGACTTGATATCTGATTGACTGAAGTAACCTTCGCGATCATCGTAAGCGACGGAGCCGACGAGCCTGACTGCGGGGAGCTATAAGGAGGGTTGTACCCCTGTAGGTGAACATCCCTCAAAAGGTACTTAGCTCGACTATCGGCCGTGAAATGGCGTGCGTCCAGTGGTAACCGTCGTGATTTGCAGAGTCTGGAATTCCTGGAATTCCAGAATGTGGTGATTGGACCTCAAATTGGTGTCAATTTCCTTGCGGATGGCGTGATGGTAAATGGTACAGAAAATCCTCCGCGTCGACAGGATTTCGGAGGGTTTTCTCGGATTCACTTTCTGAACCTGATGTCCAGTCAAATTCCCAAGGGCTCGCCCTTATATAATATCATGATCAAGACTTTTTAATTGGCGATGTTGTAAAATATACTACAACACTACAGTAGTAGTATCAGCCCTAGCTAGTTAACTATCACCCACTAAGCCTTACCAACAGGCTGAAACAGGAACTAGGAAGATTGATATGAAACAAGCTGCACGAGTAAGGCCATTCTACGGAGTTGATTGTAGAAAGAAAGCAAATGATTGACCAGGAAAAGAGGTCTTCGTATACCTCGGGAGTAGTGGAGACGACTAGCACTCCTAACGTCACTCTCTCGCATGTTGCGTGCTAGAGCCAAGCCTCCTCGCAACTGGATAGCACTCCAACTTCTCGTCTTTATCGTTTCAAATGGCAGCATCTGATTGCACGGAATGCTTTATCTGCGGACACTTGCCGACATGCACCCTCGACAAGCGTTTTCGTCGCGTCTTAGCCCCAACAAGCTTACGCCTCTGTAGCCAGAACACCACAAAGGCCGACCATGTGGACCTGAATCGATCGCAATTGGGACCCTCAATTGCCCATGCACATCTTACTAGACTGGATTGACACCTTCCTATTCGCGCATCTTCTCCTGCACGCGTGGATACACCAAGGTCAAGGCAAAAGCCTCAAATGGCGTGATACCTAAACGTCAGGGCAGGATTCCAGCCTTTATAGAGGGAGATTTCCGGTTTTATCCAGACATCTTGGATTCGAGCACCGGCCTTGGAAAGTGCATTATGGCGATCGAAGAAGTCAAGGATACGGGATCCGATGCCCGGGGCACGGATTCGAAGCTTCAGCCCACAGTCTCGTCGGCAGAGTCTTCTTCTTCTTCGACATATGATGGACCTCGCGCGCAAATGGCAAAGACCGACTGTGCTTTCGACACCACAGAGGATCCGCGGTATTATAAGCCCATCCCTGAATATGAGGGTGCGCATCGCTGGGACCCTGATTTCGAATGGACCGAGCAGGAAGAGAAAGCCGTGGTGAAGAAGGTATTTCAAGAAAGCATACACTGGGAAAAATTTCAATCTAATCGTCGCAGATTGATTGGCGCGTCTGCACATTCGCCTGCGTTACGTTCTTCGCACTCCAGCTTGACCGAGGAAACATTGTCCAAGCAACCTCGGATAATATGCTAGACGATCTTGGAATGACCACTAACGACTACAACACCGGTCAAACGATCTTCTATCTTACTTTCCTTTTCGCCGAGCTGCCTTCGCAACTTCTGTCAAAATGGCTCGGCCCCGACCGATGGATTCCAGTCCAGATGGTGACATGGAGTCTCATCGCCGCATGCCAGGCATTTATCAAGAACAGGAGTGGTTTCTTCGCCACCCGCGCTCTGCTCGGTCTAATCGAGGGTGGATTCATCCCAGACACTATTCTCTTCCTTTCCTTCTGGTACAAGTCCAAGGAGCTGCCCATCCGTCTCAGCTACTTCTGGGTCACGTATGAAGCGACTTCGATCATCAGCGCTTTCCTGGCATTTGGTTTCCTTCACATCCGACAGTCCGACGGTACCGGAGGCTGGCGGTACCTCTTCGCATTGGAAGGTTTGATCACAGGCTTGATTGGAATTGTCGCAGCAGTCTGGATGCCTCCTTCTCCCACCCAAACTGCAGGTCGGTTCCGTGGCAAGGACGGCTGGTTCAATGAGCGCGAAGAGAAGATCATGGTCAACCGCGTTCTGCGAGACGATCCTAGCAAGGGAAGCATGCACAATCGCCAAGCCGTTACTCCCAAGCTCCTCTGGCAAGCTTTGAAGGACTACGACATGTGGGTCATTTACCTCCTTGGTCTGACCTGGATGATTCCCAATACCCCCGCGACATCATACATCAGTTTGGAGCTGAAGTCGCTTGGCTTCAGTACTTTCCACTCGAACCTTCTCACCATCCCAGCCTATGTGATCTTCATCATCAATTTGTTGATCTGGACCTGGTTTAGTGAGCGATTCAACCAACGACTACTTCTGGGCGTCGGTGCTGAAATCTGGGCTCTCGCTCTCCTCATCGCTTTGGAGCTTCTGCCCGCAGACGCTAGTACCTGGGCTCGCTGGGTTTTGCTGATCATGCTGATCGGTATGCCCTACGTCCATGCGATTATCGTCGCGATCACGTCTCGGAATGCCGGATCCGTTAGAACGAGGACAGTCGCAAGTGCCGTCTACAATATGATGGTCCAGGCGAGTAGCATTATTGGAAGCAACGTGAGTTTTGGTTGGCCCTCTACTACTGGGATTCATGACTGACCTTTACAGATTTACCGCACCGAAGATAAACCGTACTACCGCACTGGTAATAAAGTCCTTATTGGTCTTTCGGTGTGGAGCGCCTTCCTTTTCATCGTTGCTAAGTTATACTATGTCTGGCGCAACAAGTGAGTTCAGCTGGAGATACCGTGTCCCAATGCTTCACATGCTAATTATGCACCAGGCAAAATGCCGCTATCTGGGATAACATGTCCAGCGAGGAAAAGACAAGATACGTTGCCGAGAACAAAGACCTCGGAAACAAGAGGTATGTTGACTGAAGTTTGTGCATGTGGGATAAGACCAAAGACTAACATTCGCGCAGAGTCGACTTCCGTTTCTTGCACTAGATACCTTTTCACGAAATAGAATCCCCCAAAATACACAGTAGAGAATTGAAATGAGCTGGGCTCATTTGAGATAATGCAAAGATGAAAGCATTCCAAAGTTGCTCTCGTATTTACATGTTCCCATAATTGCAATCTTTCACACAACATTGCAGCCATCTGAACTTGACTATTCCCCAATCACATACTCACACCCTTCACGCCCAATCCACACCTCATGAACCTTTCCAGCTGGGACATCAATCCTCTCTCCAACACCAAACGTCTCTTTCTTCACTTGCCCATTGTGTAATTCTGCATTATCTTCCGGGTAGGTGATTGTTAGAGTGCCTCGGCGGATCAGGTGTGTCGTGAGACCGGAATGGGTATGCGGGGAATAATGAGCATTGCTACCAGGTGTCAGTCTAGATCTAGGTGCCCAAGCAAGGCTCAAGCCAGTGATACGATTGCGAGAAATCGGGTATAGATCATGCTGATGTTTTGTTTGCGACTGTAGCAAGTCCATGGAGTTTACATACCCTCCATCAGTCCAAGTGAAGATGTGTTGGAATCCCCATTGTCGAACAAGCTCCTCGCTTTCCGAGCGCGTTCCGATGGGGTATTTTTCCGACATGGGTGAAGCAGCTGCAGGTGAGGGAAGAGGATGGTATACTGGTAGGCTAATGAAGGCAGTATGTGATGTCACAGCCTAGACATCACGTGGATATGCAAGTCGACGGGACAAAAGTACTTCATTTCCCCAATCCACCTAGATACCAGACGATCTCACGAAGTTCTTAAAGTGAAACGTGGGGGCCAGAGGGTCGGCCCGTAAATGAACATAAAAATCTGAATTGTGGTAGTTACAACTAGGGGGATCATGTCTTCGTTAAAACGAAATAAGCAAACAAAAAACAAAAGTGAAACAAAACGCCATGCTGAAATATGGAGACCCCATGCGCCTTTGGTCTGTGCTGAGATGGGACCTGAACTGTCAATTTTGCCGATGAACGTGTTCTGTTTTGGTCGTGGCCGGGGCATTGATGCATCGGATGGCCGAACACGAAGGATGCAGATGTGATCCGCGCGGTTCACCTGGGGATCACGCACACGGGGTGTGGCAAATGTGGCAGCTTTTGCCTGGGATCACCCAAACTTCTTTTCCTTGCGCCTGGCAATTGGGGCATCGCACACCGGGCATCTGGGAGAGTCAGCGGAAGTAGGAGTATCACTGAAGTACGACGAACCTTGCTGACGGAGGGTGAGGCCTTGGCGTTGCAGGGAGATGAAGTAGTCATGATGTGGAGGTGTTTGCGATGTTCGATATAGATTGGATAGATGGAATTGAAGGAATTGAAACTGAAACTGAACTTGAAATTGAGAAGTAGATTGGGGGGAGCTCTTATAAGGCCTGGAAAGTAAGGGCACTAGATCTCGCGATGATCGTATCGGGACGATATTAGGACTAACAAATTAGAAAAAAAAAAAGAAAAACCACCAGCAAGGAACTCTCGGTAGCTCCCGTCAGATAAACCGGGAAGCTAGCAGCGTACATAGAGAGAACAGATCGATGTGTTCAACGCCCAAAGAGGAAGAGGTCATGCAGTTCGACGCCACAGGTCCACCGCCAATCATTACACATCGGTACCTCCCGAGGTCTCCGCGAGTCTTTGATCTCTAGTTGACTAGGAGGATTTGGAATTGACAAAGAGATCCTTGAATACTCTTTCAAAGTACGGAATTCGAAGTCCAGCTTACGGAGTACTCCTTATTGCTGGTAGCAAAGGGATAATGAAATGAGGCCCCAAATTAAGAATGGACGTATCAACCGCACCCCACAGGTTACGGGGCTCGGTCGTGCTCGGTGGGAAGTCCTTTGATTCGTCAGAAAGCACTGAACTTGGATCCTGCGCAGACGATGCGCGATCGGGTCTGATCATTGGCTGAATCGCACACTGGGTTGCTGTCACTTTCCCAGCGATCGTTGTACCAGTATGCATGCAAATTGCACGCATGAACCCCTACAGACACTCCAGCAACGGACGGACTTTATTGTGAATGTTCAAAAAGGAATTGAAAACTCGGGCCAAAAGGAAACAGGAATAAACAAAGTGCCCTGCACGTCAGAGTGTCAGGCGCTGCACCGTTTGCCGTCAAGAATTTTACCGAGACTCAGCTGTGTCCCACTAGCGTTGATCAATATGATGCATGTTGCTTGGCATGCTGATCGCTGCGCCTATCCAGTTCATGTGCGTCAAGGTGTCAGGTCTGCTCACCGATCATTTGATGGCTCGCAGCGTGCATCCACGTTCGCTCGATCTCACCACTTCGGACAATCCTTTTATATGTCACCGCCACTTAATCTAAAGAGATTGCGCTAATCGGGATCGCCAAATGTGATGGCTTTCCCACGCTGCATTAACCTCGGACTTCCTCCTAGCACTTACATATGCACTCTACTACTCTGTAGGAGTCTGGCTTAATTTCCCCCGTCCAATGTTGGACTAGTGCCCGTTGTGTCAAACTTGACAAATAAATGTTCGGATTTCAACGGCATCCAGTGCGAATGTTGGACGCTTTGGTGTAACGTTCTGAATTTCAGATATGCGTCGTGACTGGTGCGATTGCATCTCACAATTGCGATCGATGATCTGTGCCTGGTTGCTTCGGGCAGTCGATATCACCTATGTGATATAGTGAGAGCGCATGTGCAGGTCGGATTTGTCATATTGGCAACCTTCCAAGCTTGATACTCTTCATCGCAATCGGGATGATGTACATGCCTGGATGCCCAAAGACGCGAAATGAACTCAATTGACTCGGCTCTCGGCTGGATATTCAACTTGTCTCTACTCCGGCGAATACGAACATCAGTCCCCCTGCGGACCTGTCAGCCTCAGGTCACTCGCTTCTCAATCTTCGCCAGTAAAACACCCCCTGTCTTTTCCCCCGACCAATCATGAAGGTGAACTAGCCGATATCCCTCGCGCAATCGATCAAGTCGGATGCAAGCCCATGCGGCCAGCGGATCCCGACCGATTTCGTCATCCTTGATTTTGAACCTGGAGGAACTCGTCAGCTTCTCGCCAAACTATCGGTTCTGCACAATTGCAGGTCGCAGGAGCATAATGCAGTGAAGTGAAGAGAACCGAGACAAAGGGTACAGGTCGCCCTAGCCGGATTATGCACCGGACTAAACGAAAGAGACCCAAAAAAGCAAACAAACCCCTCCGGTCGAAATGGTTGACACTTCATGCCGGCCCGTGCATATGTGCATATAAACGGGTATCACAATGCAGGGCGATGCGTGCATTAGTCCAACCGAGGTTGGATGTAGAAATGCAAGCCAAGCGAAGCTTCAGACCAAAAGCACGAGGTACATCACGCGAGGCAAGGGGTATTCTCAATTGAACAGCAATTTGCGGGCATTCTTACCTCAGGAAACTCAGCTCCTCTACAATCCCAGTCACGGTCGGGAACTCGATCTTCTGACCTTCGAAATCAGGGTTCCGGCCCGACGAGCTCTTCGTGCATCGCTTGTAGCTGGTTTTTTCTGTGTCAGAGCTTGCGTCATCCCTGTCAGGGGTAACTTCGCCCTCGGGCTCTTCGACATGTAGCTGACAGGTAACATAGGGGCGGAACCCCTTTTCGTTGTGATCACCCGGTGGCAAGGACAGATCCTGGGCGGCGTATATCTCTAGGGAGAGGGTTAGGTTGCGACGCTCGATTTGGCTTACTTCGCGATCGCTGCGATACCCTGCTGGCTTGAGGCGCCAGCCGTGCGATCCGACGAACATCCCATGATTGAGCATCATGCCCTTGTCGAGATTTTGCCAGTTCAATGCGACTAGCTGGGCGCCGCGGCGCCAGTAGAAGCTTGGATCGAGGTTCGACGAGTTCACGCGGAATGCGAACGGATAGATTCGCATCAGTGCGGAGCGGTTGTGCTCGAACAGGGCATCGCGATAGTTGATGTGGGCCTCGCGTGCGGCTTTCTCGGATAATGAGAATACATGGACAGGGACCCTGGCCTCTGTGGAGAGAAATCAATACGTCTCTGTGCGCAATCATATTGGTGAGACGTACCTGGTTGATCGAAGTGGCTGAAATGATACGCCCGAGTGTACACTGCCAAGTCGGCCAGAGCCCTAAGCACCTTCGATGGCTTTGGCTGCTCTCCCGGCGATTTATCCACGGAGTTTTGTGGCGTCAGGGCATCGGATTCCGCTTTCGCCTCATCCCCATCGAGGGGAAGACCCTTGGTCTTGATCAATATCTTCCCTTTAAGATCAGCAAGCGAGGGAACACCTTCAGCCGGCTGCGAGTCAACCAACATCCCATCCCACGCTTCCTTCATAATATCCACCATCATTTGCTGCTGCTCCAGACAAGCATGGACCTCCAGACTAATCACAATCGGCAGATCACTAGCAACAAAAGCATTATCCCGAATCGCATAGCAGATCTCGCGGAATGTAGCTCCTTTAGTAAGTGTATGGCCATGCAGTACCCGAGGCTCAGCTCGGACAGGCATATGGCTCGTAGCAGTGTCCCCTTCTGCAGGCAGTTCCGGTGACTTGGCAGACTTGCGACGAAGGACCGATCCCAACTTAGCTTCCAATCTAGATGTGATCGATTCCTTCGGTGCTTTGGGCTTTCGCCGAGCTTTTGACTCGGCTTTTTCGCTCTCTGTGCGTCCGCTTGGATCTTCACCTTCGGAATCGCTGCTGCTGTCGCTTGTTTCGTCCTCGCTGGAGCTGGGCGTCTCTGATTCTCCATCCCATACGTCGATCTCGACGGATCGACAGCCTCTTTGCAGAACCTGGACATGTCTCAGTTTGCCGTAATGCACTGGACCGACGGGGTGGCCGCGACGATGGGGATGTATTCAACATTCACTCACAGAAATGTATGCGCTCGCTGCAGCATCGCTATACAGCTGATTACCTGTCAAGTACGTATTATGGCTGGACGATATAAAGTAGTCCGAAAGCGGGGCCGAAGTATCGAGGCCATGTTCCGACGCCATGGCACAGGAGGTTTCGTCTTTCATATAGTCGCGGAAAGCATCGACAGATGCTAGGACATCCACAGGCGTCTCCTCAACAGAAGCATCCTTTGGATCATGTTGGATTTCATTGAGGAAATAGTACGTTGTCGGGGCGTAGGCATCAACCGACTTGTAGATCTTCTCGATATGGTTATCGAGCGACGGGTGGAATACATCCACACGGTGTGATGCCTCGCGAGGTGGCTCATGGAGAGCCAGGTGTTTGGCCCGATCCACAAGGGCTTCGACTTTCTCCATCTGCTGGTGTCAGTACGGAGTACGGGGTACTTGTCTTGTTTGGTGGGAGAACCTTGGCTTTTGATAGTGGGGGAAGCTGTGTTGGCGGTGCCCCGCTATGTGGTCAAGTTGAGATGAGAATTCAACGATCTACTCGTAGGCCCGGTGCTTTGATGTGCAAGATGCAAGATGCAAGAGAAGGTTGAGGAAATCAAGTGAGCCGTGCACCCAAGATCCCCACTGCCAACGTGTCGCATATCACTTGGCGTGGACTCCAACCTTATACTTCCAACATTGTTTATTGTGCTTTGTTTCTACTTTGATAGCTCACTCGTATAATGGCTGGATCGACCAAAATATATGCGTTTATTTACAGCTCGAGAACCTCCCGAGATCAGTCACCGACCCGTTGGTGAGCCCGATTATATATTTATCTTGTCGTCCACCCCAACATGTCCACGATCCCATACCTAGGTACCGATAACTACTGGGTCAATCATGGATGTCTACTCACCTTGCCCTCAAGTAAAAATGGAGAATCTGCGCTCAAAACCTGTCTGGGACCGAGGACATACAATCTACCTAGATACACCATGGCCCAGACGCAATCAATTTCTTTTTTGATCTGGCAAAGTTACCAGGTATGGATTTCAGCTGCGCTCTAGGAACAGTTTGCTCACCACACCAGGCCCCTAATTTCCCAAGGTTGCTAGGTATGGCCTCCAGCACACCGAAGACCAAAATGGTTCTCAATATAAGGAGTCGTGACACCCGGGCCTTGGAACCTGCCCAGGTGAGTATCACACCGGGGATTGCATGGGCTATGCCCCAGTGGACGGCGGCGGAAAGGGACTCGAAGACGCTGTGTTACCTATCAAAAGGAAGGGCAACGCTGGCTTGGCTAATATCGTCTCGATAGGAAACCTATGAGGTTTCAATGCCTTTGAGGGTGGAGAGCTCAAGGCTCTTTCTGATGTCTATCTGCCATTGCTGGAGCGATAGAGATGAGAGCAACTGACCCATTCCTCGATAGGTGTGAACACAGCTGGGAATTGGATGTTAGAGGCTTCAGATCCGGATCACGCTGATACCCGGGTGGACGCCTGAGATTTTGAGAAATGTCATTTGATATATAGCACAAGAGAAAAAACCGATCAGTGTAATAATACATCCTGGATGCTGTGAAACCAGGTCTATCCAATACTCAATGCAATGTAGAGGGTGCACACCAAAACAACCCCGAGAAATACAATCGCTTCCAAGCACTCCATTCGAAAGCAAAATGTGCCACGAGCTTACAGACCACGCAGGAAGTTGGATTCCTTGATAGTCTTTCTTCGGGCATTTCGTGCAGTCTTGATAATCTCCGAGCGCTGCTCGAAGCTACCGGTGGCATCGGCCATGGCGTCCACGGGAGTTCCATCGCGGTTGTAGGATGCGGGTGTGATATCGTGAGCGTGGTGGTGGGCAGGGACCTGGGCAGTCAAGGGACCGGTGCGAGCGGCCAGCTTCTTCTCATAGCGCTTCCTTTGCTTCTTGTTCAAAGCTGTGATGGGATTAGTCTCTGGAATCTTCAATCGATATGGCATAACGTACTGCTGGGATCAACGCCGCCCTTCTTGGTCTTGTTATCGGCTGAGCCGAGGAGGCCCCAGAGCCAATCCGGGTACTCGGAGTCCTCCTTCGCGAAGACCTCGGGCTTGTTCTTGAAGTAGTTGAGTCCATTCAATTTGGTGCCGGCGGGGCAGCTGCTCGGCGCGCGGACAGCGGTGGGCTTTGTGGATTCTGCGGGGTTGACGTCGACGTGGACGCCTTCGGGGGTGCTCAGAGGCTGGGAAACACCGGGGGTAGCGGAGGAGATGGCGGACGGGGTGGAAAGATCGCCGACCGTGGGTTGGCGGGGAGCGGATGGCGAAGGAGGGGCTGCCACAGACGCATTGTTGTCACTGCTGTATGCTCGGAACTGGCTGCGAGCCAGGGGAAGCTGGCGCGTGCCTGCTGAGGCTGCCCGGGTGAAGGGCTGGCTGAATCGGGACAACATTGTGGTGCGGCAACTTCTGCAGATCATTGCAGTGGGGATTTGGGAAGTGATCGGTGTGGTTTGGCAGATGTAGCCAATCGAATGTGTCCAGTCAGAGACACCAAATGATCCGGGACCGTGATGGCGGAGAATGCGTGTTAAGACTCGCGTACAGAGCTGTCGCAGTTTTCTGCGGCCGTTCGAGATGCCAAGGCGGAGATCAGTATATCACGTGACTAGCTTGATGTTGCGGTCCCCTCTCATCAGCGAGAACAAGCAGCGATGGCCCTTGGCAGGAATCAATTCTAGAGGTGGCTCGTATCAAGCTTCCACACTGATGGCATACATGTTGCTGAAGCCCTCAAGGTCAGCACACCCTGGGATATCACATGACCCTGCTTCGAAAGTTGATGCCTCAGGCGTCAACACAGGGTTCTCCGCAGACAACATCGGTGGATTCTATTGTTCTCCCTCCATCGCCTCTACAGATGAGCATCGAAGACAGTGGTGCCAGAATGAGAGAGCAAACTTTTGTTCAATTCACTGATAATGGACAAAGAAGTGTATGGATGACTATACAACCGCACAGGACTGATCGAGAAAGCTCAGCGATGCAACTCTAACATGCCAATGCAAAACAGAAAAGAGAGAATCATTAGACCGAGACACATGCTTCCAAAGCGCCTTTGTTCCGAGGAGCAGGTATATTAGGAACAGGCGGACAAGAGACAAATAAACATCACAAAACATTAATGTCAAACAGTGTTGACCGGCTTCGACGACAAACCACTGACATCCAAGAAGTTACAGATGTCCTGGCACGCATCCTTCAAACTCTTTTCGGTCTTCCACTGAAGCTCCTCGGTCGACCGATCCACGACTGCAACGCAGGCTCCCACGTCACCATCCCGACGAGGCGCAGCCCGCCGGGGAATGGGCTTCTCAATGACAGATTCCATGGTGCTGACCACATCCATGACGGAGTTGCCCTTTCCAGTGCCGAGGTTGAATGTGCGGAAGTTCTCAGACAGCTTTCCTTCGTTGGCGGAGCTCAGGGCGGCAATGTGCCCACGAGCCAAATCGCTGACGTGGATGAAATCACGGACAGCAGTACCGTCCTCAGTTTCCCAGTCTGTTCCGAACATCGAAAGCTCCGAATATTGACCGGTCATGACCTTGACAACAACCGGGAGCAAGTTTGTCGGTGCCTGTCGGGGGTCCTCGCCCAGCAGACCGGACGAATCACAGCCGACGGGGTTGAAATAACGAAGTGCAACAATGGTCCACTCGGAGTCGGAGGCAGCAAGGTCCGCCAGGATGGTCTCACACATCCATTTTGTGCGTCCGTATGGGTTGGTAATGCCAGTGCATCCCGGTTGGACGGCTTGTTGTGTGCCTGTGGAATTGGTGTACACTTCTTCCTTGTGCACGCAGAGCTCTTCTTTCAATGGCAGACCGGAGGTTGCGAGAGTGCCGTACACGGTGGCGGAGGAGGAAAAGATGAAAGTTTTGATGCCGAAGTCTCCGAGTGTCGTGGCGAAGTCAACAAGACCGCTGACATTGTTGTTGTAGTACTTGAGTGGCTTGCGGATGCTCTCTTCAACAGCTTTGTAAGCTGCGAAGTGAATCACACCAGCAATTCGTGATTTGGGAGCTCCCCAGCGAGATGATACCCGGTACTCCTCCAGGAGCGGCTCAAGAGCTTTGCTGTCACGGTAGTCGTGTGCGTGCAAACGCAGAGATGGCATTTTGGTGCCATTTTCCTCGTGATGCTTCTTCGCCAATGTGCTAATACGATCGAAGACCACTTCGAATGAGTTGCTGAGGTTGTCAATCACGATGACGTTATAATTGGCCTTCAGCAGCTCGAGGGTGGTGTGACTGCCAATGAAGCCAAGACCGCCAGTCACGAGAATGTGGCTTTGCGAAGGAATCCTGCGCAACAGATCACCGAGATTGTCAAATGGGTCTCCAGCCTCCGTTGCCGGAGTGTCCAAGGCAATTGGAGACTCAAGGGGGCTGCCGGTGCTGGACCGCTGAGGGCTGTCCGACCTTGACGAGGAGATTGATGTGGAGGCAACCATGGTGGTAAGTGGATATAGGACGTGCGTCGGCCTTGCTATATTGCCTCTATGAACAAAGAAGAACGCTCGCTGTCTTTCGTTCACGATGGACTTGTCCTGAGCAGTTCCGAGGGCCCGCAACCAAGGTTTTATACAAAACGAACGAGACTACGTTGCCTCACTCGGACACTCCGTTTTAGTTCATCTATTATGCCATCATAGCCGGGCGAATGAGCACAGGGCACAGTCCCCCCGCCGGCAAAATTGGAAACGATGAAAAGAAACGGAACAAGCATAAGCGGGAATAAAAAAAGAACAAAGAGGCCGTAATAGGGGCATCACACAAGCAAAACTGGTACAGAACCATCGGGCAGGATCCCCCTTGGTGGGCCAGCCATGCGGCTGGGCCTTGGGATCTCATTCTGTGCATCAGAATGCCTTAAGTGCCTCCACCGGTGCTCCGTACGTCAAGGCCTCAGCTCGAGCTTATTCCAAAATGAAAATACCTAGGTAAATGGCATTATTGTATTTTACCCTGTTCCCTATTTTCGACGTCTCATAGACCCTTTCTGCATATGGGCGAGACCCCGGGTCTATTTCGGCCGGTGCATGGACACTAAGTCTTGGAACTGTTCACCTGGAACTGCCCATGGGTTTTTATTGTTTTTCGTTTTTTAAATTAATACTTTTACCGTTTTTTTTTAGTTCGCCTCTGTTAAGATTGATGGGCTATTTACTTGGGTTCGAGCATCCACTTTCTACTCATTTCCAAACTTCTTCTTTATAGACCAACATGTCCGAAACCCCCGAAAAACACGTGAGCAAGCGCGGGTGTCTTAAGTCGAAGCGCTCTCGTTTTCTCTTGGCAGCTGTTGCCCTCATTGTGATAATTGCTGCCGTGGTTCCCGCCGTTGTTGTCACATCTCTACGGAAGAAGAATAACAGCATGGGCCCCAAAGCAAAGGTCTTCGTTCCACTCTACGTGTACCCTGCTCCTGAGGCGTGGTCTCCGCTGGAAAATGTGTATGTCTAACCCTTTTTGCCCATCCCACTGCCCCAATCTCGCTCTCCCCGATTTGATTCTATACCAGGCGGCCGGTAGCCCGCCACATCCCACGTTATGCGGACCCTCACATATCAGAATAAAAAGAAGACCTGGTGAAAAACAGCTACTAAGCGCCGCAGGATCTCTGCCCACCCCGATGTCAACTTTACCGTCGTAATCAACCCAGGGAATGGACCGGGGCCTAACGCCCTCCCTGATGCCAATTACACTCGCGAGATCCCTAAGCTCACTGCGTATGAGAACGTGCGTCTTTTGGGTTACGTTCACACCACCTACGCAACCCGCAATGTCTCTTCCATCCGCAAGGATATTCAGACTTACGCCGACTGGCCGACCAATTCGTCAAACCCCAACCTTGCGGTTCGTGGAATCTTTTTCGACGAAACCCCTCAACAATACGAACCTCAAACCTTGAAGTACCTGCAAGGACTGACGGACTTCGTCAAGGACCTGGAGGGTCTTGGCCCTAACCAATTTGTGAGTGTAATCATTCCGAGACTCATTATTTTACTTTACCACCTTTCCCTGGCCCATACGCCCCTGTGTCGCACCATACTACCAAACTTGTGTTTTTCCTATTTTCTTTTTCTGCTTTTCTGCTTTGGTCCGAACATTCGCTGGAACCACTCATTGTCCACATCGAACTGCATCTTACTATTCCTGTCTCATTTCGGGCCTCATAGGCGAAGTCCATTATGCTAACAAAAGCCCTTTCAGGTGGTCCACAATCCCGGTGCTGTCCCTGATTCACGGTACTTGGCAACAGCCGATTCGACCGTCGTCTTTGAGGCTGCTTACAATACTTTCCAAGAACGACAAGGCGCTAAGCTGTTCACCGATATTGCAGACAGCAATCGTACCCAACTTTGCGCCATCGTGCACTCCGTGCCTCAAGAGGTGGAGGGTAAGTCGCTTCGCAGCCTTGTTAAGGAAGTGCGCAAGGTTGCCGATGAGGTGTACATCACTCATCTCAGCACGGACTACTATGCCTCCTTCGGGAACAAGTGGACCGAGTTCGTCGATCTGATGGCGGCTTAGATACCTTTTACTCACTCTCATGATGAATGACTTTACTTTAGTTTGATATGCTGGGAAATTGGATCAAGCGGACTTGTGCATATCGCATATGAGGTACTTCGTACCATGGGGCATGTTTTTGAACATTTTAGCGATTCTCCAAATTGTTTTCTTTTCATTTTTGTCGATAGATTTCAGAAAAAGTTGATAGCCACAATTCAAGCTAACCCAGATCAATGCACAACTGTCCTTGTTATGCGGTTGGAGTGGAGATGGTATTGTGGTATTTTTCATTTCTATCCCGTTCCGCGATGCCAAGGTTTCTGTATTCAAATACAATTACGCCCCCCACTCGGGCAGAACCTGTCGATTCGGCGTGTGCGTTTGGAAAGTTCTGTTTGGTTCGGAATTTGATCAATGATGGGTCTATATGGCGTGGGATGACTTAGCTCCAGAATATAGATTGTTGATCCGGGTCTCGATACGAGCCATAAGCTTATGGGCTTGGCCTGGACATCCATGGATGGCTTGCGTGAAGTATAGTTTTGTGAATATAAGCACATTGAAGGAAAACACCTTCCTCTCCTGGATCATAATTTAGGCCAGTATATTGAAGAGGTCTCTGAGCTACCGTTGATCCGATCGATCCGTGAGACCTGCAGCTAGCGCGCTGTATGTTCAATGCCAATGCAGCCTCGAAAATGCGAATGACTCCTAGAATAGCCCTGCATGTCTGGCGCTCGGCGGGCTTGGCAGAGTATATTGTACCACCGCCACCGTTTCATTCTCCGATGGGCATCATCCGTTTTCAAGATTGCAGCATTCTCAACTGGAACATCCTGAGACAAGGCCCTAGCGACAATTCTAAGCTACATCGTCAGATAAAGTATCTCCCCAACGCCAGAGAGAATAACATGATCAAATGATGAAACCACAAAGTAGGACATGACCTTGATCAGAGGCTTCGGAAATTAGCATTAAGCATTGGCGTATGTCATCACGATGCAGAAGTAGCATAGCACAATACAACGCTGCACTGGAACAGGGACCATCTGATTCTCGTAACTATTTATGTACAACGTGGTCCGAGTGCGCCTGGACCGGATTGCAAATCGAACCTGTCGCCTTCCAGCAGAAACGAGAGTCATTTTCCAGGAACCAGGCCTGCGTGCAGATATGTTACACCAAGACATGACTCGCAGCTGCTGGAATCGACGTAACAATCCTACTTTAGTAAGAAGCGCTGTTCTTTTTCTTTCAACTACGCAATATGCAATACGAATTCGATCATCGCGGACAGTATTGATACCCAGCCCAGCCATAATTTTAAATGCATTATCTGCCACCAGACGAACAGGATTTTCCTTGAAGGCGTGCTGCATGGGGCTTGCTGCATGAGCTTGGATGAGCCACTTACACCCTACTCCGCCCATCCCTGTTCTTCAGCTCACTGGTATCAACTATAATCCGCACTCTGTACCATGTACACTTCGACCTACCCCTGGATCTCACCGCCGGTGGCGGAAGCCACCAACTCGTGGCATAATCCGGGTTTTTCGGGACAAGGCATTGGCAATCGCGGTCCATACCTCAGATGGCTGAAACAGCTTCGATCTGTCTCTTGGCTCGGCTGGCCTCTACTGCAGTGAGCTAAACGGCAGTGTATTTTAGGACCAGTTCGACGAGCGCCTGTCACGCGCTCGAGGCGTCAACCTAACGACTTTAGGGACAGGAGGAAGTCGATCACTCCTGAATCCATCGGCACAAAAGTACAAGCGCCGAAGACCAGCGTTTGCAGTGCAAATGAAGGAGTCTAGGTGCGTGGGGCGCGATCTGTTTTGGATACGCGTGGAGTCGTCCAGATCGGAATCATTCACGAACTGCCTACCTGTGCTTCCACTTGAGCCATCGGGTGGAGATTGAGTTCGCATGGTGGCTGCCATGTGAGGGTTTGAGAGTGGCGACAATCTCTGGACTGTATGGAGGACTCCGTACAGCATTTGCTTTTGAGCGGCCCACTGTGGCGCCGTGTCTAAGATAGAGACCATGGACTAGAGCTGTTTTTCAGATGAGCTATACTGATAGATCCCGCTATCAACGCAGAATTTTCACCTGTCGGGATTGATGCAGAATTCCAACACCGATGTGGGGATATCGTGGCCCCGTCAAAGTCGAGCGGCCAATCGCTTCGGCTGAACAGGTAGGTTCGCCAGGAACCGGGGAGATCCGCTCGGGAGAGCCCCTCGGGCGACCGATCTTAGCGCTTCGTTTGGTTTCACCACTGGCCACGCGAACCGAGCAGCTTGGCGAAGTCAGGTTAAGTGGGCTCAAGAGGAGCTAAGAGTGAAAAACTGCATGAATTCAGAGTGAAGTACCGACCGGCATTGCCGATCAGAGATTCGGACAGGACACTAATGCTCACCGGTCTTCACATAAGATCTCACAAGACTTGCACGGATTTTTTTGTCTTAGGTGGGTTACTCTGCAAGCTAGCGAGATATGCTCCACAGGGATGCACTCTATTCTCTTGAATTAGTCTGTGAAAGCAAAGCAGAGTTACTCCGTACAGAGGACAGACCACCTTCAACATGTAACATCGCACAACGCATTTGCAGCTTTTCAGCCCCCCGGCGGATCATGCAAGGGCTAAGTTTCCCCAGGACTCGGGGATGGCAAAAATACACTGAGGAAAGTGACAGCTCGGGAGAAAAATACACCATACGATCGAAACAAAGCACGGGCTGTATTTTGAGTGATTGAAAAATACTCCACGGGTCGCTTAAAATACCAAAACAATACCAGATGGGTCCGCGTCCCCAAAACCCAAGTTGTTCAATTCACGTTGCTAAAACGAACTAACTGAAAGAACCCTCGAACTTCACCAATCACATCGAGATACAGCGCATGAATGCCAAGAAGGCCAAGACCAGCAAACAACTCGATCAAGTCTCCCGATGGGAGGTCTCACTAACTGATCGGCCTTCTCCTCTCCGCGATTCGGCCGCTAGACAGCCGAATCAAACCAATGCGAAGAGATGAATGGGTACTTACTTTCTTAGTCGCTGATCTATCCTATACCATACTTATCTGGGTAATATACCAGAGACACCCGGCAAGGATGGAGACCTGTTTGCGGTTCGATGTATCCACGCAGGGAATTTCGCTATGTACTTCGTACGAGTAGAGTATATCCGAGGAATTGAAGCGAAGAAACGGAACGATTACTTCGAATACGCTCGCAGAATGAGAAAAAAAATACAACTATCGCCGGATGGCGTACACCCAAAAGTCCGGCCTTGGCACACTAGCCGCTCAGTCTTCTGTCCGGCAAGGCCGGAGTTCTGGTCGTGGGCGAGATTCCACTAGCCGCAGAGAATGTAGCCACGGGGTGCTGTGGCTGTGGGGAAGCGCTAGGAACACGAGCACTTTGCGTTGAGGATGGCGTTGTTCGGTGGTTCTTTTGCGACGAGCTCCTCATTTGGGCGTAGATGGTGCCAGGACTGTGTGCGAATGACGCGATGGATGGGCTTACACTGGGGCAATGTGTAGACTCAAAGAGAAGGCGTTGGGCGACTATTGGCGCTAGTGATTTGTTTTGGGTGTCATATAGCGATTCAGTATATTGGACTTCGAGTTAGCGAAGTGATGTGTTTTCAGAGGCGCTGGTGCGTCCATGGGCTTGCGGGGAGTGCCGTGGTTTGGACGGCTGTCACTTTCTAGTAGGGGTAATGACAACCGAAGGCGAGAAGTTTAAGGCGTTGGTGAATGGTTGGCGAAAAGCTTCTCTTCTTGCTTGTTTGGGAAGTTGGCGATGTCAAAGTTCACGTAGAGGCCGTGGTTCGTTGGAGTCTGGGTGCTGTCTTCGTAGCGACTTGCCTGTTTCCATGTTTGAACTGAGTTCTGTCATTCCTGACTGCAAGTGAGTATCTAGGTAGTGCATATTATCAAAGTATCAAGTATCAAAATACGGAAGGTTAAGAAGATTGAGGTTTAAATGAAATTTGTTATTACTTATACATGTAATGATACTTCCAAAAAGAGATCCGCTCAAAATGAGCACAAATTGCCATGCTACTCAGGGCAGTATTCAACCCAGTTGTTCAAGTTCATGTTTTTGATGACAGTGGAGAAATTTCCAGCACCATTAGCCGTGCAAGCACTTGTCACCTGTTTAGCAGTGACATCCTTGTCGTTGTTGGTGGTCTCCCCCTTGGGATACTCGATTTGGAAGACCGGCTTGTCAGCATCGGTGAAAGCCTCATATGTATCACACTCATTATACTGGGCGCACTGCTCATTGACACACCACTGCATGTTGTGAATGACCTTGGGGATGATATCACCGCCGTTCTTGAGTCCAACTGACAGTCCACGACTGTGAGACTGGGACGCCAGCCAATTCACGTAATCGACCGCATTGGCCTGCGTGAGACCAAGACCGTTCTCGTTATCATAGCCATCGATATTGTCCGGGTCCACGCCGTCGCATCCCTTCTTCACGGCCAGGTCCAGGCGCGTCTGCATGATCTTGCGGATCTTGGTGGACTTGACGTTGACCCATCGCTCGCCTGGCCAGTCATCGAGATTGTCACCCAGGTCGGCGTCGTCAAACTCGTCCTTGTCCGTGCGCCAGTCCTCGTAGGTACCGGCAGAAAAGTAGCAGATGACCTTGCGGCCCAGCTTGTGGAGATCCGAGATGACACTGGCCTCGTTGTCGAAGAGGTCGATGTCGTAGATTGGTGCATCAATCGAAGTGTCGTTGATTTTGTGTTTCAGGACAATTTGCCACTTGGTGCCGACGGCTGGTTGCCATTTGACGGTTGTGTTGGTCGGCGTGGATGTGTCCGTTCCGTCGTCGCCGGTGTCAGTGTCGTTGTCATCATCCCCGCCTTTGAGACCAATTCCGAGTCCGGCGCCCAGACCGACACCCAGTGCGACGATGACCAGAGCGATGCTTCCGATGATCAGGACCTTCTTCTTGGTCGACCAGGCCCACCAGCCTCCTTTTGCGAGTTCACCCATTGGGGCGGTTTGGAATACGATGTGTAGAAGTTGATCTCGGGAGTGGGGTTGTAATATGTAGGATCAAGATCGGCAGACCAAGAATATATGTATGAATTGGGGTGGAGTAAAGAAAGTGAAGATCAGCAGGGACTAGATCGGCAGATAGGAATCCTTAAGCTCAAGTCAAGGGAGAAGTGCCCAGACCAGGGCTGAGTGGCGATCAGCGGTTATGGCGACCGGGAGACGGTTACACTGTGAAAAAGCAATAGGCTAAGCCTCAGAACAGAAGTTTGAATGTGTCAGAAGACCCCTAAAAACCTCAAATAGGCAGGGCGTGGTGGTGATCACAAAGAAAAAGAAAAAGCAAAAGCAAAAGAGAAGAAACGAGGGAGCCTGGAGCGTGAGCCTGGAGCATGAGCCACAGGGCGAATTAAGGTGGTGGAACCATCGCTGATCCGATCCCAGCAGATATGGCTGCCGAAATGTTATCTGATTTACTATACGAGCTTGGAATGCTATAGTGAATTCTCACTTTACTCTTCTCTCAAGACTTTTCAAGGGGCTACAGAACAACACTTGGGCACTCAGGGGGCAGTCAAATGCCAAATGGCCCTGGTGATTTTTGCCGGAGACAAAGGGTCGCTAGCATGCAGCTACGCCTAAAATAGATGGAAACAAAGGGCGCTGCCAAGACCAGAATTAATTTTTCCAGTCACCATTCTGAGAGTCATTTAGCATCTCGAATGACCCATTGGTATTCCCCGACCAACGCTCATGATGGATGTCTCGCCACCTAATTCTCTCCCTAAAACACTACCAATGATCAAGGTGAAGACAGCTGCATGCGCTGGCAAGCGCCTTAGGTGTCTAGAAAATCGTGGGGTTACGAGTACGAAACATTCTGTAAATTCGGTAATAATACTCCGTACAGGATGTCCGAGCACAGTCTGTATTTGCAGTAACTTACTGTAATACGCTCTAGCCCTAAACCAGACTAGTTACCACACTGAGTTTGAAATCGGTGATCAGTCGACTTGCAAATCGCTCTTCGGTTATGCGGATGATCGCTCTCTGCCAATGTGATCGAAAAATGACCAGTACTCTATAGTTCGCACTGATTTCGAGTCGTTCCCAATCTCTGAAATGGCTACTCCGTACTCTGTACCCGTCCATGCCCCCCAATACTTCGCATTTTAGGCTAGTGAGCCGAGCATACACTAAGGAGGTGGAAACAAAGACGGATCTACTCCTGATAACCCAATCGCCTGATTCTTCCCGTCAATCCGTTGAACGCCACACCCGCGTCCTGAGACGTGCAATTACAATTCTCACTCAATACGAGATGATTTATAAGGCCTCTTGTCCGAGATAGAATAGTTCACGCCACGCCAAGACCTTCAACTGCTCCATCTTTGGCAAATGATTGTCTACGCAATTGAAACGTTGGGTCACATTAATTTTAGAGACGAAAATGCAAACCAAATCCTAGTTAGACGTCTCGGTTAGTACGGGTCCGAGTTTCCAATATTCAAGCGCAGAAAGACGCATCTAAAGTAGCGCATCACCGAAGCGAAAGCGAGCCAAAGAACGAACTAAGGTAATCCAGGCAGCACTCAGCCCTGGGCATAAGTACAAACTGCAAATACCCATGCTCGTCAACAGTAGTGCATTAACCCGACCGACATGCTGACTGCTTACTCCGTCGAGAATCACTTTCCGAAATGGCACCATACGGGCTGTCATTCCAAATTGGGCGATGAGCCTCCTCGTATCCGACCTGATCAAGTAACCGACGGATTACTCCGTACCCCGGCGATGCATTCTCCCCCGCGACGTGCTTCCATAGTACACCTGCATAGAGTGTGGATTCACCTCCCTCCCTTTTAAGGCATTGCGGTACGACCAAGTACAGTAGTATCAGCCTCCGACCTTGCGTAGTTCCATGCACTACGGAGTACTTGCTAGCTTCTACCCGGATAGTGTATTCAACTCCGGATCGCTTGGCACGGCCTCGCGTGTTTGGGCTACGGGGTACGGCTGGGCCGTAGCGTTGCGCGGGATGTTCAGAGACAATTTCTCTTGGCCTTGCTCTTAGGCCCGTGAATTCGGGTTTGTCTATTTTTGCCCGCCAAGATTCGATTAGCTCGCGATGGCTTAGCTTCATCGGAAGAAAGAAAGAAATTTTTTTTTCCTGCATGACTCAGGAGGTCGGACCTCGAGACCTCGGGAATGGTCTGGAATGTTTTCCTGCGCAGTCCCCCGCGGTACCTAGGTATTTTCCCGGGGTCATGGCTTACCGTTTGCGCCTTGGACCTGCAGCGCGGGAACGACACCCCGTTCCGTTGTCAGACCGCCAGATGACGTGTCAACAGATGCAAGTAATCATTTCCTTGAAGGTGGAAATTGCTTTTTGAATTGGTATGGCATCAGGAAATCAAGAGGAAAAATTCGGTGCGCATATATTATCATTCAAACTATACTTCCAAGGTTGAATTGATCCGGACATTAGGGGAGGGCGTTCAATCTTCGTATCAACAGAAAAGCCTAGTGTTTTCCTTCGCAAATATAAGAAACCATTATTGACATCCGAAGAGATATCCACAATATAAAATGAAAATGACAGGTAATCAACAAGCGTGAGAGAGATCGACTCGCCGTTTCAGGCGCTTCGATCCCATCTCAGGTCTTTTACAAGGAAATGGGAGTAGAAAGAGTGAAGGTGACGGGAGATCCGGCAAGCTGGACCCACACAGTCAAGGGGTCGCTGCCGAGCTGCTCGGTGGCGAAGCCCTGGGTGCTGGTGGGAGCAACTGGGAAGGTCACGGGGATGGGGTCAGTACAGGTGTTGCCAGTGGCAGAGACAGTGACAGCGGTGATCTGCTTGTTGCTGGTGGCGTAGCTCAGAGAGTAGCCACACTTGTCACGGTTGTAACGGGCCAGGAAGGAAGCGGACATCTGGAAAATCAGTCAGTATATATCAACTAGGATGCGGAATAGGGTATCTTACCTCCTGGTGAGTGAGAGTCACGATAGGCCACTCAGCCAAGCGAATGTACTCCTGGACCACGGTCTCAACCCACGCTTCCATGATGGACCACTTCTTGGAGACACCGTTGATGGTGATGGGCTCAACATCGACGTTGCGGAGGTTGGCCTGGTGGAACATGTAGCCATCGTGGTAGAGACCGAAGAGGTGGCGCATGGTGTCGGCCTTCTCAGTGGCGAGGAGATCGGCGAAGGTGCCAGAGCCAGCGGAAGTGTTGATCCATTCAAGCAGGGTGCAAGCGGGGGTGTCACAGTTGTAGTAGATACGGGTAGCCCAGCGGGGGTTGACCTGCATACCATCGAAACCGTTGTTGGCAACAGTAGTGAACAGAGGCCACATGGCGTTCTCGGAGTTGAGCAGAGCAGGGCGGGTGTTGTCACCGACACAGTTGGTGATACCGTTCACCCACCAGGCGCGGAGAGCGTCACCGTTGTGCAGACCAGTAATGGCAGGAGGAATGATACCGTTGGAGGTGAACTTGGTAGCCTGGTCAATGCCGACAGCCTTGAGCCAAGCCTGGTTGAAGCTGATCTCCTTGTAGACATCATCGTAGGTGGCGTTGTTCTGCTCCTCGTGGGTGAAAGTGTGCGAGATGTGACCGAACTTGTTGAGGTTGCTCTCGGTTGTCCACCAGATGAGAAGATCATCCATGGCGTTACAGGCAGAAGTCCAGTCGTAGGTGGTGGGAGTGGTGGGCCACAAGTCCTCACCAGTGCCGAGAGGCTTCTGGAACTCAAGTGCGGTGTCAGGGGGCGAGTCGTATTCGATGGCAGCACCGCAGGTAGACCAGCCAGCATCAGAGCTGTCGGAAGAGTTCTCAATGTTACCGTTACCGTTGTGACCAACTTCAACGAAGTAAGAACTGCCAGCAGGCATAATAGAGTTGATGGAATCAGTCCAGCTGGCAACGTTGGCGAGATCCTCGGGGCGAATACGGAAGTTGACACCGGCGGGAGAGTAAAGCTCAGTCTCGAGGAACATATCATCAATCTGGGTGTTCAGGTTGACACGGCGGTATCCGGCGTAGAGACCACGAGTGATCCAGGTGATCCATGCGTGCTGCAGGTAGGCGGAAGTGGAACTCCAGGTGGTATCGAATCCGATGAAGAAAGCCATCTGCTGTCGGCCATCGAAGTCGTTAATGACAGCAGCAACGCTCTCGCTGTCGAAGCCAGTGGTGGCAGCAAAGGCAGCAATTTGCTTGGTGGAGGTAGTGTTGCTGATAGTAGCAGGGTAGTGCCACAAGCCACTAGTGCTAACACCGGCACCAGTCTTGAGGCCAGAGGTAGGGAAGTCGCTGGTGTCAGTGAAGGAAACAAGCTGCTCAACACCGGTGTCACAGCAGCCTCCAATGGCAGAAGCACCATAGTTGGGACCGGGGTAAACGTCATATTGTACCATGCGAACACCGTACTCGATCTGGTAGGCATAAAGCTGGTTCCACTGGTCAGTGGTCAGGGCACTTTGGAAGCCTGTGGCACCATAGTCGTAGCTGACTTCAGCGGCGACGACAATACCACCGAAGTTACCACCGGCGGTGCCGTTAAGATCGGGGAGGGCAACACCACCGGAGGGAACAATCAGGTGGGTGAAGGGAATACCGTATCCGTTGAGACCAGAGCTAGCAACGCTAGCGGAGGCAGAGTCTCTGGCGATAACGAGAATGTTGGCTGCAACAGCGGCGTGGGTCAGGGGCGTGGCCGTGGCGCTTGCCGAGATGGAAACAGCAGAGGAAGACATAATGGGGGTAGTCACAGAGGCACTGGAAGACACAGGTGCAGATGAGACGGGTGAGGAAGAAACAGGGGCCGAAGATGCAACCGAAGAGGATGCAACTGACGAAGATGGCACGTGAGAAGAAACAGCCGAGGACGAAGCAACGGAAGACGAAGCAACAGACGACGAGGCTACGACAGAAGACGAAGCTGCGGAAGACGAAGCAACGGAAGAAGACGCAACGACAGTGGACGAGGCGACGTGCGACGAAGCTGCAGAAGACGAAGCAACCGACGACGAAGCAACGGAAGACGAAGCAACAGACGACGAAGCAACGGAAGACGAAGCAACCGACGACGAAGCAACGGAAGACGAAGCAACAGACGACGAAGCAACGGAAGACGAAGCAACGGAAGACGAAGCAACGGAAGACGAAGCAACGGAAGACGAAGCAACGGAAGACGAGGCTGCAGAAGATGAAGCAGGCGCAGATGAAATCGGGCTGCTAGCGGCAGACGAGACAGGGATACTCAAAGAAGAGCTTCCTGACGGGACGTTTGCTGATGAAGAAACAGCACTGGAAGCAGGCGAAGAGGCCGAGTTGGAAGCGGAAGAAGGCAAAGGGCTAGCAGAAACACTTCCAGAAGGCGAAACAATGGGAGTGGAGGCAGAACCGATCGATGAGGACCCACTCTGGACAGGGGTACTAGCTGAGACGGACGGGACAGTGACAATCACTGAGCTCGAAGCAGAACCCGAGGGAAGGGCACTCGACGAGGTGAAAGTAACGAAAGTGGAAGCACCGGGGGTGCTGTTCGGAATGCCACTGGACGAACCACCACCAATTGAGGTTGAGGCCGAGACAGAGACAGAAGCCGAAAGAGAGGGAGTTAACGAAGGTGTAGAAGTGACCACCGCAGTCGAACTCAGTCCAGTACTGGGAGTGCTGGAGGGAGTCGAGGTAGGAGGATGATAGGCAATGACAGTCGGCGTGCTCTCAGGCCAAACACCCGGGGCAGTGTCGCAGGTTATAAGGCCATAGAAGCAGCCGATCTTCAAGGCCCAGACTGGGACGGCAACCATCTTGATCGTGACCAGGAACAGGCACAGACGCAAATGGGGGGTCACACAATATGCACGTCGAGAGCACTAACGACTGACAGCTAGGGAAATGCGATACGAATGCAGAACGAACGGACTTAGCTTGCGTGTGTCACCCCATCAAGTGCATGATCAACATCTTTTATAGAGGCCTCGTGGGTCGGCTACGGGCCCCAGGCCTATCGCCTGTTGTGTCTCGCACTATACTACGGCGAAATTGGAGGTAGGATACTTTCGCACCGATCTAAAATCTCACTCGGTGTGTCCACTTGTTTCTCCATGTGGCGTCGGGCTCCTCTGGAAATGGGAGTGCAAGGCTAATTGCTCCTCCTCTCGGAGGGCTCAGATCGGGTGATTTGTGAATGGGGAAATTCGAGAGACATCCGTAGTGCTGGCCCCGTCTACCAGGTATCTGATTGGACAGTCAGAAATGGATCTTGGCAGGGCCAAATCTGCTGCAGGGGAGGCCATGGCGTTCTATTCCCTATATTATTAATTTCTGGGAAAAAGGTCCGTACATTAGATGGTGGGTGTGATCCCAAGACCTCAAAGGCCACAGGGGAAAAGCTCCGAGTCCTCGCACTGCATGCCGCAGCTAAAGCCGAGCTCGGCCTTAGGGGCTCTTCGCAGAATAGTTACCTACATACTGTACTGACGCCCAGAGGCGTATTGGCTGAAAACCCGTCAGGTCCCGGCCTTGGCGTGGGGAAACCTCGTATCGGTACCTGTATGTACTGGTATTTTGCACTTTCATGTTTTACGGCGTTCCCGTCTTTTGTTTCAACCCCGACCAACACCTTACCACTTTGGGGGTTAGCACTCTCTTTTCCTGTTAGCTCTTTGTTGGAATTCCAATTAGTTCGATGTGTTTTCGACTTCTCTTTTTTTCTTTTTTTTTCTTGCCAAGACTGCTGCCCGGTCAAGACCAGCCAGCGCAGAATACTACGATTCTAGCCCGTGCCTCACGATATGCATCAATTTTCTGTCTCTTTTTTTTTTTTTTAATTACGCGCCAAGCAGACGAGACCCATGGGAATACATCTTCAGGATCATCCATGGATGGGAAAGAAGGCATCTGGACAAGAGGGAAGGGTCAGGTACCCGGCCCTGACCTCGGGAGGCTGTTGGATCGAGGGATCAATTGCCACGATATGAATCGCATGGCCGTGCCACACATGGCAAAACATGCACAAAAAACATGGCTCCACCCGCATCTGTTAGTGGCTTACAATGTACTCAGTCCTGCACCTTACAGAAAACTCTAGTGTGCTATTTTTGCTCCATGGTTTAAAGATTGTTTCCATAAACGCCTAGACTCATCCCCGGCTATAGCGATGCCTTTGTCCCGAACAGTCGAAAAGAGGCGAAGCTACCGAACGGTTTTGGGTTTTCTCTTACCCCCCTGACACATCTCGCAGGGGAACCCCGGGAGGCGAACTTGTCTGCTGAACTGAAGCTTGAAGTGGGTATTCACTTGAGCCATTCCCCCCACTACTCTTGACCTTATCACTTTGTCAACAGAGCTCCCTGCTCTCTACAATTTTTTTTTTGATTTTTGATTTTTTCACTCTTTGGCTTCTAAGTCACTCGTTTAACATCGCTATGTGTTAGAGTGTTTGGCACTCTAGAGCTGGTAACCTTGTCATTCTGATCGCGCGTACTGTCGAGGGTTCGCTCCAAGATGGCGGGATACCTTCCGGTCAAGCCAAATCCCCTTGGCTGGGGATCCATGAAATCACATTGGTGGCAGTTTGTATGTTCATTCTGGTTATCTTAACAACTTGACCTGAAGCTCGTGCTCGCTTTTTGAAGCTACATGGGGTTGCTAACTATGGCTTCAGGTCTTCATTGGAGTCTTATTGCTCACCATCGCGATTGGCTCGGCCTCCATTATATACTCTGGAACGAGAAGATTAATCAAATACTACAAGGTAAGGAGAAAGCTGTGCGGGGATTGGTGGTTAAACGATGTGGTGTTGACTTGCCCCATCTATAGTCGAGACCGCTACCGGACGTTGTATCTTCGAGCGTCTCCAACCGCCTTACCACGCTATCGAACCGTGAGCTGAATCTAGTCAACCTCCCTCTGCGCAAAGGCAAACCCGCGAATTTTGGAGTGTACCTGGGAAGCTTCGAAAACCCACCCACTGCTTCGCAGGAAAGACTTCTGCAAGAATGGGATGTCTTGATTGTGGATCCCCTCCAAACCGGTGTTGCCAAAGCTATCTCGAGGCATCAGCCCAGCCAATTCCTGGGCCGCGTGGATTTTGCGAAACTTGTGTCGCCCAAAGAATCTCCATTGAGGGTCGTTGAGAAGGTTGAAGAGCTGCTCGCAAGCTGCTTCAACGAAACGGCCTTCGCTGGTATCTTGTTTGCTAACTGGGAGGATGTACTTCGTCCGACCGCTCGGAGAAAGCTATTCGAGGCAATCACCAGCCTCGGCTTGGCGGTTTATCTCGAGACAGAGGGCCCAACTTTCTTGAAAGACCGAAAGGCCGTTCAAAGCGACGCTGTGGCTGGTCTGGTCATTCGCAATGCCAGCATCATGGCCCAGGGCGAGAAACGTGATTATTTCCAAATGAGCGAGCTGCAGGCGACCATCAAGGCCTTTGTGTCTGAATCGTGTATGAGGGACTTTGTGGTTATGGCTTGGGAGACTGTGGACGATGAAGTAACCATTCCCAATGCCATCGTCCGTCGATCTATTCAGTGGTGCGGTTTCTACAGCGCCATCACATGGATTGGCCCCGAATCTGCTCTTCACAATGCCGATGCCAATGTCTCGACTCTCGAGCCTCTTCCTGCTTTCGGTTGGCTAAAGGAGGCAGAGATGATGAAAGCCCACGACACTTGGCGCGCCAACCTGAACATCATGCCTTCTCCGGATGCCAACGATGGCTGGGAAGTTCTCAAGCCGCTCTTCCCTGCCGTTGACGCCTTACTCGAGTCCTCTGAATTCGAGTCCAAGGCGCCCGATAGTCCCAATGCACGACTCCGTGATCCCCCAGAGTGGGTTGCACAGGTCAAATCTCAAGGCAGTCCACTCTCGATCTCGATGTCCGGATTGGCCTATAACTCCCTCGGTTGTTTCCCTCTCGGATCTGACGCCACGCCACTGGCTTTCGCAGAAATCGTCCAATCTCAGCAACGTCTCAAGTCGCTCAATCTGCTTCACCCTGTTCCAACGACGAAGATTCAGAGCATCGGATCTCTTTTGCGACAATTCTATGACTCTTTGGATCTCTCTCGGGATGAAAACCATCTGTCGAGCACAATTAGGGAGCTCGCTCACTGGGCATCCAACGACATGGTACACGTGAACCTCGCGCTCGATTCTGGTCTCCGTAAAAGCTCTGATGTCCGTTTCTGGTCTGTTTTCGAAATGGAGAGCGATAGCATCGAGATCTATGTCTCCAAGAATGCGCAAGGTCTGGCTGGAACGATTCTCCACACTTTCCTCTCAGCCAAAGGATTCCCTCGCCATGTTTGCTTTGATGCGGAAGCTACCTTCGCAACTTGGTCGCAGGATGTTTCCCCCGAAACTGGTCTGCCTCGTCGCCTGATCCAGGATATCGACTGCCTGAGCCCCGAGGAGCGTCTGTTGCTCTTGCAGCATTTGTCTCTTACTGACGTCCACAGTGATCTGTCTGACTCTCTCTGCGCATACATTCACAAACAACTCGTGGATGCTCCTTCGTTCTCTCAGTTGAAGGCGCTGAACACAGTTGGGTATCTCGGACAGACCACTTCTCCGGAGGAATTGATTCGATCACGGATCGAATGGTATTTGGAGCAAGGATGCAAGCACCCCTCTCTCGACGTTTCTCTCAGTCTCTTCCACCAAGCCGACCACGTTCTCTCCGATGTCCTGAGATACCGCCGGGAAGAAGATCTCGCTGCTATCACTCGAGGCCTTTGCTCTCTTATCCAGGGCGGCTCTGTTGACGCCTATGTGGATATGATGGCACTTGCGCTATTTTGCGCTGCGAGAAAGGGTGCCTTCGATGAGATCTACGCTGAAGTCACGGATCGAAACCCCCTGTTCAACAATCACTCGGATCAAGCCGCCGCTTTTGCCGAGTCTTTCGCCCTTGGATCGCGCTGTGAAGCATACTTTGATGTCTCTCCGAGTGTTTTTGGAAAGTTGCTCTCTGATCGATTCCGCGCTTACTACGGAGACCACCAGCCCCCCAACTGGGCCAATGGTGCTCCTCAGCTTGCTACATCTTATGCAGGAGCGCAGATTGATGTCAACCCTGATGAACAGCCCAAGACCATGCGTGGCTACCAGCGTTTTACCTTCCTCAGTGTCTTCGCCATTCCGGCTTTGATCGATATTATTCTTCTCACCATGATTGGTCGTGGTCTTTATCTCTCTGCTGCGATGTCTTACGAAGAACAGGACAGTGCCACCATGGCGCTGATGATCTCCTTGCTTCTCTCTGGTGCAATTGGTACTTGGATTGCGTGCGGTGGCCCCTACTACCTCATCTCGATGGCTTTTGCAGCCGCGAACATGTTTGTTCTCATCCGCCTGTTTGCCGGTATTGCTTTCACAATGGCCAGTGGCTTGATTGGATTTGTGGCTATCTCTGGTGTCCGTGGTCCTAAAGCTGGTATCGTCTTTTACCTATACCTGGTTGCTCTGACGATCTATTTCTCGACATTCGCTTCTCTTGCAAGCTTCAGTTATCCCGGTTCAAGCTTTTTGTCCGGTCGCAAGCCAATCATTTACTGTATCCCCATTCTTTTCGTCTCGCCTATCCTCACCACTTTCACTGGACATGACTCGATTGTCTACCTTGCTATTATCTACGTCTTCATCGGTGTGCTCTTGCTTTGCCTGCGCGACGTTACCTCCAAGTGGGTTACCTGGTACCAGAACATCCGACGCACCGATGATACTGAGATTCGCAAATGGTACATTTCCGCTCATGGAAACGATGACGAGAAGGTGTTCGCTGGATTAAGTGACCCCGCTGCCCTCAAACTTGCAAGAGAAGCCCTATCGAAAGAGGTCATGGCTGAGACCAACCGTGGTATGTTTTCAAAACCATCCAAAGATAAGTTGGTTGTCGAGCTCTCCCGAGACTGGGAGTCTACCAACTTCCTGCTTGATTGGTATTGTCGCTATGCAGATGTTCCTCGTCCTATTGCATTCAGCTCTGGCTGGAACATCCAGACAAAGGTCGCCCTCGACACTCTGCGTAACTCCCAGAAAGGTCTCCGTCTACACAACGCTTTTGTTCACTGGCGCCAGTCAAGCAAGGAAATTGGCTGTGGTGTTCTATACTTTGTAATCGCTCTTCTGGACAAATGGATTCAGCTGCTGAGTGGTGACCGCAATCTGATTTGGAACGCTGCTATTACCGACGCCAATCGATTGGCTGTGGGCTTCGCCCTCGCCTACTACCTGATTGGAGCTGTGCTTATTGACACGAAGGCCCAAGAGCTGCACGATGCTCTTGGGAGTAAGACACCAACCACTGTCAAGTCTGCCAAGGACATCCGTCTGGCTCTGAAGAAAGAAGTCCATCTTCGTCGCAAGGTTTACTGGCGGGTTCTCCTGAGATTCCTCTTATGGCACGTGTGGAGTCTGGCCCTCGCCACTGCTCTGATCTGGTCATTCCAAGAGTCGCGCGATGGCTTCATCATTTTCTTCTGCTACATTTTGGCCTACAGCGGCTTGATCTGGTATCAATATACAAAGATCTTCACCGGTCCCCATGCTCTCAAGCCTCTCATCACGGGTATTTGCGTTGGATTGCCAGTCGGAATTGCACTCAAAGTCACCCAGCCTGGATGGCCGTACTCATCGATCATTGGTCTTGGAGCTGCCACCTGGATTGTTGCCATCCTGTCATTCTGGAATGCCAAGATGGGTATGCCAAAGAAGGTAGACTCCCCCGTTGAACTTGGGAGGACCTTCCATGCATTCACCACCCCATGGTCAGACCCCGAGTGGTCTCAGCAAGAACTCCAAACTTTCTTCGAAAACTACTCGCTGCTCCCTAGTGATTCAAGGTTCAGATTGAGCCCTGCGGTTCATCCTGGTGTTGAGATTAAGAGCGCCATGCTGTCTCGCAGAGAAGAGCTCAGGATCGAAGAAGCTTTCCCATTCTCGAAGAACATCGTGAACTCCGCCATTTCATCTTGGGAAAAGGGTGATGTTATCATTGAACTTGTCTCTCCTGGATCCTTGGGTCCTGGGATTCGTGCTCTGAGCTGCAGCACCGGCAGCCAATTGAAGTTGGCCATCACCGTGGGAGGTCTTCTGGACGAGCGTCTCGATATTAGCGCAAACTGCCAAGTTATCGCTGAGACCCTGCTTCATGCTGTCACTGAGCTGATGATGGGGGTCCCTCATGAATACGCTTCTCTCGCAGGATCGATTGTCTCGGGTGGTGTCACCCACACGATGGCTCGACAGCTTCGTGAGGAAGCCAATACCACCACCGTCGTCCGATGGGCCAAGAAAGAACTTCTCCGTCAGTTGTGTCTCGGATTCGAGGCAGATCTTCACTGGGACAAGCTCCCGAGCGAAGTCCGGGATGTGTTGCTGAAGCGTTGCTTGGGACAACAGTGCAGTCTTTCGAACAGCCAACGACAGTGGCTTCAGCGCAACCTTTGCAACTTTGATACCGATGACCTTGACATTCACGTCGCTCGCTGCAACCTCGGCGCTGCTACTGCGATTAGTGTTTTGGACTACGCTCATTGGGGAACTGGTGAAGCCGCTCTCCCTAAAGAGCCTGAGACGTCGAAGTACATCTCTTATGTCCCCCGCAAGCTTCCAATTGCTTTGTCGATGATCAGGTCCCCAGCCAGTTACATCTATCACACGCTGGGAACTATGGTGAAATTCTTCGTCGTGGCTTTGGTCGCAGATCCGGAATTCCAGCGAGAATTCAATCATGTCACTCAGGACCTCCCATCGGCGATCCGGGTGCCCACTGTCTTCGTGATGAACATGATCTGGGTTTACTCCAAGATCATGCAGGATTTCTTCTTGTCGTTCTTCTTGTTCCACGGTCGCCAGAACGTCAAGCGTCTGTGGGAAGAAACCAAAGGAATGACGATTCACATCAAGAAAAGCCGAGTCATCGTTCAGAGTCTGGATGGTACCTTCACAGCTTTTAGACATCATGAAATTGATGGTGGTTTCAAGATCTACCACTATGCCGGTGAGCACAAGACCGAGCCCAAGGAGGTCAAGTCTCTTAAGTATGTCAGCACCTACTCGGGTGAAATGCTGCTTCTCGTCAAGCAGGAGTTCAAGGACGGAAAGGTCACCAACGAATACCACTACGACTATGCTTCTCCAGGCAAGAAGGGCTTCAAGCTCGGCAAGAAATCATCTTCTCGCATCCCCTTGGGACGTCGTTGCGTGTCAGGATCAAACCACCTCCAAAGCGTTCAGTACAACCGCAAGGGTCTCATTGAATCCGGTTCGTACATGAAGGACGGCAATCTCATTCGCTTCAAGTACCACTATCGCAAGAACCCTCGCTTCGGTGATGAACTGTTGCGTGCCGAGTTCGTATTGTCTCACATCAGTTGCACAGTATCTTGGTGTGCAGCTCCACGTCGTCACCCGGAGAAGGTTGAGCGTTGGATTCCTCATTCCAAGGTCACGGAAGCCAGTTTCGTTCAAGGAGCCGATGTTTACGAGAGCCGCTGGCTTTACGATCACAAGTTCCATCCCACGATCTTCACCACTATCAACGGACAGAAGATCCAGACCCCGCCTATGATTGAGCATGATTACCTCGGTGTCCTGGCCAAACCCAAGTACACCAGCTTTGTGCATGACAATCCCTTCTTCTACTGCGACAGCCTCCAATCGAATCTCCTTACCCGAACCCTGGGATTGACTAAGAAGCGGTTCGTGGTCTCGACTTCCCGTGCTCGCTCGTTGATGTGGAAGGCATGGAAGGATCGTGTGGACTTCGATGCCATTATTGTTCGCTGGATGGATGATCGCATTCTGCGCAGAGACAAGGTTCTCACTCCTTACTGGCGCAGCCGTGACTGGGGCAATCTTGGATCTGCAAAGAAGTACATGGATCTTCGAGCTGATGCGATCATGGCCAGTGCCGATTTGGACGACAATATTTCCTCCTGGACTCCCTTGGCTGTGAAGATTACTGACTTGCTCAATTTTGGACCTGGTGGTGACGCTGTTGTCAACACTCGCTCAAAGAACTTCGGTACTGATACTGACAAGACGCTCCATGTCATGGCAGCCGACAATGGTACTTGGCCTAACGAAGGTGGTGGTGTCTCTGCCTGTCGTCGTGATATGATCAACTCCCTGCGGACCATCAAGTGGCACATGATTTGCGAGTCGGCCAACGACTTTGGTGTTCCTAAGCATCAAACTGAACAGAACATCCAGTCTCTCAAACTCATCCCCCTGTGGGGTATGGACTTCTTGACGCCGACTCACGGTCTCTTCCATAACAAACTGGATGCCGAGGTTGACAACGTTACTTCTGCGAGCGAGTTCGACATCAAGATGAACTTCATTCCGATTCTTACTGCTCTTGTCAAGGGTGCACGCGCGGTTCATTTGTCCAAGTCCGATATTCACCAAGCAACCCGCGCCCTGGTCAACCTGAACACATACTTCCAGGAATCCCGTCACTGGACTCAAGTCTGGAACAGTGATATGGTGAAGCAGAGTTGGCGTGATCTGTGGCTTACCCAGGAGATGTCCAACACGATCCCTTCGTCCGAATGGTTCGACACCGAGCTTCCCACCCTGGCAGCCCTTGATGTGGCTCTGGAGCTATGGTACCGATACCTGTTCATCTTCTCGATTCCGGTCCCTGAGAAGATTCCTTCGACTTTCCAAGCCTCGCACCACAGTGTCAGTGCCTCTTACGGTGTTGTTTGCAAGATCAAGCGCAACTGTACTCTCCAGATTTGGGACCACGCCATCAGTTGGCGCGAGACCAATCTGTGTTTGTCGTCTGCTCTTTGCAAGCTTTCGCCCTTCGTTCGAAACGCTCTTCTTGGATTGATGCGTATCACCTCCGTCTTGACTCTGCATCATGCCGATATTATCCTCCCTTGTGCCGATTTCTTCAATCCCCGTTGGGAAGTCGAGATTGGTACCAGCCAGGGAGCTATTGAGCATCGCAACACATTCCGCCGAAAGATCGATCCTGTCGTCAACGGTATCACCGACATGCAGAAGTTCGCCCCCGTTAAGGAGATCAAGTCTGAGCGTCCCACCGTGACTATGTTGTCTCATGTGTGGTACGCCAAGGACATCAAGACTGCTCTCCTGGCAGCGGATATCATCATCAACCAGTGGAAGTTTGACGAGTACCACCTTGACATCTACGGTGCTATTGACAAAGCCCCTACATACTCAACTGAGTGTCAAGAAATCATCGCATCAAAGGGTCTTCGCGGCAAAGTCACACTCTGTGGAACTGCAGACCCCATGAAGGTTCTGGAGAATACATGGCTCTTCTTGAACTCGTCTCTGTCCGAGGGTCTCCCACTCGCTCTGGGAGAAGCTGCTCTCACTGGTGCGCCGGTCGTCTGCACAGACGTGGGTGCCTCACTAAGAGTTCTGAGTGATCCAGATGATTTCTCCCGCTTCAGTGCTGTCGTAGCCCCCAATGATGCTCTTGCTCTTGCCAAGGCTCAAATCGGCATGCTTGCGATGTTGGGTGAATGGAGCAAGCACAGCGAAGACACATCGCCTGCGCCAGTCCTCACTTCCGCTCCCACTGCAGAAGAGGTAGCAGCAATCACTCGTCGCATGTACGAGAAGAGCGAACACCGTCGCAAACTCGGCATGATGACTCGCAAGATTGTGCAAAAGTCATTCAGTGGCGACCGATACCTCCGTGAGCACGAGCAGATGCTCTGGATTGGCAAGTCTGCCAAGATGATGGCCAGTCGCGCAGCAGGCGATCCAATCGAGCCCGAGGACGTGGCAGCCGCTATCGAGACCGGCGTCGACGAGGAGATTATCACGATCCCCCGTGGCGCAGTGCACTCGTGGCGTTCCTCTGCCCAATCCGGTATCTCGACACTTTACAGCTCTGCGTCTCAGATGCCCGGTCGTGGTGGCTACCACCGTCCTATGTCGGATGCTTCTTTCATGAGCATGAGCAACATCTCTACGGATACCGAGTCCTTCGCTCGCTTGCCTGTCTTCGCCCCGAGACAGTCTATGATGTCCATCAGTAGCTCTCCGGGCAACAAATCGCCCATGTGGACTTCGAACCAGAGACTTTCTACCCTCAGTCCCCGTCCACACAATCACTCCCGCGCTAATTCCTACGCACGCTCAGTCTCGACCGCTGGTCGGGAACAGCTGCGGGGTCTACAACGTGAGGACTTCGCTCCATACCGCAATTCGGATGTCAGCCTTGCCAACAGAGAAGACTTCATGAAGGCTGGCGGGCTGACTCCCCGTGGTGAGGAGTAAGTTCTTTACTCTCACTTCACTCCTCTTTTTCCCTTTTGCACATACTCGATCTATGTATACTTGTCTCATTGCGATTTTGTTTATATTTGCATTTCTCGGTGTCGGAAGTTGCTTTTGGATACGCCACTGAAAATAATTCGAAAAGTCGGCTGTCAATATGTTTTGCTTTGCTTTTTTTCGATATACCTGTTTTGCTTGGTCTTTTGAGCGTGATTGAAGCGTCGAAAAAATTGTGACATACTGGTCGACCACATCCTATTCCTAGTCTTAATTGCTCAATGCATTCAATTACAATAAGCAGCCTTTCCCAGTGTGCTAGGCTCGTAGCTTTGAAATAGATTATCCCAAGGTCTCGGGGGTAGAATTTGTATACGTCTTGTGGGTTCTACTTAAAACGAATTCACTTCTTCCAAGGTTGAATTGTGAAAATGGTGATCAAATGATATTTCCACTACCGACGCGAACGTTGAGGGCTCGATATACAAAATGCCGAAATAGATATACTAAGGAGTGATACTCAGGAAAGCACGCATGTCTCAAACAGGCGTCGGTTGTGGATTCGCAATACGATGCCATTCCCCGTTGAACGCGTTAATGAGCCAGCTCGAAAGACCTAGTATCAACATTAGTCTCGATAGTCGCAAAAGCTTCGGGTTGATGAACCGAAGTGATTTGAATCAGGAAGGGACTCACGTTCGTAAACAACGGTGTGCGCGTTGTGGAAGTAGATTGAATGATCAGAATCAGGGAACACCTGCATGTCATAGTTGTCGATATTCGCCATGTCCAGCTTGTCGATCAAGACCAGTGTGTTTTGGAGATGAACATTATCATCGGCAACACCGTGCATGACCAGGAAACGAACATTACGGCCCAGAGCCTCGACGTCGTTGATCGAGGTATTGTCATAGCCTGACGGGTTGTGCAGAGGGGTGTGCATATAACGTTCCGTGTAGATGGAGTCTAAAAAGAAAAGACTGGTTAGCGACGCAAGTAGTAATCACCGAATAAGCTTACCATAGAATCTCCAGTCCGTCACTGGCGCTACAGCCATGCCGTATTGGAATGTCTCGCCTCCATCCTGCTCAAGGACCTTCAAAGTCATGAAGCCACCATAGCTCCAGCCCCAGATAGCCATGCGGGATTCGTCCACGTATCCCTTCTTACCCCAGATTTTGGCGGTCTCGATCTGATCCAGGGCTTCATAGTGTCCGATGTTACCACGAATGATGCATCGTGCCTTTCTCCCGATGAAGCCAGTGCCGCGACCGTCCACTGTCACGACAATATAGCCCAAACTTGAAGCAATGTATGATTGGAAGTCGATTTGGAACTTGCGATCAACCGTCTGCGATCCTGGTCCACCGTACAAGTGGAAAAGTACCGGGTACTTCTTGGCAGGATCGAAGTTTGGAGGGCGGCGCTCAACCACCTGGAGCGTGTAACCATCAATCGTTACATTGGTGTACACCTCTGTCGGCAGAGAGAATTCTTCCACCATCTTGGCGAGTTTGGAGTTCTCCTCAATGAGGGTTTCGAAATCAATTTCGTCGCCATGGGTATTTATAACGGCTTGCCACGGCACATGAGGGCCCTTGTAGCTGAGTAAACCATACCCAGCTCGGTCGGAGAACGAAACCTCGAAGTAACCAGGCGCGGAGGTATCAGTCAGAGGCCGAAGGTCGGAGCCGTCTAGCTTCACCGAGTATACGTGACGTTGGGTCGGCGCCTCCTTGGTAGCAACGAAGTATACTAAGCCCTTGTCCAGATTCACTGCCGACGGCGCCTTTACAACTTCCCAGTTACCCTTTGTCAGCATGACAGGCTTGGGGTTGTCAAAGGGTGTGAAATAGGCCAAATGATCATAGCCTTCGTGGATAACAGTGTCAATATACCCATCATGCGGTCGGCCATTTTGGGGGTCAGCAGGAATGACCCGAGTTGATTGTGAAGGCTCAACCCAGCCTCCATCGAGTGCCGAAACGTCGTCCGACCGCACAAGTTTGCCTGTTCGGGCCTTGGTGTCCATGACAAAGATCTTGACGACGTCGCTCTCTCGGTTGGTCTCTCGGATGAGGACTTTGCCCTCGGACGCCCAAACGATCTCGATGATGATTCTTTCGGCGTCGTCAAAGTCCTCTGGCATCTCAAAGGAGAACACCTCATCTTTTTCAACGTCATAGAATTGAAGGTTGACGATTGGGTTGGGAGCGCCTGGCTTGGGATACTTGATCTGGCTGACCTCGGGATAATTCTCGAGCCCGGGGGGTGGCTCCTTGCCTGAAGGCCGAGAAAGGAAGTACTGGACAGGATATTCAGGAACGGCTGACTCGTTTGTTCTGAGGAATGCAACGAACTTGCCATCCCCAGACCACCAGGTACCGGTGTTGCCTTGGAAAACCTCTTCCTCATACACCCAATCTGGGATACCGTAGAAGAGGTTCTCGTCGCCATCCTTGGTGATGGCAGTGGCATCCAAGGAGCCGAGCTTGCGCAAAAAGAGATTTTGCTCGCGAACGAAGACAACTCCGTCGGAGGTCGGTGACCAGACTGCCAACTGGACTCGGTCGCTCAAGTTGCCAGGGTCGAGTGGCTCGGCCTCCTGCGTCGCCACATCCAAGATCCAGTACTTGCCAAAGAACGAATGTCTCCAGTTGGACTGGATGTCAGTCATCACCAAGACTTTGGTCATGTCGGGGCTTGGCCAGGTCCTGCTGGCGTGGAAGATTTTATCATCAAACCATATATAATCTTTCTTCATCAACACTCGCACTTCGAGATTGTCGACTCCATCCTTGGTACTGCGGATGTCCTCGACCCGCAAATACGCATCTTGCTCCTCGCCTCTCTCGACGAGAAGACCATCTTCACCGTTCGGGCCTGCGATCCAAGAGATAGCGTGAGACTTAGGCTGCCAGGCGCCCTCCAAAATTTGCTCAAGGGTCACAGGATTCCCATGCTTAGCCTCGGTCGAAGCTGGTTCGTGGATGCTCGACGTCGCAGTAGACGCGATGTTGGCCATCGGTTTCGACGAAGTTGCGGCCTCAGGCCGCTTCTGCGACAAGAACAGCACGAAAGCAAGCATCCAGCCTCCGACGCACAGCAGGACGAGGCCCCAGAGGATTTGGCGCAGGCGACTGGATGAGCCTGACTTCTTTTCACCTGGAATCAGAGGCTCATCCAACCCTGCCTCGCCTCCGTCTTCTATATCGCGATAACGCTCCTCTCCCTCCGGCATCGTGTTGCCTCCCTTGTGGCCTTCCATGAACGCCGCGGAAGCAATCGATAATCCGGAGTCAGTCGAGGCTTGCGATGCAAGCGATTCAGACCGCTGGCGCGTCAGTGGTGCGGACTCCGGGGTCTCTTCGAGCTTCCCCATGGTTGTTGGATCGGAGTTCCCAGCGAAGCGTCCCGATCGTCTATCTCTTATCGCCGAGCTCGCGATTTGGACCCTCCGGGACCGAGCGCGGAGATGAACGTATATATCTAATTGTTCAGTTCAGAAGTTCAATTCCACTGCTAATTGCACTTGCAGGGTTGGTTGAGAGGGGAAGGTAGGGATGTGGTGAAACTCACGAGCCGAGGTCATCTCTTGGCGTAGACAAAGCCTTATTCAGTTGGATTGGCTCCAACCCTTGCTATTCACTTCTGCTTTGGGTGAACGTGTGCATACTTCAAGGTTTCGGCTCCAGCTTGCTGCAATTGGCATGAGGGTCGTATTCTGGAGACTTCAGATGATTTGGCAGGTGCAATGGTTGTATATTTCTCCTCCAGGGCTACTGCGGATATACTTCACCCGAGCTTCGATATGTTTATAGATCAGATCTTTGTTTTTAAGAACTTCCAACTTCCGAGGTTTGACAGCCGAGGATGCAAAGGGACAGGCGCTCCAGGTTGCTGCCCAGGTGAGAATCATGCTACACATAGAGTTGCTGGTCTAGGCATTATAAAACAGCGATTTTGTACAAGTCCGAGAGTGAATTTATGTAGGAACGGGATATTTTTTTGAATTACTCGTCGCGATTGCATCGCTTTCCATCATACAGCCCACGTCGACGGCCACCGAAGGCGTTTACCGCGACAGAGCAATGTCATCAATTCTCATGATCATCTTCACAGTCTCCGCAGCCAGCTCAATAGCACTGGTGCTGACCAACAGAGGCTGGAGGATGTTCTCCTCTGTGATATCGTCCTTAACACCACCGCTGCGGATGCTCACACCAGCGTTGTGCTGGCCCTGGGCGTGGCGGTGACGGAGGTCAGTAACGACCTTAATGGAGTTGAGACCGGCGTTCTCGGCGAGAGTAGTGGGAATGACCTCCATGGCGTCGGCGAAGGCCTTGAAACAGATGGCTTCGGTTCCGGTGAGCTCACGCGCGCGCTTGGCGAGTGAGTGGGCAACTTCAACCTCAGGGGCACCACCACCTGCAATCATAGCACGCTTCTTGACAAGACAGCGAATGACGCACAGCGCGTCGTGCAAAGAGCGCTCGGCCTCGTCCAGGATGAGGCTGTTGGCACCGCGGGCAACAATGGAGACAGTCTGGTTGTAAGCGGCCAGAGGAGCCTTGATGCCGGTAATCTTAACGTAGCGAGCACCGGAGGCCTGGACCTCCTCGACGAGATCGGCGGTACCGAGCTTGTCCTCGGTGAAGGAATCGACGTTGGCGACGGGCTTGCAGCCAAGAGACTTGCAAAGGAACTCGACCTCATCGCGCTCAACTTCCTTGATGGCGAGGATCTTGAGACGAGAAAGGAAGTGCAGGGAAAGTTCGTTGACGGCGTCACGGAGGATGGACTTCTGGATCAGAAGAACGTTACACTTGGTCTTTTGAATCTTCTTGACCATGTTGAGCAGGTATTGGCGCTCCTCCTTCAGGATCTTGTCCATCTGGCGGTAGTCGTTGACGACAATTTGGTTCTCCATCTAGTATCAAAAGGTCAGTCTGAATCCACCGAGCGGCTCGAGATGTCGACAACATACGTCTGGCTTGGGAGGGCTCAGTTGGAATTGGATGAGACCTATCCGCGCCTTCTCGATTCTTGTGGGACCACCGCTGCTCTTGATCACGGGCTGGTTAAGGACCACACCATCAACCATCTCGCTGTCCTCAATTGTGCCTCCAACCTTCTTCACGATACGGATATCGCGCAGATCAACATTCTCCGCAGTCTTGGGGTCACAGACCTTCAAGACGGAGTCAACAGCCATGGGGCCCAGGAGTCCGGAGTGCTGGGACACGATCTTGGACGAGAGGGAAGTGGAGGCGGCTTGAAGGAGGGTGGCGCGGTCGGTGAGGTTGATAGGGCGGGACATGTTGTGAAGAATCTCGACGGCAGCACCGGCGGCTCTCTGGAAGGACTCGGCGATGACGGTGGGGTGAAGGCCCTTTGCCAGCAACTTTTCGGCAGCACCAAGGAGACTTCCGGCAATGACAACCACTGATGTTGTTCCGTCACCAGCTTCGACATCTTGCGCGGCACTCAGATCGACCAGCATGCGGGCAGCGGGGTGCATGACGCTCATATCCTTCAACATGGTGTTTCCATCGTTGGTCTGCGGGGGTCAGTTGGTGCTCGGGGGTGCTCGAGTGGGAATGGATAGCGTACGATGATGGTTTGTCCCTTGGGCGTTTGGATCTGAGCAGATATTAGCATATATGTGCAGAATCATGAAGTGGTATGTCCTCACCATCTTATCCATACCCCTGGGTCCCAATGACTATATTTCCAGTTAGCCCCTCATCCATGTGTCTTTCGGTCTGATCGATCGTACTGTGCGAATGGCATCGGAGACAGCTAGTTCAATGTCAGTTATGACCCCGCCACGTCCATGAGAAGATACATACCCCGAGCAGCAAGAATGTTGGAGGCCCGCACGGCCATCGGCTTCTCCTTGTCCTGCATGCAATCAGAAATCAACGGTCCACGAAGATTATTTCGAGGCATCGCACCTTGAAGGAGTTGTTGCCGGCATTTCCCTGGGATACTGCGGCCGCCATTTTGAAAATCTATATCCAAAATGAACCGTAAAAAATGAGTGAAATGAGGTAGTTAGGTTGTTGTGGTGGAGGACACAGGAAATTCTGCGAGGTTCTGGGGCGGTGATGAAGCTTGGCACTGATTAGTGAGGCTAGCTCGACCACCACAGCTCTGCTACATCACCGTTCAATACACTATCTATCTACTTTCCACCTCGCCACTATCAGAGCATCTTGAACCTGTGCATTTGGAGATCACGGCTTTGAAACCATTGTTCTCTCGGATCTTTCCTTAGCAAGCCAGCGGTTGGCTGTCAATACCTTTCACCATGCCTAGCGCCACGGGTCAGAACTGGGAGAAGTACCAGAAGACTTTCGCAGACGAGGAGGAGCAAGAAAAGAAAATCACACCCCTCACAGATGCGTAAGTTTGGCCCGAGTTCCGATTCAATCCGCGTATGGCGCGATGGCAATGACCGGCTAACGCTTCAAACAGTGATATCGCAGTACTCAAGACCTATGGCGCCGCACCTTACGCGAACGCACTGAAGAAGCTCGAGAAGGACATCAAGGACAAACAGAACAGCGTCAATGAGAAGATCGGCGTCAAGGTGATTACCCGTCCAGCTCTTTCGACCCCTTGAACAATCGGAGCTCACGCCTTCACAGGAATCCGACACCGGTCTCGCACCTCCACACCTTTGGGATGTCGCCGCCGATCGACAACGCATGGCGGAAGAGCAGCCGCTGCAGGTCGCAAGATGCACAAAGATTATTCAGGATGAGAAGGACTCGGACAAGAGCAAATATGTCATCAACGTGAAGCAAATTGCCAAGTTCGTTGTCAACCTAGGCGAGCGCGTCAGTCCCACAGATATTGAAGAAGGCATGAGAGTTGGGTAAGTCATCTAGCCACCGGTGGATATAACCCGGATCCTAACTTGGATGGCAGTGTCGACCGCAATAAGTACCAAATCATGCTGCCCTTGCCGCCCAAGATCGACCCCAGTGTGACGATGATGACAGTCGAGGATAAGCCCGACGTTACATACGGCGATGTTGGTGGTTGCAAAGAACAGATCGAGAAGCTACGAGAAGTCGTTGAGATGCCATTGCTTTCGCCAGAACGTTTCGTGAACCTCGGTATCGACCCGCCCAAGGGTGCTCTGCTCTACGGACCCCCCGGAACCGGAAAGACTCTTTGCGCTCGTGCAGTCGCCAACCGAACAGACGCCACCTTCATTCGTGTAATTGGAAGTGAGTTGGTGCAGAAGTACGTTGGTGAAGGTGCCCGAATGGTCCGTGAGCTCTTCGAGATGGCCCGTACCAAGAAGGCTTGCATCATTTTCTTTGACGAAATCGATGCTGTCGGTGGTGCCCGTTTCGATGATGGTGCCGGAGGTGACAACGAAGTTCAGCGAACCATGTTGGAACTGATCACCCAACTGGATGGTTTCGATTCCCGTGGTAACATCAAGGTTATGTTCGCGACTAACCGACCTTCCACACTCGACCCTGCCCTGATGCGTCCCGGTCGTATTGATCGTAAGATCGAGTTCTCCCTGCCGGACGTCGAGGGCCGTGCCAACATTCTCCGCATTCACGCCAAGAGCATGTCCGTCGAGCGCGACATCCGTTGGGAGCTGATTTCGCGACTGTGTCCCAACGCTACCGGTGCTGAGCTTCGCAGTGTGGCGACTGAGGCGGGTATGTTCGCTATCCGTGCGCGTCGCAAGGTCGCTACCGAGAAGGACTTCCTGGCATCTGTGGAGAAGGTCATTAAGGGCAACCTCAAGTTCAACTCGACGGCGACATACATGCAATACAACTAGAAGGATCCCGGCTTGCATGGTGCATGGGATGTATGATCACAGTGAACTGTTATGTGGGAGTTTAATCCTGGTTGATGCATTATAATCTAAATCACTCCTCCTTTTTGGGCCTGGTTCTCGGTATTGTTGAGCTGTATTTTCCTTCCTGTCGTACCCGATTATCAATGCTTGTCGAGTACGAGCCACATCTACCACCTTGCCCAAGTGGCACCGCTTCTACCTAGGTAGGCAGCGTTATACTCGAGTGGACTCCAGGCTGAGCATTGTCTGGCTGAGCTTTCAAAGATCCTTACTCCCGAGTCCATCATGGATCGTGCAGCGTGAGTATAGGTGGGCGTAGATCATGGATGGATCCACCTGCCATTCTTAGTCCGTTGTGTGATCGTACTATCCCAGCACCAATTCTTCTACTAGGTAGAATACAATTCTTCGACTCTATGATTGCCCAGTGAAGCCCCATGGAGGAAATGAAACCGATGTTGAAAATTGATTGCTAGGAAAATCACCTGGTGTTCTACATATCCCAGCCTGTGTAGTCTTTCACTTGGAATTTCAATGCCTTTTTGAAACAGAATATCTTTCATCATAAACAGGCTCATCAGTCAAGGCCAGTACTAGGTACCCATACTAGGTAGAATATATTGTGACTGTCCCTGTTCAGGCTTCTGAACCAGCAGCGGAAGAAGCTTCATTCGCGGGCTATATGAATACCCCTGGCAGACATCTCCTAAATGGACCAAATACCTAGTATGCCAGTGAACAACAAGTGAGAGTTGGACATATGAAATTGCCTCTGTATACTTCCACCTCCCCTGGTTAGGGCTTCCAGCAGCCCTGGAGGTCAACCGTATCCTCCCGGCCTCCAGCGCTGGCCGGCAAAACGTATCGGACACATGCCATCTGACCAATCACGGGCGACCGGCTGCCCGAGGTTGCTTTGGATTGGACGCACGCTGATTGGCTGGTTCGGCCCCGGTCCTCCCCGTCGGCACTGCAGGCTCATTATGTCAGCTTTTTCCAACTGCAACCCGGATGAACGAGAGTGTCCTTGAAGTTCGCCATACCAATCTCCCCTCCGTTAACCCTGTCACCGATCCTCGGTGTCTCTGTTGTCTTTTTGGTTCATTGGAGAAAGACAATTCTCTTTTGATCCGTCATCATGAGCTCCATGAGCCTGCGGAGCCTAGCTCCTGCATCCAAGGTGAGCACCGGATTTTCGGCCCACCTGTTACAATACTGACGATAGCCTGTCTACAGGTGTCTCGCGCTCTGCGTAATCAGAGACGTCTTTTCTCTTCTTCAAGGCCTGCGGGTATGTACCAAACTCCCCGTCGTGCCAACCTTCGCCCTACTGACCATTGCGCCAGCCCGGATTTTCGCCAACCAGCCTTTGCGCGGCAAGGAGTCCCTGAACTACCTGACCGACAAGTACCCCATCATTGTAAGAGAAACCCACCAAGGATGCAATTGAGGACTGGATCTGATCAGCGCAGGATCACGAGTACGATGCCGTCGTTGTCGGTGCCGGTGGTGCCGGTCTGCGCGCTGCCTTCGGTCTGGCCGAGGCTGGATTCAACACTGCTTGTGTCTCCAAGCTGTTCCCCACAAGAAGTCACACTGTCGCTGCCCAGGGTGGTATCAACGCCGCTCTTGGAAAGTAGGTTGCCCTGGAATGGATCGAATCCCATACGTGGTGTCTAACTGGATTTTAGCATGCACGAGGATGACTGGAGATGGCACATGTACGACACCGTGAAGGGTTCCGATTGGCTTGGTGACCAGGACGCTATTCACTACATGACCCGCGAGGCGCCCGCCAGTGTTCGCGAGCTCGAGGGTTACGGTTGCCCCTTCTCCCGTACCGAGGATGGACGTATCTACCAGCGTGCGTTCGGTGGTCAGTCCAAGGATTTCGGCAAGGGTGGCCAGGCCTACCGTTGCGCCGCCGCCGCTGATCGTACCGGTCACGCCCTTCTGCACACTCTCTACGGACAGTCGCTCCGCCACAACACCAACTACTTCATCGAATACTTCGCTCTCGATCTGCTGATGGAGGGTGGTGAGTGCCGTGGTATCATCGCCTACAACCAGGAGGATGGTACCCTGCACCGCTTCAAGGCCCACCACACCGTCCTGGCCACCGGTGGTTACGGACGTGCCTACTTCTCCTGCACCTCCGCCCACACCTGTACCGGTGACGGTATGGCCATGGTCGCCCGTGCCGGTCTTCCTAACCAGGATCTGGAGTTCGTCCAGTTCCACCCCACTGGTATCTACGGTGCCGGTTGTCTGATCACTGAGGGTTCTCGTGGTGAGGGTGGTTACCTGCTCAACTCCGAGGGTGAGCGTTTCATGGAGCGTTACGCCCCCACCGCCAAGGATCTGGCTTCCCGTGACGTTGTCTCCCGTTCCATGACCCTTGAGATCCGTGAGGGCCGTGGTGTCGGTCCCGAGAAGGACCACATCTACCTTCAGCTCAGCCACTTGCCCGCCGAGCTCCTCCACGAGCGTCTGCCAGGTATCTCCGAGACCGCCTCCATTTTCGCCGGTGTCGATGTCACCAAGCAGCCCATTCCCGTCCTGCCCACCGTCCACTACAACATGGGTGGTATCCCCACCAAGTACACTGGTGAGGTTCTGGACGTTGATGAGAGCGGTAACGAGAAGGTCGTTCCCGGTCTCTACGCCTGTGGTGAGGCCGCCTGTGTCTCCGTCCACGGTGCCAACCGTCTGGGTGCCAACTCCCTGCTCGATCTGATTGTCTTCGGCCGCGCTGTGTCTCACCGTGTCCGTGACATCGCCACCCCCGGCAAGCCCCACAAGGAGCTTGCTTCCGACGCCGGTGCCCAGTCCATCAAGGACCTCGACTACGCCCGTACCGCCGAGGGACCCAAGTCCACTCACGAAGTCCGCAACGCTATGCAGAAGACCATGCAGACCGATGTCAGCGTCTTCCGTACCCAGGAGAGCTTGGACGAGGGTGTCGAGAAGGTCAACGCCGTTGACCAGCTCTACTCCCAGGTCGGCACCAAGGACCGCAGCATGATCTGGAACTCCGATCTCGTTGAGACCCTTGAGCTCCGCAACCTGCTGACTTGCGCGTACGTATCCCTGACCCCATCAACTTGAAGAATCAATCGCTAACATGTCTCCCACAGTACCCAAACCGCCGCTTCCGCCGCTGCCCGTAAGGAGTCCCGTGGTGCTCACGCCCGTGAGGACTACCCCGACCGTGACGACGAGAACTGGATGAAGCACACTCTGTCTTGGCAGAAGAAGCCCCACGGCGAGGTCAAGCTCGGCTACCGCAGTGTTGAGGCCAACACTCTGGATGCTGAGGAGTGCAAGCCCGTCCCACCTTTCAAGCGTACTTACTAAGCGCGCTGGGAATCGATCAAACCATACGGAGGATACCACGGAGTTGTTTCAGATGGACCCCCTGCGGATGCCTTGGGCTTGATGGGCTGAGATAGACCCACGGCCTGGTATCAGTCCCAAGGGGACATCTATGAAAAAGACCTTTTTTTTATTGACTGTGTTACTTACCATCCTGTATAGCCATATTTTTTCCTTTATCTCAACGGGCGAAGATCTGGTGTACTGAGTGCTTTTTCCTCAGTTGTCTCATATTGAATTTATTTTTTTTCTTAATATCTGATCTCGGCCTCTGGTCTTCGTGTATTCCGTGACCTCAACCCCGCCAGGATTCTTGGTATGGTGTGTTTGGCAAACAAAGAGAGTCACGTTTCAGCCTCGATGCTCGTCGAAGGTCTTCACGCCAAGGCAACGTTTACCGGTCCTGGGAGAGTATACCCCGTGCATCAAACCGAGTCCACACGTCCACCCATCTTGAAAGAGAGAACTTACACATACCAGCTCAGTGATTCATTCATAGGAAGACTTGCGATGCTACTATATTTGGCATGTCATTGTCACCCTTGACGGGCGGACAAAGGAATCCCTGCCTTCTTTCAGGGCCCGGGTGATGATCTCCGCGCTGTTTACGAATACCGCTTTTTGGAATACCCCTCGAGGCCATGGCCTGTGTCCGTTTGCGTTCTGTTGACCTGGGCGATCTCAACTATCAAGCCGCCGTCGAAAAGACGCCTGGTTTCTACTCGTTCGCCGAGCTATCGAGTTGTCCTGAGTTATAGTTGCTGGCCATCCATCAGCTAACCAGCATGGATTCCCTGGAGGCCCTTTTCCCTCGAGATGCCAGTGTCTGCACAGGAGGCAAACAGTGGTATGTTTGCACGATAGGGGGTTTTCGCGGATGCTGCTCGAGCGATCCATGTACGACGGGGGTCTGTCCAGACGACAACGATGCCACGGGAACTATGACAACTTTTTCTGACTTGATACTGACGACTGCTATTGCTATCAATCGACTGCCTGACGTGACGCCGAGAACGATAACTACTTCTTCTATGACCACGTTGACTGAGGCAGTCACTATGTCAGAGGACCCAACAACAACAACTGCAACTTCGGCATCTTTGTCCAAAACGCCAGTTGCAACCTCAGAGCCTTCTGCAACTAGTGAAACCTCCACTCTAGAAACCATCAGCCCCACTACCTTCTCCGTAGTTCGAGCTACATCGAGTGGAGCGGCCTCTCCAACTACCACCGCTAGTCTCCCTAATACATCATCTTCCAACCGCGGAGCAATCATCGGCGGGGTCCTCGGAGGCCTAGCAGCTATAGCACTAATAGCCATCCTCATATTCTGCTGCATCCGCCGAAGAAGAAAGGAAATCAAGCACGGCAAGCGATCAAGACTATGGCATCCCAGACGTGCTCCCAAAGATCCAGCTGAATCCAAGGCCCCATCATCTCCATCCAGCGAAACAACTAGTACACAACCCCGATCTCCATCCAGAAAACCCAATGTACTAAACAACACCACAGGATCCTTGACAGCAACCAGCACAACCCCAAGCACAGAGACAAATCCACTCCATCTAACTCCAACCCTAGTCCTAACCCCATCACCAACGACCCTCATCCCCTTCTCGCCACAGAAGAATCAACCCCCACCTCTCTTAACAGAACTCCAGGATACAGGCCGTCCCCGCCTATGCGCAGAGTTACCATCCAGTCCCCAAAGCGAATGGATTAATATCCCAAGGACCCAGCGAGCCTGGAATGCCGCACTGAGGACTGGTCCGCGGGCATGGGAATTGCCCAACTTAACGCCTATAACGGCCAGTCCGCGGGAGAGTCCGGTTCGGGAGGGTGGACGCGGACATGCGGGCCAGAGTGGGAGTGGGAGTGGGAGTGGGAGTGGGAGTGGTGTGGGTGTGAGAAGGGTTCCTGATGGTGTTGTGCTGGGGGCGAATTTGGATCGGTATTCTAATGGGTTGGAGATTGGGTTGGATCGGGGCGTTGAGGCTGAGGGGGATCATGTTATGAGTTTCATGCAATTTGATAGGTCTGGTGGGGGTGGTCGGATTTCTTCTGATTTGGGAGGGATTGAGAGCGGTTCTGGGGCTGAGAGGGTGTTGGATGAGATTGATGAAGATGTTCCGCCTGCGTATGAGGCGGGTGAGGGTTCGTTGCAGCCGGAGATTAAGTCGCCTTCTGGGAGGATGGGATGAGCCCGCGAGGATGAGGGACTGCTGTACCTCCACTGGGGTTTTGTCTGATAGCTATGTGAATTCCATTGATTTGCTATGCAAGTGTTCGGGTCAATAGTGTACAGTTTGAAAGTTGACGTATCCAGATAAGTCAATTCCTATATTCATTTTTTTTTGTCTAACCCGAGACCCCAACTTTTGTTATCTGTCATATATCGTATCCCAAAGTATTACAGCAGCTTCTTCAACACGGCAGTCTGTTCCAAGACTGCGCGCTTGCTGGTTCCGCCGATGGCGTCCTTCAGCTCGACGGCACGCTCGTAGTCGAGGCAGGCCTGGACGTCGGCATCGAAGCGCGAGTCGATCTGCTGGAGTTGCTCCAGGGAAAGAGTGTCCATGGGCACATTGGTGTTCTCGGCGGCGGCGACAACGCGGCCAGAGATGTGGTGTCCCTCACGGAAGGGAACGCCCTTGCGGACGAGGTAGTCGGCGATCTCGGTGGCCAGCATCTCAGGGGCCAGAGCGGCGATCATCTTCTCGGGGATGACGGTGAGGGTGGACAGGACACCGGTTCCGATCTGGATGCTGTCACTGACAGTCTTGATGTGGTCGAGCATGGGCTCGACACTCTCTTGCAGATCCTTGTTGTAGGTGGTGGGCAGGCCCTTGATGGTGCACATCAAACCGGCCATTTGGCCGAAGGCACGACCAGCCTTACCGCGGAGCAGCTCCAAGCTGTCTGCGTTCTTCTTCTGAGGCATGAGAGACGAACCGGTGGAGTAGGCGTCGGAAAGACGCACGAAGCCGAACTCAAGACTGCTGTAGATGATCAGATCTTCGGCCCAGCGAGAAATCTTGAGCATGAACGAGCTGCCCCACTGCATAGTCTCCATGGCAAAGTCACGGTCCGCGACCGCATTCATGGAGTTGTACAGCAGACCGTCGAAGCCGAGCTCCTTGGCCATGGCCTCACGGTCGATGTTGAAGCAGTTACCAGCCAGCGCACCGGTACCGAGGGGACTCTTGTTGACACGGGCAATGACCTCACGCAGACGCTGCAGCTCGCTGGCGAAAGCGGTCGCGTGGGACAGGATCCAGTGGGACCAGCGAACGGGCTGGGCCTTCTGCAAGTGGGTGTAGCCGGGCATGAGGTAGTCGATATCGTTCTCGGCACGGGCAATGGAGACCTTGATCAGGTCGCACAGGTGGTTATCAATCAGACGGAGCTCATCACGGAGCCACAGACGCATGTCGGTGGCGATCTGCTCGTTGCGCGACCGGCCGGTGTGCAGCTTGCCGCCGATTTCCTTGCCAATGATCTCACCGAGACGGCGCTCGTTGGCGGTGTGGATGTCCTCGTCGTTCTCCTTGGCGACGAAGGTGTTGGTTTCCCATTCCTGGGCGATCTGCTTGAAGCCGCGCTCGATCTCGGCGAACTCTTGTGTGGTGAGGAGGCCCGAGTTGGTGTTGGCGCGGGCGAAGGCAATTGAGCCGGCAATGTCCTGCTTCCAGAACACACGGTCATAGGGCAGGGACATGTTGTACTGGACCATCAAAGGATCAAGGCCCTCTGTTGACAATCGCTATGAGTCAGTGGACCTCAAGGTGGGATGGAGGGGTTGCGGTACTCACGGGTGAAGCGGCCTCCCCAGAGCATGTTTTCAGCGACGCCTTTGGAATTGCTCATTTTGGATGTGTGATTGTTCGATATGAGTATGGAAGAGAAAAAAAAAAGAGGAAGAAGTGGTGAGGGCCCCCCTGCGTCGTGGAATCACCACCGATCATCGGCACGCTAAGCCCGAATAGGCATATCTGGGGACATTCGGCCTATGACTCAATTCTACGATTTTGAGTCTGCGTACTGGTGATGAAGAGATGCACTTTCAATGTGGAATATTGCATTCAATTTCAACCAATTGATATGTGGTAGCTACTACCTAGTAGGTAGTGCAGGTTTCACTACATGGGGCTGCGTCAATTGATTGCGCCAAAATATATAGTTCGGGCGTCAATACAAGATGAACATCAGAAACCTTCGAAGAACCTTCACATGCCGGGCAATTGAAGCCGACAGCATGATTTTGCGCTTTCAAAAGTTTCATTGTTTTCTCCAAGGTTTACAAGGACCAAGTGAACCTTGATATTCATGGATGGGTTGTAGTATTCAAGATCAAGATCTTATTTCTAGAGTTGATGCTATGACCGACCTTAGAAGACAACCCGTGGACATACAACCTTGGAAGAATCAGTCACACAACTCCACCACAGTCCAGGTTATAGTTGTCAAAACCTGCCCTCCAAGCTTTTCCATAACCCTGCGACTGGCGCTGTTCCCAGCAGACACGTCCGAATGACCCCAGGCCGCAGCAAGATCTTGAATTTGACTATCGAACTCGAAAGTCCCGGGTCCGAACAGACCGTCGGGCACCATTCCACGACAAATGATCTCCCTGGACAAGGGGACTGCAAGCCCGCGACCCCGATGGTCTGGTTCAACATGCAATGTCGCAACTGACCCATCCACCCCCAAGAACCCCCAAGCAATCGGTTCTTCATCAGCATCTGTACCAGTCGATTCATCACGATAAATAGCAACTCCAGGCATTGTAGCAAGCTGGCCCCTTGGCCTGGGAATACTGGTGCGACTCTGCACCAGATCTAAATGTCTTGAGTGAACACCCTCCCTGCCCTCACGATCATGGAACCTATACCCGACCGGAAGCGAGGCAGATCCAGAGCTTCTAGACTCGGGGCCGAAATCCGATCTGCGGAAAAAGTACTTGTAGTAAGGTGGATTGTCGAAGCGATGGACCCGGATATTGGGAAGGGGATCTGCGATGGTGTAGGTTCCTGATCGCTGCAGGAGCATCAACAAACCCGTGTGAAAGCCGCCAATGAGAAAGGCTCGGGGATCAGGCGCGGGGATCAGGGGCACGCCATGATTCACAGGGATTGTCTTGGAGCTGGCGACCGAGGAGATCTGACCCTCAGCCGTAGCTGTGGCTGACTGTTCCCGATGCAAAGATGACAGGTAAACTGGCAGCAAGTGGATTTTCACATATGACAGCAAGGCCAAGAGTTGGGCGCGGCCCGCGTCCAGGGTCGATTGGGGCGCGGAAAAGGAGGCGACCGTGAAACTTCTGGAATTGTCGCTGTTATTATTAGTAGATTGCGAGGAATCCACACTTAATTTCGCGGTGACAGCGTCGATCGGCTGAATTGACGTGTGCTCCGCTTCGAGGCTGGAGTAAATGAACATCTGGGTCTCGCGGCCGCGAAACAGATCCACCCGCGCAGCCAGCCATGGCGTCGCGGGATTAGTGCCTGGCGGGAAAGTCGCTAGCAATTGGGCGGTTTCAGATGGGAATGCGAGGCCATGCTGGATTCGTCGGAGAAGGGTCAGGCTGTGCGGCAATTGAGATACGAGCGCCGGTATCAGTGTGGCTGCATCGTGCTGGTAGATGTCCGGCATTGTACCCAAGTACCTGGATGCTGGGAGACGAAAAGAGGAAGTTCTACGAGTCGATCGATTGCCGAAACTATATGGACAAGATTGACAGATTGACCTGAGTCAGAGTGGATCGCGTGCTCCGAGTAAAACCGAGCTTAGCATCTACGCTAAACAGTAAGCAATTAAGGATTTCAGTATTTGTCACTTGTGGCGGTGCGACGCTATTGATTCCGACGATCTGCAGGCGATCTCTGTCAAATCCGCGTGGGCAGGGAAGTCGTTTGCTATTGGAAGGATTGCGCATTTGCTACTGCTAGTGGACAGACTAAAATCCCAATCTTCACTCCTAATGCAGGGACGCATGGTCATTATACTCCACTGTGATACCATCTGGGAATTGACGTCCCATCACAATTTTTGAACATAGGAAATAATCGAAAAACAACGCCAGAAAGGAACTCGTATCTCATGATCGCCATCTCCTACCAGGGAGTCCGCGCGCCAACCATCCAGTCCTCCATCGCCAGCCATTCACTCCAGCGCGACTCAGCCACGCGTAATTCATCCTCGGAGGGGTCGCGCAAGGGCCGCAGGAAGGGCGTTTGCTCGTCTGGGGAGATATCGTAGGCCTCCTTGGTTGATGCCCAACCGCTGCTCTTAGCCGTAAAGAGGTAGTTGGCGCGCTCCTGTTTATAGATGCACCCCACACCCGCTTCCCAATTAGGCCCAAAGAAGCCCTGCATGACAGATGGGGAATCTTGCGCTGTCACAATCAATCGCCGAATGTACAGCCTGAGTGACACAAACGGCAGCGACCCGGACGCCGACGGAGATTCCGAGGGCCGCTGACAGGGGAGTCGGATGTTGATGAAGGCGGCAATGGATTGCACGGCCGGCGTATACTGGCCGTGGTCGACAAAGTGTTGCACCGACTCCTTGTAGTGCGGGTACCAGCCAGTAGGGTCAATCCGGCCAAACTCGCCCTCATTCATGGACTGAACGTCCGGGATGGTGCGCTCGTCGGGACGCTCACGCCTATCCGAGTTGCGTTCAGCGACTCGATCGGATCCTGAGATATCTCAGCATATCATGTCGCCGGTGCGGCACGAGGGACTTACGAGGACAGTCGCGCGAAAAAGGATCGCGCAGATCCATACGAGAGCTTTCCCAGCATTCTCTTCCGGAACCCATGCTTAGCGACATGATCAATATTCGACATAAGATTTGACAGTGTATTCAGACAGAAGACTCGGGACTCGGGACTTGCAGATTCGAAGATGGGGGAGACGACAGCCTTATAGCTCCGCACTGGGAGCGAGACGGAGAAGACCGAGCCATGTCAAAATCGATAACCTTGGAAGATCACGACGGACTAGTTCGGGTCTGAGGGAGCAAGGCGTGGATCTGGGAAGCTATCGAAGCTTGAGCCACATCTATGCGCCACGGACAGACCGATGCCCTTAGTCAGGCTGTGGCTGTGATACAATGCCCTTGTCCGCTAGGCCACACCGGGCAACCTCCATTGTCGATCGAACATTCTTTTTCCTTAGCGCAATCAATAGTTCGGGGGCTATTTCCTTCGGATTTGGAAGAGACACCTCGCATTCTAATTCCCTCTAATCAGGGTTGGTTCCTTTTTTTTTTCTTCCTTTTTTCTTTGGGTTCCCACTTTTATAGTATAGATTCGCGTACAGATGAATTGACCTGTCCGACACTTGACAGTCCCACTTGCGTGAATCATGATTCTACCCATAGTGTGACCCTAGCCCTAGTGGGGGATGACGGATCGGTTCGGGGCCCCCAGGTGTGGACCTCATATCATATTAAGGACCCACGGTGAATTCCATTTTCTCGGAGTACGGCGTCACCGTCTGAAATCACAAACGGGCTGCAAAGACGATACGAAAAACGTGTACAAGATGCAAGGGGGAAGAACGAGATGATGCAGTTCGTGGTCTGCAGGCTGCAAGTCGCCTGCAGGGATGATCCCAGGGAATCAGGAACTCGTATTAGATATTAAACACACTTTCCCACATCGGGCACTCCGATAGATCGCATCGCTCAGACACCCAATGACATGACCCCGCTTGCCCTGATGCCCCGGCATCCTGGATGCAATTAAGATCGAATCTATCTCTGATCTTCCCCCGCTTCCAAATTACTGCGGCTGAGAGCCTTGGTGTTTTATAAATGCAGCCGGAATCCCAACCCAACTCTGCATATCAACCTTAAAGCATTCCAAGCATTCCAAAGTTTGACTCTCACACTTCACCATGTGCTACAAGACCAACTATGAGCCTTATGTGAGTATCGCTCTTCTGTGACCAAGTCCCTCGCTAACTGTGGGTAGTCTCGCGGAAGCATTGACAGCCGACGCTCGCCCCCGCCAGATGAGCTGCTGCTCTCACCGTTAGCAACGCTCTACCCGCATGTCGCTGCCTTACAGGCTCAGTACAATTCCAGCAGTAGCACATTCACCGGCTACCAAGATACGGAATATTGGGCCGCAGCCTACACCACACAGCCGCTGGAGCAAGTCACATCTCGTCGTACCTCGGGTAAGTCCGACTCCAGTCTATTTCTATGGTCGCCTCTAACAAATACTAGATGCTCTACCATGCCGCTTCGTCTCTAAACTACGTCGCCTTCTCAGCCGCGATGAGCTGAAGCAGCGCCGGGGATCCCGAGCGACTGCATAAACCATTCCTTCATTATCATCTCTTTCTTGTCATTTTCAGCGACTTATATCCGCACCACTCAGCGACGTTTTCTTGCAATTTTCTGGCCATTCTGTTTCGACTTTTGACTCTGCCACCGAGGCTTCTATCAAATCACCCGATCCGGCTTTTCCTTTGTTGATCTCGATCCTGGCCATGGGCCTCTTTTCTACTGTTTTTGGGAAGCGACACACCAGCGAGGCGTTTTGGCATTTTCGCATTATTTTTTCATGTCATAATATTTACCAATATCCACTTTCATGTACATACAGACTTCGTACCAACTTTTTAAGGGACCCCAGATGGCCTCAACCTTGGAATATTACTACGTTGCGAAACTATTACATCCCAGATCGAATAAAACCAAACACCGAACGTAACCCCACGATCGAATGACAAGACATGAAAGTGTCGAAAACAAGGTCGAGAGTCTCCACAATTCACATCAATGACGCCTCCTACCCCGATGGGCAGGAGAAACCGCCAAGGGTATACCCTTGTCCATGACCTCATTACATTAAGAATTGCTTTTTCTCCGTCCCCAATCCTCGTGGCTGGATCCCAATGCCACGGTAGCAATCCTCACCCCGGTCAGGGGAAAACAAAAGCAGGATCAAAGACACCACTCAAACCCTGTAAACCTTGGGCAGTGCAACCCAACCCTAAGCAGGCTCAAGCTTACGTCGATCACCCCTCCCCCATCGCAGCGTGTGAAACGGCGATCATCGATCCCATGCGCCAATCATCTGCAAGTGAAACATCAATATGCCAGTGATCGATAATTAGGTGCGCAACCGCTTTTCGCGGCTGTAGATAATAGGAAATGCACGCAATAGGCACGAGACAGGTTGCGGGAGACCACAGGTATTCAGGGGTCGGGATTTGAACCTTGTTTGTTAAATCGCTGGCCATCGACTGCATCACAATTCGATAGGCGCTTGCGCCTAAGGGCCGACCCGTGACGATCTCTGGTCCGTGTTCCCGTTCATTTGGAATCGCAATTGCGGATCCGGTGTTTGCGGATCATCGGGCTGTTGCGTGCGATCTTGTTGGGCTCGACGCTAGAGTATTGAACCTACTAGTACTAGTACGGAGTATATGGTGTACCACCCCGTCTGGTTTGGAACTTGGAAGATCAACGGGCCTAGGGTCTTGGATGTCGTTTTGCTGCAGGGGTAAAAAGTAAATGTGATACCGTTTGAACCGGGGTACAAGATAAAAGCCTCAGTGTACGGAGTAGGGAGTAGGGAGTGGTGATCGAAGCGTATCGCGGCAATTGGGAAATGCACCATGCCCCCCGGATTCATCATTGTCATGCACGATATGGAGGGCATGCAGGCCATTTGCAGCCTCCAGATATGATACAGAGTGAATCATGGATATCCACTTAATGATCACCACGAGATTGGAGCCCTGAAGCACGGACATTAATCAATAATGTGATATCAACCACATGTTGGGTATGAAGATCGTGCTCGGTGTGAGGAATCAGTGGCGCGGTCCTCGGGGTCTGCATGCCATTTGCAGCGTTCACAGTTGCGCAATTTTCCTTGATTACAACGTTGACTCAGTTGAGTCAGACAGGTCTCAAGTGAGCTTGAGCAAAAGAAAAGAAAGAATACAACCGCGAGAAATTGACTGTGGGGAAAACACGCTCAGACTCTGGCTGCAGCAGATAGATCATTCCCTCTCACCGCAGTGTTCCTGCAGTCGTGCGAGATTTCAGACACTGCAACACATGGCTTCTCAATACCAGTACTGGTAAGATTATAGTTTTGGACTATGGTTGATTAGGAAAGAAAATTCGGATGAAAGATCCTATACTCGACGACCCATACTCGCCCGCACCAAAAAGCCAATAATGGCTTGCAGTATTCTCCCGAAGTTAGATATCAGGTAGAACAGTCCGAAGATATTATTGACAAGGCGAGTTTCAAATAGTAAAATGAACGATCAAAAGGCAGAGCATCGGCAGTTGGCATCTCCAGCCCGAGGAGGTCAAGTACCGAGTCAGACATCCGAGCCAAACACTAAGTTGTCCCCGCATCTCCGGATTTTGAGACGAACATGTTGACAAGAATATTTAGGCATGTCAGATACACTGGAACCAAAATATGAATGTTCGATATGTGCGAAAAGATACAAGCGACGCGAACACCTCTTCCGCCACATCAGTTCCCACACCTCACAGCGACCACATCAATGCACGTCCTGTGATGGATCATTCCAGCGAGCAGATGTGCTTAAACGTCACATGCGAACCTGCGATGGGGGAAATTCAAGACCATCAAACAGACGACGGGCCTGTGATCGCTGCGTGCGTCAGAAAAAGGCCTGTAGCGCACATCAACCATGTCACAGTTGTGCGAAAAAGGGGGCCCAGTGCTGGTATCCCACGGATACTGGGTCGTCATCGCGATCTCAAGCAAGTGTCGAGGAGGAAACGCCGAGAACAGAGATCGAGTCGTCGATGTTGGGTCTCGCCTCTCCCGCGAATCCGATGATGCCATGGGGATTCACGGCCAACGAGCTACAGAATTTCGGAATGAGTCCACCAGGAACAATATTCAGCTCAGGATCTACAAATTTCAATGACTGGCCAGGATCTCCTGGATTAGCATCTGAGAGACTATCGATTTTCGAACCCTCCATATCAACCGAAGACTCACGACAATCACTGCGCTTCCTAGGCAAATTCACCAGCAACACCGGCCTAGTATCGAGCTTTGATTGCGGAACACATGCGCAGCGAGAACAACTATCCGCGGAACTAGACCGACACATCGCATTCCAACTCCAGCAGAGAATCATGTCATTACCAGCCCTCGGCATGAACGTTCCATCCCCAACAATTTTAGAAGCAATCAGCGATACAAATTCCGACGAATTCCCACTCGACTGGTTCAATGATCCGCTATCTTTGAAAACGCACGAAATCCTCCTCCTCATCGAAGAAGTCGTGACTATCAAACCGCGGAATAGTTCCGTCACTCTAGATTGGTCCCCCGGGCTGAAATGCGCATGTCTACAATTCTTCTCGCCCTCAAATCTGAGAAGGTTCCTGGGCTTCTATTGGGCGATTTGGCATCCCAATGTCAATTTCGTGCATAGGCCGACTTTTGATCCACTGGCGGCGAAGCCGACGGTCCTCGCTGCTATGGCTTTGATTGGTAAGTTGCTAGTCCTGACCTAGGGTCGAGTCTGGAATGAATTTAACGATTTCACCAGGGGCGTGCGTATCGCCTGATATGCCTGAGAATGAAGATGCGAAAACTTGGTTCAATTGTGTCGAGGAGATGGTCTTCATAGATGATGATTTCAACAGCGATATGACGTATCCGCCTTGTGGGAGTATGGCTAGTCAGAGGCGCAAGATCCAAGCGTTGCAGGCTGCTTATATCGTCTGTCTTTATCAGAATTGGGAGGGCACTGACGCGAGCAAGAGTCGTATCAGGCGGTACAGATTTGCCACATTGGTTTCTGTAAGTATATTCCTTTTCCCGTGAGCTTCGCTGACCTGAACGAGACCGCTAGGGATATTGGAATCACGTCAGCCAGACATTTGAATTACAGCGAGCAAGGCCGGCACGATTTCGAATGGAAGGAATACGCAGCCAGAGAGGAGTTAATACGGTCAGTCTGATATTCCCCGGGCTCCGATAGATCACCTCCATTGACGGCTGTTAGTGTTTTCACATGGATATATCTACTAGACTCGGCATTTGTGATTTTCAACAATCTACCCCCGAGAATGCTCGTCAAAGAGATGAGATTGCACATGACAACACCAGAAGCGTGTTTCCAAGCCCGAACAGCAGATCAATGTCACGAGCAGATCCAACTATTCCTCCCAAACACAAGCCTCTATTGGTCGATATCATTCCGAGGTGCATTCGAATCGCTATGCAAAGATGATCCTTCAACCGATATCCACCACCTCCTCGCCACATTGTGTCCTCTGAACCTGTTCGCATTGACATCCGGTACGTTTCCTTGCAACACCATCTCGGCATATCTAACATCCCCAGCCATCCACTCGCAGATCTTCCAGCTTCGCAGCGTAGTAGGCAGCTCCCAGCTCCTCACCCCGATCCGCAACGCTCTGACCAATTGGCGCGATATCTGGCAATCCTTCTCCTCAAACTTTCCCCAGGGAATACCGCCGCACATGACAATCGAAGATCCTCACATCCAACCCGCAGACTTATGGACCAGGATGGGATTCTGTCGCTACGCCCCAGAGTACTGGCTCCTAGCCCAGCTGATGGCGGATCGGCTCGCGGTGCTAGGGACATCACAGCAGGTAAATGAATTGGAACCACTGGAAGAGGGACCACTGGATCCGATCTTGAAAAAATACGACCAAACCAGTATGCGACAGGTGAACGATTTGATCATGGGGTTCCAGACATTTCAGATCTGATCCGGCTTTCCCTTTATTATGCTTTTCAACAAGCGTTGATATGAAATGAGCGTTTTTCATCTTCATCGGCGCATGTCTCGTATGACTTTCAGAATGGCAATCGCAATGGCTGAGACCACGCTGATTTTGAATAATGGCCAGAAGTCGGGTAGGGGGATTTCCCTGAAGAAGTTAGTGCCGGGCTGGTGCATGTGATCTACCCACTCACTCATCAGTGACAGAGCTCGCCACGAATCCCGCCTCGCGTTCGGCTTCTAGCTTGAGAGCTTTATCGTCTTTCCAATTCGTTTGACCACGAAAGCCGAGTATTTGACCATTTGCATGGTGCTCCAGTACCGGGACTGTCTTTGCATCTGCTTGTATTTCCGTAGAAGACTCGATGTGATCATTGCGTACGTTTGTAGTCGGAATCGCAATCGCGATGCAGACTGAGGCGCAGATGGCCCAGAGGGTGAGTAGCCGGAGAAGCATTGCAGGTATGGATGAGGTTCACGAGGGGGAGTGAAGAGCTAATGTACTGTACTTCCATGGCGGTTGCTAACTGAGAGTAGTTAGAGTGGACGTGTAGATCCGGGTTCAAGGGCATGAGGAGCATCTCTTGGCGCTTATTGGACGATAACGCGGTTTCCGTGGCTCAGCGGGCTTGGCACGGAGTTAAGCCTTATCAGCGTTGATTACGTTCGGATCTTTGGTTCGGAGGTCATCAACAGTTGATTCAGTCCACTTTACCTATACTGCATCGTGTTCTATCAGAGATTCGAATGAACTGCTAGTCTGTCAGAAATAGGTGAACCTTAATGTCACATCCCATACCGAAGACTCCGAGGTCCTTACGGAAGATCCTGGTACCGGATCAATTGATATAGACCTGGACAAACAGCCCAATGTCATCATCGGCATGTCGAATCGGTGAGTGCCGCTCCCCGGACCGTTGATCGATCTTGGCAAGTTCAAGATCCGCCAGCGGAGCCCAGACAAGGCAGCAAAATTCCCCCGAACATCAAACATGCAAGTGGCTGACAGCCAAGAAGTACCCAGTGGAGCCGTGGCTTTATCATCAACTGAAACCACCGGGGAGCATAGTCCACATTCACAACTGCATCTAAATCCAGATCCAAACAAAGTGGCTTAGAGCATATCCTGCCAGATCCCAAGGCAACAGAATAATCCAGATGAACACCAAGCCAGGATGACGCTGTACGAGGGTTTCCGCCGGTTTCGTACCCCACTGCTTGGCGTGGTCTCATGTACCGGGGCTTAGACTGCGCTGCCCAAGTCAACTGGTTATTGGATTGCAGGGCTGGATCTCGCAGGGCTCTCGTTTTCGTACGATGGCCCCGGGTACACCGTACTCCGTATAGCCAAGGGTTTGTTGGTCAGCTCCGAGGACGGCTGTGTGAAATTCATATAAACCTGATCTCATCTTGTTTTGCATGGTCTTTGGAACTTCTTTTGTACAGGGATTTTTGATCGGTTGGAATGACGCGCTTAACCTTGTTTCTTTTTTCGCTAGTCTCGATCGTCTTGCTTACCCCAGTGTCGGCTATACCCCGTGAGTTTGATCTGCGTTTTGAAACTTTGTGGATGATTGGCTGACTGATGCGAATAGAGGTAGACACGTTGCATCTTGTCAATGCAAGCATATCCCCTTCATTCGGTGATGGAATATCGACACCGAAATTCGATCTCATCGCGAGTATTGTCGGGTTCGACTCCACGATCAGATTCGTCCTAGAAACCAACGACGACCTCATCTCACAGGACGCCCGAAGCCAAAATTGGCTCGGATATGGACGGACAGAACATGGGAGTCAGCTCAGTGACGGGCTGCATATGACCAAGGGAACATCCTGGGTCCAAGACGGTACCGGCAGCAAGTGGGATAATGCAGGGTGGGCACGACTGGCCATCAGCCAGGCAAAAGAAGGCGTGACCTTCGACGGAACCTTCACACTGTTCCATTCGCAGTATGAGATCCAACTAGAGGGAAGTGATGGCGATCTACCGAAGATGATAGCCCAAAGACAAGACTCGGACTTCATAGCCGGTAATCGAACATCGGATTCGATGTGTGGCACAGCTCCAGAAGACATCCTTACAAGACGTCAGCTGGGAGTCATCAACGCATGGAGCGACGATTTGGAAAATACCATCGGCGATACAGCCGGATGTCCAAATACGAGACAGGTCGCAAACATTGGTATCATGACGGACTGCACATATACCTCGAGTTTTAATTCGTCCGATTCAGCCCGCAGATACATCCTCAACATGGTCAACACAGCCTCAGTCGTGTTCGAAAACAGTTTCAATATCTCTATCAGCATCCAGAATCTGACGGTCAGCGACGAGTCCTGCCCCAGCGGTACCTCGCAGGCATGGAATACGCCCTGTTCAAATGGTGACATGAACTCTCGTCTTCAGGCCTTCTCTTCGTGGAGAGGCTCAATCAACGACAACAATGCCTACTGGACCCTGCTGACCGGCTGCTCCGTGAACGGAGGCGAAGTCGGCGTCTCATGGATCGGAGCACTCTGCAATTCCGGCTCTGGATCCAGCGGCTCCAGCAACGGCGGAGCAAGCGCCAATGTAGTGGCGCGCACACGATCAGAATGGCAGGTCTTTGCGTAAGTCTCATTCCCGTATCCCATTCCATCCCAGATTCAAAACTGATTTCACATCTAGCCATGAATCGGCCCATACCTTCGGTGCAGTGCACGACTGCGACTCGTCAGCCTGTGGAGGATCAGGGGCCTCGCAATGCTGTCCCCTATCTACAAGCTCCTGTGACGCAGATGGGGAATACATCATGAACCCCGTTTCCGGACAGGGCATGACGCGCTTCTCGCCATGCACGATTGGAAACGTGTGTTCGCGACTTGGATCCGGGCAGGTCGACTCGCAGTGTTTGGTGGGCTCTGATGGAAATAACGGGACGACAGGCGAGTGTGGGAATGGGATCGTCGAGCCAGGAGAGGCATGCGATTGTGGAAATGGGGTTTGCGATGAGCGGGAAACTCGATGCTGTGACTCGGTGACTTGTCAGTGGGCGGGGGGTAATGGGTGTCGATCCCATACTGGAGATACGGGTACCGATGGGGGGAGGGGGAGTAACGACAGTAGCGGCGGTGGCTCGAATGGCGGTTCGTTGTCGTCGTGGTTCGATGATCATCGCACTCTGGTTATTGGGCTTGCTGCTGGTGTTGGAGGAGCGTTTCTGCTGGCGGTGCTGGGATGCATTGTTTGTTCTTGCAGACGGCCTAAGGATCCGAAAATCCCCATTCAACGATGAGAATAGAGTACATAGAGTTTCAATGAGTTACGAATTTCCCCGGATTATCGACAGGGTTCCCACTTCTCCGCCATTGCCCACCTCTTCCGTTAACCCACATCGTCCGCTTGCCCACATTGAAGTCCGACATGATGTCGAAGTCACAGAACTATATAAAGGAAGTTGAATAAAATGTTGAGCCTTCACATTCAGTCAAATTGCCTTGACTGTTGACTAAACTATACAATGCTTCCAATCACTCTCTTTCTCGGGGCTGCCATCGTCATCTTGGTAGGCTCTCGCATATTGAGAATAGGCCAACGTCCCAAGAACTACCCACCCGGACCACCGACGCTACCTCTTATAGGAAACATTCATCAAGTATGTACAACTAGCTAGAATTTTAGTGGTGCATGAGCTGACCTGCATGTAGATGCCCACTCGCGACGCCCATCTTCAATTCGAGAAATGGGCTCGTGCATACGGGCCCATCTACAGCTTGATTCTGGGCACAAAGTGCTTGATTGTGCTGTCTAGTGATGAAGCCGTTAAGGAGCTGCTGGACAAACGAAGTGGTTTGTACTCGCATCGTCCTGAGATGTACATCGGACAGACTTTGTGCAGTGGTAATCTTCGGTTGCTCATGATGGTACGAGCGTCGTGATACTGTGATTTTGAACAACAAGGCTAACGAGATTGACCTCAGGGCTACGGACCAACTTGGCGGGGGGTAGGAGAGCTGAAACATATCATCCTTCAATACTGACCATTATATAGTTCCGGAAAATGATCCACAATCTCTTGAATGTGACCGCTTCCAAGAAGTACATACCTTACCAAATGCTCGAGAACCGACAACTGCTCCATGATATCCTCATACAGCCAGAAGGGTTCCTGAAGCACATCCGGCGATACTCCAACGCCCTAACAACCACAATGGTGTTTGGATGGCGCACGCCAACATACGAAGACGACAAAATGATGCAGCTCTTCGACGGATTCTCCAAATTCGCAGACATCAACCAAACAGGCACAGCAGCCATAATCGACTTCTTCCCCTGGCTACGAAACCTACCCGAATTTCTCATCCCAGCCCAGAAAAAAGCCAAAGAGCTCCACCGCCGCGAAAAAGCCTTATACCTCAGCCACTGGCTCCGAGCAAAAGAAGAAATCCGCCAAGGCAAACTAAACCCATGCTTCTGCGCAGGAATGTACGAAGCCCAGCAGAAAGACGGATTCAGCGATGACCAAGCAGCCTATATCTCAGGCACACTACTCGAAGCAGGCTCAGACACAACCTCAAGCACGCTTTACGCCTTCATCCAGGCCATGCTCCTCTTCCCTGATGTCCAGCGCAAAGCCCAAGATGAGATCGAAAGAGTCATAGGCTCGTCCAGACTCCCTGTTATGGAAGATTTATCCGAATTGCAGTACATCCGAGCCTGTATGAAAGAAACAGTCCGATGGATGCCAACAACCATTCTCGGCGCCGTTCCCCACGCCGTAACACAAGACGACGAGTACAGGGGGATGTTCATTCCCAAAAATGCAGGCGTCCTCAATAACGTCTGGGCAATCCATATGGATCCAAATCGGCATCCGAACCCCCGCACATTCAATCCAACCCGCTACCTAGATGATTGCCAGAGTTTTGGAGACGCAGCTGCGAATCCGGACCCGTCACAGCGTGATGTATTCACATTTGGTGCGGGAAGACGTATATGTCCCGGCATCCATGTTGCAGAGCGGAGCTTGTTCCTGGGCATGGCGCGCATTCTGTGGGCTTTTAGGATTGAGGCTGAGATTGTGGATGGGAGGCCTGTTTTGCCGGATCCGGATCGTCTGACGCAGGGATTTGTCTGTATGCCTGAAGAGTTTGGGGCGAGGATTACGCCGAGGTCGCAGGGGAGGGCGGATTTGGTTGCTAGGGAGTGGAGAGAGGCTGAGAGGGATTTTTTGGATCCTTTGACGAGGCAGTGGGTGCATTCTCCTGTTGGTTTCAGTTCGTAGATTTTATGTGAGATAATCTTGAATGGATAACGGTAAGGTCCAAGATAATCTTCCAAGCTTGAAATTGGCCATTGTTTCTTTTTGGAAAGGAAAGGTAGCCCGGGATCGGGTGTGACCTCGGGAGAACGAGGACATGTGAATCGTAATTGATTCCGAGAACCTGAAAGCGACGAAAATCTTGCAATTCTAGTCGATACACATCCATGGATATCGTAAACTGCCGGCGCGATAGACCTTATCAAAGTTCCAGCAGGGGCTTTTCGAGTAACAGCGTCGGAAACATGTTGTACCACCGAAGAGGGAATAACGTCGCCACAGCATTTCTGTTTGTGGACCAGGATGGTGCAATGGATGATATGAGCAATATAACCCAGCGAACAGATTCTGCGAGGTGTCTCAATTGCGACTCTTGTACAGCGATGTCATCGAAGGATGGCATCGACGTATAAATAGGGGTGTCTGCACTCGCGAAGTTTTGATTATTTTCGATACCTGAATATACCCTACCAGAGATGATTCCAGTGAAATTAGGGCGGAGTTTCCGATCAATGATGTTTCAAGCATTCATTTCATCATCGCATCAATATGAAGTTGCTGGTTCTGCCAGACATATTCCAACCAGTTCAACCAGAAAATGCATATGAACACACGATTGAGGGGAGATTGGAAAGTGAACAGACCCTGAAATCCAAGAGGAGCATCAGGGAGCGCAAGGAGGTCTCCATGTGACGAGAAAGAGAATTTTTCAGGAGACAACCCGTTTTTCAGAAACCATTGGAGGCCGAAAATGCCTCGGGAATATCAAATGGCGCAGAACGTGGACCCGATGAACATTGGCCCGCATTATGATTGGTTCGTTAAGGAGCTTAATTTTCCTTAATTGTGCCTTTTGCCGTTTTCTCTACTTTTGGTGCTCAAGGGGTGCACTTTAGGGAGCCAGGAGTCAGTCAGGATGGATTTGCTGCTGCCTGCCCAGGTGTCCGATGAAACCCTGTAAGTTCCCCAGGACTGGGACTGGGGGATCTAAGCGAGCACAGCCACTCTGCATTAGGGCCATGACGGAGGTGAAGCTCCTAAATTACCTGCTGATGTGATCTCATCTCGATCCAGTGCGAGGTAGTACTCGATCTGGATGAATTATTAAATATTCCTGTCAAACACAGACTCTACTTTCAAAATATTATTGAAGGCCTCAAATGCTATAGTACAAATATATGCCTAACGATTGGCCGGGGAATTTGCGATCGCACCAGCCCCATGGTGGAACGGGCTTCCAACTGCCGAGTGGAGCATTCTGTACTCGGAAGTTAGCACAAAAAAGGGAATGTATGAGGCATTTGTCCAGCTCTAGTACCGATCTGGCAGTGTCTGAGTATCTGAAATGTTGAATTATCGAAAATGCCTCATCTATGTAGTGTAACCGGTTCGAGAATTGCTCTGCCAAAAGTACCTCATACTGCATGGGTCCAATCAAACAGACTATGAATCCACTGAGTACTCCGTGCTCCAAACGCAGCCGTAGATCCTGTGGCTGAAATCATACCTTCTCAGTCACCTGTCTCAACCTTGGAATCTATATACCCGGGCAGAAAGGGTATAAAGCCCACCCCCTCCCACACCATCTCCTCTCATAACGAGGGATGCTGATCGACGGTAAAAAGTGGGCTTGCGAAGCTTGCATACGGGGCCACCGTGTAACAAGCTGCAAACATCATGGTGCGTCTGCATTCCCCACACAACATACCAAGCTTCAAGCTTCAAGCTTCAAGCCTCGGCGTATACCAACAGCCTCTAACAAAAACAGACCGACCGTTGATCCGCATAAAACGCAAAGGCCGACCCTTCGCAACATGCACAATGTGCAATGCAACCCCGTGCACAGCACCCGGCGAGCATGCGCGCGTAAAACGCGACGCAGAGAAATGTCCAAAAGTAACGCAAACACACAACACAGCCAGCAGATCGCCACTTCAGAAAAGAAGGGAGAAAAAATTATAAATTGCAAACGCCCTGGTGCTGATTGCTTCTCGCTCTTGTTTTCTAGAAATCCGCAAGACTCTACCCGAGACATCATAGCTCGACCGGTTTCCTTCCTATTGCGCCTCGTCCTGGGCCGGGGTCTAGCTCGAGTCCGGCTTCGGCGTCGGTTTCGAGATCTGGTTCTGTGCATGAGAAGGCTGGGGCTGGGTTGGTGAAGGAGGGATTGGGACGGGAAGAGGGATCGGGATCGAAGAGGGATTCGAAGGTTGAGCGTCAGTCGGTCTTGGATGTTCAAGCGCATGGATGTCATGATGGTGCGGGGGATTGGTCTGGGTCTGAAGGGTCGTTTTCGGGATGTGAATCTGGTCGAATGTCGTTCTCGGGACCTGGTTCGCATGCTGCGTTGGGTCCTGCGCTTCCGAAGTCTGCGCCTGGTTCCTTGTGCGACTTTAACATGTTCGCGGGTGAGAGTGCCGCGAGTGCATTGTTCGATTCGACATACTCTCTTTTGCCCTCGACGGCCTCGTCTCTACCCGCCCAGACGGCGCCGATGATCAGCCAAGACGAAGTAAGTCCCTTTGACTTCCCGCTGGACCCTGCGCTGGCGCTTGGTTTCGGCGAGCTGCGGGAGTTAGAGGATATGAGTGTGGACCTGGGATTGCCTGCTGTGGAAGGAGCGTTTCATGTGGAAGACTGGTCGAGGTATCTGTGGACGGCCGAGACTGGGTTCGAGCATTTGGATACTGGATTTCCTCTGTCGCAATAACAGCAGGGGTGCGGGTTGGAGGCCCGATGAAAGCAAATGATGATTGATGATGATGATCGATGTTGCAAAGTCAAAGCAATACGCATATAATTTGTACAATTTGGACTGGAATAACAGAAACATTTCAAATTCAATGGGGAAGTGCATGCACACAACGCATCCTATGCTATATCCGAACGCGAATGCCACGAATGCCCCCAATGCTCCTTGCTGATGCAAAACCATGAAGGCAACGGCACTGATAAACGCCGACTATACAAAAAGAGAAACGAAGGCAACAGACTCGAAGCAAGGTCAACCGTCCTAGGAAATGTACAATGAGGGGCGGATCCTCGCCAATAAGTCCATTTACACCTCCTGGATGTAGTTCGCGGGAACGCTCTTGGTGACACCGCCGCGCTCGACATCGGCCCAGCCATCACCGCCGTCGCGAGTGATCAGCACGAATCGATCGCCCTCTGCCATGTTCCACTCCATGTCGCTGCGAGCTTCGTACTCGTACAGGGCCTCGACATACTGCACTTTCTTTGCACCTCTTCGCGGTGCAACGGCGGGTCCTACCCGTTTCGCTGCAGCACTGCCGGCTAGAGAAGCAGAGGAACTGGAGTAAGTCGACCCAGGGCGCTCAGGCATCGCCGGGCTGGCAGAGGGCACTGGGGAAGGTGTGGCGATGGCCTCAACATATGCTGTTGGGACGAGGCCTTCTTTGGAACCTGCGCGGATGCGCATCCAGCCACCATCTATGATCGTGTTAGCAGATTGATTCAATCATCGCGGGTGAGGACATACCGTCAGTTTCTAGGATGGCTACGTCATCCCCGTCTTCCACAGTGACCTCATCTGAGCTGGTGGCTTGATACGCGTAGAGCATCTTGCCTCGGGGTTCTTTAGGTTTGGATTCGCTTGGCGGGGGCGCAGCCACATAAGCCGCCGGAGGAGGAGCGAGCACCCTGTGCGCTCTCTTCGCGGCGACTGGCTTTGTCTCAGCCACCGGGGCTGGAGGCTCGTCCCCTGGTAGCTCTGGGGTGGGCTGGGTTGCAACGTTCGACACGGACCGGGCTGTGCTGGCCGCATATCCAGAACTGAGCGAATTCATTGTGTTTTGGCGAGTGAGCGAAGGAGCAGCAGTGGAGGGAGCAGGGGAATCAAGATCCACGGCAGGCATAGCACCAGCTTGCTCTTGTCGTGAAGCCTTCAGCTTCTTCTTGTCTTCCTTGCTTTGCTCGCCGGGACATTCTGCCGGAACCTTCATCTGACATTTGCTATGACAGGTGTATCCACAATCCCTGCAATCAAAGCCCTTGGCAGACAATCCCCAAATGCGCTCTCCGCAAAGATCGCAGTTGGTCGGGATCTTGAATGTTTGAGAGCGGAAGTTGTGGTTTTGGACTCCAAATGAGAGATCACCAGCCACGGCCATGATAGTGGCTGTTTCTACCTCGGCTGTGACCCATTTGCGGTCCACGTCATGTAAGGATTCTGTCATGTAGAATATGGACCGAACAACATCCACTTCATTCCTATTGTCCTTGCCGCTGAGAATGCTTTCTCGAACCTTCTTGGCCGATTCCACCTCTCGCTTTTTGCGGTCTGCCTCAACGCGTAACTCACGAACTTGAAGCTTACTCTTCCCTAGCACATTGCGTAGGAAGATCTTGGCTGTTTCATCGGTGATAATTGAAGCATCATCGTGCCATACGGGACTAGGTTCAAATCCGAGGCTTGGCGGCTCTTGTGATTGTGTGACGTTATGTTGGAGGAACATCAAAGAGTCGAGTCGCGGGTTGTTGCGAGGAATCTCAACCAACAGGTTTGAAACATGGTCCGTGCTACTTTGGAGGGAGGACTTCTCCAACTGGGCAGCGAGAGTCCACATGATGTTCATTCTCGCAACCCGGGTCTCATTGAGGTTTTGTAGACCCTGATTAGAAACATCAGCACATCGACCACGGAAAGAGAGGGGAGTCATACGTCGATCACTTCAGGGACATATTCATGATAGAACTTCTCCTTGAGTTTGTTTGTCACGTTAATGCTGATAAGATAGAGGTTCTGTCATTGAGTTAGCGTTCGTCGGACGAAGTAATCTGTCTGTTCAACAGCGTACCTTGTAGTTATTCATTTCCAGTATTTGTTGTTGATATGCCGCCGTTGCCTTGCTCTTGCCGTGGTCGAAAGAAGACTCCATCTTCTTTCGGCGGGACTCAACTTCCTGGCACGCACCGTCATATTTGCCCTTGGCCTTTTTCAAGTCACCATAAGCTGCCTCCCGCTCCTTTTCCAGCTTGGTATGGTAGTCGAAATGGGATTTGCGAATTTCCTCATATTGAGCGGCGGCTTGTTTGAGAGGGTCCGCGACTTGGACTATTAACTCGGATCCGAACTTGTCTCGCTCGGCAGCGTGGGATTCCACGGCATTCAACTGTGTCGTCCATGTCGTCAAGGATGCACTTTCGAGGGATCCCGGTGTCAGAGTGGGTGTGTCTCCGACACTCAAGGGGCTGATCTTCTTCGCCTTGCGGTCATAGTACTTCTTACAAAGGGCGGTTAATTTGGCGGCATATTCCTTTTCGATCACACTGCGCTCGCGATAAAATTGATTGACTTCTTCCACCCAGGATATACCATTCGAGACCTGTGCGACGTATCTGCATTAGCTCCGCTCCAGCGCACGAGGGATGTGAGGAGTTGGTTGCGGGGAAAGGATGTTGAGGGGACGATACCCAATTGTTGACGGGCTTGAAGGAGTCCTATATGATCGATATGGTTAGCCATCTGCGTGCGACAGCAGGAGTGGGATCGTTACCTTGAGCTCTGCTCCGAACTGCGGAGCAACGTCAGCCATGACTTGAGGCAAGGCAGACGCGCATGAAACGCGGGCGAAATGGAGAGACCAGACGACAGAGTGAGGCAAATAGTGGTCTCAATAGGCTTTCTCAGTCAGGTGAGGTGTCCTGGGGCGATTCAAACAACCATCAACTACCTCAATGGTATTCAATCTAAAGGTAACGAGGCATGGCAGGCGGGGAGACCACCGATGCCTTTCTGGCCCAATCGAGCCTAGCGCTGGCGCCTAAGGCAATGAAGTCATTAGCGTCCTTCGAACCTGAGATCATTGTTTTCGACGGCTTCGCTCCGTATTCATCCCACCTCTGCTTTGATCTGACTCTCCTTTGTCTCAAAGGGAGCTGCGCGTATATCTGCTTCGCGGGCATCATCCATCCGGAACTTTTCTTGACCCCACGCCAACCCCGCCTCCCCTTCGCCTTTTTCGCGTCATCGCCTCGACTTTGACAATGTCTGCCGAAACTCCCGAGACCCCCGCTGTGGGTGGTTCTTTGGCTGACCGCATCACGAAGGCTGAAGACACGAAGCCCGCCGGTACGAACGCACCCACGCCCTCGCCCTCACTGATTCCTCTAGTCCACGACTGAGGTACCCCGCGATACCTCGGCTGATAGCTAATCGATGGATTTTGATTAAATAGAGACTGCCACTGATAACAATCAAGATGGAGCTTCTGGTCCCGCGCAGGGCTCAGCAAACCTTGAAGAGCCGGATTACTCCGTCGAGGTGAAGTTGAGTGATTTGCAGGCAGACCCCAACAACCCTCTGTTCTCAATTAAGACCTTTGAGGATCTTGGATTGTGAGTGTATCAGCTTGATCACAGTTCTTGGAAATTTGATCGCTGACTTTATGGCTAGGGACGAACGCATTCTGAAGGGCCTGTCCACCATGAACTTCCGAAAGCCCTCAAAGGTGCAAGAGCGCGCTCTGCCTCTCTTGATGAGCAACCCACCCAAGAACCTGGTTGGACAGTCGCAATCCGGAACTGGAAAGACAGCTGCCTTCGTCCTCAATGTCCTGAGCCGTCTTGATCTTTCGGACCAAATGCGCCTGTCGCCGCAGGCCCTCATTCTCGCGCCTACTCGTGAATTGGCCCGTCAAATTGTTGGTGTTGTCCAAATTATGGGACAATTCCTGGATGGTCTCACCATTGGGACTGCTGTCCCCGCCGATTCCAACGCCCGCCCATCGAAGATGGAAGCTGCAGTCGTTGTGGGTACACCCGGTACAGTTCAGGACATGATCAAGAAGCGCATCATGAACCCCAGCACATTGAAGGTTCTTGTCCTGGATGAGGCAGACAACATGCTTGATCAGCAAGGTCTTGGAGATCAGTGCATCCGAGCCAAGGCGTAAGTCTTCACCTCCGCAAATAATTGCCCGTACTAACTTATCCCGCAAAAGCATGATTCCCCGTGATGTCCAGATTGTTCTGTTCTCTGCCACCTTCCCTGCGCACGTTTACCGTTATGCGGGCAAGTTCGCTCCCAACGCCAACGAAATCACACTCCAACACGAGGAATTGACCGTTGAGGGCATTAAGCAGCTCTACATGGACTGCTCTAGCGAGGAAGAAAAGTACCAGAACCTTGTTCAGCTCTACGGATTGCTCACCGTTGGATCTTCTATCATCTTCGTCCGGGTATGTGCTATTTGATATCACAGCTGCAACGTTGCTAACAGTCTCCAGACCCGTCACTCTGCCGCCGAAATCGAGCGTCGCATGGTCGCAGAAGGCCACACCGTTGCATCGCTGACCGGTGGTGTCGAGGGATCTCAGCGTGATGCCATCATTGATTCTTTCCGTAGCGGAGAGGCCAAGGTTCTCATCACGACCAACGTTCTTGCTCGTGGAATTGATGTTTCCACTGTCTCCCTCGTGGTCAACTACGTAGGTTCTAACAGCTCACATGAAACGCGCAAAGCTAATTTTCTGCCCAGGATATTCCCGAAGAGTACACCTCCGGCCAACGTACACACACCCCCGACTTCCAGACCTACCTTCACCGTATTGGTCGTACCGGTCGCTTTGGCCGTATCGGAGTTGCCATCTCGTTCGTTTCCAACCGCGACGAGTGGGAGATGCTCCGCAAGATTCAAGCACACTTCCAGTGCACCATTGATCGTATCGACACTAGCGACTGGGATGAAGTGGAGGATATCATCAAAAAGACGATCAAAAACACTCGCGCCCAAGCCGGATTCAACCAGTGATTTCTTGCGAGCCGGAATGATTTTTACCCATCAACACTGCTTCCTTTCTCAAAATTTAATCAACCATCGGCGTCTGCCGAACAACCTTATGTTTCACGTTCACAAGAGTGATGACATCTCTTCTTTTTTCTACGAGTCGGCGGGGGGCAAGGGAGGAAATTAGATACCAATTTGCGCATTGCTGCCCCTGCAGCCCAATTCACTCTCCGACTATGTTACCCCCTCGACGCCACTAACTTCGAACCGACGGCCTCATGTGCTGCATATCAGTTGCCAATTCATGTTCTGTACCTCACTCTTTCGCTCCGTGCGCCTTGTAAAATATGACCCGTTGGAGTGGTCTTCCGTCCCAACATTTGGACCATACGACATCGTTTTTGGTTTACTTTGGCTTCAGATGTGGCCGAGAAGCCCGTCAGATCGATCGGAACTGTGATGAAACGATCTGATTCACATGATCTCCACCAGGACCCTGGCCCCCAACTCCCTGAGCCAATGAGACCAAATGTGGACCCAATGCTTGGCTCTTCGTATTCACCCATGTTCAGGGCATCGGTCCCGTTCAATACGAGCTCGAACGGCATACATCGTTAGTCTCGCTTCCCGCCAAGAGATTTAGTACCAATCCCTGGGCTGGAAATGACTCTAAATCGCTGTTGTCGGAACACCTTCATCTTGGCACCATGCGGTTTGGACTCTCGGCTCCTTTGGTGAGACGAAGAGGCTTTTTACCTCGTCAAATTTGGCTCTAAAAGGCATAGCCAGGTGGATGAGCCTCCTGTGATGCCCACGCGGGGGGGGCTTTCCCCGAGTATAACTATAGATCTCAAGTCGGACCCGACGCCATAGTCACCTTGTTTTTCCCGAGGCTTTTGGTTGCACACCAACCCTGGCAGAATACAATGCGTCTACTGGCGTTCACCATCCTCTGGGCGCACGTCTATATATTGGGCGTACAAGCTTCGCCATGGTTCGGCACAGAGTATGTCGCCCTCGTCGAATCAACTATTGGGACGGGCTACACAGGGCAATACATCACGAATGACCCGGTGGTCGTGACCTATACTAAAGTCATCATTCCCACTGTGCCCAATCCAACTGCTACCGCAACTATCACAGATGTGGAATACTACAATGGAGTGACAGCAGTTCAGCTTGTCGTGGAGCCCACGGCTGGAGTCATCAACACGGGCTATCAATATCTGAATCACTATGCCGCGGTGACATATACGGCGCCATCTTCCTGCTCTTACACAACGAGCCAGTCACTCACGACGGTCATCCCGATCAATGTTCCCAGGGCCGCCGAAGGATTCGTTGATGCCACCCTCGTCACTACAACCATAACATACCGCTATATCACGGCCGATTACACGCGAACAAGGGCAATGGTCGATGTCACCGACATCCCTGAAAGCGTCTTTTCTTCCGCCAGCTCATATTACAAACCAGCCATGTACAAGACCTGCGACAGCTATTACAGAACAGGACGCACCACATATGTCAGCGGTGGCGGCTCGGGTTCAGGTTCAAACCGCTACTCTGGCTGCAGCAAGTTCATCTGGTACATCGGCGGCTCGGAATTTTCAGGCGGATACTGCTGCTCAGACGGATGTCATTACACATGGGGAATCCCGCCGTGGGGCTTGGGTCTCGCCATCTTCTTCGGATGGTTTGGGCTCTTTTTGATCATCGGTTTGATTGAAAGTTGGGTCATATTCCGTCGAGCCATGCAAGGCCAGAAAGCTCGCCGTGGTCTACCATACGGATTCGCCTGCTTGTGTCCGATCCTATCGTGCCTATTCCTCATCACCGTCAAGAAGTACCCAGCCAAGTCACCCGACGAACAGGCATTCCTCGTCGCGAAATGGAAGGAAATGTCTGCAGGTTCTAAAATTGGCTGGTGGCTCAAATACCTCTTCCGTCGCAAAGACCCTGCTGCTGTTGCTCTTGGTCGCCCGCCATCTGGGCCTGCACCGGTTATGTACCCTCAGCCATACCCGCCGCACGGTGGCGCATGGTACCCGCCTCCTATGCATGGGCCTGATGGGGCACCTGTTGCTGGCTATCCTCCGCAGCAAGGGTATCCGCCTCATGGGTATCCTCCCCCACAAGGATACCCTTCCCCGCCTGCTGTGAGTGAGATGAGCGAGAGTGGCGATGGACAGCCTCAGCCTCAGTCTCAGTCTCAGTCTGTGCCTCAGAATGGCCAAGCGAAGACCATAGAAGTGAACGAGGCAGAAAGGAGGCAATAAGGTTGAGTTCATTACTCTCTTCTCTGGTCTCGGAAATGATATGACGGATGATGAAAGCCGACAGGGCAGGGCCTGTTATGATATCCATGGATGCTTCTTAATGCAATAAATACTAAACACATGATCTCTCAAAATTGCCTGCCCAGGTGTGTTGAGTCGAACAACTTGCCCAGGTGGACTACACTTTGAATATGGCAAAGAGTTCAATCGTCGTAGATACTAGTAGATTTACATATTTGATTTCGATACATCCACGTCGTCCTCAAAAATACTATCAAGCTCCTGCAGGTATTGATCGTGATCCTGCAACTTTTTCTGTAAAATGTCAGGACTCCCCCAAAGATTCGCCAAAAGCGTAAAGTCCGTCGTGTGATCTATTGTGAGTTGTAGCCGATAAGGCAAAATGCGATACCAAAAGATCGTTGAAAAGACCATTGGATCCCCCATTGCGAGACTGAGCCAGAAAGTCTCATTAGCCCATGCGTTTCGCATGATAGACGAAAGCTTTTCAGGAGCCCTTGTATCAAGGAGCTCCTCCTGCTCCTCCAGAATCTGGATAAAGAGATTCAAACAAGGGCTAAATGAAGTGCGATCAATTTCATCGGCGCATTGCCCTCCAAGCCAGTAGGGTGGCTGCTGGAATTCGAGAGGCCACGAACAGGCAAACTCGAGGTCAATAATGCGGACGATGTTCCAGTCATCGTCGACAATGATATTACTTCTGTGAAGATCTGTCAGAGTGTAGACAAAGGGGCCGGAACGGAGATCTCTCCGTAACATCTGCGGGAAGATGGCTCGCGCTGCGAGAAGACCTGCCATTTCGAATCGTCCGTCGAGATCGTTTGGCACGGTATTGGGCTGGTGTAGTATTCTGTTGCTAAATGTGTCTAGTTGTGCAAGAACGAAGTCGTCTACACGGTCGTAGGTCTGGTCAAGTGAGAAATTCAGGGGAAGGTCTTCATTCTCTTGCATAATGAGTTCGGTGCTGAGTGGGCGATTGTCTAGATGGATGTACCCGGCATCATCAAGTCGGAACGCACCAATGCGGGGAAGGGGAACGGCTGCGAACGAGAGCAGTATTCGCGCGAGACCTCGCTGGAGATTTCTCTGCAAGCGGTCATCCTCTCGCTTCTCGTCCCAGGAACTCGAAAACATTCGTCCTTCGGTGTCAGCTATGGTCTCAATCACCAAGTAGCCCAATCCGAGCGAAGTCGGGGCACTCGAGGGATGTGGGATGTAGGAGGTCGGACCTGGATAGCCGAGCAGGGTCCAAAAGCGTCGCTGAATTCCATGGAGCAAGCGTGACCACCATGGTAGGTGGCTTACGTGGGTCCACTGGCAGACGCAAGGATTAGCGAGCTCTGAAGTGTAGTATAGTATACCACTGGCCGTACCTGCTGGCCCGTGGAAAGTCCTACGCCGTATAAATGTGGTATAGGGACCGAAGGACAGTTTTCTTGAAGCCATGCATAGGTAGCGGCTTCACATCTAAGCTTTTCGTCCGCGTTTCCTGGACGCGTTGCCTCTCCGACACGGTAGGGTAGTGGGAATCGGATCATGACGAATTTGGGATGCTCTGGGTCAGGAGCATCGACACAGGCCGGTACGCAGACGTTGAAAGATCCATGGCGCCAGTAATCTGGAGGAGAGACATCGCAATTCGCAGCGTCAACGCCTAAGTGGTGGGCTATAAGGTTGCGAATAAGGTGACTTTGGCTTTCAAGGCGCTGAAAGAAGGCTCGTTGGAGGTGCGGGTATTCAAGCTGGTGAATTACGTTGAACCCCTTCGCTTTTGCTTCAGAGAGGGTGATCGGCCCAGAGAGCAGGTTACGGGTCGCCATCACGGAGAGAGGTTGAAGAAAGAAGCAGGGGGGAGAGCAATCATTTCAAGCACGTGATGCTGCATCCCAGAACTACAGGGGTACCACCTGGTGCGTCTGAAACCAGTTCTTCTTGAGTATTCAAGATTCCAGGTTGTATATATAGACCGGTGGTCTGGCTTCAAGTCTGATAAGTTGTGGAGGTAAACCTTGAAACCTTGGAAATATAAAATACATTTAGAACAGCCATTGATTAAAAGCAACACCAAAATCCATGCTGTTGAAAAGATCCAGCCCATCAACTTCAATCAAGGAATCAAAATTGATCATAGAAGAGTCACCAAGATTCGCATCAGGAAGTACAGACTGCGGCTCCAAGATCTCATCGATGATCTTCGAGAAAACCTTACTCGCATGTTGAAACAGGGCGTAATTAGCGTTATCGGGACCAGCAATCGACTCAAGATGTGAAATGAACACACTCAAGTTCCGAATAAGTGCTGATCGGGAGGACTCGTAGAGGAATGGCTCGCCGGTGCGCTTTTGGTGCTGAAGGGCTTTGATGAGCAAACTGGCGCTTGGGAATCCGTAGAGAAGGACCTGCAGCAATGATTAGAATTGATAAACCTTCAATGCGCGACAGTTGTTCATACCGTCCATGTAAAGTCGGGCCGCAGGTCGACCATCTGCTCACGCTGCGTCCCTAAGGTCAGTACCGTTGACAGGATTTCAGCGCTCACGGCCAATAGTGCAGTGTTTCCTCTGGGATTGGCCTTCCCGGCTATCAGTCTCTGGATGAGGAAGTCGTTGTACAGATACGCAAGGTGGGAGATAATCATCATCAAGCACACGGCCGCAGGGGCGCCATCCCAGCATTGCGGGGTGTATCGTAGATGATTAGGCAGGGCTTCCCATGCCAGATGGCAGCGTCGAGAAATGTCCCTGTACGAGTCAGTAGCTGAATTCCAAAAGTAATAGGGAGCATAAACTTACTCGAGCATGTCCTCCATATCAGGCGTCAATTTCCGGAGTGACACTTCGAGAATTTCGTCTCGGAATGTGCTCACAATGAAACGGACTCGCATCCATGATGATCTTTGAACGACCCCGTGAAGACTCCAGCCATTTTCATCGATGTAATCGTGGGCGTAGTCGAGTACCATATTATCAGTGGCCAGTGCCTCGTCACTGATGTCGAGAGGCATGCGACAGTCCGCATACCGCCATGGCATCCGCGGTGGTCTTCCTAGGAATGTAGCGATGCTTTTATCCAGTTGGTAAGCGGCCGCAAATTGCCGTCGACGGGTTTCGAGTAAGAACTCTGGTACATCGCTTGTGTTCTTCATATCGCGGTGGAGACCGAGCGCGAATATATCGGTTGAAAGCTCGCCGAGGCGATTCCAACAAGAGGGGCCTGTATACGGTCAGTGTGGGCCATGAAAATATTTGACAGGACGAACGTACTCGAGTCGCCGTTGACCAAATCTGACAACAAGAGATTCTCATGCACTAGCCAAATGGTGAGGTCGTTTAGTGGCGTCAGAATCTTGCATATGTATAGTGCGGCATCACACGCTGCCAGCATTTTGCGTGCATATTGGGACCTTGAAGTCTGGTTATCATCGAACTTGTCACGGGCAAGGCCAAGGTATCTCGCTCGACCCGCAAGGCCGCACAATATCCCAACGATTTCAAGGCGGATGGAAGGGCCAGTGAAAAGGGTATGAAAGTCCCGACCCTTGATCGATTGTGGAATCTCAAAGATCTCCGATGTGTTTTGGATAATGCGCACAGTTATAGAGGACGCCAGATCATCCAGGTTTTGGTTTGATATACTGTCCTTGCACGTCAGTTTCATCGGTTCGATGCTGTTTAAGATAAAGGGCGCTGCGATTACAGCGCTCTGACTCAAGGCATAATATTCGCGAAGCAGAGCTTCCACGGTGGTAAAATCGCCCAGAGTCAACAGAACTTCGGAGATTTTATGAACCCAATACGGCGGGAGTACTCTTTGTGGGGACTCCACATTAAGATTCAGACTTTGTCGATCGGATAGATTGACATCCTCTGTTAGAGGAGACACGAAACTCGTCGGGCCAAAATAGCCCGGCAGAAGTGGTTGGGTACGGGCGGCGGGCCTGGATGAGGCTTCTTGCGCCCCGTTTGCGACATACGAATGAAAAGATGCTTCATTCGAGTGGTGGTTCCTGTGTCAATGGCCATGAGTGGATGGTCTGTTTGCATATTGGGGGAGAACATTGGGCGGGGAGGCATTCAAATCGAACGTTGGGCATCCACTGATCGACAGACCGTTGCACGATGGCCTTGGATCGCGATGAATATATTTGACATACCGGGTGGACGGTGCTCGATCAAAAGGCACACCCTCTGTTAGCGGAAAGATTCGACGGCCTTTTGGCCGTGTGAGAGGTGCTGGGTGATAGAAACATCGCTGAGAGACCCCACGATCCCTGCAGCGGGTACACACTGGCAATGCATGGTCGCAGCGGACTTTGTCTCGGCGACACGGCTCGCAGGACGCTGGCTTGCCGTTACGACGGCGCGAGGTACTGCTCGTGATTAGAAAAATATTCAAGTGAATCCTAATGACTTACACCATGAAAACCTGGTGCCTGGCTCAAGGGTGTGGAAAGGTGAGGATGTTCGGCGTTCACAACTCCGAGGGAGAGCCAATGAACGCCGAACTCCGAAGAGTGGGGAGTGGAGCCGGATCTCAGACGGGGCAAGTATAGAAAACGCCCGGAGTCCGAGTGTATACAGTAGATTGTTGGCACAGTGACCGCTATTTCAGAACAAGTAGCACTGCAATGGTCAAACCTGGAAGGCCAAGGGGTTTCACTGCAGATAAGCCCCTCCGATAACGTGCGGAGAGATAAGTCACATGGACCCCCTCTTCCCCCAGGGCCCCCTCAGTCGCTTTCACTTCTCTTTCATTCACTTATACATTCTATCATGACGATGTCTACAGATCCTATTGAAGGGGTTGAGCAGTCCTCAGACTCCCCGGGAACCTCCACCCGTTACAGCAAGCACATCATCGTAAGGATATCCAGCTTGGGCGGGTAGCCCCCAGCTAACAAGAACAGTTGACCACATACCCAGGTCAGAGTGGCATTGAGCCAGTTCCTCTCGAATGGGGTGCGGCGGATGCCAAATCCCGAGGTCCGATCGTGGTTTCACGCAGCGGGAACCTCCTGAAGCGCCGCAACGCCATCGGTGCCCACGGCGGTAGTTATAGCATCTATAATGCCCTTGCAATTGCAGCCGGTGACTTGGATGCGGACTTCCGACCTGATCTCCGCAACTCTGAGCCGACCTTTAACTTCCCGTGGCAGCCAGCGTGGGCGGATAAGACCAAGATCGTATCTTTGGACCCATATGGCCATGATATCGTCAACCAGTTCAAGCAAGAGCTGGAGGCGGGCTGGGATATCCGTCCCACCATGGCAGTGACCCGTGCTAACATGAAGCTGGCGGAGATCGCGGAGGATGTGAAGAACGGCCTCCTCGAGGTTGATGGATCGATTCTGGTGGACTCTTCGGGTGAGGTGCGCGTGACCAAGGTCGCCGCCGAGCCGGTGTGGTATCTCCCCGGGGTTGCGGAGCGTTTCGGAGTCGACGAGGGTACTTTGCGTCGTACTTTATTCGAACACACTGGTGGAAGCTACCCGGAGCTCATCACCCGACCGGATCTCAAGACGTTCCTGCCACCCATCGGCGGTCTGACTGTGTATATCTTTGGTCCACCGGAGCGGATCGCCGACGAGAATGTCAAGTTGGCATTGCGCGTTCACGATGAGTGTAACGGAAGTGATGTCTTTCAGTCAGATATCTGCACCTGTCGACCGTATTTGGCCTTTGGTATCCGCGAAGCCGTGCGAGAGGCCCAAAACGGCGGCAGCGGTGTGGTGATCTACTTCCGCAAGGAAGGCCGAGCCCTAGGAGAAGTCATCAAGTATCTGGTGTACAATGCGCGAAAGAGAGGCGGCGACACCGCCGATAAATACTTTACCCGAACAGAGAACATTGCTGGAGTCCGCGATGTAAGATTTCGCTCATGTGCACCTTGTCCACAAAGCTGACCTTTGACAGATGCGATTCCAAGCCCTCATGCCCGACATCCTGCACTGGCTCGGCATAAAGAAGATTGACCGCATGTTGTCAATGTCGAATATGAAGCATGATGCCATTGTTGATACTGGCATTAAGATCCTCGAGCGCATTCCCATTCCGGATGAGATGATTCCCAGCGACTCTCGTGTCGAAATCGATGCCAAGATCCAATCGGGATACTTCACCACCGGAAAGAAACTCACAGATGAAGAGTTGACCCAAGTGAAGGGCCGTGGCTGGGAGAAATGGGAGGACATTGCGGTAAGTGGAAACACTCTGCTTTTCAAACGTTGTTTCTGACCCCTGGCAGCACTGAGCAGTTTATTTCCTCGTCTTGCGTACGGATTATCTGTATCCGTCTTCTTCCTGGCAGATATTCCCATAACCAAATAAATTGCATAAATAAGGTCGGCGAGCACCAAAGAGTAGTTCAGTTCAGGTCCAAGTAGATGTAGAATAACACCAAGCTGAGGGGGGGCACCTCAAGGTCCTCAGCACTCGGAGCACCTCCGAGGTATCCATGGATGAGAGCCGATGACCTGGGAAGACAACCGCCAGGGCTATACCTACCTAGGTACCTAGGTAGGTACTACCTAGTAGGTACCTAGATAGTATATCCATGATGTACAGTGTGCAGACCTCCGAGCATTGATCAAAAGACCTACCTAGGTACCTGCCCAGGTCCTTACCCAGTCCACGGGTCCCGGGGTCATATTGTACATTGCCTATAGATCATGGATGATCCAGGTAGCTGTGATCAAGTACTACCTAGGTAGGTAATTCACACTTATTAGGATCTGTTGAGCTAGCAAAAATCACTATCGCCTTCGAGTACACATATCAAAATGTGTCCTGAATAGCCACATCTATGATGCCGAGTCAGATATATTTCTGAACGCGAGATCTACACCTGTGATGTCAACGAGCGGCCGTGCTCTTTTAAGTGAAATTAGCATGAGGCTCGGTGGAGTACTGGCAGTCCACTATCCGACAACTTGGGACACGGGCGAAATTGCTCTTTTCGGCGCTCACTCAGACTCCTGAGTCGGGCCGACAGTCAGCCCAACGAGTGGAGGGTGGGCTGCGTGAGCAAATTACCCAAGAGGGCAAGTTATGAATAATTGTCCGAGTCCCAAGACGCTAGACCAGGCGATATAACCGTATTGTAGCGGTCTTCGGGGGTAGTGAAACAGAGTACAGTACTCTACTTCGAGTAGGTAGAGTACCGAGTACGGCGACCAAATTAGCGGTGGCCCTGTACACTAGTTTGATCCATGGTGGAGAATGCGCTAGAGCAGCCAAAGCTTCCTGCTCCATAGGGCAGACCGACGATGCAGTCAAGGAGTCGGTCAAGAATTCCAGGTACAGTAGTTTTTGTGACTGTTGGAGATTGATTTGAGGCGCTCAGCGTGCATCGAGCTAATGAATACGCCCATGCATGCAATGAAACAATGGCCAGGTGTTTCATTGAGTCACACCGAGGCCGAGCATCCGCCGAAAGACTGCAGGTGGAATGGGTTTTGAGCTAAGTCGAGTGGGCCACCCATGACGCATTATCCCCAGCAGCAAAATAAGAGGTGTACAGTACTGGGGCTGGAAAAAGAGTAGTTAGGACCGTGTTCTTCCTTTCATGGACTCGCCGACACCGGATTGAAGATCCACCGCTGTTTTCAGTTTGCCCCCATTGATTTCATTCGCCTGCTGCGCCGTGATGGATTCCGGTGCTGCCGGCACAGAGGGCAGAGTGGAGACTGGCACGATCAGATAAGATCATAACGCGCCCAAATTTTTTCCCGTGTTGCCTTCCTGCGGGGCGCCAAGAACCCACGCGCTGACGTGTCCAGATGATCAGAAAACAGTAAGACGGATGAATTGAGATTGCGAGACAGCTGCTGGATGGAATTTTGCGCTTCTGAAGGCGACAGAGAGAAGGTAAGAGGGTGCAAAGGACCGTTGTTGACTGCGATCACATGCCCAGGGGACAGCTGAATCATCAAGGTTGAGTGGGGTAGGCCAGGAACCAATGAAAACTCTTATAAACTTACTGTATTGAAACATTGAATACCACATTACACATACAAAAGCTGCTGAGTCATTGTAATTAACCTCGGGGTTTCATCAGGGGTGACAGCCGGGGAGCCGGAAGTGCGGCCAGCCGCGATCATACGACCAGAAACCTCACAGTCTGGCTGCCTGTCCATAGGCCCTTCCCCTGATCTTCATGCATGGGGGCACCTGGAAGCTCGATCACAGCTTAAACGGATAGCTTCGTTTCCACACGGCATCCTACGAAAGCAACTGCTTCTGTGCATACCCTCGATCCACCCTGTAACGCTCCGAGACGATCATCTCGTCGCAAAACCAATATACACTAAAACCCACTTGGTTCCTTGGGCCGAACTGTTTGCGCTACGTCTCTTGGGTGTGGATATCGTCCACATCCCTGCTTTTTGCTCTCCTCCAATCGCCTACCACCACCCGTGACTGTGACTCTACTCTCCCCCTCCTCGCATCTCAGCTCCTTCATCTCTCTGTGAAATACACGTCTACGCCTGTGAAGTATCGCATATGTGAACTTGAGCATTATCCTCAACGTTGAATCCAGTGAGTGGTATCTCTGTTATCACAATCTGGCTTCCGCCGCTAGCCTGCATTGGGTTGGCTCGATGCAGCGCTGGAGCGAGGCTATGCTATAGGCAGCTCATTTCTCTCGTTTATATGGGAGAGGCCCATTCCCAAGTACAAGACTGACAATGCAAAAAGTGAGAACCATTCGAAGTCCCCATTGAACCAACCGGACATAGATCGTTACGGGCACAGGCCCAGGATCCAGCCGCAGGATACCAACCAACATGTCTGGCCCCAATATGGATAATGATTTCCAACTATTCTCTCCGCGCAACACAGATGGAGATGAGGCGCGTGGAAACAGTCAAATGTTTACGCATCCCGCCGGAGAGAACCCAAGCCAAGACTGGACTCAGTGGATGCGATGGGATGAGCCTATGTTCTCTGAGGGAGATCAGAAAACTATGGGCTCATCCGTAGATTTGCCATCCATTTCTCCCCATACGGACATGAGCTCCCCGACTCATTTAAACAACAAGGACTTTTCGCCCAATCTGCCTCTTGGCATGATGGAGATTCCACCTGGCTCCCATGGACGAAGTAGCATGGGTGGATACCAGAACGGATTCCCAGATCCAAACTGGCTCAACAACCAACCGCAGCACTCGGGATTGATCTCGCCTATCTCGAGCGTTGGAACCAACCGGAAGCGCAAGACCGGCAGCGACGACGATGCAACGACCGTGACCGGCCCCGTGCAACCCGGCAAGAAGATGCCCGCTAAGAAACGCGCTCACAACGTCATCGAGAAGCGATACCGGGCCAACTTGAACGATAAAATCGCCGAACTACGTGACAGTGTGCCCAGCCTTCGGACGACCAAGGGCTCGAATGGAGGATCGCCTGACGAGGACGAGGAAGCGGAAGGAGCCACCAACGCGAGCAAGCTGAACAAGGCTTCGATCTTGTCCAAAGCCACGGAGTACATTAAGCACCTGGAAACTCGCAACAAGCGTCTGGAAGACGAAAACACCGCGTTGAAGAACCGTCTTCGCCAGGCCGATAAGGCGGCAGATCAGGCCGTCACATCATCCGCCTCGGTTTCATCGCCCAGCAATTATGCGTCGACGGATCCAGACTCTGGCACCTCACCAAGTGTATTCTCGCAAGCCGAAGAACACACAAGCGAGGGCTCTCCTACCTCCAACAATCCCCCCGAAGGATTGCTCCCTGTCCCAGATGCTTGGAAGCGCATGCGTGCCCAGACCGCGCAGCAGGGAGTGTTCGCCGAATCCTACATCAAATATCCATCCTCCTCCTCTAGCAACCAACCACAATTTGGCCGGGAAGAGAAGTCCACTCGGCGGTCAAAGATGCCTAACAAGTATATGCTAGGTGCTCTGGCTGGTCTGATGGTTCTTGAGGGCATGGGCTCTGATGACTCCGAGACCGAGTCCAAGGGCTTGTTTGCACTTCCTTTCCGTCTCCTTGGTCGCCTGCAGACACCCACCATGGCACACTGGGAATTCTACCTCAAGAACTTTTGGTACTCATGGCAAGCACGCGCCTTCTCTCACTTCCTTGGTCTAGCCACGCTGGTCGTTGGCTGTGCTTTCGTTGTTTTCCTTTACCTGTTCAATGCCCAGCCGATGGCGCGTCGCGGTCCCGCAAAGCCGGCCTCTGGGTGCCCAGCTGCGCTTCTTACGTCAAGTGACTTCCGCCGGCAGGCTTGGTTGACGAGCATGCAACGGGCGGGTGTCCCACGCCACAGGTTCTTCCGGGAGTGGTACGTGGTTACTTCGCGATGCTTCGAGTACGTTCTGCGTTGCTTGATGGGTTGGAAGATTTACTCGTGGGCCACTGGGATCACCGAAGAAGATGAGAAAGGACGAGTCAAGACTTGGGATATCGCTATTGATGCCCAGCTCACGGGCGGAGATGCTGAGATCAGTAAAAGTCGACTTGTTCTTACAATCTTCGCCGCCGGTACCCTTCCCTCTACCCCTACTCGCATGATCATCAAGGCCTTACATGTTCGGATTCTCCTGTGGAACGTTGGGGAAGCGGGCTCTTGGTCTTTCCATATGTCGAACGATATAGCCCGAGCCCTCGCCAGTTACCAGTGGAGCGTGGCTCGTGAGATCAATGACTCACTTCCCGACGGCCATCCGGATCAGCTTCCTCCCCACCTTGCTGCCCTTGTTCAGCTAGACTGTGATGATGTCATGATCGACAACATCATCCAGCGTGCCGTCAATCTGACCTGGAACCGACCAACCCAGGAAGGCACTGGTGATGACGAGGTGCTCCTTGATGTCGTGGATGAAGACCCAGCGATCCAGTGCTCCGAGGATGCCCTTGCAGCCTGGTGGTCGAGCCACTTGCTGCAGATTGCTCTGCTGAACTACTTCGAAGCCAGCGACAAGGGACCGGTATCTAAGGCATCTCGCGACGCGTTCAAGGAGAAGATCCGCATGTCTCTTGATGTCGCCCCTCGTCTCTCTGCCGCGTACACTCGCGCCCTTGTCATGAAAGCGGTATTCTTCGAGCAGAATCGCATCGAAAATGTCAGCGCGGTCCTTGCTGCCCTCCCGAACGAGAAGAGGAAAGGAAGCCAAAGCCATGGTTTCAACTTCATTGACTCCTCCCTTCCCGTTTCTGTGCGCGATGAGATTTCCATCGCCGTGCGCTGTGCTATGATTGCTGCAATTGTTACCGCGCGATCCCCCGGCGGCGACGCAACTTCCCTGCCAGAATCATTCACAGTTCAAAAGGCGATTGCCTGGTTCAATCAGCTTCCGATCGATCCCGTCGAGCTATCACTGTTGGGTTTTTCCTCCGTCTACCACCTCCTCCACCTCCTTGCCTCTGACGCAGACTATATCGCGTCCTCCGATTCTTCCTCCCCCTCCGCTGGCGCATCTGACGCCACCTCCTCCGCAGACGATGAAGCCGAGGAAAAGCCTCGCCCAGCCCGCAAACTCTCCGTTTGTCCACGTGACATCCCCAACATCGGCCGAGTATCCGCAGAGCTAGTCTACTGGGCCCGTCATGCCTACAACCCTGCGTTCTACGGCTTCTCATCCACCCTTGTCACCGTCATAGTCGATTCCTGCACAGCAATCTGCCAGAATGCTGGTCTCAACATCGATGACTTTTTGCACGCCACATCCGATAAGGCTCTCTCTAAGAAGCGCCGCTCTCGTCGGCGCAGAGGAGAGTCTCAATCTTCCCAAAGCGACGCCGATCAAGATATGGTCGACTCGCCTGTCTACCAACCGCAGCTTCGCCGCGAGCGGTCTGCTAGCAACGACACGGGCTATGGCAGTCTTTCCCTCGAAGAGGATAGCAAGGCGTTTACCCGTGCCCCTGTCAATGTGCCCGAAATTGCGATTTAAAGTACTGTGATGAAGAACAATCACTTTCACGCAGTTTAATAATGAAACCGGCGTTTATGGGGTTTTGTATTTCTATGGCCAGAACTCACAGGTTATCCTGCTGGAAGAGGGGGCAAAAGGTATTACTGGCGCATTTACACGGGATTTTCAAATAGAACCTTGGAATAACTGGATGTTACAAAGAGAATCAAACATGAATCAAGCGAAAGAAGTGATCCCGTAGTCCCGTTTGGGCCAACCTTAAAACGTAGCGACCCAAACCTCGTCCTCGGGTGCATCTCTCTTGCACTCCCATCGCAATGTCGATTTTCACCTTTCAACCAACAACACCTTGTCCACTCATCCAGGTCCGGATCATACCGGCTAGCATGCAGTAGCGCACAGACAGCTGACCTGTCTCAATGGCGCTGCCTCAGGGGGCCACCGGGCGCGTGCCGAAAGACACGAGCCGCCGATTACTTTTCCATCTCCCAGTCTCGACACAACATTCTACTAGTATATCGCCGTGGATCTCGAACTATGGCTCCGTTCAGGGTGATCATCGTCGGCGGCAGCGTCTCAGGCCTAGCACTGGCGAACATGCTGGAGCAATACGACATCGATTTCATCGTCTTGGAGAAACATGAAAGTATCGCTCCTCAACTCGGTGCAGGGTACGCCATGTTGCCTCATGGTGCTCGGATCCTCGATCAGCTGGGTTGTTACGATGCACTGGAGAAGTTGAGCGCACCTGTCGACACCATGGTTGGTTATGATGAGAACGCGGAGAGGGCTACCCGGGTTTCTAATATCGGGACGTTTTTGGAAGAAAGGTCAGATATTTTGTTACAGCATTAGCAAACATAACTTCTGTTGGCTCTAACTCTCTTACAGTCTGGGGTACAAGATGGGGTTCTTGGAGCGACAACAAGTTGTGAGGGGTCTTTTTGACAACTTGCGCAACAAATCGAAGACCCGCAATTCTTGTGGTGTTACGAGAATTCACTTGACGAAAGAAGGGGTTCAGGTCGAGACGAATGCCGGTGTCTTTGAAGGTGATATTGTTGTTGGCGCAGATGGTGTCCATAGCCATGTCCGTCGTGAGATGGAAGGCTTGGCATCCGCGGATGGCGACGACAGCCTCCATGACGGGCAAAAAGGTCAGCATCACGATCCCCTACGGAATCAATTTTCGCGCGATACCTTTGTTGACTCCGCGACAGACTTCGAGTGCTGCTACAGTGCTATATTTGGAACATCAGTGGCGCCCGAGGGGCTAATCGAGAACCAGGCTTTCAAAGGGTTCAAGTCCAATCGTAGCTATTTGTGCGGTTCGGTAAAAAACGGACAGTTTCACTGGATCGCGATGTTCAAGAACGACGAGAAGACCGAGGGGGCGCAGATTCCTCGCTATACACCTGACGATCGCGACCGGCTGGCCTCCCGCTATGCCAATGACATTATCCAGCCAGGGGTTCGCCTTGGTGATATATATCGGGATGCGATCAAGGTTACGTTGGTACCTTTAGAACAAGGTGTATTATCAAGATGTTTTTACAAGCGCATCGTTCTTCTTGGGGATTCATGGCACAAGGTTGATATTACCCTGCTCTCGGACTGGACCTCGGGACTCAGCTAACATTACCAGATCAACCCTATCACCGGACAGGGTGGTAATACTGCGATTGCTGGTGCTGCATATCTCACAGATGGGCTGAAGGACCTCCTCGACCGCGAGCGTAAGCCCACTGACGCGAGTCTCGAAAAGTTGTTTGGTGACTACCGGCAAAATCGAGGGCCCATCAGCAAGATATTGTCCGAGAATGCCCACTTCATACAGCGAATGGAGGCCCTGGAAACCCCGTTTCTCAGGTTTTTCCAATTGCATGTGATGAGATACTTGCCGCTCAAATATGTGAGGAACAAGCTGTTGACGGCTGTGAATACTGGTTCACTTCTCAAACGATTGCCTCCCCCTTCACGGAGTGGAACTGTTCCTGTCGGCGTTGATGCACAAAAAGAGCCATCAGTGTTATTCAATTATTCAATCGTGACTGGAATAGCGGCGTCGATTACAGTGGCTCTTTTAATCTATTTCTTTGCTTGATCTTGCTCGAGCTACTTTGGGTTTTCCCCCCAGGCCTTATCTCCTTACCCTGGCCAATCTTACAAAATGGGACATTCACCAGACCCGTCGTTTTCATTCAACTCTTGACAATGGCCCGCGTTTGCCCTCATCTGCTACCTAGGGAGCCGGGCGAAGCGACAACATCGTTCATACTACACAGCATCGCTCATACTACTGCAAGCTCCCGGCAGTCCGGTGGAGGATCTTGCCGTGTCTCTAGGCTGCCATGAAGTCTCGACCACCCATTCTGCTTCTGGAAATAGTAAAATACCTGTGCACTCGGGCTTCGCGACGCTTGACATGATCTAGACTGGCTCGGCATTCAGAGTCTTATGGAGCGGATGGCTCTGTACTATACCGTGAAACGCGTCCTGATCAGATTGCAACATACCCTCTTCGTTCGAGCAAAGATCTCGACTCACCCGGCCCTCAATTTTCAGACCGCTCTAGTGAAGGGGATTGGCTCCGTTGCGACTTGCCTGCTGTTTTAGGAATTCCTTCAGGTGGCGCGTGCGCGGGGTGCGTCCACAAGAATCGCCATAGCATGACCAGAAAGAAGGTCGTGAAGATCCTTGATGCCCAGATGAACGGTTCACACCTACGCCAGTCCATCAATCCATTCTTGCGCAAAACAGGAATAGCTATTCTATGTGATCTCATCGGCGCCGGCAGTTCTAACAGAAAGTGGAGATATCAACTACGCAGTCTTCTTTCATCAAATCACGAGAGCACGATAAAATGACAAATTATTCAGGGATTTCCTTTCGGATGCTGTTGCGTCACGTCTACTACGCTGGATCCACTTTGAAGTCCATTGTTCACAACGTTGCAGTTGCGTCCCAGTCGGCAAGGCCACGTTAGGCCTTTGATATGACATCGTCAGAACGACAGAGTTTCGATCTTCAGATCTGAACCTTGAACTCCATGAAGTCAAAGGGTAAGCCAAGCAATAATATTTTCTGTCTGTTGATGATCTCATGTGCCTTTCTTACCCCTTGTTGGACAATGGGTACTTTTTCCGGAGGCGGCTGTCAACATTCCAAAGCCTTCCGTTTTCGGACTGCCGACAACAACGGCGTCTAGGCCCCTTGCTTCTCGCTGCCCCATCTTTCCCCACGTCCGAAATGGTCGTAGTTGGCTATGGAAATACCCCCAGCTCTCCTCGATTGGGTCAGATCCTCCCTTATTGGGCCATTACAGGACAGGTCCCGGATATTAGGGTTGACACCCACTTGCCGTGCGCATCATCTTGTTCGTGGCTTTGCCTCTGGAGGATCCGCAATGATCTCTGGGTCACCCGATTCGGCGTTACACTCATGTGGGACATCGTGCTGTCTAAAACGTGACGATGCTTTCATTCGCCTCGGGCGTGATCAAACCCACATGCCCCCCCCAGGGGTCAATGACGGCATTTTTGTTTCTTCTGCCTGATCGACCTGATTCTGCGCCAGATATACAAGCTTTCCCTTTTTCTGCGTTCCTCCCATCTTTCTCGCCATAGGTCTGTGTCTGTGGTCCCCAGTCTTGCAGGAGTGGTAGGATACTCCATGCTCGTGTGGTCGACCGTCTTTATACACCCGATCCGCAGCTCAAGTTCTACCCCATTCGGATGGAAAAATGGGTGTTCAACTCAAAGGAGATGGTACAGGGCAACCTCCCATGAATCCCACCATTGGGGTCCCCTTATACGCCGTCGGAGGGCTCGTCGTTTTCTTGTTTGCCTGGCAAACCTTCATTCGGATCCAGAACCGCCAAAGGTCGAAGCAAGCGATAAAGGGGGTTGACCAGAGTCAGCTGTCAAGAACAAGTCGCATAGATGCTGCCTTCAAAAAGCACATACTCTATGCCCCCATTTGGGGGACCCGTCACAATCGGGAGTTTCGATGCTTCAGACTTCACATGGGCTCCATCCCGCTGAGATTGGAGATCATCTGTCTGTTGCTATATCTTGCCCTCAATCTTGTTTTCATCATCGTGACGGTTGACTGGTGGATCGACGACTACCCGAAGAAGATGTTCCAACTGAAGTATTCCGCGGGACACTTGGCTGTGATGAACACACCCGGCTTGGTTCTGGCCGCTGGGCGCAACAACCCTTTGGTGCAGCTTTTGGGTATTTCATTTGACACCTTTAACTTCATGCACCGATGGGTTGGACGAGTCATCGCGGCCAATGCAGTTGTTCACATGAGCGCTGTGCTAGCCAGTGTGGCTTATACGAGTAAGTAACTCAACAATGCCTTCAGGGGCAAAACCTAACAATGATTGCAGATGGGACAGAGTATGTGCTTTATGCTCTATGGCAACAGAGATTATACCTGTGCGGTCTTATAGTATGTGATCCACCCAACCTGTGCAGAGTGACAAGACTAACAATGCTCATCGCAGGCCATTCTAGGATTCCTGTTCATCGTTGTTCAGTCTTTGTCGCCGGCCCGACATGCGTTCTACGAACTATTCCTTCACTTACACATAGCTTTGGCATTGATGGCTTTCATCGCTCTCTGGTATCACCTCAAGAATCTACCCCAGCAGCACGTCCTTACAGGGACTCTGATCTTATGGGGACTGGACCGGGCAGGCCGAGTTGCCATTCTCCTCTGGAGAAATATCGGAAGAAAACCCACAACTGCTACCATCGAAGCTTTACCGGGATCAGTCGCCCGGGTCGATGTGGCAGTTTCTCGGGCATGGCGATTCCGCCCTGGGCAACACATGTATCTCTACATGCCCTGCTTGGGCCTGTGGACATCACATCCATTTACGGTGGCCTGGACATCAAAGCCCGGGGCACTAGCTCCAAGTGAAAAGCGTGGGTCAAGTGAGTCCCTGAAAGCACTCATCGGGGGATCAGAAACTACCACCATGTCGATACTGGTTAAAGGCCAAGATGGCTTCACCAAGAAGCTGATCCAGAAAGTGGAAGATTCCGCCGAAGGACAGATCAAAGCACTGGCATTAGCAGAGGGGCCGTTTGGTATGGATGTCTTTCCTCCTCCAAAATCCATTAACTAACACCAGAAAGGCGGTATCCACTCACTCGATTCATACGGTACATTGCTGCTGATTGCCGGTGGTATTGGCATCACTCACCCGATGTCATACCTGAACGAAGCCGTCAGTACTTTCACCGAGTCAAAAACAGCCACTCGCAAAATCCATCTTGTTTGGATTGTTCGCAATCTAGGTATTTCCCACCGATTATCTTACCCCGGATGAAAACTAACACAACCGATAGATCATCTCACTTGGATCCAGAAGTTCATGACTGAAATCCTAGGCCACGACTCACTGACCAGCCCCATCAATTCCAACGGTCATTCATATTTCCAATTCCCACGGCTTCTTCTGTCCATCAGCGTGCACGTTACCGCCCACAAAGACACTGTGGAGGAGTACATCCCCCAACCGGATACCCCGTGGATGGACTGTGCCCCACCCAGCGTGCCCGTGAATATCCACCATGGCAAACCTTGCATTCAGTCTTTACTCGAAAAGGAGAAGGCGGAGCAAATAGGTGCGATGGCGGTGAGCGTCTGTGGTCCTGGTGGCCTGGGCGACAGTGTGCGGGATGCCGTGCGGAACACGCAAGGCGAGAAGACTGTTGATTTATTTGAGGAGGCGTTCTCGTGGTGAATACTTCATATTATTTTTGTAATTAGGCTTGATGATTCAGGCGTTTTCTTTTCTATCATAAACTTTTGAATAGCCCTAACATTACAAGGCCGAACAAATATCATCCGTGAGGCAATTAAACATTTAACATATTTGCCACTTGAAGGAGCCACCTGCGCAGGTCCACGGTGGACACGAAGCTAGCAGCACTGCCTAGTTTTCACGAATGCTCACTAGGTATTTCAGGGGGCCTCAGAGAGATATGCTGCCCCGGTGATGGGCCCGTTTCCTTTGATATGCGAAATCGAGAGGGCACCTGTCGGCTTCGAACCCGATCCAAGGAACAACCGGGACGACAGCCGCACTATCGATGGCCTGATGGGAAATGCCAATGAGATCGGGACCCGAGCACTAGTGCAGCTAAAACATGGGGTATTACGGTCCAGCACGCTAAATTCGATACTTCAAACCGGGTGTGGCGGTCACTATGGCCAGTCTGTGGGGTATATGACTTGAGAGATAGGAAAAGTGCCTGGTATCTGATATAAGATAACTTGGGTTTTTTACGAGATTTGATCTATCGAATTGATAAACTGTTTTGTTCTTTGCTCTGAAATCAGAGTTTGTCCAGGTCCAGGTGTTGATGGGGATTGAGATTCTCCTGTCCGGTTTCCCAAAGTCTACCATACTGCCACACTGCACGATTCAAGGGATTATATTAGAAAATGGGATCTCCTGATACAGATCTATAAATTGAAGGGCTTGAAGAATAATTGATTCACTTTTCTTAAACTCGAATTTGTAAAGTGTATCTAGCGCTCTATACTGAGCCTCACGTGTATCATTTGAAGGTTCAACCCAGACCTGCCCAGTGCCTTACATACCTATATGCCTCGGGCATGTTCCCGATATCTATGCGTAGTCTCATATGTTGGATTGAGTGGAATGACCCAGCAACCTGTGCACTGTCATCGCCCCATGTTTCAGAGTACTCGAGTAAATCGCGCGCAGTATATCTCGCATGGCCTGACATGGAACCGCCCCCGATCAGGCACCTTGAAGAGGCGTACAAATGTCTAACACCAGGGCGCTCGGGCTTTTATTTCGGGAGGTTTACCGTCACCTTTGCTTCACTTGATTGGTGACTGGGCCAGGTCGAGCATTTAGACCAACTCCCAGACCCCAATAGCGACCCCTTTGGTCTAGCTCGCGAATTCAACCGATGTATATCGGAAGGGCAAGCGAGATGGAGCTGGACAGAATGTATACATATATCTGGTGTGTCTGTTGAGCATCGCGAGGTTCGAGTGATGGGTTTGCGGCCATTGCTTGACGCAGCACTCCCGCCTGGATTCCGTTCACCTGCAGGAGTGATATACATACGAATGCACCGAGTATTCTGGAAGTCTGTACCGATGAAACTGGCCAAGCGGGGGAAGGTTCAGTCGATAAGGTGGCCACCCTACCCAATGACAACAGAACGGCTACCCCAGATCCTCCAGTCAAAGGCTTTCCCCGCCTCTTGCTGCTCCAATGGCTTATCTTCCTGTGGCTTGTAGAGGGGAAGTATGACACTTGATCGGCCTACCGCCCGAGTACTATCAGTAGAACGGTGAATTAGTTTAAAAGGGGCCAAGTTGCCCAACACACCGAGTCTCATCCATTATAACAAACCAATTACCCCGTAAATATGACAGCGGAGAAGAAGGAGTCAAACAAATTGACACCTGTGAATTCGCAGGAAGGTCCAGTTGAAGGACTTCAAATCACCCATGATGCGGTCTTCGGTGAAATATCAGAAGATGGTCCTAACTATCGCAATGTCTGCCTTTGAGTATCATCGGTATTATCGTTGACTGACATGTTCACAGGTTGGATGGATTGGCACAGTTGCTCTGATGACGAAGAGTATGATCGGTATCGGAGTGCTGTCTATTCCAATCTCCTTTGATACCCTGGGCATCGTGCCCGGAGTCATCATCCTAATCACCATGGCTACTATCACAACCTGGTCAGACTATATTGTTGGCGTATTCAAGCTGCGACACCCCGAGGTCTATAGTATCGACGATGCAGGATATCTGATGTTTGGCCGTCCAGGCCGAATCATATTTGGAGGCGCATTTGTTCTCTGTAAGTCCCACGCTGAGTTGCAGGATCTTCCCATTCAAGACTAACAAACGGGAAGATTGGATCTTCGTCGCTGGATCTGGTATGCTGGGCATATCAATCTCTTTCAATGCCATGTCCAGCCACGGTGCCTGCACAGCAGTCTTCGTTGCTGTTGCCGCTATCATTGGCTTCTCACTTGGAAGCATCCAAACATTAGCGAAGATCAGTGCGATAGCCTGGGTTGGGCTAATTGGAATGCTCACTGCAAGTAAGTGATACTCGACTTTCCCCTTTCCAGAAATTAACGACACTCGCTGTTAGTTTTCATGGTCACTATCGCCGTTGCTGTCCAAGACCGACCGTCCTCCGCGCCACAAGACGCTGTCTGGGTCCCCGACTACAAGATAGTAGGTAATCCCTCGTTCACGAAAGCCATTACCGCGGTATCGACTCTCGTCATGGCATATGCTGGAACACCGGGTTTCTTCCCTATCGTCTCTGAAATGCGCGACCCCACCAAATACACCCGAGCGCTGCTCTGCTGCCAGACCATAGTCACCGTGACGTATCTCATTGTTGGCATCGTGGTTTACATTTACTGTGGATCATATGTTGCCTCACCGGCCTTGGGATCTGCTGGTCCGCTCGTGAAGAAAGTGAGCTATGGCTTCGCTCTTCCGGGACTAATGGTGACTACTCTACTGGTCATCCACGTACGTGTATTCACCTACATCAATAACGGCGGGACTCTGCTAATCAAATGATAGATCTCGGCTAAGTATGTTTTCGTTCGCATCCTCCATGGATCCAGGCACCTGACTACGAATACTCTGATCCACTGGGCTACATGGCTTGGTTGCACTGCAGCAATCACTGCCATTGCGTATATTATCGCTAGCAGTATCCCGGTCTTCAATGATTTGGTCTCGCTCGTCGGGGCTTTGCTGGGTACTCTCATGTCATTCCAACCCATGGGCTGTATGTGGCTTTATGACAACTGGGCTAAGGGCAAAACTGAGAAGTCAATCAAGTGGATGCTTATGGTTGGGTTCAGTTGTTTTGTGGTTTTGTCTGGAACATTCCTGATGGTTGCCGGTACCTATGGCTCTGCGGTCAGCATCAAGGAGAGTTATGCGGCATCCGGCGGATCGTCAGCGTGGTCGTGCACCGATAACTCGAACTCTTGAGCGAAGAGTCCGAGAATTTTGTCTCGTTGAAGTTTGCTCAGATCAGATAAGCTGCTCCTTGGTCAACTGGTCGAATTGGATCGTGTCTTGAAGCGTTTTTTTTATATTTCCCACAATTTCAGATGCTTAAAACATATGCTAGCCTTCTCTAACAGGCTATGATCACCGACGGAGATCAACAAGGCAAAAAAGAGAAAACAAAGAATATCGGATGATTCGGAAGTGAGTTACTTGGTGCTGGACCAGTTGACGGAGCAATGAGTTTAGAATATAAGACCTTACCTATTTGGGATTAGTGTGTGTGCCAGGCCCGATCGGGAATAGCGTACCATCCATGGATTTTTCGCGAACTATGAACAGTTCGACTACAAGAACAAAACCCATGTCGCAGATGAGAGAGCGTATGCAGGTTCCGAGATCTCGACGAAGCGAGAGGAACCCCAGTGAATTCAGCAAATCTACCAACTAAATGACTCTTCAACAAATGTCAACGTTACAGATGGGTAGCTCTTGTTTAGTTTCGCAACAAGAACACGCACTTCATCCGCCATTCTAGGAGGGCCGCTCACAACAACACTAAGCTCGCGCCCGGTGAAGGTCGCCACCTCCTCTTCCAGCAACTGGGGAATGTTCATGCGTTGGCTATGAAAGACTTCGACATTCAACCGCTCGAACCCAGAGTTCCCAAGTGACTCTTGGACTGAATGGACAAGTGCGGTACTCCGAACCGCCCACAGTAGTTTGTGATATCCCCTGTGACCCAGCAACATGGGCGTCAGGGCAGAAACACCAACCCCGCCGGCGATTGCCAGGATATTTGGTGCATGGGCGGATTCCTTTTCTGGAATCGAAGTTGGATGGTACGCGGACTCGACGAGGACGGGCAGATTTGCCCTTTCTCGGAGATGTCGAGTAATGCCGGCTTCGGTTCGAATGTAGATGAGCAACCTCGAGCGAACATGTGACATGTCCTGTTTCTGGACACGACCTGCTTTTGATTCCGAAGTTTCCCCGGTTGCAGTGACGTTGACTCTGTTATTTTGATCCTTCTCTTCAACCAAGCAATCCTGTGAATCTGTCACGCCGGTAATATCAGTATCTTGCTGAAAATCAGTCATGACAGAGAAAGGGTGATTCTCCCAAAAGCGCCAAGTCAGAGTTGGGAAGTACAAGTAAACATGTCCCACGGCTGTCGTATGTGGAATCTCCAGCTTGATATAATCATCGTCGACGACAGAAACATGAGCCCGTAGAATACCGTTCCGAAAAATTCGAAAAATTCGAAACACACGCTCAAAGGCCCAGATTGCAATGGCAATATATATCCACGTCAGGTAGCCCCACTGATAGTTGAATCTGTAAAAGCTGTGCATGAAGCATGCGATCAAAACGAGAATAGAGAGAGATATATGCCAAGCCAAAAATAGCTCATAGGATCGTCTTCGAATGTGGAGTGCCGATGTGGGGAGCAGAATAACCAAGGAGAGAACTGCAATGATGCCCCAGTACCAAAATGATAATTTGCTCTTGACTGAGAATGTACCGTCTGCTCTGCAAATATGCAGATATATAGATGCATGGAGACCTGCCTCAATTGTGCAGATGGCAGCAACCCATCGGTGGAGCAGAAGGAAAGTAGAGTGAGACCAGTCGGTCAACCAGAGCAGCAAATTGTTGCGACCCGAGTATAGGAACAAGATCGGGACGTTGGCGAAGGAGAGAATTGCAGCACGGTTGCTCAAATAGGAAGCGATCTCGATGGATTCGGAGGCGTACCAGGCGCTAGGATGAGCAGACTTATACCCAACAGCACATAGAATGACATTTATCATGATCAAGTATGCAATAAATAATGCTTGCCCTCTGGTGGGCATGATGAAACTGTTGAAGAATGGCACATTGTGTCGGTTGCCAATGAGTAGAGGGTCAATGACAAGTGCATGGAATCGGGCATTCCATCTGGCGGGAAATGGGAGAAACCTTCCCATCGAGAGAAGAATGGGGATCAATGTACTACTCAGGATGAGGACCACCCTGTGCTCCAGGTCAATCGGTTTGCAATGAAAAAGGGAATGTGGAAGGCTTACCCGAATGTTGCGTGTGATTTCTCAACATGCTCGAAAGTTTCCATAGTGTTGTATTCCAGCTTGTACACGATCTCGGATACAAGGGATGTCGTTTTCAAAAGCTCGGTCGAATTTATTGTGATATTCGGGGTGAACCCAATGCTCCCAAGCGCTTCTTGGTATGATTCCTTCGGCGATGGCTGAACAGGGTCGCTACCAACAGCATTCAGTTCCCAGTATCTTTGTAAAGTAGAATTCTTCTCTTGATGACAATGAATATAGATGCAATAAGCCAGGGTTTGCAGAAATGCATCATTTTCGGCGTAGCATTTGGCATCGGGAATGGTTTGAATCTCTTCGGAGCTGTCAATGCGAGCCATCTCGTGTCCAACATCGGATGAGCTGATTGAACAATTTAAAGAATTTGTGATTGATGACCGACAAGCGAAAGCACAGGTCGGCTGGTACATAGAGATCCCGTAGCCGACGAGCCCATGGCCTGGTCTCCCATCGGCCGGCCTTCCTATTGCCCCCTCTGATGAGACCCCAGGAGCGAGTCCCAACATGAAGGTCACAGCTGCAAGAGTCCTGCGCTGCATTCTGGATTGGAGGTAGATTCTTCTGAGCCAGGGTGCTCAAGGTGGCCTTTTGCGCCGAATCCTATGCCGAAGAAAAGTGGTATTCGAAGCAGTTGACGGTGAATGCGGGAGGCCCGAACGATCATCGCATCGAGTGAAGACTGGCGTTGGTGATTAAATATCTTCGAGCTGTTCAGAATTCTAGCCAGAATTACTGAAAACATACTCCACCGACCTAGAGTCCTCTCCAAATGGGGAGGTGATACCCTGTAACCAAGTCATCGAAGGAAAGCTGAAACCGGAGTGAGTGAAATTGAGCACATTAAGTATCTACCCATCGAATTGACACTGGCAGTGGGTCTCATGGCGAGGGAAAAGAACACACAGGGCGCTCTTCTTCACATACTCAACCGTGTACTAGTATGTTGACTGGATTTGGGCCTATGCCAAAACATCCGTGATAGGCTGATACGGCAGGTTGGGATTTGAGTCTCTCGCGCACAGAGCTCGAGCCGTCGCTTTCCCAGAAGATAGGCCCGAAGAATGCGGAGTCGGCGAACAATATGAAGTCGCCGAAGTGCATGGAGAGTCCCCGGGGATTGTGGGTCACCGCAGAATGTGGGGCCGGAGGATGAGAGGTGCAAGATATTTTTTTGCCTGTCTCTTAGATAGTTAGAGGATTCTGGTGTGTTGGTAATATCATCGAGTATCTGGACCATCTGAAAATCGCTTACAAAATACGTATGAAAGCTCTACTGTAGAAGAATTCATCATAGCAAAAAAAAAAAAAAAAAAAAAAAAAAAAAGGAATTCTCGGGGACTATCCAATGGTGGACTTGGGCTGCAAGATACAGAGATTGACTCAAGGGGCAGAGGGGGAAGGGTTCAATTCACTACCTGGATCCGACGACTCAAAGACTGTCACGTTCGGCATTTGTGGGCCAAACTCCAGGTCCAGCATTGTTGAATTGGAGCAGACCCTGGCCCAGTCCCTGATTTGGAACATCCTTTCAATATGTGTCTCATATCCGCAAATTGCCAAAGAGTGGGATGCCCGCGGGGCCGCCATACTCGCCAATTTCCCCGAACCATGGCATACTCAATGGTTTGATGGAGCTATGACCCGCATTGCTTTGGATTGAGATGGCAACGACAGGCAGTGGCAGTGCAGGCCACTGGATGCAAAGAAGGAAGAAAGAAGACTGCACGCAGGGTCCCTTGGCATCTGGAGCAAGAAGGAAGAGAGAGAGAGAGCTCTAGGCCGAGGGCGAGAGAGAGAGGACTGGGAACGTGCCCCTGAGGTCATTAACAGAATCGCCAGTCTGACAGACAGAAAGCGCAATCTATGTATGAAAGGGTAATTCTGCAGCTCTGGGTTGGCTGAGAAGCACTTTGCGAGATCTGTTCATTGCGCCACGATTGTCTGGATCTTAGATCTCCATCGGGTCAATGAGTTCTAACAAGGTTGCACATAGCGCATGGAATTCATCCTCCGTGAAAGTGGTGCAAATGCCGTCCGTTTCGTTAGTGAAGTGAGAACCCCGGATGAGCTGCATAGTGCTTTGCAGGCTGGGGATGGTATCCAATTGAGCTATGATTCTTCCCAGGACAAGGCATGGACTGACATCAATCGCATAACACGAGATCTCTGCGTAAATTTCGCGGACATTGTGGATTTACTTGCAGATTGTGTTGTAATAGAGAGGCTTTTGGCGGGAAAGAAGAAAGGAAGGAAGCGGCTAGCATGCGGGCCGAGATGCGTGTGCGAGATGGTCTGGATTTCAGACCTCCATGGGGTCAATGAATTCCAACAGGGTTGAGCATAGCTCGTGGAATTCATTCTCTGTAAATTCGGTGCAAGTACCGTCTGTTTGGTTGGTAAAGCGAGAACTCCTGATATGCCGCATTGTGTTTTGAAGATTGGGAATAGTGTCTAATTGAGCCATTATTCTTCCTAGCACAAGGCATGGGCTGATTTCAATCCCATGGAACTAGATCTCTGCGTAGTATTCGCGGATAATTTGGATATGATCACGGGTTGTGTTGAAATCAGCCCGCTGTAGTTCCATGAGTGTATTGATTAAACCCATCAGAGCATGTTGGCCATAGGGACGGAATTCCATCCTGAGCTCACTCATGAGCACGTCGGCGAAGTAGCGATCTGTGTCATCCCCTCGCTGGATTATGCGCTCGACAAGACTGGGTTCGATGGAACTCTCCAACCAGAGCCGCACCCGTGCCGATAGTGGGACCCAGTCTCCCCGGGTGGTAGAGCCTCACCCAAGACGTGGTGACTCCGTTTCTACCAAGTCCTGCAGGACAAGATCCTGAAGGGCGGTGAGGATGGCTTGATGCCAGCCTCACAGTTATCATCGCCTTCGCGAAGGGGAGGTACAATTGGATGGAGATTAAGGATGGGCAATGTCGACCATCCCACATGCTGACTGGAAGTTGGGGACCCAGCCCTGCCATCTTCCAGTTCGTCGATCAAAGTGATGGTAAGTAGCTCGCCATTCTGAGCAGGGGGAGCAGGGGCAGAGCTGGGATAGCCGGAGGATGTGTCGGCCATTCTTGGACGGATCCCGTATGGGGTGTTTGGATGGCTTCAGTTGGAGAGATAAATCTGATGTGCCGTAGAAGACAGTATGTAGACCGGATGGTGAGAAGTGATAGCCTCGATGACTGTTGACGGTCAGAAGAAGGGAGGCAATTCATCAAATTCCGGTATCACTCACTAGCAGTTTCAACCTTTTGAGAAAGAGTGATATACCCTTGGCATAATATTGTGGGAGAGAGTGAGAGTAGGAGAGAAGTGAAAGTGAATGAGAGGAGAAGAGATAGAGTAGGAAAGAGGGAGGGAGCTAGCAAAATTCCAGGTATCGAAGTAACCCGTCGTCCAGAACCACCTTGACGCACCTGGCACACCACTTGAGTCGCCCACGCCCGGTATTTCTCTGACTTACGCAACTGCAATATCGACCAGCATCCTCATTACCTACCCATCTCCGGCGTAACTAATGGCCCGAGCGATCTGACACCAAGAAGCAGGATGCCCCAGTGGCCACTGGAGACTCACCGAGGCTGCTTTTCGCGACTACAATAACACTACATATAGGTAATTTGGGATGAGCATCCACACCTGATCAGACGTCTGACGGACTGATGCACAACTTCAATATTATCAACAACCGAAACGGCTTGACTGCGAAACGACTTCCCTACGAAACGCCTTTAGCCCTGGGGGGGGGGGGGGGCTCACCGATGAGAAGACGTGCCCGCCGATCAAGCATGCCTTATACCCCGACCTGCGATATCCAGAACAACTGAAAAGCTGGCTTTTTATCCCCTTTTCATCACTCCGTGCTAGACAATGAATGCGAGAGTCAGGATGAAGCGCAATTTTCATTGATTTATCAAAGCAACAAGGGAGAAACGAGGCCGAGAAGGTCTGGCAAGCGTTCATGACCTCGGGACAAAGGTGGAATTATTAATCGGAAATTGACGGGCACTTTCGAACAATGATCTACCAGCTTGATTCAATCGTTAGAGCCAACTCGGCTCATGGTGTTGAGGATATGTGATTGGTCGGCTAGTTTCGAGGCGACCCTGCGGCGAGCAATACGCAGAACCCAGGACGAAAAGAGTTTTGAGGCTTCGCCATGGATGCTGATAGACAGAACCTATTTTCGTGCTCCCAGTGCGCTGTTGCGTGCCTCTTTGCTCAGTTCACTGTTTTCCCTGAGAAGGGGAGAATATCATAACAAAAGCCATCACTATGCTTTTCCCTGTGACTTTGTATCTGTCGTTGAAAAGCAGTTGCATATTTTATTCAAGTTGACACTCCGAAATGCAATGGCTATCGCTCGAGTCCGCAACCGATTTATGCTCTGCAAGTAGGCTGCAACTCTCCCCACTTTCTTCGCAATTTGCCTGAAGGTCCTGCGCATCATATGGAAATCTCTCGGAGATTCGCTTCCTCGCATGGTTTTCTCCAAGTCGATATGAGAATCGCGCTATACTGACAATCCATCGGAATGTGTGTAACAACCTGGTCCGAGGTCAGTGTCAACGATTGTTTATGATCAGATCCAGTAACAGAACCAAAATAGAAGGATTCTTGGACTTGAGACTCACAGTAAGAAAATAGAAATGACAAACGATAATTGCGAGACTACACAAGCTGTCCTTGCCGGAGCTTCAACGACCCTGCATGACTTCCTCAAATACCAAGGATGAGGGCTCAAATGGTCCGAGTCGGAGTAGTCACTAGACAGCTGATTCAAGACAGACAAATACCACAAGACTGCGAGCAGAAAATCATAGAACATCATGATGAGCTCCATCTTGTGATTTAAATAAAAGAGCACCCCTCTCGCTAAGCATATCGCAATCGCAAGAATCGCAGTCGCAAGATTGGCGTCCGTTGATCTAATGTGTAAAGGTCAGCGGTGCATTTCCGTTCTTCCGTCGGGGTTCGAACCGTTGTGTCCAGATCCAGGGAATCTCAGGCGGTTCCTGGTGATTGGCATAGAAGTATATCCGCTGCTCTGGGTCGGAATTCCACCCCTCAGTGCCGCCTGTTGCCCAAAGTAGACTTCGATATCGATCGGGATAGGCACTGAGAAAGAGGGCGAAAATGAGGAGCTTGATGCTGAGCTCAACCACGAATGTTGCCCTCTGGAAGCAGGTTCCTGCTCTATCCATCATTTTCACTTTCCTTTGCCCAAGGTACGCTCGGGGGAGTTTCAGGATTCGTATACTCGACAGAGAAATGAATTTCTCAATGGTGGAGATGCCCGCATCCCGATGTTGTTTACAGCATCAGTGATCTGGGTTGTCGGGTCGCGGTGTGAGTGATATGGCGCCCGGATGGCATTATAGCTACAGGTTTGAGTGTGAGATGTGCAATGCAAGGCGAATTATATTAGGACGCTAGGGCCTCATCCTTCCGTGTCTGTGCACGAAGCAGTCTTGAGCAAATATGCGATCGTTCCAAATCAACGTCGAACCCATCCTATCTTGAAGTGGTGAAATGTTTGCATTGAGCACAAGTTCAACGGGGCGGAAAGGCAACAAGTTACCTAGAATGTCTCAAGTTGTCTGTAAATCACGGCAGCATTGACATTTTGAGAGTCGCAACCCCAGGGGAAGTGCTGCCTGAGGCAGCAAGCTAGGATATAAGCCCTCAAATCCACTCACGCCCGGCGTCTGGGCAATGTGATATAAGCCCCGAACATGATCGTGAATTTATATTGTTTCCCCTTAAGCCTCTGCAAGACTCGAATTTTGGAACGACTGCGTGACTGTTGTCTACCAACTTGTGAGCCTCGTATGGTTTGAGGCTGGAGGACTCTCAGATGCATGTTAGATCTAAGATCTGGAAATTAACGTCCCAGGAGCTTGGTGATGTCAAACTTGGAATGAGGGCCTCCATCAGGAAAAGGTGGGCCGATGCAGGTACCTTCGTGTCTTTCCAATCTCCGAGGGACTACTACTACCAATTGCTTAATCTAAATGGCCTTGAAATGTTCTAAATAAAATCAGAGGACAGATCTTAGTAGCAGTATAGGTTACAGGGTCCAGGCCTTCAAAATGATCAGTGGTTATCCCGCTGTGTATCACGATTCGGCGCCTCGTAATTCAGGGATCAAGATTCCTAATCGGGTTAGAGAGGCGTGGTAGGAGGCTGGAGGGATGTGGAAAGATGAAACCTCTATCCAAACAGCCACAACTTCCAACCCCGCCATGCAATCAAGACACGAAACACAACCCGACAATGTCGACACAGTCCACAACAACACCCATAAACGGCGGGCACTATGCATCTAGGTCCGCCGATACAGCTTCTGAAGAAGAGCAGGTCTATATATGCTACGGTTGCACGGAACTCCTCAAATACACCACACGGCACTACTGGAAAGAGATCTTCCCAAGAACTGCAACGTGTATAGCCTGTGAACATGATCAACGCGGAGGCTACCTTGTGAGTATGAAACGAATGTCTTAATACGCCACATTACTGATCAATATCCAGATGGGTGCACATAGTAGAGACCATGTCATTTCCCACCGGGACTGGCTAATGAAGGAAGCCTTCCGCGAATTAAGCGAAGTAGCTGTCCAAAGGGTAGAGCAGAGCGAGGCTATACACGTGCCCAGGTGACTTGATTTATGGTGAATCGATGTCTCCACTGCGTGGCATTTCAGTGGGAGGATTGACAGGCCTGTCATCCTTTTACCCTCTTGCGCACGTTTGAGCAAGTTAACTACCCAAAATGTATGTCTTATAAGAGATATCAACAGTCCATTCCTCTACACCAAGGCGCTTGGGCTCTCTAGTGCTCACGTTTTCCAAATTTACATCCTATTTATGCTGGAGTAATTGGTTAAGCGATTTCCTATCTATCCTATGGCGTGGTATCGCGTTTTGTAAACCGTGAAGGGGCTAGCCCGGATATTCAGCCATCGAGGATATTTTGTCAGTATGGAAGGGTTATTGATATTGTCAGATTGATGGGCCCGTGCTGCACTTGGTCCTGATCTTGTTAATATTGCCTTGTTCGTGGGTAGTTCAAGTCTTTTTGACTTTCCACTCGCGTCCTCACGTTGGAAAGTAATCTGACGATCTGAAATTCTTCTTTCTCTTTGTCCTTGCCTTTTCCCCTTCTCCGATCTTTTCAAGGTCTTCATTCTACGCAATGGGTGGGAATGGACTCGGTCCTACTACTGCACACGTCCTCGAGGCAAACACGCCTACTCCGGCCAATGAAACCATCGAAGAAGGCAAACCCTCGCGCACGAGCAATGAATCAGAGATTCCTTCATCTAAGGTCAGCCTAGAGCAACGAAATGAGAGGGAAATCGCGGCGCATCCAAGCGAAATCACCCGGAATGCCCAAAACGGAGTGCAAAAGGCAGAGGCGACAGCCCTCGTTTGGTCAAAGAAGGCGGTTTATGCTATTTATGCATGGTTAGTACTACTCCTACAAACTCCCATCAATAGAACGGATGGAATTATTAACATGTTCTCCGGTTCTGCGGAACGCTAGGATCTGGATGTGTTACTTCATCCTCTCTATGCAATCCTCCATCAGCGCCAACATGATATACTACGCCTATGCCGATTTTGAATCAGCCCCTCAGATATCCCAGGCATTTATCCTATCGACTATCATTGCAGGGATCATCGCACTTCCTATCGCCAAAATCCTCAATTTGTGGGGTCGCGCTGAAGGCTTTCTTTTGTTCTTGGGCCTTTTCCTCATAGGATTCATCGTGATAGCCTCATGTGATGGCCCAAATAGCTTTGCGGCCGGGTATACGCTCTATACAATTGGGAATAACTCCGTTACCTTTATATTGGGGATATTCGTCGCCGACGCGACAGGCCTACGGAATCGAGCATTCGCTACAGCATTCATCGGCACTCCGACTTTGTGTACCGCTTTCGCGGGTCCATTGGCTGCACAGGCTTTTTATACTCACTCGACGTGGAGATGGGCATATGGATGTTTTGCTATCATCATCTTCGTTGTATTCGTGCCCCTTGCACTCGTGCTCAAATTCTATGAGCGCAAGGCTGGAAAAATGGGGATTTTCGTCAAGACCAAAAGCGAATTAACGGTCCTGCAGTCAATTGTGCACTACTTCCATGAATTCGACTGCGTTGGAGGCTTCCTGCTCATAGCTGCCTTCATTCTCGTTTTGTTGCCCTTCAGCTTGGAGATTTATGGCTACGGTGGGTACTCATCGCCCACCTTTATCAGCATGGTCGTGATTGGTGTCCTTTTATTCCCTGTATTCGCGATATGGGAGAAACGCTTTGCAAGAACGCCTTTCATCAAGTGGGAGTTGTTCAAGAATCGTACCGTCGTCGGTGCCTGTGTTGTTTCCGCGGTGATCTTCTTCAACTACTTCACGTGGAACCAATACTACTATTACTATCTCCAGGTTGTCTATAACCTCGATACAGCAAAGACTGGATACATGACTCAAATCTACGGTGTTGGGTCTACCATCTGGGGCGTCGTCTTTGGCATTTGGATCCGGCAGACGAAACATTTCAAACACATTTGCCTTTTCTTCGGGGCTCCCCTGTTCATGCTGGGTGCAGGTCTCATGATCCACTTCAGAGGTGCCGACAGCAACATCGGGTATCTGATAATGTGCCAGATCTTCATTGCATTTGGGGGTGGGACTCTCGTCATCGGCGACGAGATGGCCGTCATGGCTGCCGCCGATCGTGAGGGAATCCCAATGATGATTGCCTTGATTAGCCTTGCTGGCAGTGTGGGGGGCTCTATTGGATACGCTGTTGCCGTCGCCATCTACTCGAATACTTTTCCTGAGGCTTTGTTGAGTGCACTCCCCGACGAGACAAAGGCCGAATACGCTACATTATATCTCGGTGGTGCTGCGGCTCAACTTGCTTATCCTCCTGGATCTGCGACTAGAGATGCCATCAACCATGCGTGGTCATATAGCCAGAAGTATGAATGCATCGCCGCTTGCGCTATTGTCATTCTTGCATTCCCTGCTGTCGCCGTGTGGAAGAACTACAATGTCGACAGGAAACAGGTTAAGGGGATTGTTATTTGAAGCTTCTTTGGTAGGGCTTTGACAAGAGCCCTGAGGGCGGCTGGGATGTTGAACAGCACAGGTCTAATAGACCATTTCTGTCATGGCCCACTTGCCAGTCCATAGTGCGACCGGTGGATGATTGAGTGCAGCTCGATATCGCCGCAGTCCGGCAACCAGGTCTGTATTGAAACAGAAAACAATCAATTCATAATATCAAATTTCCATGTCGATTGCAATCACAATTACACATCTCCGCTGGATTTCCCCTTTTCCCCCGTGTGTTGATCGACGTTCGTGGTTGAAGATAGGTACCTCTGGTAGAGGAAATCGAAGAACATCATAAACAAAGCCAGAATTCCACACCGAAGGAGAAAGTGGTCGGCTCCGAGGAACTCTACCACGTAGTTGGTGAGCAATATAGACACAACACCGATCACATAGCCCTTGGCAAAGACTCTCCACAGACTGGGGCGTTTGGGGGGAGGGGCTCCCCGCTCTTCGTCCATGTCGGGATGCTATCGTGAATCACTGTCTGTGAATTGGCGTTGGAATTTTATGGGAAATACCTAGTTACAACTTACCTTGAAGTGTTATACTTAGAATATGGCCAACGCAGAGTACCTCCCATCAGGTAGAGACTGGAGAATTGTTCAAGATTCTCACGGGGCGATCGGGTTGAAATTGTCCACGGGTGTTTTCTGGGGGCCAGGAATCCATAGATGCCTGAGATGATCCCCAGGGCATCCGGAGGTCATTTTCACTATTCCAAAAATCCGAACAGCGATGAGTATCGTGGATGTCGGAGTCACTTCACGGTACTCCGTGCGGGCCATTCAGTTAGATTCCCAAAGCCCTGCTGTGTACGGAGTACAACTTGGAAGCACTGTATACATCAGAAAAGACGATTTCACTTCCGGCTGCTAGGCATGCAAGGAGAATCAAACTTGATTGCCATTGGTGCTTTGCATCATTCGGCTGCATGCAAACGGGCATCCCCTGCAAGCCCCCGCGAGCCTCCGTGGCCTGCCGCGAACACTAGACCTGGTCAAAATGTAGGCTCAAGAGTAAATGGAAGGAAGGAAAATCAAAATATGCGATAAATTGCAAAACTCATGCTGGAAATCTAATGCGTAAAATGTCATTGGGCTCATGAAGGGGAAGAAGGTCATTGGCACGAGTCGCGGGTGAGACTCTCCATCTTGGACAAGGCGCGACCGATCAGATCCTTGACATCCTCTTGCCCAGGAAGACAAGCAGCCTGCGCATCGCGCAGACCCTGCTCCCAAACATCCCATCGTTCGCGCTCAAAGCCTCTCCAGTTCCGAGTCCAGAACATGTCGCCTGGTCGCCCATCGTATTTGTTGTATTGGCGACCGTTGACGACGTTCTCCCAGAGACGGTCTCCGGCGCAGATGAACCAGTAGCAGACGCCGAGTAAGCCAACTCCGGCGGGGAGTTGCTCAGACGGGATGCCCTCCTCGAATATCTGTCGAAGTGCACATAGTCCGATATGGGACTCGTCCATCCCATCACTGATGCACACCTGCGACGCGGATGTGTATCTTACAGTGGCGGCTTGTGTCGATTTGGCGAGGAAGATATTCAACTTCGCCCACCGGATTTGTTGTTCGGGGTCCATGTGCGGATCGCATAGATCTATGAATCGATCGGCATTAGCTTTGAACCACGTTCGATGAAGGGAGTCACGCACAATCCGCATCCCGCTCGAAGTCCGCCAGGATCCTCCGGGCGCAAGTAGTCAGGGAAGGGAGATGTGACCAAACCCAGCTCCCATTCTGTGTCTTGAGGACCAGCCCCGTTGTTGAGTCAACGGCGTTGTACATTTTCAACTCCTTCAAGAAAGCCACCAACGGACCATGCTGCGCCTGGTCGATCTGCATGGCCAATTCCAAGAGAGCCATAAATGTAACTTCATCGGCTTTGTCGATCGTCCCTCCTGGTCCGTTCCCTTCCAGTCGGTCCATGGTGGCTCCGATGACCCATTGCACGGCATCTTCGACGGCGACTTCGTCCTCCACCAGCCCCTTGAATAACTTGAATTCAGCAGTGTCCGCGAACCTTGATTTCAACATTTTCAACATTTTGAACGGGACTTTTGCATCGAAAGAAAGAAAAAAAGTCAAATGTCAGGGCTAGTGGGCCGCCATTAGCGTCAGCCATTGAGGCCTCTGCACCCGAGCACGTGTACCTGGACTGATCGTAGATCGTGAACTCCTGAAATCCTGCGATGAAATGCCAGATCTCATGTTTTAATCCTTGATGTATGTCAAATGGGTCTGCCAAGTGACAGGTGGATCGGCGGATCTTGGTTTTCTTGTTTTTGAGTCCCGTCGTCTTGCCGAGACTATGTGGGCTCCGTTTCGCATACTCCCCATGATCGCGACTTCGACCTCCAACGCAGGATTCGATGGCGAGGGAGTCCAATATCGTCCATGGATGACCCTGGAAGGACGCCGTCAGCAGTCAAGTGGCTTCAGGCACCAGGTACTGTGAGTAGCGTCATGATTACCTGGGCATTCACAGGGTCCACAGGTCAACGAAGTGTCGAGGTGATTGATTTCTGAATCCTCACGAGTCGGAAAAAAGAAGAGAGACAAGAGAAATCGCCCGTGTGCGACACTGCGTTCCTTCCGACTTGGGACTTCACATTGCCCCTCCTATCCACTCATCTCCTCTTCACTTTCGCAACATTCGCCATGGATCTCAACGAAGCCGCCTGGCTACCTGCCAAATGTGCGCCTCTCCGAGTCGAGCAAGCGTCATTCACTGCCCCATCCGCACACCAGATCGTCGTCAAGAATGCCGCCGTCGCCGTCAACCCGGTCGAGTGGTGCAAGCAACTGATGGGAGATATCCTCTTCAGTTTCATCAAATACCCATTCATCCTCGGCAATGACTGCGCCGGGACCGTTGCGCAAGTCGGCGATGAAGTCAGTCGCTTCAAAATCGGCGATCGCGTCCTCGCCCACGCCATCGGAATGGACCCAAATGTCAACAAGTCAGCCGAAGGGGCCTTTCAGAAGTTCACTGTCATCTGCGATAACATGGCCTCGGTGATTCCAGAGTGGATGTCCTTTGAGGAGGCTTGCGTGCTCCCTCTTGGCCTCTCAACCGCAGCCTGTGCTCTCTTCCAGCAGGACTTCCTCGCCCTCGACAAGCCGGATGTCTACAATCTCAGTACACTGGCTGCGCCGGATCGCCCTCGCGAAGTCGTCATTGTCTGGGGAGGATCCTCAAGTGTGGGAAGCAATGCGATCCAACTTGCCAAAGCGGCTGGATACGAGGTCATCGCCACTGCCTCTCCCAAGAACTTCGAGTACATCCACGAGCTGGGTGCGAATGAGGCATTCAACTACCGAAGCCAGACCGTCGTGAAGGATATCATCGAAGCCTTGGGCGACAAGAAGGTGGCTGGCGCCATTGCCATTGGAAACGGATCAGTCGAAGCCTGCATGGATATCCTGGCCCGCACCCGTGGCAAGAAATTCGTCGTTCAAGTCAGTTTCAAATTCCCGACCAAGATCCCATCCACCGGCCTTGAGTTTGTCTTCGCGATCGCGGGCTTATTGTGGTCCAATATTACCATCTTTCTCAAGTCGAAGATCACCGGCGTGGGCACCAAGATGGTATTCGGAAGTACCCTGGCTCACAATGAAGTGGGCAACTTGGTCTACCGTGACTTCTTACCTGGTGCTTTGGAGGAGAAGGAGTATCAAGCTGCGCCCAAGCCGATCATAGTGGGAAGTGGCTTGGAGAGTATCCAGGAGGCTCTGAACCGACACATGAACAGAGGTGCATCTGCTGCGAAGTATGTGGTCTCGATTTGACCGTCGTCTCAGAGCTACATTGGCAGATCGCATCATATGCTCATATCTGTCGCAATTGGGTGGGCCGCAGTGGTTTCTCCTTGGGATCGACAATGCCTTATCGCGTGTTAATGAGTGGACTCGAAAAGGAAGATATTTTAGTGTGAAAACCCCAATTCCATCCCCAAAGATTCCCCCTGTTCCATCACTACAAGTAAACCTCAATCTACCGCCAGTATGGACGACCCGTGGTAGCGCGTGGCAGATCTCTACTCGACGGCGTCCCCCTGCCTCACCCTCGAACTAAAGGACACAACTACAACCCCAAGCCTGAAACACTGAATAGAACTCGCGAACTCTTATCAAAACCTTCAATTTCAAAAGAGATTCATAATATCAAAAAAGAAAGACGCCTCCGACTGCTCAGCATCAGACACGACCGAACCCCCAAGCGGCGACAAATTGCACCATTTGTGCGAATGTTCCGATTCCAACAAGTCCAAATAATTCAAAGCCAAGTTATTTCCCCCCTGTAGAACCCGCAAAGCCTTTTTGAGTTCCTCTACTCGTTGCAGCTTATCCTCCGTTGAGGCACTATCGGGATGAGACTTGAGAAACTTTGCAGACAGATACAACAGCATTGGAGAGAACGGATGTGCCTATTCCTTGTGAGACACTCGGCGCGAGATGAAAGGGGGTGGGTAAGCAATACCTTGAAGAAGCTGGATCGTACAAGTGGTTTCGCAAGGGAAACTACCTCATACGCGGAGTAGAGTGGCACCAGTAACATCTGGTCGTCGATTTCTGCATTCAGTGCTTCCATGATATTGTAGAACCAGAGGACGGCGGAGTTGGCGAGCATGTTTGTGAATAGGCGCATTGGGTCGTGGAGTTCGGGCGAGGAGGCGGGTAGGGATAGGAGCATCAATCGCTGTTGGACCATTTGGTATAGACGGGCGTGCCGCTTCCAGAAAATAGATGACAGTGTTGAGGAGGGGTCGGTATCGGGTGTTATGCGGTGGAAGGTGACACTGTGCCAGCACAGGGTTGTCAGGACGATGGTTTCTGCGAATGTGGGCAGGATTTTGTTGCCCGAGTCCTCGATGGCATCATACAGGAACGTGGTCACTGATGGTCTGCCGTGTTGGAAGTCTCCCTCGCTGGCTGGAAGGTATGTGCAGAGCTGTGTTGGTTAGTATACGTTCATTGTGTCAAAGTAAGACATGGTGTCCACTTACTGCCTCCTCGTGCAGACTTAAGGGCCACTCATCTGTGATATTGAGGAATCGATCCAGACAGTACGCCAGCCAATAGGTGCGTCTTTTCTCTTCCGCCTCAACCCAAATGTCAGGAAGAGAAATTGCCACTCCAACCTCATTGAGCCGATCAATCTCATGCAGTTTGGCCAATTGGATAATCCGAAATGCTCGTCCTGCAGTCAGCCACGCCCGCCGGTATCCCATATACCGGAACTCATAATGCGTAATCAGAAGCCAAGCCTGAGCAGCTTGAAGGGTAGCCGCACTTGCGGCCTCGATGTCATTGTCGAGAGCTTCAAGTTTAGACCGTGCACGTCTGTAGAGAGATTCGCGCATGTGTTGCAGATGGGCCGAGGCTGCTGCTGCCATTGCCCACATTGCTAGCTGGAGACAGGCGTGGGAGTCAGGCTTGTTGCACCTGCGTGACCAGTAGAAGTAGCGAGCCTGGTGAAGCATGGGCGCGATGGGATGGACTCTGTCGAAGTATAATTGGTCGCTGAGCAGTGTTAGTTTGATGAGTCCTCATGCAGCTTTGGACGGGAAGTGATTCTCACAGATCTGCTTCGATCATATCTGATAGGTCATCTGGATCAGGCAAGGAATCCATTGTGATGGAGGATTCCTCGTAGGAGCTTGAGAGGGCCGCTGCTTCTGACATCGTAGTGCTGAAGAGATATTCCTGTGATGGACTCAGGATATGTGATATCTCTTCTATTTGGACACATCCTTCGCCTTTGCTCGTGTCTTCGGGCTTCGACTGATCGCAGTTGATGATACTCTCAAGGGTTGCTAACAATGTCAGAAATGAAATTGAGCATTTGACCACGACTTACCAATACGATTACGCAGCGCTTTCAAATGCCCTTTTTTGGGCCCCCGTGGCGAGCGAACTTGGTTCACATAGCACGCTGTGCCCGAGTCTTCGCATTGATTACACTGAGGGCGTCGCCTATCACATCGAAGCTTCTTCTTGCGACATTCCTCGCAAGCCTAGACCGTCAGTGAATATAGATCAGGAACTACAAGGTATTCTCACCAAGCCTGGTTGTTGCCGTGAGGCCGACATTGTGGGGACTGCACCAGATGTGGACTGCGAAGCTCACCTCGCAAAGAATAGAGTCCCGGCAGGAATAAGCTGCCATCCCTATTTATAAACTTTGGCTATGACCCTTGACATGAAGCCAGAGGTTGTGACCATCGGCAGTTATAGTTCGTTGAGGAACGCTCGACCGTTTCGGCTGAAAAGCCTGTTTCTGTCTTCTCCACGAGGCTACTCAAATTAGACGCTGTCTAGGCCTACCCAGTAGGCAATTGGGTTTGAAGCAGACCAGCGCCACTCATATTCACTTTCTAAGGGCGCAGTAGAGCCTCAAGACTTCCATAGGTATTGACTCCGCCCAATTCAAGTCGACCTTGCAGTCTTCTGTCAAGCCCGATCCTCATCACCTTAGAATGTAAACAAGTTGCCTTGTTTCTGAAATCGGGCTCTTGCTCCTTCAGTCTTAATCACAAGACCTGGGTGGCATGGAAGGGCCCGCTGGAAATGAGAAGGTACTCGGAAAGGTACCAAACGACCACCTAAAGGCTGTATCTTGGTTGCAGATGTGATCTATCGAGTCTGTGTAGATGAATAGCCGCATTTGTTAGCTGCTGAATGGAGAAGGTACTCCCACAGAAGCTTACCGTCAGTCGTGGGGTGTCGCCAGAATGCCGTATGCCGATTGAATTCGCGTCGCCATTGGCCGGCGCCAGATCCGCACGCGTAACGTGATTTGGAATGTCTCAAAGGGATCAGACAATTGAGACAGGCTGTCCAGTGTGATGGTCTCCTCGGCCAGGCGGAGAGGCACTGTCACACATTGCTCAGTGGTGACGGAGCAATCTGACTCGAACATGGGGTTTTGGTGAGTGTCCAGGTCCCCGGGTGGTGTTGGGGAACTTTGAACGTGTGGGTTTCCAACCTCCGGCGTGGGGGTACCTTGTCACCGTGTGTCTTCCGAGGTTATCTGTATGATTCCATGCCTCATTCAACTCCACCAAGCTAGTATATACATTGCTTTCATCAGTGACCGGTTACCGCTTCTTCCCAAACTTGGAAACTGGTGTTGATTCAAAATATATATTGCCATTAATATATTGACTTGGACCTACCAGTAGCCATAATCCAGTAAGAAAGATGACTCCGTATAACGTACCACTCGGACACAGCTGAGTCCCGAGGTCTAACTGTGTATGGGAACCTTGGAAGCCATCGTGGATGAAAGACCTGCATTTCCTCCCCGAGGCCCCAGGCCCCAGGCCCTTGAGAATCCGCACGAGATGGTTTTCTCTATCTTCCAATCGAACCGAGGAGGTTCTAGGCGTGACCATGCCAGGGGCACCGCTTTCGTACAAATTGAAGGACTAGATTGCGAAACGATCTCTGGACCTGGACAGAAGGTCGTAGCTGCCGTGGAGTTGCAACAAGCCAGGGCATCCAGCCCACGCTATAGATCCAACCCGACTCAACCGTCCTGTTTTCCCCGCAAGGCCACGCGAAGACGCTTCAATCCTGTCATAACCAACTGCATCTGCAGATAACCTTCCCTTGACAGATATGCTCTACACAAACCATGAAAACAAGCCTTCCACGCCAAGGTGGGCCTTGGCGATCTCAGCCATTTAAGCGTTTAGCCTCTCGAGATCGGCCTCGCATGACGCATTCCACCCATGCCGCTGGGCAGAGCACATGGTAACTCCACCGATTCCGTACCAATTCTGGGTAACTTGAGAGGCCACAGATAGCCCCAGGTCCGAATGGTCGCAGAAAAGTATTTGGAATTGGTAAGGTTTCGGTGTTCAAAAGCAGATGACCGATAGCATCCGCGGCCAGAAAGGAGTCGACGACCTCGGGAACAGATTTTTTCTTTATCTCGAATGCCCAGATCAGGACTTTCGAGGAAATCCCGTTGGCAAGTTGTCCACCCACGCGACTGGGTCCGGGCTGCGGTCAAGGGTCCACGGATACCATCAGTACCACACCTGGTTCGTCCGAGGCCGAATGCGGATATTGTACGGCGTACGGAGGCGGAGGACTTCGTAGTGGCGAACTTCCACGTTGCCTGCATGGTCGATTATCACATGTTAGCTGGGCTCGAGGACTGTTTGTGGGGTTTGAGATGGGAGATAATATTTTTATATGGAAATTCCATCGCTCTCCCTTTGTCTTTGTTCGGAATTCGATAGTTGGGATTTTGCGGATCAGAATAACCTCCGAGTACCCACGGTAGGTTACCACTAGTGCCGGGTCGTCCCGAAGTATAAGGAGTGGTTACCCAAAGCGGAACGGACTTGAAAGCAACCCCGATGATACTGTATATATTATATAGACACCTAGGTCATCAGCTGATCATTATATTGATTCATTTCCCACCTGAACTCACAAGTATCAAGAATGGCTCCAATCAACCAAGCGGCATGGCTGATGGCCCCAGACAAGGGCCCACTCGAGGTCAAACCAGCACCGTACACAAGGCCCGATGCTGGGCAGATGGTTCTGAAGAATGGCGCTATCGCCGTCAACCCAATTGACTGGGCGAAGCAATTCTGCGGCGAAAAGAAGTGGAAATGGATGACTTTCCCGTGGATTCTGGGCGAAGATGTCGCCGGCGAAGTCGTCGAGATAGGCGAAGGCATCACTCGCTTCAAAGTCGGAGATAGGGTCATCTCCCACGCAGTCGGCTTCTATGTCTTCGGTAATCGGCCTGAAGAAGGTACTTTCCAGCTGTACACGATCGTCCGCGAGAACATGACGGCTCCGATTCCTGATTCGCTTTCCTATGAGAAGGCATGCGTCATTCCACTGGCTTGCTCGGCGGCTTGTTGCGCCTTGTATCAGAAGACGTACCTGGAATTGCCGTACCCTACTTTCCCGCCGGCCCCGTTGAATGGGCAATATATTCTTATCACGGGTGGGGCCACTTCTGTGGGGTGTAATGCGATCCAGCTTGCGCGAGCGAGTGGATATAAGGTTGTCACGACGTGCTCGGAGCGGAATTTTCCTCTTGTCAAGAAGTTGGGTGCGCTGTATGCATTTGATTATGCCAGCCCTAGCTTGCAAGAAGATATCGTCGCCGTTCTGAAGGAGGTTGAGGTGGTTGGGGCTTTCGCTATTGGGCCGGGATCTGTTGAACTATCGATTGATGTCATGAGTCAGCTTGGGGATTCTTGTAAGAAGATCATTGCCAAAGCGAGCTTCCCATGGCCCAAGGAAGACCCTGTCGACGACGATGAGTATTGGGCGTATATGAAATGGGTCGATGGATGGAACGACAAGATCAGCGCGCTGGAAGGGAAGCATGGTATCACGACGCGATTTGTGGAGGGCGCAGAGCTTGGCCGTAATGAGCTTGGTAAGGTAATCTATGGAGGCTTTTTGCCTGGTGCTTTGGCTGGAGGCGGGTACGTTGCTGCGCCGGAGCCACAGGTGATTGGACAGGGGCTTCAACATGTCCAGGAAGCACTTGATATACATAAACGTGGTGTTAGTGCCAGGAAGGTGGTTGTGAGACTTGAGTAGCGAGGCCCATCGTTTGAGTATGCATTGCCGGATGGCAAATGACAATACAAACGCACATGTGCAATCAAAATATCTTACTTGAGACGGCAGATTAAACAACTGACAGGTATCGCATTAGTGAAAGCTAGGAGAGCTCAAGTACATTTTTTTTGGTGTTCACATTAAACATTAAGATTTTCCTCTGTCAGTGTCAGATTTCATAATTCATGGGCGTTGACTTGATCATAGTATGACCAGGAGGTCTCACCACCTCATAGCAATAGCAAACGAAAGAGCATTGACGCCAGGCAAGAGAGGAGATTTGAGGAGCTTTTCAGGCATGGAGCCATCTCCCCAAAAGGATTGAGAATCATGTTGGTAGAAAGTTCTCCCATCAATCGTAACAATCCGTGTAGTCGTTTTAAGCCGAACTACAAGGCCTTGGGGGCGTCCTCTGTGGTTTGAAGAGGGATACCCGACTCCTCCGTCTGAGGCTTATCCTTCTTAAAAGGCTTCCAGCCCATAAAGCAGGAAGCGGCGAAACCGGCAACGCCAAGACCGGCAAGGAAGTAGTAGACGTTAATGATGCTCTTCGAGTAAGCCATAATGACGCCGGGAAGTGCCTCCTTGGAGATGACCTGTCGGTAGTGCGTAGCACCGGCTTGAACGATGGTCTTTGGGTCGACACCAGGGGCATACTTCGGAAGGGCCTTAAGCAGACTCTGTGAGAAGATCACAGTACTGAGTTGCAAGAAGAGCGAGGCACCCATGTTCAGACAGAACACAAGATTCGCCATGGCAACAGACATCTGCGCGGGAGCCATAAGGTTCTGAACTGCCATCATGGGCTATATCTCGCAAAATTAGCGCGTAGGTTCAATAAGACACGGTGAGATCTCAAACATTGGAAAACTTACCACAGAGTTGCATGAACCAAGGCCAACACCCACGAGGATCTGGAAGCCAATACGCTTGGCAATGGAGTATGTTGGGGTAAGCATCGACAGAAGGCCATATCCGATACAAGCCAGGGCGCTGCCGAAAAGGACCGAAGGCAGGTAGTATCCGGTGCCCTGAACTATACGAGAGTTAGAATGTGTGAAATGAGAAGAAAAGGGGGGCTCTTACCGAGTCCACCAGTAACAAGCGCGAAAGCCACCTGGGGTAGAATGTTCGGCAAGAAGTAGACACCGCTGCGAATGGGCGAGTTTCCCATTACAGCTTGGAAGTAGATCGGCAGGTAGTAGTTTCCGGAAACTGCAGCCCCTGTCATAAAGAATGAACTTAGGCAGCTGGACCAGACAATGCGTTGACGAATGATGGGCAGCGGGAGCATAGCCCGGTCACCACGACGGTATTCCCATAGCACACACACAATAAACATTCCACCGAATCCGCAAAAGAGGCCGATGACAGTGGCGCTCTTCCATGGGTACTGGTTGCCACCATATTGAAGGGCGAGGAAGAACATGATTAAGGCCGGAGCGAACAGGACTAGTCCCAAGACATCGAGGGCCTCTCGCAAGTTCTTTCGAAGTGCGCTGCCCTTGGGCTTCTCAGTTCGATCTTGCATGGGAGTCAAGAGCATGAGGATTAAAACCACGCCACCGACTGGGAGATTCAGCCAGAAGCACCTGGGTTAATGATGTTAATACGCTGTAGAGAAGCTGAGCTGGGTTACATACCATCTCCATGTGACAAACTGGGTGAATGCTCCACCGACGATGGGACCACACGCGAGACCGAGTTGCGTAACTGGATATCACAAAGTTAGCTTGGATAAAGAAGGGTAGATTGACTCGATCAACCCACCTGACATCAAACCGCCAATGACACCGGGGGCCTTGGACTTGGGCAGGAACTCGGAAATCATGGTGAGACCTCCGTTGAGAAGGCCCGAAGATCCCAGACCGGCAACCGCGCGCGACACAATAAACATCTTGGAAGATTTGGACAGAGCACAGAGCAGAGATCCAAGCTCAAAAACCAAGAAGAAACAGATGTAAGTCCACTGAGAATGAGGTCAGTTGCCTGCACGGCGCACAGTTGATATACTTAGTGGGGAGGAACATTACCTTCAAAGGCAGGTTGGCGTAGAGCTTTCCGGTAAATGGCTGGAACGCAGCGCTGATGAGATCAATATTAGCAAGCCCTACAATGATTATGGGATAAAGAAAAATCGAAACTTACCTGGCGAGCTGATAAGCACTTCCATACCAACCCACGTCGAGAAGAGCATGGTATTCGTTAGTGATGTAAGGAACAGCCTGTGATGAGGGGACAGTTAGCATGGACTCGAAGTTGAGAAGCCGAAGGATCTCTTACAGTAGCCAGGATAGACGCATCCAACATAACAATAAAAGTGGCCAGGGCAATGGCAAGCAGAATAGCTGCCAGCTTCAAACCTTTCGGAAACGGGATTTCGACCACGTCGTCCTTGGGCTCCACCCGAGGAGGCTCCATTTTGATAAAACGTTAGGGGTAGCTCGAGTATTCGATGGAATGAGTTTTTCGAAGCTGGAGGAGAGAAGAGAGAAAGAGAAAGAGAGAAAGAGAAAGAGAAAGGAAGAGAGGCGATCGAGTGTAGGACTCGGGGGGGGGGAGCAAGCCCGGGATTAGTAGTCGAATCCCGGAGTTAAGCCGCCGAAGCCGATTTGGGAAGGGACGACTCGAACCAATTCTGCCACGCGTAGATTGTTCACTGTAGGGCAGGTGCATGTTGTCGGGCTACAAATGGGATCTGTGTCGACGCCATTCAACACTGCAAGGGGTCCCCACGGCTAATTATGAGTGAATGGAGTTGATTGATCGGCCTCGAGGATACGCTGCAGCTAACATTGTTCAATAGAAATCCTCTTGTCAATTGTGAACATCCATGTCTCGATTCATGGGATGTCGATTGTTTGCCAAGTCTATTGAGCACACACCCATGCCGAAACATGCCCAGGAGCTGACGGACTGACACCAAGTTACTGTGTAAATCGGTGTTGGAACGGGGTTGAGAATTCCGAAAGCCGATACCTAGGTATGTATGGGATTAACATCCGCGGATTTTGTGAGATGTACGTACCTAGGTACATTTCTGCACTCACCGGCCACGATTGTGGAACATCCCTCGGTGTAATATGATGCTACGGCGAAATTGGGCATTATAAAGGTAGGATTACATACCTCTCTCCGAGTATAGATAGCGGTATTGATCGTGAAGTCTACTTAATTCACTCCAAAATGGCAGTCCAACTCTTCAGAATACTCGAAGACATTGTGACCCTCATAGACATTCGTTTTCTTGTGATTTGGTGTCTCTTAGTGACCTCCCTGGCAGTGCTTTACCGTGCCTGGAATGACCCATTGTCTCGAGTCCCGGGTCCCTGGATCTCGAGGTGGACAGGGATACTTGACACATTCTACTATGTCCGAGGCTATCGACACGAATATGTGCACAGTCTTCATTTGAAATATGGTTGGCGTTCCAGGGCCACCCTTGGCCAAGCTTCCCATGAATTCGTCTAACACGAGGTTTTATTAGGTCCAATCGTGCGGTACTCCCCCGGACACGTCGATATTTCGGATATCGGGGCCGTGAATGTGATCCACAGGCTTGAGAAGGGCTACCTGAAGGCGAATTGGTACCTATCGCTGGCGCCGCCCGGTGTATGGACCCTCATGAATATCACCGACCCAAAGATGCACACCACATGGCGACGTTTGCTTGGGGGACCCTTCCAAGACAGCTACCTGCAAAAGTTAGAGCCCGTAATATGGAAGAAGATGGATCTTGCTTTGGGGAAGATGGAACAAGAACTGCAAACGCGTGGATGCATCGATGTGTTGAAATGGTGGATCTACATGGCCCTCGATATTGTCACCGAGATCAGTTACGGGACCAGCGTGGACATTCTGCGTGAGGAAGAGAAGAGGTACTATATCATCGAGTATCTGGAAGGACTCGGTCCCGTGCACGCGATCCGAACCACCATCCCCTCCGTCATCATGATTGCATCCCGGCTGCGGCTGCCGATCTTCAACAAACTGCTCAACGCGGGCCCTCGAGCGGCGATATGGGCGCAAGAGACCATCGAGGCATATAAGTTGTTGCTATCGGAGAAGGACCCCAAGCCTACACTGTTCACGCCGTTGTTCAATAAAGGGGACAAAGGATTCAAGGATGACCAGATTGCGAACCTGGCCGGCTCAAACATCACGGCTGGGAGCCATACCACTGCCACTGTCATGACGTATGCGGTATGGGCTATCTGCAAGCATCCAGAAGTCAGGGACAAGCTGGCTGCCGAGGTATCAACACTGCCAGAGGGCTTCAAGCACAATGATGTGCGTGCCTTGCCCTACTTGAACCGTGTCATCCGAGAATCTGTACGTCTGTATGCTGCAGTGCCATCAGTTTTACCACGCGCGGTTCCCAGTGAGGGTGCACAGTTCCTGGGATTCTTCATACCTGGCGGTTCGGTTGTTTCAACGCAGTGTTATAGTCTGCATCGAGTCAAGGAATACTTCAATGACCCATTAAAGTCTGGATCCAGTTGCCTCCCCCAGATTGGTGCTTATGTTCTCGCTCGCTGATCAAGAATGTAGGTTCGATCCAGATCGATGGATATCTCCGACGAAGGACATGGAGGAGGCGTATATGGGATTTGGGGCCGGTACACGATGTGAGAAATCCTCAATCAAAACGTTCGATGGCGGATTTTCTAACAACAATTCGATTATTAGCATGTGTCGGTATAAATCTGGCACATACCGAGCTCAGGCTGGGACTGTCACATTTCTTTCGCAAGTTTCCGACGGCTGTAGTTTCGGGGGACGAAGGAATGACCGATGGTGACATGCGGCAGCGAGCGTGGGTTTTCATGTCGCCAGTTGGTCACAGGTGCCTTGTAAATGTCCCCTGAGGGCTGATTCGGTGCTTGTCCTGTAGTTGGGAAAGGAGGTCCCATAGACAGGCTAGGATCGGTGGCATGTGTTCGCAACAAGGCAAAACATCACCTAGGGCTTGTTGTAAAGGGCGGCCCTGGGGCTGGCTTTATAGGAGCAAGGTGGCGTTGTTTGTCTGCTGATTGCTAGTTTGGGTAACCAAAGTCAAACGCTACGTGTTTGTATTGAGGCAAATGGCCTTAGATGTGCAGAATCCAGTACAAAGGGCCCCGGGGAGGGACAACAATTATTATGGGTACCAAATTGAACGTGTGTCGCTGTTTACCCCGAGAAAAACCGCAATCAACCCTCATGGGTTTAATATCATGTTTCTGTAACAGTGGAAGATAGATATGGCCAGGCTGCTACCTAGGTAGACCAAGCCCAAAGGCCGCTCATGGTCAGCTAGCCTCTACCCGATGAACTCGGTCACTCTTTTCCATTCCGGATGATTCTTCAGACCTTCCATATCGTCATGCCGCAAACAGACCAGAATGGGCAAATGCTGACCCTCGGAAGGCATGAAGTACACACAACCTGGGATAGGGGCCAAGTTAGGCCTCCTTGCAAACTGCGGCTTACCAATGACACCAAATGAATGCAAGAAGTCTGCATTAGCAACAGCTGATGCCCCGATATCCGTGTTCCGATTGAATAGTCCTCCATACAAGATGCGAGATTTGTCAGGTGTGTTAGCAATATAAGTCGCGTAGCTTCTGACCGAGAACCCGTTGTTGACATCGTTGAGGTCCCTGCGCAGCTTGCAAGCGATTGTCGAGATCGGCGCTTCCTGGATCTCGGCAAATGTCATCCATGTGGTTGCATGGTAGACCATGTGGCCCATATACTCGTATGAAATTCCCATTGCTTTGCGAGCGTCAATTGCTCGCAGAAATTTGGAGACCATCTGGGGTGGTCTTCCATTGCGCATACGAACATCGGCGATAGATTTCCAATAAAACGCACTCAAGGCGTCGTTGCTGGAGATGAAGGGGACGGACTGGTTGCCTCCTTGGAACTGTGAGGCGGCTGCCTTGATCTTGGGTACTGACGAGGCACTCATCAGGAAATATCCCCATCGAGGTACCCCATCCAGACTTGATGCCGGGGGAAAGGCAAAGTTTGGCGGAATTTGGAGATGGCTGTGATCTCGGATTGGCTCTCCAGGTGCAATGAGAGGTATCACCATGCGGCGATCGCGATTGCCTTCATTTATAGCGGTCGAGCTAAAATCTCCGCCCTGCATCGCCACAGAAAAAAGATTGATCACTTGCATCATGCCGCTGGCATCAATGGCGTTGTGTTGAGTAGAGAAATTTAGAAGAAGTCCACCCTTGATGAAGTTGGCTTGAATCGCAAGTATCGGCGCGGGCCGTTCAGAATCATCATAACTTTCTGGGAAGCCTGGGTATGAAGCCACAAGCTTACCATCGAGCATGGAGCATGGAGCCTTCTGCTTTACAAATCTGCGAATGAGGGCAGCGACTCTGTATAATCTCTCACAAGCAGAATGTGGTTCGGCGAGGGTGCATTTGCTGGCCAATCGACGAGTTTGAAGACCCCAGAATTTCCCGGTCCACTCCCTTCGTTGATGACTGCACCTGCAAGCCAAGGAAATCCGGCGACAAGCTTTGCTACGGCAGATTGCAAGGTGTTAAGTATCACTGATCGATAGACGTTATCATCAAGCTCAAACCCCAAGGTGCCGTGATTATATGTTGTCAATATTGGAAACTGCCCAATCACGTCTTGATAAGCCGAAATCATCTTTCCGGTGATAAAACGCCTTGGAAGGGCTCTGCTGAGAAACAAAGGTCCTTGTAGCAATAAGGCGACGTCCTCCAAATACACCGAGCTTGTTATGCGCGAGAGCGAAGTCAATATGGGACGCAGGCCGGCAATGAGTTAAAAAGATGGTTTCACTACGGCTTTCGCCGTACCATCCGATCGAATTTAGTCGATTGTGATTGCGCAACCGGGCAAATAAAAACTCCGGGGGGTTGCATTTGCGATAGGAGTGCGGAGGGACGGTGGGGGACGTAGACGGACATCCAGCATTCTGGTAAAAGTCCGAGACATGTCAGTTTGGATATGAACTGGTGATCTATAACTTTGAACAGATACCGGAATTTTCTCAAGAGAAGCGAACGAGAATGCTTTCAAATTCTCAAGTTGAAGTAGCCATCATTGGCGGAGGCATTGCTGGTGTGACTGCAGCACTCGGCCTTCTCAACCGAGGTATATCTGTCAAGGTATACGAGCGCGCCAGTGGGTTTCGCGAAATCGGAGCAGGAATTGGACTCTCACCGAATGCCGAACGGGCAATGCTTCTCCTGAATCCGGATATCCATGCTGTCTTTAAAAGGCTCGCGACACCGAACACAGAGGACTGGTTTCAGTATGTGGATGGTTTCAACAGATCGCAGGAGGGAGATGGCGAAGACCTGTTGTTCAAAGTATATCTCGGGGAAAGAGGCTTCGAAGGATGCCGCAGAACCGACTTTCTCAACGAACTAGTGAGCCTTCTACCGACAGGCTGTGTGGAGTTTCGCAAAGAAATAGTCGACATCACGGAGCCTGGAGATGAGGCCAGTCCGGTTGCTCTTTACTTCGCCGATGGCTCCATGGCATATGCGGATGCGGTGCTAGGTTGCGACGGGCTTCGATCTCGCGTTCGGGAATACATTTTGGGCGTCGATCATCCGGCCGTTGAGCCATCTTACACACATAAGTTCGCCTACCGCGGCGTAATCCCAATGAAGGACGCAATTCAAGCCATTGGCGAAGAAAAGGCCCTGACAAGATATATGCATCTTGGACCGGAGTGCCATGTACTGACCTTTCCTGTCTCCATGTCCACCATGTTGAACGTAGTTGCATTTGTCACGGATCCAAATGAATGGCCAAGCCTCGATCAAACCACATTGCCTGCAACCAGAGAGGAAGTGCTTGAATCTTTCAAGAATTTTGGTCCTGTTGTGACTGCAATCATGAACTTACTGGACCAGAGATTGGACAAGTGGGGAATTTTTGACTTACAGGAAAGACCGGTCGCAAGTTATGTTTCTCCGCGTGGATGTGTCTGTTTGGTTGGTGATGCTGCTCATGCTGCAGCTCCACATCATGGAGCTGGGGCCGGTTCTGCAATTGAAGATGCCCTGGCGTTGGCAGTAGGGCTGGAAGAGGCTGTCAAGATCCTAACAGCTGGTCTAGAATCAATCAGCAAAAGAAAGACCATCTCAGCAGCATTTGCTGCATATGAATGCACACGATATGATCGCACCCAATGGATAATCGAGAGCAGTCGATTCATGGGAGAGCTGTTTGAATGGCAAGCGGCTGGTTTCGAACGCGATCCGGACAAATGCCACAGCGAGGTAGAGTGGCGATCCCACAAGATTTGGGACTATGATGTTGAAAATTTGATCAAGGAGATTCGTGAATCATTTGTTGCCAAGGTATCTGAATCTGTGGGGGAGACGGTCTGAGACTTTGATGTAGATCTGCAGCGTTGGAGCAATTCACCGTAGTCCGCCCGGGTTAGGGTTATCGGGACCGGGCCCTGGGGAAGAACTAGTGTTAGCCAGCCAGTATGGAGTCTCCGTTGTCAGTATACTAACCGCATTGCATCTGAGTGACATCTATGGATGCTTCAATCCGGATGAAGTAGAGTGCAATTTGAAGTCTACAGAGTAAACAGAGCAAAAATACAGCCGTAAAGTGAAAACCAGTGATGTTTACCGCTAGCCCTAATTAGGAGGCGCTAGTAAGAATCGCGTCCCACTCCAAACGCGTCCGGTGCAGATTCAACTACGCGGTTCTTGCCACTACATACAGTATCCATGGATGCGATTCTGGCACCTCAATATATCCAAATAGGAATCGAATTCATTTTCAAACTCATGATTTGCTGAAGTGCTGATGTGGCCCTTGCCAGATCTGCGGGAGCTTGCAAAACTATCACTTCAAAACGCCAGCCAACTTCCATGCTTCAATGTATTTCCGGACCAGGTTTGGAGTGACAGGCCCGACCGCTCTGAGTGATTCAGAGTGCTCACATGCTCGGGCCGTATCGAGCAGCAATCCTCCGCATGACATGCGTGCAAAGTCTTGGTCGAAAAACTCGATGAGCTTGGCTGCAGGATTCTCAGATGCGACCGCAGATGGACAGCAGCGAACCCTCCTCAGCCATTCCTCGAAGGAAACGAGCTCAACACCAATGGCCTCGGCCAAAATCGGTACCATGTCACCCCATGGCTGTCTCACAGGATTGTCAATGTGGTATATCGGATAGGATGGACTGTCATGATGGACGAGAAGATCGCAAGCTGCAGCGGCTACATCGTTGACTGGAGTCCAGGACACGGTACCGTCGAACTTGGGGAAAGCCATGATGGTTTGCGAGGATTGAATAATGAAGCTAACGTGCTCCATGTGGTTCCAATAGCCGCTCGTCCTCGAGCCAGCAATCTGCCCCGGGCGAACTGTCATCACTCGGAAGCTATCCGGATGCTTATGCAACGTCTCATCGAGCATACGCTCACACACCCACTTCGCATCGCCATATCCAGTGGGAAGCACTGCCGCGGCTGTTTCGATTCGCTCCTCTGGAACAAGTGCAGCACCAGTCATTGTGGGTCGGTGTCCAACAACTGCGATGGACGATATAAATTGAAAGCCGATCATCCGTCTCTGCGTGGAGCCTGCCGAGCTAGCGAGATCTAAGAGATTTCGCATGACTTTGAACTGGCTTTCAAAGTCCTTCAAGGGCCGCTTCCCACTCATTGGCCATGCGTTGTGGACAATGTGCGTAATCGTTGCTTTGAGTTGGTTGTAATGATTCTGACTTAGTCCAAGCTCCGCATCAGCAGTGTCGGTTTCAATTACTTCAATATTAGCAATGTCTGTTCCTTCGATTCCTCGAGATTCCATGGCCTCAACCTGCCGCTTGCGTGGATCCACCCTACCTTTCCGATTCAGACATATTACGGTCTTCACTTGCGGGAGCTGCGAAAGATGTGCAACTATATGCGAGCCCAGGCTCCCGCTCGCTCCAGTCACCAAGATGCAAAGGTTTTGCTTCGCGACAGAACATCCTAGAGGCGAAACTGGCATCGAAAAGTCCTCAGTATACTGCTGCACATAGTCGTCGATCATCTTTTGTCGTGCTTGGACATCCGTAATGGTCCCTTTCTTGATGTCGGCTTCGCCATTCAAGGCTAAAAAGACACGCTGGATTGTCGCCTCTGCGTGACTGCCATCTGACCAATCAACATGGCTGAACCCAGCCGCCAGAAAGTCTTCTTGCCATCGAGACTGGGGAGCAATTGCATGCTGGCGTCCGTCATCGAACAGCCACCAGCCCTCCAGGAGTCCAAAGATCATATCTACCCAATAAATTGTCCTCGTCATCTCAAGGAGCATAACGAATCCATCAGCACGAAGGGTTTTTCTGATATTGCCGAGTGATTTCTTCAAACTGTGAGTGGCGTGTATGGCGTTACTTGCCAGCACCATATGGTAGCTCCCGAGGAGCTCTTGATCGGGCTCCTTTTCAACATCCAATGCTCTGAAGCTCATGAATGGGAATGTCTTCGAAAATCTCTTTCTCCCCGCTGCGACAAACGACGGCGAGAGATCGGTGAAGACATACTCGACGGGGATCTCGAGCTCCGCTAAAAGTGGGACTATCCACTTGGTGGTCCCCCCAGTTCCAGCCCCTAACTCAAGGATTTTCAAAGGGCCATTCTGGCTCCCCAGCCTTGAGACAAGCCGTGATACAAAGTCTCGCATATGCATATACGAGAGCTTGTTCAAGGGTGAATCGGCATAGAGGCCGGAAGCAAGTTTTCTTCCTTCCTCTGTTCCAAATATGACCTTGATGCCATCCGATCGGCCCGACAAGACGTCGGCAAGCCTGGAACCAGCGAAATGCGTCAGCATATGGGGATACTTGTGCTCTGGAAACGAATCGAGAAGGTCTTGCAGTATGGCGGCACTTGACTCCCTGGGCGCTGCTATCGAAGTGCGCAAGATGATAGATCCGTGACTTTCGATGATAGCGGATTCCTTCTCGAGCATTTCGTACAGATAGTCAACGAGCCCTTGCAGGGACGGAATATGTTTGATTCGCTTCAGCTCTTGTCCGGCCCTCGCTAAACGCAGGTCACAACCCAATTCGGCGAAGGCCTCCAAAGCAAGAACGACACAAAGCTCTGTTTGTCTCGGCATGACCAATTCTAGGTAGTTTTGGCAGTGTTCCTCTTCTATGAATCGATCCGTGAGGGCTTTGCATTCAGCGAAAGCTTCAAGTACCACCGACGCAGAGCATTCAAGATGCCCTTGGTGGGTGGCATTCAAGAGAAGCGTGTTTGGTTCTGTCGTCGTTGGCTGCACTATTTTAGTCTTGGTTGATTCTTCCAAGTCACATGCGGCATCTCCCGTTGAAGTCTGCGGAGTGTCGACTACATCTAGCGAAGTCGGATTTGCGTCGGAGCTGTCACTGATTTCCGATAAGCCAAGTGTCTGCTGAATACATTGGACGAGACCCTCGAAGCTGAAGACATCCATCAAGGCATCTGTTGACAAAGTGCAACTGAATGCCCCTTCTAGCTCGCGTGCGAGCTCCATACCCATGAGCGAGTCAATCCCAATGTCTGCTAGATGGGCTTCTTCCTTTATGTCGGTCGCATCCAGACCAGACAGATCCGCAAGGATTAGTCTGACTTTTGATACCACACTGGTTGCAGAGAATTCCGTCGGAGCTACCTTGTTAGCGGACGCATTATCTTTCGCCCTCTGCGCCATCGAAACAACATCTGCTGGTTCGCTCAAACATGTTGCTTTGGTATCGACTGAGAGTCGGCTTAGTAGCTTGCTCATTGATAACTTCGATATCTTGGCGAAGTTGATGCCTAGTATCATTTCGACCAAAATCCCTTGTCTGGGATCAAAGATGAATATATCGGTCAAGAAAGCATTGTTTCCGCGTCTCTCGTGGCATGCCAGAATGTCCCATGTTTCAGGCCGGGGTGTGCCACGAAGCAGCTTTGGGGAGCGCACCCATTTCTCAAAGCCATTGGCAATATACATTTCCCCGGTGGCCTTCCCAGTCATACAGTTGACCCATATTCCGCCCACTTGACTGAAGCAGTCGGAAAGTTCAGCATCAAGCCAGGTGCCAGCGGCATATCTTTTGGTCACTCGTCCAGCTGATTGATTTGTCGATTTCCTTCCCACCAGCCTATTCAGGCCTTGGAATCGTGGGCCGTACTCAACAACCTCATCAAATAGCCTGTAAATATTGGAGCCTTGTACAACGTCATCACCAGGATCGTTTCCATAGAGGAGCTCACCACAGCGCTGATGGGTCACCAAACGCTCGTAGCGAGCGAATTCGGCTTGGAGTTGCACATCATTCGCATGGATGAACACTATTTCGCCAGTCACATGCGTTGTCGCCGTCGAGTTCTTGTCGATCTTTTCACTTGAGAGTCTCCAAGACCACTCTCGACTTGGCTCTGAACCGGCATCATTTGCGGTCACATCTAGCCATACAGCTCGCGATGAGTCAAAGCAGAGAGGTGCTTGATTCTCAACTTTCAAAATCTGTGGCTGCAGACCATCTGCTTTCAGCTTGGGTTGCACACTCATGAGAGCATCGATTGCCATATCCACTTCCAGTGTGGCTGGGCAAATTGCAGCAGTTTGGGCAATTACATGACCGGAGACAATCGCTTTGTATTGTTCCGACTCACATAGGACCCGGAAACGGATTGAACGCTTGTCATTGTCCAAGTGTCCCTCGAATGACCAAAGACCTTCTTTCTTTGCCGTCTCGACGATGTCTGCAGCAGCCGGCGACGGAACTTTCAATTCTAACCAATGTCGTGACTTTTCGAATTGATACGGCGGCAATATCATGGGGGGATATTCCCTAGTCTGTGATGAATGATGTTGCCAGAAGGTTGAGACGATTCCAGCTTCCCAGAGGTTGATGGTTGCATGGGTCAGGTTCGTCAAGGATTCGCCAGTCAACATGTCCATTGGCACGAAGGAATGCAAATTCGCCCCAGGTCCTCCGAGGGCTTGGCTGGCCATTTGAGTGATGGTTGAGCTGCAGCCAGCCTCGAGCCAGACGCAAGAACCATGACTTTTCGAGATCCTCTGGACGGCATGGTGAAAATACACTGGGTTTCTCATGTGATGGAAGATGAACCCTGGACCTATACTCTGGCTATATCTATCCTTTGTCGCAAATTCTATCGGGATGTTTGGCTTGTTGAATTTCAGATCGCAGGCCAAGCGCGCTATATCCGACGCCAGACCGTCAACAAGGGCAGAGTGAAACGCATTCGTGACGTTTAGTCTCTTTGACCGTATAGAGGAAGATAATTCTTCTTTTTCGATGTGCGCAACTGTCGCTTCAATTGCCTCGGATTTCCCTGCGAGCGTGAAGCTTCTCGGTCCATTGTAACAGGCCACCGTTACTGGATGCTCAGTCAAGGCATTTGCCGATAAAATATTCTCGAGCTGATCTGGGTCAGCCTTGACTGCTAGCATAGCACCCTTCTCCGGTCCCCAATTTTCCCTCACGATGCGGGCACGGCCTGTTACCATACGAATTGTGTCACGGAGACTCAAAATACCTGAAATACACAATGCAGTCAGCTCGCCAAAGCTATGGCCAATTAGAGCTGTAGGTTGAATGCCACAGTCAATCCAGCTCATTGCCGACGCATACTGCGAAGAGAAGAGACAGAGCTGAAGCTTGACAACATCCAGGATTGGCGTCTTTTGAAATATGTCTGGGTATATGCCATCGAGTCCCAACGCTTTCGATGTTCTGTCGCAAATATCCAAATAAGTGCGCAGAATGGTCGTTGTTGCGACAATGCTGTGATTCAAGCCAACAAAAGTGGAGATTTGCCCGCCAAAACAAAGTATCAACGGCCTCGAAGATTTTATTTCAGTCAACGGTGACTCCTCTCTTAGTTTGCTCTGCAACTCTTCAACGGTCGAGCAACTTAGCAACATGGCTTTGGGTAGTTTCGGATTCGATTGCCGACAAAGATTGAATGACATGTCCCTGATAAAATTGGTGCTGGTCTCTAAAGCCAGTCGCTCCAAATACTCTCCAAGCTTGTCGATGTAGGCCCCCAGGGCTTTATCGCCAGACGCTGAAATCCATAATGGGTATTTCTGGCCCTCTTGAAATGTGGGAATTGGGTCTTCATTGAGTGCAAAACTCTTCACGATCATGGACGCATTAGAACCCGAGGCGCCATAATTGTTGATAAGCGCAGCCTTGCAGCGGTTTGGCCAGGGCTTCCAGGACTTCGAAATCTCCAACAAACGGTGCGCCTTGATTTGTGGGCTCAGACGCTGATAGCTTGGTTGTGGGACAATCCTGCTATGGTGCATCATCAGAAGTACCTTGATCAGCGACACAAGACCAGAAGAACTTTCGGTGTGCCCGATGAGTCCCTTCACCGAGCCCAATTGAACAGGCTGTGACCGTTTAGCAGCAGCAAAAACCTGACTTACGCTCTCATACTCTGCAGGATCTCCCACCGGAGTACCCGTTCCGTGTGCTTCGACATATGAGATTTCGCCTGATTGCACGCCAGCTTTTCCTAGAACACCTTGAAACAGCCCAGCTAAAGATGGGGCATTGGGGACAAATATCGGCGTGCAGTTCTGGTTTTGAGATACTGCTGTACCGGAAACCACACCAAATATTTGATCACCGTCAGCGAGAGCGGCTGATTTCTTTTTAAGAAACACAGCCGCAACACCCTCTCCGCGGCAGTATCCATCTGCTTCGACGCAGAATGGTTTGCATTGACCAGTCTGACTCAAAAATGACGCGGCAGCCAGGTTTTGATACGCCAACGGCTGGGTGATCATATTAACGCCACCTGCCAATGCATAATCGCATTCCCCAGAAAGAATGGCTTTGCATGCCTGGTGCACGGCCACGGCAGCACCCGAACAAGCAGTGTCTAGTGTGAGCGCAGGGCCAGTCCAGCCGAAATAGTGGCTCACTTTGCCTGCTATGAAACCACGAAGATTGCCCGTGGATGAAAATGCGTTTGGGGCGTGGCAGGCCACGTTGCACTCATAATCGACGGCGCATGTACCAATAAAGCAACCGACACTTTCCGGGGGTGTAGGCTTCTGGAAGTAGCCTGACTGTGCAACACTCTGGTACGCGATCTCCAAAAGCACCCTCTGCTGTGGATCCATCGATGCTGCCTCTCGAGGTGTCTTTTTGAAGAATTTGTGATCGAAACAATCATGGTCCTTCATAAAATTGCCATACCACTTCCTGTTCTGGTCGAAATCTCGATATGCCGTCTCGAATCTCAAACGAGACTGCGGAACCTCGATATGCTGTGACTGCCCTTTACACAGAATATCCCAAAACTCGCCAATATCGTCGGCCCCAGCCACTTTGCAGGCCATCCCGACCACTGCAACCTCGTTTTCATTTGTGGGTGATGCCTGCGATGAACTATCGTCTGTATTGAACGATGTTCTTTCATAGACGATCCGGCAGTCTGCGGGTAGATTGTTCCCCACTGAGGGTGGTACACAATTCTCCGGACTGAGAACGATAATTTTCTTCTTTCCTGGAAGCGTGGTCAACTGCATGAATGTTGTCAACCAGTCCGATCTCTGAACTAAGATCGCATCCAAAGCGATGGATGTTAGGTTGCCCCCACGAATCTCCCGCCTTGTGGGATCGACGTCTGTCCAACAGGGTATCTGGAAATCGGATGCCTCCGGGAACCGAAAGTCTGGATTCGATTCGCAATATTTACGCAGTTGGGATGCAACTAGCTGGTGGCATTGGGAGTGGAACCGGCCTGAGAGCCGAATCTTTACCACTGATATCCCGACAGCGGTCATGAGCTTCATCATCTCATTGACATTCTCCCTTGAAGCTGTTATAGTGGCTCTGTTCTCGTCGGAGTGAACCGATATGTATGCCTTGGTCATTGTTAGCGAAAGCCCCGTGTTCAATCAAGTACAGCACCTTGCCCTTACACCGTGATATCGTGCCATTATTTCCTCAAAGATTGTGAGGCCATCGGGGGATCTCCAAGTCGCCGAAAAAGAGCTTGATTGAGCGTTCCGAGCATCTTCAGCATCGACAGCAGCTCCAATGACCATGGCGAGCCGAACAGCAGTAGCCCCATATTTTTGGATGTCCTCTGAACTCCGACTGAGGGATACCACCAGTGCAGCCAGCAGACCAGTACAGAGGCCCACAACATTGGAAGCTTTCAAAGATTTCTCTTCGTTCCTTTCCCACGACCCGAATCCCGATCCATGATGTCTCTGTTCGACTCCTCCTGTGTACGCTGCCAGGTGTACAATAACAGCAAGAGGCGTCAGCACAATATTTGGCTGATGTGACTTCTTTTTTATGCTTTCCAAGGGCCCTGTCTTCATTTGTTGATACAGCGATCTTAGCAACGAAGCACCTGGCACAACACCAAGCTCGGGAATTTCCTCGCTGATCTCGTCGAATCGGTCGGGGAGTTCAGCAATAACATCTTCGACCCATTGAAGTGCCGAGGAACCCACGCCATTCGCCCCGAGGCCTCGAAATGAAATATTCTGTGATGGAATGGCCTGTGGCCCGAAGACTAGAACGACATTTTCTGCGTTTTGTTGGTGATGCATCGTGTCTATCGGGTTTCGAGTTGGCAATATAATCCGAGTCCCATTTGGTTGTTACAAATAGCAAACAGGTGGCCAGAGTCCTGAATAAGAAGGCGTTGCCCTCATTTGTCCCGAACGCTATCTCTCGAGTGCGGCCGGAGCTTCTGTCGGATGCGAGCTCACCCTGCATAGTTACTATGAGTACTTTGAGGCGGGGAGTTTCTGATATCGCAAGGTTTCGCCCCCAGGGGTGGGGGGCCAATCCCCATGCTCGCAATTACTCGTCGCGGGTGAAAATGGTATTTGGAATTGTCGCGATATGCCATGCGCCCGCCAGGGTCGAAACCGGAAGCTTTTTCATATACTCCGCGGGAGCATATCCGGAGTTTCCGTTTCACTCCATTGCTGACATTTGTCTTCCAACTCAAGGGTTGCTTATTTCTTTCGGAAAGTCAACCTTTGGCCATCCATGAACCTTGTCAGTCACATGGAAGGTATCACAACCGGAGTTTCTAATACGTTTCCACAGTCATGCGTCTCCGACCGAATACCATGGCCAGCTGGGATCGAACAAAAGGACGGATTACGCTACATCGCTCGTTCATGGCGGCTGAGGTGACCCTGTGGCTTTGGAAGTTGGCAAAAAGACCTATATGGATGCTTGATAAGCTACCAATGAGCCCACCATTGCTCACATGGGCGAGTCAACTTATAACTGAAATACTCAGTTAACTGATTTTTGAACGGATCGATCATTCTCTTGAAACCTCACCGAAAAGCATTGGTCATGTCTGAAATCCAATCAAATCCTGTGCCAATTGCTATCATTGGCATCGGCTGCAGATTTGCAGGCGATGCTGCCGATCCTTGGAAGCTCTGGGCAATGCTGGAGAGTGGAAACAGTGCTTGGAGTGAGATCCCAGCAAACCGCTTCAACATCGACGGGTGGTATCATCCCAATCACGAAAATATCAGCACAGTAAGTGACAGTAGCCATTGTGCCCTTGCGGTGTTCTCTCATTTCAGATTGTCTAACTCGTTTCGGGTATATTAGACAAATGTCAGAGGAGGTCATTTTCTGAAGGAGGATCTGGGCTTCTTCGATGCACAGTTCTTCGGTGTCTCTGCCGAGACAGCGGCTGTAAGTGTTCTTACGTCCACATTGCAAAGTGAGGCTAACCCAGGTAGACAATGGATCCCCAATATCGGTTATTGCTTGAGACTGTGTATGAGGCACTGGAAAATGGCAAGTAAACGCAACACATATTTCCAGGCATAAGGTCACTGACTGAAGACTTTTCAACAGCTGGTCTTCCTTTAGAGCAGGTCGCTGGATCGAACACATCTGTCTTCTCGGGCGCATTTTTTCACGATTATCAAGACGGGCACATGCGAGATGCAGAAAACCTGCCTCGTTTCTTAATGACGGGAAATGGCGCAGCTATGGCCTCAAATCGTATTTCGCACTTTTTTGATCTCCGTGGTCCAAGCATGACTATCGACACAGGATGCAGCACCACACTTACAGCATTACACCAAGCATGTCAAGGTCTTCGGTCTGGCGATGCTGATATGTCTATTGTTGGAGGATCAAATTTGCTGATGAATCCGGACTTTTTTGTCACAATATCCACGTTGGGGTATGTTTTTCATGTTCTTTTTCACTTTTTTTCACTTGCTCGCTTGCTGACAGAACAAAATTAGAATGCTCTCAAAGGACGGCAGGTCGTAAGTACAGCTGTTTATTTTACCTGCTGTGTCTTTTTAACGCTCGCGCTCTCTGCAGATATTCTTTCGACAATAGAGCAAATGGCTATGGGCGAGGCGAAGGTGTTGCTGCGATCATTTTGAAAAGATTAGACGATGCAGTGATGGCTGGTGACCCAGTTCAATCGCTCATTCGAGAGACGCATCTCAACCAGGACGGCAAAACAGAAACGATTACATCACCTAGCTGCCAAGCTCAGGAATACCTCATTCGCTCATGTTACGACAAGGCTGGAATCAACCCTTCATCAGTCCAGTATTTCGAGGCGCATGGCACTGGAACCCCAACTGGAGATCCCATCGAGGCCAGCGCAATCGCAAGCGTTTTCCAGAAGTCCAAATCACATCAGGAACCATTATATATTGGGTCTGTGAAAGCAAATCTTGGCCACACAGAGCCTACAAGCGGACTTGCCAGTGTGATCAAGGTCTCACTCGCGTTACAGCGAAGAATCATCCCCCCAAGTATAAATTTCGAAACACCCAACGAGAGGCTCGCACTTGATGAGTGGAATTTAAGGGTCCCCCTTAAATGCGAAGTCTGGCCAACCAATTGCGATGGGACTCGGAGAGCTTCTGTGAACAATTTCGGGTATGGTGGAGCCAACGCACATGTCATCATGGAAGATTGGCATGAGAACAACCCATTATACATTTCCACCAGACTTGAAAAACAGAGTCTCAACGGGACTCACGTCCCAGCACTCGAGTCAAAGTTATTTATACTCAGTGCAAAAGATGAGTACTGCTGCAGGGTGGTTGCATCGAACTTGAAGGCTCACATCCAGGATCAAATATCACAAATTGGCACGGAATTTGAGCTATTCAACAATCTGGCCTTTACACTCGGGGATCGTCGCAGTCGCTTTCCTTGGGTCTCCACCCATGTCGCTTCTTCATTTTCGGAACTTGTCGTGCAACTCGGCAACGATAAACTGAATCTCGCACGATCTAGTAATAGACCGAGGCTTGGGTTTATCTTTACTGGCCAGGGTGCCCAATGGTATGCTATGGGACGGGAGCTTCTCACGGCATACCCGCTCTTCAAGGCCTCGATACTTGAAGCAGAAGCCTACTTGAAAGAGTTCGGATGCAAGTGGTCTCTTACGGAAGAGCTTCTGCGTGACGAAGAGACTTCAATGGTGACGGAGACTTCTTTCGGTATGCCACTATGCGCTGCCATTCAGATATCCTTGGTGCGACTTCTCGAGGCATGGGGAATCACCCCGGCTGCCGTTTCCAGTCACTCGAGTGGCGAGATTGCTGCAGCATATACCGTCGGGGCGCTTAGTTACAGATCAGCCATGGCTGCATGCTTTAGTCGCTGCGAGATTGCCTCGGGGCTTCAGGAGTCCCATGGAGCCATGATGGCCGTCGGCCTGGGCGCCTCGGAAGTAGAGGAGTTACTGCGTGACATTCACGCAGGCATAGCTAGGATAGCATGTATCAATAGTCCCTCCAGTGTCACGTTGTCTGGGGATGTCGGGGCTATCGATGAGCTTGAGGCTATCCTGAAAGGCCGAAACGTCTTTGCTCGACGTCTCCGCGTCCGGACAGCGTTCCATTCCCACCATATGCAACCACTCTACGATCCATACTTGAAGAGCATGCATGAGATTATGGATCATGAGGTTCGAACCCTACGCCCGATTATCTACGCATCGCCTACAACCGGCACGCGCATAACAGATGCAGCCCAACTCTCGGATCCGAAGCACTGGGCTGAGAGTATGGTTAGGCCAGTCCTGTTCCAGGATTCCTTTCGTCAAATGGTCTTCGATCCAATCAGCGGCGAAAGAGGTATCGATATTGCGATTGAAGTCGGTCCACACGCAGCTCTTTCGGGTCCAGTCGGGGACATCCTCCTTACCCCTGAATTTCAAGATACCAATATAGTCTACCTCTCGTGTTTGATTCGAAAAAGGAACGCGGTCTCTACCATGCAGACACTCGCTAGTGAATTACTTCTGCGGGCCTATCCAGTCGACGTCAATGCCGTCAATTTCCCAACTGGAAGAGAAGACCTGCGCGTCCTCACTGACCTTCCACCTTACCCTTGGAACCACCAAGTTCGTCATTGGGATGAGCCTCGGGCGAATGTTTCCCATCGATCGAAGCAATATGGCTACCATGATCTTCTGGGATCTCCTCTCACCGGTGTCAATCCTCTGGCTCCGATATGGAGGCATATTATCAGACTCTCAGATGTACCATGGGTGCGTGAGCACACTGTGCAGTCGAATGTGATATATCCAGGGGCAGGATATGTTTGCATGGCAATCGAAGCAGCAAGTCAAATATCACATGCAGCTCATCAGCCCGTCTCAGGGTATCGACTTCGAGATTTAGATATCTTACAAGCCCTCATTGTCCCTGAGGGCTCCGGTGGAGTTGAGGTTCAGCTCCATCTTAAGCCCGTGAATGAGAAGGCTATTGGAGTCAAAGGGTGGAAAGAGTTCCGAATATTCTCAGTCGGAAAAGAGGAAAAATGGACCGAGAATTGCAAAGGTCTCATACACGTCGATATCGAGACCGCTGGGGACTCCTCTGTCTGTCATAGGCGGACCGCACCGACTCATTTTAGTCTTCACTCCAAACGCTATCCTCGGCTTGTTGAACCACAGGCAATTTACGCAGCCCTGAGGTCCAATGCGATTTATCATGGCGGCATATTCCAAAATATTCAATCCCTGCAAGCGGGGCAGGATCGGGCAGTTGCCAAATTGTCCATCGCGGATGTTGCATCAACTATGCCGTCGCAATATCAAAAGAGGCACGTTCTTCATCCGACCACATTGGATTCTGTCTTTGTCTCCGCTTACGGTGCGCTGCTTGGCGCGAACCTCAGTAACAGTGTTTCCATGGTTCCCAAGACGATCAAGAGTCTCTGGGTATCTCATGAGATTGCTTCCACACCCGGGCATATGTTTGAATCATATGTTGATGTCCTCCATTCTGACGCGAAGCGATTCGGGTCAAGTATCTCGCTATATGATCAATCCAACCGTGATCCCACCAAGGCACCCGTTCTGGTCATGGATGGGTTTGTTTGCCAATCGCTGGGATCGATCTCATCCGGTGCTTCGGACTCGGAAGATACTGATATATGCAGTACTGTGAAATGGGCCCCGGACGTTTCCTTCATGGAACCCCGTCTTCTGAATGAGCAAATTAGTTCCGCCGCGAGCGCGGAAGAGGAAGAGGTGATCTTGAACTTGAGGCGGGCTTGCTTCCATTTTATCCAGGATGCGTTAGCATCCTTGAGTTCGACGAATATTCAAAATTTGGAGTGGCACCACAAGAAGTTTTACAATTGGATGAAAGACCAAGTTGGGCGTGCTTCCAGGGGCGAGATAGCTCCTTCTAGCTCCGAATGGATCAAAGATAGCGATGACGAAAAACGAAAACTCATCAGCACCATCAGCTCATCGAGTGTGAATGGCGAAGCCGTTTGTCGTTTAGGGACTCGCTTAATCCCTATCCTCACACAGCAAATATCTCCATTGGAGCTTTTAATGGAAGAGAAACTGCTTTACAGATACTATCGGGGGGCTCTCAAATTTGATCGATGCAACATCCACCTGGCCAAGCTCGCCGAACATCTCGTTCACAAAAGCCCCCGCATGAACATCATTGAGATTGGCGCCGGGACTGGTGGAACCACCCTTTCACTATTAAATGTCATTGGAAACGGTGAAAAATCGGGCTGGGGACCATTCGCCTCCGAGTACCATTTCACTGATATCTCTTCCGGGTTCTTTGAAGAAGCCCAACTCCAATTCCAGGATTGGAACGGCATCATCAGCTACCGCAAGTTGGACATTGAGGTCGACCCTGCCCAGCAGGGTTTCGAGTGCGGTAGCTATGACATTGTCGTTGCCAATCAAGTTCTTCATGCTACAAAGTCCGTTGTGTCTACAATGAAGAATGTGCGGAGCTTGTTGAAGCCCGGTGGAAAGCTGTTGCTCATGGAGAACACGAAAGACCAAATGGATATGCAATTCGTCTTCGGCCTTTTGCCTGGCTGGTGGTTAAGTCAGTGTCATTTTCCTTTCTCGTATGAACAAGAGTATTAACCAAGTGAGCAGGCTCGGATGAACGAAAGCTTAGTCCAATTCTTTCGTCGCCAGACTGGGACAAGGTGCTCACCGAAACCGGCTTCAGTGGGCGTGATTTAGACATTCATGACTGTGATCTTGAGGGTATGTATACAATGAGCGTCATCATGTCAACAGCCCTCCCCACAAGTAAGGATTCGCCAAGTGCCTCGTCGATAGTACTCGCTCACGGCTCGAATCTCTCTGCTTGTGATGAGGGTTGGATAAGATCCCTTCAGCAGTCTGTCGCTTCTATCAAAACAGTAGGCGCAGTCAACATCGAGTCCCTTACGTCAGTTGATGCCTCTGACAAAGTCTGCGTTTTTCTCGGTGACCTCGGTGATTTCTGTCTTTCGAACCTCACCGACACTGACTTCAAGCCAATTGTTCGTCTCGCCCTAGGTTGCAGATCGCTTCTGTGGGTTACTAGAGGGGGTACCGTTGAGTGCCAGAAGCCGGAAAGCGCACTCAGCTTGGGACTTCTTCGTACCCTTCGTCGTGAAAACTTGGCCAAGATCTATGTATCTCTTGATATGGATGCGAAGGACCCAGCACCGAGTGCTCGGCAAGCTTCAGTTATCACAACAGTACTCGCGAAAATGTTAGATGGCGAGCCGAAATCCGCCCGCGACTTCGAATTGTCGGAGCGCGATGGCACCATTTTTGTCCCAAGACTAGTCAAGGACTATGATCGAAACAGGTTCATATCCACGAATTCTACTACACTTGCGACAAAAATGCATTCCGGGCAATTTGACCATCTCGGTTCAAGCAGTGACACGACTATCAAGCTGCAAATCGCCTCGCCTGGTCTCTTGGAAACATTGGCCTTTCAACAAGTGGCCCAAAATGACACCGAAATATCCCCAGATGAAATCGAGATCGAACCGAAAGCATTCGGTCTCAACTTCCGTGATGTCATGGCCGCCATGGGCCAGCTGAATGAAACAGTCATGGGGTTAGAATGCTCTGGTATTGTGACTCGCATGGGAGCAAATGCCGCATCTCATGGCTTTTCTGTTGGATGCCGTGTGATCACACTTATTGGTGGTCAATACCAAAACTGCATTCGTGTGCCATGGACTGTTGCTTGTCCCATATCCCAGTTCGACTTCAACACGGCCGCGTCAATTCCAATGGTGTTTGCCACCGCTTATATCTCGTTGTTCATTACTGCGAAGCTCTGTAAAGGTCAATCCATCCTCATTCATGCAGCGAGTGGTGGCGTCGGACAAGCAGCAATCATCCTCTCTCGGCACATTGGAGCAGAGATCTTTGCAACTGTCGGTTCTGTGGAAAAGCGGAATTTCATCACATCCAAATACGGTATCCCGGACGATCATGTCTTCTCAAGTCGTGATCCAACGTTTGCTTCCGAGTTAATGTCACTCACGGGAGGGAAGGGGGTGGACGTGATCCTGAATTGTTTGTCGGGTGAACTTCTTCAGCAAAGTTTCAACTGCCTAGCTCCGTTTGGCCACTTTGTCGAGATTGGGAAAGTCGATCTGGAGCACAATCACTACCTTGAGATGGCTCCATTTACTCGAGTCGCAACTTTCTCCTCAATCGACCTTCTGGCGCTAGTCAGGCTTGGCAGCCCTGTCATTCATCACGCATTGTGTGCCATCGTCAGGCTTCTTGAGCAAGGGTTGATTTATCCAGTCAAGCCTATCACCACTTATCCTATCAGTGATATTGAAAAGGCATTCCGCCAGATGCAGACGGGAAAGCACATGGGGAAGATTGTCCTGTCGGCGATCGATTGCATTGTCAAGGTAATTATCATACTTCCAGGTTGTTGAGTTCTGGGCAAACACTAACGAAATGCAGTATCGCCCTCTCAAACCTACAATGAAGCTTCGATCCGATGCTTCGTATCTCATAACTGGAGGTGTTGGTGGTATTGGAAAAGAAGTCGCTGCCTGGCTTCTAGCGCATGGTGCGGGATCTCTGGTGCTGATGTCTCGGACCATAACCGCCGAAGCAACCTTGTTTGCCAAAAAGCTCGAGGATAAGCACCCTGGGTCAAGGGTCCATCTAGTGGGATGCGACATTTCAAAGTCTTCTGACCTTGCTCTCGCCACAGCAAAATTCGGTTCGAGTTATCCACCAATACGTGGCGTAATCCAGGCCGCGATGGTTCTTCGTGATTCTATCATTGAGAACATGAGCCTTGAAGATTATCACGCTGCTTTGCTTCCGAAAGTTCAGGGATCGTGGAACCTGCATCAATACCTTAGCAGAGACCTGGATTTCTTCATCATGCTCTCCTCCTTGGCTGGGGTCATTGGCAACCCCAGTCAGTCCAATTATACGGCCGGTGGCGCATTCCAAGACTCTCTTGCCAGGTACAGGGTAGGCAAGGGGTTGCCAGGGGTGTCTCTGGACATCGGCGCCGTCAAGAATGTGGGCTATGTGGCATCAAACAAGTCGGTTTCTGACCGACTGGAAAGACAAGGATATAGAATGCTGGAGACGCGCGAGATCCTGTCGGCGATCGAGTCGGCCATTCTATATCCGTGTCATCAGATCGCCATTGGTATTAACACTAGAGATACGCCCGAGCCTCACGACACGATCCTAGGGGGAGATGCGCGATTCGACGCTCTGAGATACATAAAACCAGCGAATACCAACAGCAACGCCAAAGGATCTGGTCCAGTTTCTGAAGTCCTGTCACATCAACTTTCCAGTGTCTCTTCGGTGAAAGAGGCTTCTGCTGTTGTTTTGCATGTACTCGTGAAGAGGCTGATGGATATCTTCATGATCCCCATTGACGAGGTTATTCACTCTAAGTCCATGGCTGACTTTGGCGTTGACTCTCTCGTTGCCGTTGAGCTTCGGAACATGCTCGCCGTGCAGGCTGGGGCGGAGATTTCAATTTTCGACATCATGCAAAGTCCTTCACTTACGGCTTTAGCTCAGACTGTCGCTTCTACCAGTAAGTTTGTAAATGCAAAATAGCCCTCTTCTGCCAGGTGGGAATTAGACAGAGCCCCAGAACCTTGGAAGTTGATGAATCCCTTGCTCGGGATGGGAGAAAGAGAGACTCTTTCTTGGGTCTTATGTTGATTCTGAAAGCACTGATCCAATCTTGGAATATCAAGGACTTTGTTGAAGTATATCTCTGTTGGGTCAATTTTATAAATTCCAATATTTCAGACAGCTAGAAAAATCTTGGATAAATGCCAGCATGTTGAATGATAGTGTTATTCTCTCCAAACGCACCAAGTAACCAGGAAGATGAAAATACAAGCCAATAGTCTCGCAATAATCCTCAATCTCAGTGGTTTTCCTTTTCCATCATTCAGCCACCAGGAGTGTGTATATTCTTCCGGGTATTTGCTTGAAAGATTCCGCGTAAAGCGATAGCCAAGCTGCGATCAATGAGAGACAATTTGTGGCAACAGATTGCGGGTGTATTCCCAGATCAGGCCACTGTTGTGGCCAACGAAGGCCGCGCCCGAATACCATGTATTGCGTTTTCCTTGCAACGCAACGAGATCACTGTAGAATCCACTCGCAATACAATCGGCGGGAACATTCAACTGAAACGGTGCGTGAGATTTGAACTTGAGAACATTTGGAGTGGTTTGTGTCAAATTCTGTGCTCGTTGAATATTCCGAATGGCCTTGATAGCGGCGTTCTGTATTTCTGCACGCTTCAGATCGAATGGACTTCGGAAGTAAACAAAGACTGTGCCTGGGATTCGAGTACTGCTGATCATGGACGGAGCAGGCAGTTCCGGGATGTGGTACGCTGTTGAACTGTCGACGTTGATCCACTGAACATTTGGAGGTAGACTGGTGTTGTTGAATAGTATTGTGTAATATCCGAAGTGTTTCCACTGCGTGAAAATTCTGAGCTCCTCCATGTTCAAGTCGAATGGTTCGAGGTTATGCAAGGTCGGAGGCATCGTGATCAGAAGTTTAGTCGCCTTGATCAGTTTGGACCCAGTGCGTGTCTTGACTGCTAGTGACACTGGTCCATTTTGGGGTCTTGTAACTGCGGTGACTTTTGATTTAGTGAAAAGACTAGAGCCTAACTTGACTTCGGCTTTCCTGTATATCTCCTTGTTACTGTGGCGTGCAGTCACCACCGCTCCGCCTCTCTGCTCGCGCAGAAACGATGGAGATATCATCTTCATCACGTTGACTGTAGGTTGGTGGACAGGGTTTGATAGCCCCTGGGCACTGTAATATAAGGAGAATGTAATATCAGTCATGTTGTATTTCGCGAGGAAGTCCTTCAATGGTAACAGCAGGTCGGGATCCACGGGCAGCGGAATTTTCCAGCTCGAATCCAGCCAAGGATATTTAGCAAGATGTGCCGCCCATCGACTGAGGTCTCGACTTGGTTTGAAGTCACTAGGCTGACCTGTTTTGAAATCAGCCGGTCGAAAGGCGATGCTCGGGTCACCATAGTCGATTAGGGGGACATCAAAATGCGCGAAGAAGTCAATAGTGACAGAGTTGTTCAAATATGCCTGCACTCCGTAGTCAATAGTGATATTGGTAGAGCGATCAGTGTGAGTGTTTGTATGCCCGCCCAGATGCTTTCTCTCCTCGACGACTACCACCTTCTGGCCCATTTGTTGGAGGTTGATCGCAGCATACGTTCCCGCAGCGCCACCCCCAATGATTGCAACGTCAGTGACAATGACATCTTCAGGGGCATAGCTCGCGGGATCAAGAATATTGCCGGTGGCTGGAATGGACAGACACAAGACGGCCGCCAGTAGGATTCTCCAGATCAAAGAGCCGGCCTTTGATGCGGCCATTTCGGTCGTTGGATTGATCTGCTGTCACGTCAGTTGTAATGTGAGCCGGTTCGATACTCGCAAATCCTGGATATCGAATTTTCGGTAGGATTGTCTGTGTTCACAGGGATGAACCGGCCAGAGAAATCAATGAGCAGCTCAAGAGCAGCTCGTGAACAAAGAGGATTGACCCGTCTGGGTATACAGTCCTGGCCAAATGGAGGAAATAGGAAGAAACTGGAGGTGACTCCAATGAAACCAAGCCAATCATCGTCTCCTTCGTTGGCTTGTGCATCGCTTCGGAGTTTTCATACCGCGATTCCAACTGTTTATACAATGTGTATTTCAGCAATAGCGATGAACGTGTTGTAAGGTCGGCACTCCAAGCCTCCAAGCCTGTCTGTGAACATCAAAATGCGAATAAAAGAGGAAAGCATGAAATGCAGTGTTTAAGGAAATGTAGACTTTCAATTGGAGTTCAGTGTGGGCAACCAGGGTTGCAACGTGTAGCACCCCTCAACCCAAACACTTCTCTCTCTTCACCTTTCTTCTTTCACCCCCGACCACACCGAGTCAACTCATCATTTAAGTCATGAAGCTCGTCGTCGCCGGTTCAACCGGCTTGTTGGGCTCCGAGATCATCCGCCAGACCCTGCACATCCCCGAAATCACCCAGGTTGTTGCGTTGTCCCGTAAGCCACTTCGTCTCGATGAAGGGCTTGATTCTTCCAAGATCAAAAACGTCATCATCAGCGACTACGGAGAGTACCCCGATGAGGTGAAGGCCGAGTTTGCCGGCGCAGATGCGTGTATCTGGTGTGCTTGTCATACTTCCCCGCATGTGGAATTCTATACTTACCATCTTGATCGTGAATACAGGACCGTCGCTATCACTCCTTTCCGATCTGGCGAATTCGACTCTGCCGAGGTGAAGCGAGTCTGTCAGGATTGCACGAAGATAGGATTCGACGCCATGAACAATGCGGGACCTGCGCGCCCATTTCGTTTCATCTATCTCAGCGCTGATGGGACCCCCCGAGACCCGGAGAAGAAGGCTTTCCTCTGGGCTGAGTATCAAGTCATGCGGGTGAGCTTTTCCAGTCTGAGAGCCCATGAGGCTTTTTCACAATCTCGCGATTCTAACTCTCTAGTGTAATACCGAACTGATGGTCCTCAAATTTCCCACCGAGAACGAAGGAGTGGAGATCTGCATCGCCCAGCCCGGGGTCATCACGAACTGGACTAGTTTTACGCGAGGTGTTGTGGCGAGCGTCTTCAGTGCGACGAATCTCATTGGCGTTCCCTTCCCGAATATCTATCTAGTTGATGCCGCGGCCGCGGTTCTCGACCAGGCTGTGCATGGAATCGAGAAGGAGACCCTTCGAAACGCCGATCTTGTCCGCATTGGTGCGAAGGCATTGAAATCTCGGAATGGGGGTCGAGAATTGTGGTGGTTCTAGTTGTGAGACAACATCCTAGGATCTGTCTCCTGATGCACCGTTACCTTCCCATCTTTTACGTTATGCTTTTCGTGATTGATACCACTTGCTTCGGATAAAGCATACTGTTTTTCAGCTAAGAATTCAAACTACCGGATATCACACATTGGTCTTGTCTGCCGGGCTCTTCAGCTTTTAGACGACAAATCCTGTACCTTTATGAACACATTGTCCGGGTCATATTGAGTCTTGAGCCTTCGGAGCTTCGCGGTATTTGGTCCATAGATTTTCTCTGCTTTAGTAGTAATGCCTATTCATTGTCGAGTTAGTCAATTACTTCTATGGTCTCACACGTCTCCGGACTATGGGCTCACTGAAATAGTTTGCATAAGTACTTGATGCATCGCGGTACTGGTCTCCCTTCCAACCAGTGCTATCGGCGCAAGTCTGGGTGAATTTCTTCGAAAGCAATCGTGCATCAACGTCCTTGGATGTCTCTGTCCAATTCATTGAGATGCAAATCGACGCGAACTGGCCTCTGTTTCCGAACGCCGTGTCAGGCAGTGGGATCTCACGTATCTTATTGGTAGGAAAGAATTCGAACGCCATGGTGCTGCCGCGAAGATTCTCATTCTCCGGCGCATTGGTGGCATCCCAGAATTGGTCGCAAATCTCCTTCGCGGCGACTTTGTCTAGTGGATGTGTGAAGTTTGCGCCACCAAACATATGTCTGTCGTTCGGACCTCGAGGATACTTATTGAACATCATGTTGAGATCTGGATATGACAGCATGCTTGTAGTGTCACCAAGGGGATTGAGATCAAGAAGTGGTCTGAATCTCTGCTTTCCATCCTCCTCAGATCCGTTGTAAAAAACGACAGCCAATACACCACTGGCCTTGTTGGGGGGTATGAAATTGCCAACTATCACGTTCATCATGGATTTGCCATCATCATTCTCAACTAGGTGACTGTTAGCTATCATCTTCATTCCAGGCTGTTTCTTCGACATATACTCACTGAAATGATTGCCAAACTCGATTATCGCCGGTAACACTTCCGGGTCAAATCCCAAGAAGCCCGCCCAACTCTCCCCTTGAGGAAAGGCCTGCGAGGTGAAATGAGTTACAATACCGAAGTTAGGTCCGGCACCACGCAGAGCCCAGAATAGATCTGCGTTTTCCTCTTTGCTGGCTTTGACAATGTCTCCATTCGCCAACACAACTTCACAGGCAATGAGACAATCCAAAGCCAACCCACAACTACCTGTCAAGAATCCATAGCCACCACACAGTATCAATCCCCCAACCCCTGTATCGCCAACTGTTCCACTAACCGTTGCCAGCCCGTGATCCCACAAAGCACCATTCACGTCCTCCCACGTACATCCACCTCCAAATGTGATTGTTTGTGACTCGGTATCAACTACCGTGGACCTGATCTGACGCAAATCAATCACCATACCTCCCTCGGAGCAATTGTCGCCACTTGTACCATGTCCACCGCCGCAGACTGCCAGGGGCAGGATCTTGTGGTTAGTGGCGTAGCGCAGGGCTACGCTCACTTCGTACGCATTTCTCGGACAAACAATTACTGCGGCTGGCCTTTTGCATGAGGCACTCCATCTTTTGGTTCTGTCCTCGTAGCCGAAGTAGCCCGGGAGGAAGATCTCTGCCTCGGGGAGAGCTTTGAACAAGTCATCGAATTGCGCCATTCTGAGTCTTGAAAATCATAGTGAACTGACTTGCCTTTTTGTTTTAGATCCACGTGGCGACGAGTTTCCTGGAAATCGTCAAGTCTCCGGCCTCGCAAGGTACAGAGTACTCATGTTTCACTGAGGGTAACATGCTTAGTGGTCTCATATGCACCGGCCTGACCGAGGGCACAGCATATCCCTCATGTCGATGCCCCGATCTTGCTTATTTTGTCCTCGGGTGAGAGCTAGTAGCCACTCAAATGCCCAAGCCTTTGCATTTGCCTATCTCTCGGTGACTACGAGAGTTGATCTATCATCTTGGGGCTCATTGTGCGCTCCCTATCTGAACCTCTCGGACCTCCTGTTGCATTTGAATGTGGCACGAAAAGCGACATATTTTCTAACGGTAGATAAGTCCATCTCGACTGATGTCATCTACTAAGGCAACTTAATCCAGTTCTGAATTTCACCCCACCAACATCAACGCAGAGTTCTCGAGAGAGTTTGCGCCGCGAACCCAATGAAGCCCACATTAGCATTTCTTCTCGGTTTTACACTTTTCTCCCGAGTTGCAGGCTTGCTGAATCTAACGGCTATCTTTGCACCCTCACTTTCTCCTGGAGCAGAGATAATATTACCCGGCGATGTCGACTGGGGGACAAAGGTGCAAGCACGATGGTCTGACTATGCATGTCCCACATTCATTGGAGTCATCAAGCCTATGACAGAGTCTGATATCCAACACACTGTGTGCATCCCTTCAAATTCTAGGCCGTAACTGAGACTGATCTGCTTGCCTTTGGTTAGGTTCGCATAGCCCAGCTTCACAATATCCGGTTTCTAGCAACTGGCGGTGGGCAATCGTTCTCCGATTATAGGACCTTCGAAGGCATATCGATTGATCTCGGTAACTTCAATACTGCCAAGTTCGACGACACCCACACGCTCCTGACTATAGGTGGCGCGGTGAAATACAACCAGTTGACTGATCTGTTGTACAATGCTTCCAAAGAGCTCCGTATGTACCACTCTTCTCAATGACCTCTCACATCTGATGTAATCGCAGCGTTGGCTTCATGTGCTTGTCCCGGCGTGGTGGGTGCTACGCTCGGCGCCGGGATAGGCCCCCTGATGGGCCTCCGCGGATTAATGATCGATGCACTTGAGTCTGTCAGACTTGTCACAGCGGATGGAAACCTCGTCACAGCCTCTCATGAAGAGAATCCCGATCTCTTCTGGGGCATACGTGGTGCAGGAAGCAACTTCGGCATCGTCACTTCTGCAACATTCCGAGTTTGGGGTATCACAAACAATGGTCTAGCTATGTCCGCTGGACTAGTGTTTCCCGCCTCCGTGAATGCTAGTTACTGGCGAGTTTTACAAACATTCGACACCGATATGCCGCCCCAACTCGCTTTAACGAATATGGCTTTCTTCGATCGTCAAACAAATCAGGTAATTTCCACCCCTTGAGACGACGATCCCGTATCTGAGTCACTGCGCTAGCCGTATATCGTTCTGAACGCCATTTACTTCGGTCCCAGAGAGGCTGGTGAACCATACCTGGAGCGATTCAGAAAGCTAGGGCCTCTCAACGATACTGTGCGGATGATACCTCAAAATACGCTTTTCCCTCCTGTGCTCGGATCCTGTACACCAGGTCAAGTAGTCAACATACACAGTGTTGCAGTCCGGCGCACGGATCCAGAAACTCTGCAGTCTGTTTTCGCCGACATGAACCGCTTTTGGCGACAGCATCCCGGATATCAAGGCCGTCTCCTTATACCTCGCTTAGCAAATGACGCTGCTGCAAATGTGCCTCATAATGAAACATCCTTCCCGTGGCGAAAGGCTATCGCACACATGTGAGTCGAAGCATTTCTTGCTTCTCTGTCACTTTCATCTTTTGCAAGTCTTCAAGGGTTCCTTGCTAATTGGCTATTATCTTGATAGAAGTATCGAAGGATATATGAACGACTCATCCATACATGAGATCGCTAATGACTTTCAACAATCGCTCAGGTCTCGAATCGCAGGCTCTAGTGGATACGATTACCTTGCTACATACGCTGGTTATGCACGAGGAAATGAAGGAGCTGGATCTTGGTATTCGTCGAGGAACTTAGCTTCGCTCTCCTCCTTGAAACGGATCTGGGATCCCAACCTGGTTTTTGCTTACAACAAGCCTATCCCTCTTAAGCCGTGGGATTACCTAGTAGAACCTTGGAAATATATATCAACAAATTGAAGCCATAATCTTTAAGGTTCCCGAGTCAAACCACCTGGCATTAAAACGAAGTAAATTTAGGTTAAGATTCCAATTACATGCATAGCTTCGTTCAGCAAATATCAATGTGACAAAATTTTCAAATGAGAAATGATCCCTGGGGTGTAGAGATGTCGTACACGGACCCATTTACTGCAGTTGATGATTGCACGTGATATTGGCGCCTCAGATATCAGGCCAAAGATCGTGCCTTGCTTGATCATCAAAATCCTGGCCGGGGCATCTGGAAGCATCCTGTGTATTCCACATCTCCAGGGCGGAAGTGACATTGCTGCATCTGACATTTTCGATCTTCAAGGTGCCATGTTTTGATGTGAAAACTTCATCCAGACCCTGGGGCACCTGGGCAGGGTAGACTCTTGGCCCAGGACAAAAGAAAGATACTTCGATACTACCACTTCATCAAACCGGTCTCAGCTAGCATCACTGAGAGCGGGACATCATGCGGGAACTGGATCCCTTGATTTCTGAATATCGCCATGAAAAGAAGCGGCCGCGGGAGGATGAGGCACTGTTGATCCTGCGCAAAGTTGCGTCCTTGGTCAAGCCGATCATGCGACAGCGCGCTTGGAGAGTGGGTGCCTTATGCGAGTTCTATCCGCAGCAACGTAATCTGCTGGGGCTGAATGTGAATTCGGGACAGAAGATTTGCCTGAGATTACGGTATCCTTCTGACCAGCGACAGTTTCTGCCTATAGAAGATGTCGTGGACACGATGTTACATGAGTGAGTGCTGTTACCTTCGCAAGTCCTATTGCTCAAGCTGATCATTGGCAGGCTGTGTCATAATGTCATCGGCCCTCACAACCAGCAGTTTCATGCGTTGTGGAATCAACTGCGCGACGAGCATGAGGAGCTAGCCCGAAAAGGCTACACCGGAGAGGGCTTCTTATCTCAAGGCAAGCGCCTTGGTGGGCAAAGAATGCCAGTCGATGAAGCTCGACGTCAAGCGCGTGCTGCGGCAGAGCAACGAAGGACTCTGACCAAGAACTCCGGCCAAAAGCTCGGTGGGACGCGCCATCTTCGCGGAACCGATATCCGTAAGCTTCGTGCCGACGCTGCCCAGAGGCGTCTTGAAGTTACCCAAGGTTGCGCTTCTGGCACGAATGACAGCGACAAACTTGCGGAAGAGGCTTCGCGGAATGGGTTCAGAACCCAGGCCGAAGAGGACGATGCAAATGAACGGGCTATCATGGAAGCATTCATTGAGTTGATTCAGGCAGAAGAGCGCGAAAAGTACGATTCTTCATATGTCCCACCGAGCCAGGAGCATCCAGCAGGCCCGAGAACAGAATCATCACCACCCCCCGGACCCTCAAATGCTCCACCGGCCAAACCCAAAGCGCTGCCTTCACACCCAAAGGCAATGAAGGCGGCCAAGCCATCTGATGCGCCGAAGCCTGTCGATTTGACAGCCGATAACAGCTCATACGATAGACCTTGGATCTGCCCAACGTGCACCCTGGAAAACCAGTCTACCTTCCTTTGCTGTGATGCCTGTGCAGGAGAACGACCTCCTCCAACGAATACGAAGCCTACACCAGCTCCTACATCTAAAAGCACTCCCACTCAACGTAAGACTTCCGATTCTCTCAACCCAAAGAAACGGCCCTTGCCCATCGATCAAAAGGAGAATGAACCAAACGCCAAGAATGCGTTTGCTTTCAAGAACCGTACCCGGCCGTTGGATAGCATCAAAGCGTTGGATCAGGGAGCTGAAAAGAAGCCCCTCGGATGGCTGTGCATATCTTGTGGTAGCTTCATGGAGAGCCAATGGTGGACTTGCTCTTGTTGTGGCACAATGAAGCCTTCCTCATGACCTATGTACTCATACTTGATTCAAATAATACCCCTGAATGTGTTTTACGAGTTCATGACATCGATAGTTGAACAATACAGCAGATATAATGATATTTTTCATATCAACATTCCATCTAGTTCGACTCGATTGTATGAAGCGCGAATGTAAATCCACGTGACCGAATGAGTAAGCAGCTCCACTCGACCTTTTTTTTTCTCACAAAACCCGGCCCAACCTCTTCTCCCACCTCCAGCTTACACCAAGCTCCTCAATTGGCCACTGGTTTCAATGCAAGACTTCGTGGCCATTGAGTAGAATACTAATGGTAAGTTCAACTCAGCTCCTAGCTTTCCTGACACAGCAAGAGAAAAGCACCGCGTCGGACTCTACATGATGAGAATCGCATTGAACCATACAATTAGGAAGAGCCGGAAAAGGATGGCAGTGGATTGTTCAATATATGAAAAATCCCTGTCGTCGGTGCTTATAACGGTTCTGCTGACATGAGTCCTATGATGCTTGCTTTTCTCTTGGCTGGCGGGATACCTCGATGTCGCATGGAAGCAATTTGCTAACGATACCTTGCTACAGTTCAGCTTCGCCGAGCCCAAATAGATGAATACATTCACAGTTTTGAATCAATACATTATGTTTCAATCTTTACCTCCTTTTAAGGCATAGTCGCGTAGGCAATATGGAACCTTGGAACGTTGGAAACAAGTCTATTGAAATAAATCTATGGTACATCCATTGATATTCTCGTCAACTCCCAAGGATATAGAACTTTTGTATGTAAAACAGAAGAGAAGACCCGTAACAAGGTCGAAATGATCAAAAACGCCCATTGACATGCTTGTACACCATTATCCTAACTCAGGCAACACTGACGAACTGGCGCTTCTTGCCCGTGCCCTTGGAAGCCTGCTTCTCCTCCCAAGTCTCCTCATCAATGTAGTCTGCAGTACTTTGTTCTTGGATCTGGTTGCCAATGAACTGCAATGCAGAGAGATTGAATCCCATCTCGTCCTTCTGGCGAGCAAGCACGCGACGCAGTGACGCGCGAATGCTGTCAAGCATGGGGCGCATCATCTTGCTGGCCACGATTTGGCGGTGGTGGGTCTTCAGAATGAAGAAGAGCACGCGGCAGGTAAGGGGCACGTTCCATTCACGGTCGGCCCAGATGTTGAGGAAGGTGAAGAGGGCGGATAGCTTGGAGAAGGGCAGGACGAGGAGGGCGTCTTGCAGGGCGGCAGCGGGGATCTTCTGGACAGTGTTCAGAACGTGCTGCTCGGCGGAGATGTTGTTCAGGGCAAGGTAGACTGGGTTACGATCGGGCTGGGCAGCGTTGGGGTTGGCAGCTTTGACCTTGCGCCAGTCGCGGACGACCTCGAGATCCTCCATGCCGAGCTCGAGAGCTTCGATGATCTTTTCTCCGGCCATGAGAGTGCCGGTCGTTTGCTTTCCGGCGTCGACGGCCTCGGCCTTTTCACCATCACCATCCTCGTCCTGTTCCAGAGAGGCGGTAAGTGTGCTGTCGTAGGCCTCTTCCTCTTCCTTTTCGCGTTCTTCCTCGAGGAAGAGAGGCTCATCTGTTTGTTGCCAAATACGGATGCTCTTGTCGTGACTGGCACTAACGAGGAAATCACCGGAACGGCTCATAGCAAGCGCCCAGATCTCGCCGTGGTGGCCGACGAGACGTTGGATTTGCTCGAACTTGTCACCGTCCCAGTACTTGATCATACGATCCTTACTGGCACTGAAGAAGTTATGGCCGTTTCCGTCCTTGTTGTGGGGGACGAAAGCCACTGCCATGATGCTGTCCTCGTGGGCGAGGAAGGCTTTGTGGCAATCACCGAAGTCCAATCCCCAGAGACGAACAGTCTTGTCGGCTGAGCAAGTCACAATAAGCTTGCTGTCGTGGGAAATGTCCATGCTCAGCACGGGGAGCTTGTGTCCGTAGAGGTTGAGGAAAAGCTTCAAAGAGTCAACAAAGAAGACCTTCACGGTGTTGTCGAGGAGAGACACAGCCAAGAGGCGAGCGTCTGGCGAGAATCGGAGGTTGAGAATATCATCATTGACCTTGAGAGTCCTTGTGTGTGCCAACTTGAGGCGTGGAGTGGTGCGCTTGGTTCCAGGAATCTCTTCCTGCACGACCTTAAAATCCCAGAACTTGGCCGTCTTGTCCGCGCTTCCACTGACCATGGACTTGCCATCAGGGTGCACTTGCAATGACCACACAGGTCCGTCATGGGCCTTGATAGTATCGAGCAATGTCGAGGAGGCGATGTCGAATACTTCGAGCTCTCCGTTCTTATTACCGACGACTACGATCTTGTCACCAGGAAGGAAGGCGGAGCACAGAGAATAACCGCAGTCGAGTGTTCGAAGGCAGCTCTCGGTGAGAACATTCCAAATCTTCAAGGTGCCGTTGGACGCGGATGCAAGCATGCGGTCGTCGGAGCTGAGGGCAATAGATCGGATATCGGTTCGGTGACCAGGGATGTCAACTGCCAGGCTGCGGGTGTAGTCGGATTCTTCGCTGTCGGCGTTCTTCTTGTTGGCTGGTACAACTGTGTATGCCTCCAACTGGTTGTTTGTTGTTGCGGCCAGGAGGTTCAGGCCAGTTGATTTGTTCATCATCCAATCGAAGGAGCGAACCTTTCCACCAGTGCGAACAATCACATGTTGGACGAAAACCTCCGAAACAGGCGCAGCAGCGGCATCATCGACCTTGTCTTCCTCCTTTGGCGCACCGTCTTCGGACTTTTGCGCTGCCTTCTCCTTTCTTCTCTTGTTCTTGCGCGCCATGCTCTTCTGAACCTCGGTCTGGGAGCGGATACGCCAGATCTCAACGGACTTGTCGGAGCCATGGAATCCAACGTAGTCTGAGCGGGGGTGGAAACGGATGCCGAGCGTACGGTCCTTGCCATGGCGATAGAACGTTCCTCGGTCGGTGAGAACTTTGCGGCCGTCCGCGCTAAGCTTTTCTCTGGAGATATCCATCATAGCCGCCTCGTCGATCGACCAGACCCGGAGTTCTCCGTCATTACCAGCTGTGATACATCCACCCTGGTCGGGTGATAGACCCAAGCTCCAGCACTCGCCGTTGGATTGAGCCACGTGCGTTTCGATGCAGTGTTGCGAAGCGAGATCCCAAACCTTGATCAAGGCATCCTTTCCAGTGGTCAACAAGAATCCTGCGTGTTCGTTCAATCCGGTGGCGGCGAGCAGTTCCTGCGATGGGAACAGGAAATGCAGCGATGTGATCTGGTCGGTATGTCCACGCAGTTTGAAGAGACCAACTTCAGTGATCAGATCCCAAACAATGATATCTGTATCCTTGGAGCCACTGGCAAGGCGCACGCCGGCATTGTCGAAGGCCAGCTTAGTGACGGCGGACTTGTGGCCGTTGAAAGAGATAATGACGGTGCCGGTTCGCGAATCCCACAGACGAATACTTCCGTCTTCGTAACTAGAAAAATTAGTATTAAAGAGATGCTTCAATCAAGAGCCGCAATGCGGACTACTTACCCAACCGCAAAAATATCTTCATCTGTTTGGCTCTGCGCAACCACACTGACCTGCGCCCTGCAGCCAGAATCGCGCCATCTTCCCAGCAATTCTCCCTTTTTCACATCCCAGCAGAGAACTTCTTCACTAGCACCAACAATGGCTCGACCGGCGCCCGTCTGGCGTGCGACACCGCCCTGGTCGTCTTTGGCCCAGATCGCATTCGAGGACGCCGAGGCGACGAGCCCGAACGTATTCGAGTGCTCGAATTTACTGTGCAGATATTAGCGACTCGATCAAGTAAGTCTGAACCGGCGAAGAATCAACATACAAGTATGATTTCACCATCGTTGGAAGTGGATGGGAAAATTTTAGGAGCCTCCGATTGCTATCGATAGGATAAAATTAATACGGGCGGCGGCAGCGACCTCTCCGGCTCCCCCACCGCCCATGACGATCATTGGCAACCTCACAACAGCCACCTTTACACTGCACATTAAGCCATTGCATTGCCCGTCATGCTTCTCTTAGATTACCAGAACGTTTTAATTGAGTCACTCCTGACCGAGCGCTTCTCTGGGTACGCCTTCCCTCCCCCCGCACTGCCAGCCCGCATTGTGTATGCACCCAGGCACCCGGCTAACAAGCTCCAGAGCGGCCCCGGTCTCCATTGACCAGGTGGTTTCCGACTTCGATGGAGTGACCTTCCACCTCTCGACCCCCGAGTCCAAGTCCAAGATCCTCATCTCGATCAACGTGAAATGCTTCAAGGAACTGGTTCAGTACGGCGCCCAGGAGGTGCTGGAAAGAGAATACGGTCCCTACATTGTTTCTCCCGAGCCAGGGTATGACTTCTCGGTACAGATCGATCTGGAGAACTTGCCCGCCGAGGAGGAGGCTCGCAGTGAACTTATTATGAAGCTTGCTCTCCTGAAGCGCAACGCGATGGCCGCTCCGTTTGAGAGAGCGTTCGATGAATTCAACAAGCTTGCCGAGGAGGCTTCGCAATACACATCGGAGTCCGCGCCTCAAGGTGTCAAGGAGGGCGGCGAGGTTATGGCTATTCACTACCGCGAGGAGGAGGCTATCTACATCAAGGCCAACTGGGATCGAGTCACTGTCATCTTCAGCACCGTCTTCCGGGAGGAGACTGATCGGATCTTCGGCAAGGTCTTCTTGCAGGTTCGTTACCATCAATATGACCCGGCTTGTGGTGGAGACAGTATGCTGATTTCTGATAGGAATTCGTTGACGCCCGCCGTCGTGTGTTGACACTACAGAACGCCCCTCAGGTCCTTTTCCGTAACGACCCTCCCCTTGAGCTGGCCGGTGTGCCTGGCCTCAGCCCAAAGGAGGGTGAAGTTAGCTACGTCACTTTTGGTAAGTCTCGCAATTCTTTTGGGCATATGGGTGTGCGTACTGACTCATGCAGTTCTGTTCCCCCGACACTTGACTGCCCAGCGTCGTTATGAGAACATCTCTCATATCCAGACCTTCCGTGACTACTTCCACTACCACATTAAAGCCTCAAAGGTACGAGCACCAACTTTGTCCTAATTTAGTGGATTACTAACCCCTCGGTATAGGCCTACATTCACACTCGAATGAGAAAGAGAACAGCAGACTTCTTGCAAGGTAAGTACCTGCACTCGAAGCAAACAAGATTACTCTCGTCTAACGCCCAGCAGTGCTTAACCGTGCTCGACCCGAGAATGAGGAGCGTGAGCGCAAGACCGCCAGTGGTCGTACGTTCCGGGTGCAGGGTTAATTCTTTGTCTTTGTTTGTCTATACTGTTCAGTGCTTTGTTTCCATGAGCCAATTTGAGTTAACCTTTTCATTGATATTCTTCTGATACACACGCTGCTCACGTAGGTCGGTGAACGAGGGGCTGACTTGACGTTTCAATGAGTCCTAGGTCTCTTGTGATGGCCTCTTAACTGTTTTGCCCTGTACATGACTCAGGAGGAAACATGGTGCCCAGGACGCACGCAATACTTTGCAAAAAGTACTCACGGGCGTAGGGAAAGAATAATTCCAGGTGATACCTCCATGCGTGCTTTCTCCGTTTGCCTGTTAGGTCTCACGATAGCCCTCACGCCCTAAACTTCAACGGGAAGGCACCTGGGCATTCCCTCACGCTTCCCACACAGATCTCATCGTAACCTCTTCTAAAATATTTGGCTCTTAGCCTTTGCACCGTCAATCGCAGTCTCCATGGATCCTCCAACCCCCGATCACTTGCCACTGACTTTGGCGTCAACTCTTGCACGTTCTCGCCTAGAGGCAGCTGCCTCATTGCCAGACGGTGACCCCGATGCATTTATCGCGCTCACTAAGGATTGCATTGATGCCCATGCCCAAGCAACCAAAGCTATGATAGAGACTCTGGGCCAGCGGGTCAGCGCTGGGGAGAATGTTGACTGGAAAGGTGAATATGATGTCCTGAAGGATGGCCTTTTCAATTACTGTCAATCACTTGTGGGGGAGGCAGAGATGAATTTGGCGCCTGAGGAGCTGGACCGTCCCGCGAAGTCCTCAGTGGATTTAACTCGTCACCTCTTGGGAAAGAGTTCGAAGACTTCGTTGAACTCCCTCAAGATCTCGCCCACTCAGGCGAATCACTCGCCCACTCTTCCTAGCCCTTCGGGTGATTCGAACCCATCCCCATCACTCAGCATGCCTGCTTCAAATGCATCCGGGGAGAGTTACGTGGTGAGTCGATGAGCATTGCCTCGTCTGCTCTGCTAGGCCTTGGCTTCCCTGGGCTTCGCTAATTGATTTGTGGTAGCTTGTGTCCAGTAGACAGCGACTGCGTCTCTTTGCGGTCAGCAGCGATGACTGGATCGTTTACCCGTCTGATTCTGTTTGCCTGGCCGATTTCGAGGTCATGCTACCTGAGGGTATGTCTCTGGTGGATGAGTCTATCCATCTCAGTGTGGTGATGGGCATTCTGAACAAATTGTACTCCATGGCGAAGCTCATGCAGATCATCCTCCTCAGCTACGGGACAGAGGTATGCTCAACTACAATCCCATCTCATGGGGTCCATACTAACGTCTATGGCTTACCGTTAGATTGATAATTCACGCCTCGGATTGTGGCACTGGATCCATCAGTATGAAGAGAATGTGAAGAGCACGGACCTGAAGATATTGATCACCATTGCCGAGAACTTGTTCTATGCCCTCTATGCACGAGTGGTTATTGAACTGGCCAACATCGAGCTGTGCGGCACCTTCCAATCCGCCTCTCGATCTCTCCCATCCCACCGCCCATTCCTTCTTCCCGAGGCCGACCATCTCTACCGCATCGTCATTGCATTCAAGGATGTACTGGATACCCCCAACATCTGTGCCAACTTCCACAAGGATGTTGCACTCCACTTCCAGCAAGACTACATCTCCCAGGTCGTGGACAAGGCCAAGGACTTGGAATATCCCCTCCAGGATGCCACAGGGTACCGGGCCTATGTGGCACGTATCGTAACGGACAGGAACGGAGCCTTCTGTACGAAGTGGCTATCATTGATCCCATTTTTCAACGTGATTCCGGACCGGGTCATGGCCATGCTGTCCGAGCATTACCTCACGGTGGCGCCAGTGGTCGTCGTGCCAGACGATATCCCATTTGACCAGCTCCCCTTCATCAACCCCGACCAGATCGCAGACGACCTTCGGGATGCCGAAACCAAGAAAGATCACTACGCAGCAACTCTGGCGAAGCTGGAAGGAACCACTATCGGAGACGAGCGTCTGAAGGATCCCAAGTCTCGCATCTACTACCTGGCCAAGCAGCGGAAGTGCGTCTGCCGCGGATTGTGTCGTTGTGCGAGCGAATGTACTCGACTTGTCGTTTATTGCTGCCCCTGCGCTGAACGCCAAATTCGCATCTTGAAGATGAAACGTGACCTCCATTCCCCATGCCCTGGTCTTAACTTTGTCACCACTGCTGGCACCATGGCGCGCATGTACTTCCATGGCCTGGCATCCCTGCGACGTGGTGTGACCGACCACCAGATTTCGGCAGAGCTGCAGCGCGCCTTCGAGTCTATGGACGCATTGATCACTAATGAACGGGAGAAGAAGAACCCACGCCGACAGAACTCCAAGGGAAGTGTGTAAGACCCCTTAGAGAGGTCTTCCTGTTGCCATGGCCTGATCCTGAGCTTGTTGAACTCGAGGTTTCATACCTAAGAGACTTTGCAGCCCATTTAGGCTCGGATTTACTGATGTGTGAAATGCCACGATCAATGATTGCCCAATGTTAGCGGCTGCTATTTGTACGGAGTAAAGGGTTTAATTTCATAGCTAATGTCATATTGCAGTAACCCCATGCGTATCTTGTAACACTCATATTGACGATCTGACGAAGGATCTATGAACGCCAACCTAAAGGGGCTTAGGGGTGGATTTTCGACATGATCCACCCTCTCATCGACTGCTAAGCCTGTAGTGCAGTAATAGTACATTCGAGTCAAAATATGACTCGTAAATACCCCAAGCAGTAAAATGATGCAGTGCCCAAGTATATGGGGAAATGTCAGAACAGTGTTCTCGTATGCTCAGACATACTCCGTAGTGCCAATCACGTCGGCGGCTCAGACCAGTGATATCTTGTCTGTTCACCGGTGAACCTCAAGGCTTCCCCTTCATTTTTTTCTCATGTCTTGACCACTTTGCAGACCTTGGAAGTCAGGGATGGTGACCAAAGCAGCCTCCGTGTCAAATTCACCATGGAAGTCTCTTAGCAAGTGGATCGCGAACATAAGCATAACGCCGACCCTGGCCGGTGCCCACCCTCGACGCCCACACACGGCACGGCCATATCACGCGGCAGTTTGGCCTTCCTACGGCATCACCACCCCCGTGCCTCAGCTACCGGTGCGCCCACAGTCACCCTTTCGGTTCGAGACCGGATACGCTCTATGCGCGAAGCGGCCGTCGCGCCCTTTTCCCCCGCCCTTTTTGTCTCCACCGTCGACTTCCTTCTCGGATCCCTTGACGACGCACGGCCTCAGCCAGGATAAGAGATTATCCGTCAAGGGCGAGCTAGTCCGGGGCTTGAACAATGGAGACGATGCCATAATCGTCGCGGAGAACTTGATAGGCGTTGACGATGGCGTAGGAGCCTGGGCTACGAAACCGCACGGCCATGCTGCGTGAGTTGGCCCCATTACCCCGATCCTGGCCCTTGCTGACCCTGTCTTCCTGAAACTCTAGCCTGTGGTCTAGACTTCTGTTACATTTCTGGGCCCTCGAGGTCGAGCGACATGGCCATGACCCTACTCTCGATCCGGTCGGGTACCTACAATCGGCGTACGAGGAGACGCTGCGAGCAACCAAGTCTCCGACCGAATGGTTAGGGACGACCACCTCCGCGACTGCGATATTACACCACGTCGAACAAGACGGCAGGCAGAAACCACTTCTTTACGTGACGAATCTGGGCGATTGCAAGATAATGGTCATCCGGCCTAGCGAAGAGAAGGTCCTTTTCCGCACCGCAGAGCAGTGGCACTGGTTCGATTGCCCGATGCAGCTTGGAACGAACAGTATCGACACGCCAAGAAAAGATGCGGTTCTGTCCAAGGTCGCTTTACATGAAGACGACATCATCTTGGCTCTCTCGGACGGTGTTATGGACAATCTTTGGGAGCACGAAGTCTTGAAAATCATCATGGACAGCATCAACAAATGGGAGGAGGGGCGTGTCTCACATGAGGATGTTCCGAATTCCCGTCTATCTGACGAACGCAATGTCTTCATTGCTCGCGAGCTGTTGAATTCCGCTCTCACAATTGCCCAAGATCCATTCGCTGAGAGTCCATTCATGGAGAAGGCCATTGATGAGGGTCTCGCTATCGAAGGTGGCAAGATGGACGATATCTCTGTCGTGGTTGCGTCCTGCAAGAGGCGCGCCGGTTGAGAGACCACTGCGCATTTGACTACTCAACACTGCAATGTGCGTGCGCTACTCCGTACAGACACGCGAACTCTGTAGAGGACAGCCCCACATCCAATCACCTCCGGTCTAGCTCTCGGGAACTGATCACCGCACACGAGTCCGACTAAGGTCTCCGGTGCGCAATTCGGAATTGGATATTCAAATCTACGTTCTTTGCGCCGATGTCTTCTGGCGATTCCGTGTGTTGTGTGGCCAAAGCCACCTACCAGGATACTGCCCGCTCCGGTCGACCCAGCTCAAGCTGGGGAAGTTGTGCGGCGTGACGTACATCCAATCCTCTCTTCGTGCTATCGTCTTCCGGTCCCAGTTCACATCCACCGAGTGCATCGTGCCTCGGTTTGAGGGGGCCCTCGTCTGATTTGGTTGCCAAAACCAGTCTCGGCAACGTCCCGACTCCCGAGTGTGCAAAGACATCTTCCACCCGGATGAATTTCCCACCGGTGTAAATTTCAATCCCCATTGGTACACTTGAGAGTCCCTCAGAGACGACAGGAATCGACATTTCTTCCTCGACACCAGTGCCTACCTAGATACCCAGGGACATACCGGCAACCGGCAACTCACTACTTCACGGGACTTGAGGCCCCTGTTACGACGAAGATACCCATGCTCTCGATCCATATAGCCTATTTGATACCACACCATAGCAACCTTGAAGCGCATTCTATTCAATTTGACACGGTAGCTCTGACTATCTCATGAGTACTTAGAACTCCTATTTCAATAACGATACACTGTCACCTACCTGCTAGTAATAAAATTCATGTATCTTCATGCACAGCAACCTGATTTTCGAGCTCTTCAGTCCCAGATATTATGTCCATTTTGTCCTTTTGAAGACGAAGTATGAAGATCAGCCCCACTTAAAGGGCATCAGCACAGACCATATCACCGCCCCCGTTGCCGCCCGGCAGAATGAAAAAAGTTTCGGTCGAAGCTGCAGGTCACCAGATCCTCGAATCGACATCCATTCACAATGAGGGCCAAACGTTCAAAGAAGTATCGCAAGCTTATGCACCAGTATGAGCTGACTTTCGGTTTCCGAGAGGCCTACCAGGTCCTGGGTAAGACATGGCTCAACCCGCTCAGACGCAACATGCTAATGCGAACAGTTGACTCGAACTTCCTGCGCGCCACTGATCAGTTCAAGATGGAGCTGATTCCTGCCCTCGAGAGAACCGTCCAGGGCAAAGTCAAGCCCCGTGAGTCCCAAATCTAACCAAGGAATGCGTCCCATGCTAATGACTTCGCAGTATTGACAAAGTGCTCGCTCGCCGCAATCATGGCTGCGCAACCCATCAACCCCAAGACCGAAAAGCCTTACCGTCCTCTCTTCCTCCCTCCCCCCACTGAACTTCCTCTCCGCCACTGCTCGCACAACGCAGACTCAACGCCAATCGACGAGATTGAATGTCTACTCTCACTTCTTTCGCCCAGCTCAGACGTCAAGAAGAACAAGGAGCATTACATCCTCGCTACTGCGGAACCGATCTTGCGAAAGACCAACCCCAACGAACCCAAGCGGAAATGGAAGACCGAGGATGACCGCAAGGAAGAAGAGGCCATGCGCCGTTCCAAGACCCTGCGCACGTCCGCTCGCAGCATTCCCGGTGTCCCAATCATCTACGTTAAGCGCTCAGTCATGGTTCTCGAGCCAATGAGCAACCCATCCGAGATGATTCGCGAAGGTCACGAGCGAGGCAAGTTCCGCGCCGGACTAGACGTCGAGCCTCCACTGGGCAAGCGCAAGCGTGATGGCGAGGAGGACGAGGCAGAATCCGACGAGGAGCCCAAGAAGAAGCGCGGACCTAAAGTGAAGGGGCCCAACCCTCTCAGTGTGAAGAAGGCCAAGAAGCGCCCTGATGCCCCGGCTCCGAAGAAGAAGGCTGCTACTGTAGAGGCTGAGGGTGATGATGCTGCGCCCAAGCCTAAGCGGAAACGCCGTCACAATAAGGGTGTCCATTGGGAGGTTGAAGATGCCGCCGAGTCGCAGCCTGCGGAGGTTGACGCTTGATTGTGTCCGTATGGCCTCGGCGACTGATGCTGGTTATCATTGCATGCATTCTTTTTACCATCCCAGGTTGGCGTTCTTATATCATATGGGTTTATATAAAAGTTTAGTTGGTGTACAGAATAGTAATGTACATTCAAGGTCACTCAATAACTCTGGCTTTCACGGTAATCATAGTCGAGTGTTCAATCACGTAAGATAGGTGAAGTGCCCTGGAGGGTTTCATCCCAGTAAGGTTGTTCCAAGGTTGTAGTGTTGGTAACATATATTTACACTGGTATAGTACAAATTCCTTGTTCCCACATGCGATGAGAGGAGAGGACAAGATACCGGACGATCCGGATCTGCTTGCGAACCATTGAGCCACATCGACGGACCTGAGTTGAGCTTCAGCCCGAGTAAGAGAGAAGCTGGATTCATAGACTTAGGCAACGATGCTTGAGTCACAGTCACACGGCCCGTCGGGGTAAAGAAAGAGTACTCCGAACTCCGAATTCAAAACGCCAAGAAACATGGCATCACAGGTTGGTTGCTCTATTGTTTCGCTGATTCCGTGCCTGTGGTAGTAGCAGGTGAAGGTCCTTGGCTGAGCTCACGCTCCTTGGCCCAGATAGCCTCGACACGCTGACGGTTGTTTCGCGCCTCGTCCCGATTGCGCTTCGCACGCTTGAATCGCTCTTCGCCGAGGCATTTGTTCACATCTCGCTTAATGTCGTTGCAAGCTCCCATCGCCTTGATGAGGAAGCCTTGGGCGTGGCATTCGTCGAGGGCAGTCATGATCTCCTCGCAGTCTAATCATGCAATCAGTATCAGTGGGACAGAGCACAGGGTTTAGGGTCAACGTACTGACGTTGTAGGGTGTGTGAAGGTGAGAATGCATGATTGCGGTAGCAGTTCGAAGATTTAGAAGCAAAACGCAGACAATAGTCTTCAACTAATCGATTGAATCCAATGCGAAGCAACTGTCCGCAAAATCCCCGGGCGGCGAGAAGATCGGCCTGGTTCTGCCGGGCGGAAAGCCCCGCCAGACACACCGATAAAAAAAAAATTATCGCCGATAAAAAAAAAGTTGAAGCTGATCAGTCTGATCTCAACACGTTCAGCATGTCTTCTATGATTACGACTACGTCGTGGGTCAAGCGCGGTGTCGCTGCCCAATTCCCTACTAAATATGTCATCGACGAGGCTGAAATGGGCCGTATATCGAAGCTTGCGCGCATGCAGCTCGAAGATGCCAAGGAAGACATGAGCGCTGCTCAGGATGGCAAGATTGACGAGGAGGAGCAGGGAGATGATGCCATGGAGGATGACAGCGAGGAGAAGCCTTCCACAGAAAGCACAGAGGCAAAGACGTGAGTGAGCTTAAGTGCATTTTGATCAACCCATGCTAATTCAATTGTAGCGATGACGATGTCTTGAAGGAATTCGACATGGACAACTACGACAAGGAGGAGGTTGACGATGATGGTGAAAAGGTCACCATGTTTGGAAACGTACAGTCTTTGGCTTACCACCAGCCCAACGAGGCGGATCCTTACCTTACCATGAACGACGAGGATGATGACGAGGAGCGCGAGGAGCTTCAAATCATGCCCGAGGACAACCTCCTTCTGGCCGGAAAGGTGGAGGACGAGGTTGCGCACCTCGAAGTATATGTCTACGAAGACAAGGCGGATAACCTTTACGTGCACCACGACATCATGCTGCCCGGCATCCCCCTCTGCACCGAGTGGCTCGACATCCCTGTTGGCAAGAACACAGAAGGCCGGACACAGGGCAACTTCGTCGCCGTCGGAACCATGGAGCCTGACATCGAGATCTGGGATCTCGACGTTGTGGACTCCATGTACCCCAACGCCATCCTCGGCCAAGGCGGCCAGGATGCCGACAAGAAGCAGAAGAAGCAAAAGAAGAAGGCCAAGGCCAACGACGAATACCACATCGACGCCGTCCTGGCGCTGGCCGCCAACCGTCAGCACCGCAACCTGCTCGCCTCCGGCTCCGCTGACAAGACCGTCAAGCTCTGGGATCTGAACACCGCCACCTGCGCCAAGTCCTACTCCAACCACAAGGACAAGGTCTGCTCACTAGACTGGCACCCTGTCGAGTCCACCATTCTCCTGAGCGGTAGCTACGACCGCACCGTCGTTGCAGCCGACATGCGTGCTCCCGACGCACAGGCCCGCTGGGGCGTCGACGCCGACGTCGAAGCCGTCCGCTGGGATCCCCACAACACCAACTTCTTCTACGTCACCACCGACGCCGGCATGGTCTACCGCTACGACATGCGCAACGTGCCCACCACCCCGGCCGAGTCCAAGCCCGTCTGGTCTCTGCAGGCTCACGACTCCTCCGTTTCCTCCTTCGACATCAACCGCATTATCCCCGGATTCCTCGTTACCGGCTCAACAGACAAGACCGTCAAGCTTTGGAACGTCGAGGACGACAAGCCTAGCTTGGTCGTCACTCGCAAGCTGGAAGTTGGAAAGGTCTTCTCTACCTCTTTCGCTCCGGATCAGGAGGTTGGCTTCCGTCTTGCTGTCGCTGGTAGCAAGGGTAGTGTGCAGATTTGGGATTCGTCCACCAATGCTGGTGTTCGTCGTGCCTTTGTCTCTCGTATCCCTAACTTCGCCAACGAGGTCCAGGAGCGCACTATTGGTATCAATGTTGACGAGGACTCTTCTGACGATGAGGGTGAGGGTGAGGGCGAGGAGGCTCCTCGCGGTGGTGATGGCTGGGAGTCTATGGATGAGGATTAAGTGGATACCCATGATTATTCCGTTTGTGTCAAAAAATAGATCTGAATTTTGCATGTTAACGACCCTTCTGTCTATGAAATTATGAAAATATGGACAAAACTTCGTGTATTCAAAAGACTATCTTCTTTCCGAAATCTGTGATCTAGAGTGGTTCACCCATCGATGCCTGGCCACAAGAGTAGACGCTGCTATACTACGACACCATCATGTCTTCGACAAAGAGTGTTTATGTTTCTGAAACGACTTGCATTGAACCTGACAGCCTATTATGTGCCTCAATCGTATTATCTATAATCTAAACAGTAACTCCGAATCCCATCGAACCAAAACTCAAGCCTCCAGGGCATGCACATGGGTAGTCAAGTCCAACAGTCTGTTGGAGTATCCCCATTCATTATCGTACCAAGCCATAATCTTGAAGAACTAGAAGGTTGTTAGCAAGATCATCCTCGGCACCAGAGTCAATTGTCATACCTGAGGGTTCAACTCCATACACGAAGGAGCGTCGATGATGGCACTGTATGGACTACCATTGTAGTCACTGCTGACAAGCTCCTCGTCGGAAACCTTGAGAACACCAGCCATATCGAGCTTGGCAGCACGACGGAAAGCAGCGATGACTTCGGCCAGCGAGGTCGGTTTCTCAGTGCTGATGGTGAGGTCGATCATTGAGACATTGGGGCTATTGTAGTGTAAGACGAAGGCTTGGGACTTGGGCAACAGGCAAATACTCACGTAGGGACACGAATAGAGACACCAGTGACTTTGCCGTTGAGCTCTGGTAGAACAGCGGCGACGGCTTTGGCGGCACCGGTGGTTGTAGGGATGATGTTGTTGAAGACGCCACGTCCTAACAGCTCATTGTTAGATGCGAAACTCAGATTGGAGAAAGCCATGCCTACCCAAACGCTTGTTCTTCTTGCTGTATCCATCCAACACTTGCTGTGACCGTGTAGCAGCATGGATTGTTGTTAAGAAGCCCTGAGCAACGCCGAAAGAGTTCTGAAGAACTTTCAGCACAGGTGTGACGCAGTTAGTCGTGCAGCTGGCATTGGAGACAACACGACAATCCTCGGTAGGTGTATAGTCGTCTGAGTTGACACCGTAAACGAAAGTAGGGGAGTCTGAGCTGGGGGCGGAGATGAGAACACGCTTGGCTTGGCCATGGGTGACGTGGTCTAGAGCGAGATCACGCTTGGTGAATTTGCCAGTGCATTCGAGGACATAGTCGACTCCCAGGGTGGACCAGTTGAGCTTCTTCAAGTCGCGTTCGGAGGTGAGGGCAATTTGCTTGCCGTTGATGGTGATGAGGGTATCGGAGAGGATGTGGATGGGAGTTCGATCGTCGAGATCTCCCATTGAGGAATCATAGCGGATGAGATAGATGAGGTCCTCGACTGAGATGCATGTGTGGTTGATGGCGACGACTTGGATGTCTGAGCGGACTAGGGCTGCTCGAAGCACGTTGCGTCCTGGAATAGATTAGCCAGGAAGGCCTTTGAGGTATGGTTGCTTAGATCTCTCACCAATACGTCCAAAGCCGTTGATGCCGACTTTGCATGGCGCAGTGACCTGCACTTGGCCATGGGGAGCGTCGTCAATCGAAGGGGCCATGATATAGATCGGATACGACGGAGACGAGGTAGTCGGTATGATTTGGATATCAAATTGATTGGAGTATGACTACCGAGTCTACGACGGACACTACGATCTATAAGTATAGATCCAACAACCCTGCTTTCCCGCGTCTCCAATCTCAACGCCGACGAACCCGACGTCACCCGCTGTCATACGGATAAAGCTTCGGCATCGAACATGTCCGCCGGCTCACGAGAGAGATAATTCCTGAAACCCAGGGCAAACCAGGCATCTCGAACAAATCAAAGCCGGCGACTCTGCCGTCCATCGGATACCCAGAATGGACCCACGCAGCATCCAATTAGAGCCCTGAATCGAGCCGAAAATACCGCGTCCACGACCCGATGGCAGCGGAGGAGTCCTAGTTCGTTACGCAAAGGCCCCCACTGCGCAGACTGCCGTTTGGCGAAAGGGGGTCGATTCTGGGGTAAAGTACCGATAGACGGAGGAATGCCATGGAGCTGTCTGGACTGTGTTTGGCGCTGCTTGCCGCGAAAAAGTGGATGGGGCTAATTGTTCACGGCTGCCGTTCGCCTTCCAATGAGAATAATCCCGCGGATTCGGGGATTCTTTGCTGAGAGACTCCTTCGTCTTGATTTGTGGGTGCCGCCGGCGTTTTCTTCCTCCGTATCGGCATTCCGATATGGGGCTGCCCGGTTTCGCCGAACTATGACCAACAGCAACTGTTGTTGGGCCCTCATATAGCAGTGTTTCCGATTCTTCGCGGGAAATCCATCAGGCTTTTCTCTTGCGCGAAAATTATACGGTTGTTTGATAAATAGGTCCGAGATGTCTTCGAGGGATGTCTTAGAGGGATCACAGTGCGGTTGCAGTATATTCGCTGGTGGATCCGGTCGAGAAAAAACGAAAGAAAAAGAAGGTAGGAAAATTCATGGAGAGTATGGAAAGCAACTTTTCATGTTTGATCGGATGAGATCGGCTCTGAATTCTAAATGATATACTGAGCTTGAAGGTGTAGAGCGATCGTAGAGCGATCAGGATACTTTGTTGTACTTCTATATTTGAGCAACTATATTCCGATCAAGGGACCAGATATGAACTAAACGCAGTGCCTCTTGTGACTGAAAACAGCACTCAAACATGTTCTTTCATCTCCAAAGAACATCCATCATCCTTCTCCTTGTTTTTAGCAATGAGTTCTGCGGGTGTCACTTCACCCTGAGGCAAATTCCGCGCCATAGAGACGATCTGCCACGGCGAAGACGCGTCCCGGAACACATGATTGAGCATTTCGAGATTGCGATTCATGGTCTCTGGATAGAAGAAATAAACCAGAACAGGAATGCAGGCCGACAAGATCGCATACATGATATAATATCTGTATCCGATTGTATCGAGCGCCACAGGGGTCACCATCACCACGACAAAGTTCCAAAGCCAGTGGTTCGCAGTTGAGATAGCCGCCATAGCCACTCGCAACCGGACCGGAGCAACCTCCGTACAATATAAGAAATTGCCACCGAGGAAGCCGATAGGGTAGAATAGGTTGAACAAGAAAATGAAGAATGCAGATGCAATCGATGCGTGTTTGTTCTCAGTGCCGAAGCTGGTTGTAACGGCCATGGCCGCCATGCAGAGTGCCATTCCGGCGCCGCTGATCATGAACACGGCGCGACGACCTAGACGGTCAATGGTAAAGAAGGCAATGAAACAGCACAGGAATTTCCAAGTCAAGGCGCACGCGGCGAGAATTTTCGATAGGTCTGAGCCTAGATTCAGGTTTTCTTCGAAGATGGTCGAAGCATAAACCGAAATCAGGTTTCCACCGCACATCTGCTGGAAGAATTGGAGGACGATACACAGACAGAATCGATAAAGAAGACGTTCGTCGTCATCCTTTGAGAAAATCTCCCGAAGAACGCCCTTTGATTCGGCAGTGACCTCGAATGATAGTTGAATGCCTGAGATCTCCACCTGAATTTCTGAATCATCTGGTTGAATTCCCTTGAGAGCTGCGAGATTGGCGGTAGCTTCATCAGAACGGTTGACGCGAACCAGCCAACGAGGAGACTCGGGCAAGAAGAATACAGATGCCAGGATCATCAGCGACGGGAAGAACGACACTGCGAGTGGTCCTCGCCACTGTCTGGTATTTGTGCTAGGAAGTTCGCTGAACCCAAAGTCGATCCAATTACATAGAGAATACCCAAGACACATGAAGATTCCATCAGCGACAACATGCTGACCTCTGCTCTTGGCAGAAGAGCATTCGGACTGCCAGACTGGTACCGCAACACTGATTTGACCAACTCCCATGCCGATGATGATGCGTCCCACAGTGAATTGAATCAAAGAATATGCAGAGGTTTGTAAGACCTGACCGATAACAGACAGAACAGCACCCAGGAAAATGGTCTTTCGGCGACCGAGACGGTCGGACAGGAATGTGCAAGAGAGTGCGCCGATCAAAGCACCGATCTGAAATGAAGCAATCACGGCGCCTTTGCTAGTGGAGTTGTGAGATTTGACAACACCCTCCGTGTTGATGGTATCGATCTGAGGAAATGTTGCAACCCAACTGGGCAGGGTTGCTAAAGGACCAGTACCGGCTTGATTATAACCGAACAGGAAAAAAGCAGGGGCAACAACGAGCATGACTTGTGCAAGGCGCAGTGCTCGCCCTGTAAGGCCCATAAATGGAGAAGACATGACGCGAAAAAGATTGAGACCAGCTCGATATGATCATGGGAAGTAAAGCGAAAGTGAAGGACTAAAGGACTGACTGACACAAGCTATATATACGCTCTGACAGACCAAGCTATTCCAAGAATGACAAGCTCAGCTTTGCTTCGGCATTGATGCTTAGCCCGGGGACCCCATGAAGCTGGGGAAGCGGACATGTCCATCCCCGCAAAAGAGAGAGCCGATTCAATGGGGTGACGTTTAAACCCGGGGAAGACCCCACAGGTGAGGTATATCGCCAGTTGCTGGGGCAAATCACCCCGTATCGGAGGTTGCATTGTCCGAGCCTTTGCTTCTTTGCTTCGCTTACGCGCGAACTTACATGTTCCGGGGTGTTCCAGGCTGCATGTGGCGAAAGGCTTGTTTTTGCTTATGCGTAGTCCATCTTTGTCCATTTCAGGGTTGGGGACATGTCATTTGGACTCGGTAATGTCTGCCCTGGCAGCTGATCTTTTCCCTAATACCTACCTAGGTAATCGCGCAGACTAAAGGCGTTAGAACTGGCACAAAGATACGGCAAAGCTTTAAGGTTGTTTGTTTAGCCTGAACGCTATTTCAAGGACCGGAGTTCGGACGTAGCATTTACAAAAGTATGATTCTCAAGGGAAATTGTGTCTATTTTGTTACATTCGACATTCGTTGCTCATTCTCATATACTTGCAAAGGGAATATTTACTTGCTGCCAGCAAGCTTCTTGATCTCAGCCACAACAGCATCGGTAACCTGCTTGGTAGTAGCATTACCACCCAAGTCACGGGTGAGCACGCCCTGCTCGCAAACATTCTCAACACAATCGATGAGCTGCTTAGCAGCCTCCTCCTCGCCGAGCCAGGCAAGCATCTCCGCAGCAGTCCAGAAGGTGGCCACAGGGTTGGAGATACCCATACCAGTGATATCAAAGGCAGATCCGTGAATAGGCTCGAACATACTGGGGTACTGACGAGTGGGGTCAAGGTTGGAGGTAGGAGCAATACCAATAGAGCCAGCCAAAGAAGCAGCCAGATCGGACAGAATGTCAGCGTGCTAAAAGATAATCAGTTCTCAACTCTAGTTCCACGTCCGATAAAGCACTTACCAAGTTCGTGGCAACAATAGTATCCAAAGACTCGGGTTTCAAGACCATACGAGTAGTCATGGCATCAACAAGCATCTTATCAACAGTGACATCGGGGAAATCCACAGCAACAGCCTTGGCAACCTCGTCCCAAAGAACCATACCGTTACGCTGGGCATTGCTCTTGGTAACGACAGTCAAAAGCTTGCGCGGACGCTTCTGCGCAGTCTCGAAAGCAAAGCGCATGATGCGCTCGACACCGTGGCGGGAGAAGATCGAGACCTCTGTCGCGACTTCCCATGGCTTTCCGGCGTGAGAGCGACCGCCTTGTCCGGCGTACTCGCCTTCGCTGTTCTCGCGAATAATGACCCAGTCAAGGTCGTTGGGGCCACACTTGCGCAGAGGAGACTCAGTTCCGCGGAAGACGCGGGTGGGACGCACGTTGGCGTATTGCTGGAAAGGCTGGCAGATGGCCAGACGGAGACCCCACAGGGAGATGTGGTCGGGGACGTCTTTTTTTTTGTAAGTTGACGATTGCAAGATTTATCGAGATAGCTTACCAGGGGCGCCGACAGCACCGAAGAAAATGGCATCGTGCTTCTTGAGTTCCTCAAGGCCGCCGTCGGGGATGTATTTGCCGGTCTTCTTATAGGTCTCTGAGCTCCAGTCATAGTTCTTGAACTCGAGCTTGAAGGTCTTGAGGGTATCAGTCAAGGCGTTGAGAGCTGTGATACCAGCCTCGATGACCTCTGGGCCAATTCCATCGGCGGGGATGGAGGCGATGTTGTAGGTCTTGGACATTTTGTGAAGTTCTTCAGGGTGAGTTGGATGTGGGAAAGATGCAACTCGGCGCGTGTGAGGGTCTTTATGAAGAATGGCTTCTCACGTCTCAGAGGACTGTCTCCACCTGAAAATTCCACAAAGACCTATCGCATCGCCCCCTCGTCCCAAGCCCATCCAAGGATGATCTTGATCGCGGGGTGCATCCGGATATTGAAATGTCCGGGTGTGACGAACGGGGTTTTCATCGCCCGAGTGCCCCACCCGGACATGTCTTTGTCCGAGCGTCAAGTAACCCTAAGTCACAGGCCTCAGTTGCGAAGAGTCATTGTCAAGATTGGGTGTTAGTTAGATCCAAGAAAAAGTGAAAGAAGCTAGGTTAAGGCAGATCAGTTGTTCCAATAATAGTGTCATATTTTCTGAGCGACATCCCTCATCTTTCAACTGTTGCAGGGCCTGTCCAAGAAGACCAACTGCAGAACCATCACTATGCCGATACCCCAAGAAGCCATCGACAACGTCCTCAATCAAATCGCGCCTTACATTGACCGCTATATCCAATGCCAAAAGTCCTCTTCTTCCAAAAGACCTTTTGTCTTGGCCCTCACCGGTCTTCAAGGCAGCGGAAAGTCCACATGGACCGACGCCCTTGTCAAAGCACTCAAAGCCCAAAATCATACCACAATCAACCTCTCACTGGATGATCTATACCTTAATCATGATGAGTTGGTTAGGATTCGCACATCCAATCCAACCAACAAGCTCGTCCAAGCACGAGGTCAGCCCGGGACCCACGACATGGCTCTTGCGCGCTCATTCTTTGATAGTTTGAACAGTGGCCGTGACATACTCATTCCTTCTTTCGACAAGAGCAAGTTCAACGGAGAAGGTGGAAGGGCACCTATCGATATGTGGGAGCGTATTCCATCGAGCACTCAAGTGGACGTCGTGGTCTTCGAAGGATGGTGTGTTGGATTTCAGCCCTTGGAAGAATTCGATCTTCAAAAGAAGTGGGAGAGTGCAGCGCAGAATGTGTGCACCGGAGATTATCCGACAGAGACGTTGAGAGACCATTCTCTTGAGCACTTGTTGGAGGCGAACACAAACCTGCGGAGTTATTGTGATCTTTTCATGGGACCGCAGCATTTTGACTTCATCGTTCATTTGGATACAACCGATCTAGCCAATGTGTATCAATGGAGGATTCAGCAGGAGCACGCTCTTCGCCAGCGAACAAATGAAAGTATGACGGATGAAGAGGTGATTCGGTTCGTGAAAGGATATATGCCAGCCTATGAGCTATACCTCGATCAGTTGAGACAAGGATTCTTTGATTCATCAGCTGGAGATGGAAAAGGCCATCTGCGAGTGGTCTTGGATCAGGACAGAAAGGTAATCGATACCGTGTTGTATGCTTAGATTGAAATGAATATTCCTTTTGTACATATTCTTCGCTCGGGATAAATTTGAAATTATAGAAAATTGTTATGGATCATCCATGGACCATCCGCCACACTCCAGAGGTCATTCATCGGCATGGAGGATGAGAATGGTAAAGAATCTGGACCGGCGAAGTTCGGATTGAAGGCAGCATTGCTTTCTGCCATGCTGCCGAAGATGAGTCCTGCCGAGGACTGACCACCAAGGAAATTCCCGGCCGGGTCTAGCATTTCAGCATAGTTACCCATGTTATCGGGGGGTGAGAAAATAGCAGAGTCATATGTCTCCGTCGGGTTGGATCCATGGAGGTGTGGTCGTGCAGCTGGTTGGAAGGGCTGGATTCCCACGGAGATCGGGCTCTCTTGGTATCCGTTCATCGTCGACGATCTGGGTCTAACTGGCGTAAGACCCGAGTCCCCAGTCTCAGTTCCGTCTTGTACTGGTAAAAACTGAGTCCTTCTTCGGTCCGTCGATGGCGTTGTTTGCGGATGGTGTTCTGGTCTCTCTGCGCTGTTGGTTGTGGTGGGGATCTTGAATTGGTTGGTATTGGTGGGCTGCGTTGAGAAAGCAGATTCCATGCCTTTGATTGCTTCGATGCAGGTCTCTGGCCAGCTACTCCCGCGAAGCGAAAGATTCTCTAATATCGCAATACCCATGCGTGCATACTTGAGGGCACTGGATGTGGCGAGTTCCTCTTCCCAAGCAGCGTACATGAGGATGAGACAAGCCATCCACGTGGACCAAGTGAAACACGGCCACGAAAGTGGAGAGTCTGATGTAGATGACAGATGTTTTTTCAGTGCTGTGAGTATAGACCTCGAAGACCCGATACAGGTTTGCAAGGCATTTTTGTAATCTGCGCTTGGCTTCTCGGCTGCTAGAAGGGGCCGGTTGAGCGAAATGATAGCCTCGTGTCGGAGAACCATCAGAAGTAGTCGGTGATAAGGCTGCAAGGCTGGAGCATCGTCGCCATCGTCGCCTGACTCTTCAATCGGATTCACATCGTCATAGACCTCATTCCACCATTGTGACAATTCTCCCGTGACGTGCGCAGCTTCAACCTGACTAGCATGGCTGTGGAGTATGGATTTGTTGCGCAGTTCCACAATCAGACCTCGAATTCGTGCGAATTTCGCTAGGTGGCAGACTAGTCGCAATCTCCGATCGTCGGAGGGTTGGGGGGTGGCAGAAACGTGGCGCTCCGTGCCTGGGTAGCACACGTCGATATCATCGTCTCGAATTGAGAGGGGAATGCCAAGCGCCTGCGAGAGATATCTCTCAAGCGAGTAGATTGACCAAAATAAACGACATCTTATTCCGACTTCCTCGCTGCTGAAGCACGAGAACCGCCCTGGGCAGCGATGCAATCCGAGGTGGAACGCGGTGCGGGTGATGACTCCTCCCAAACGCGACGCGGCATTCAAACGCAGAAGAGAGGCCAGTGCGACCTGCGCAGTAAAGGCAGCCTGCAGAAGTGCCAATGTGGTGGGTTCCTCAAGAAGACTTTGCACGTCCTGCATCACATGCTGGACGCTACGGAAAACCAGGCCTGCGGGAACTGGGCTCGATGCTGATTCGGATGATGTTTGTCGCTTGTCGCCCAGCGAGATGGATACAATGGATCGTAATATCATGAGTTCAAGTCGACTGACAGACTCGGTGCCTTTCTGGCTGACTATCTCCATGGTCTTCAAGACCGTCGGTGCATGGAGACAGGGAAAGATCGGATGCCAGTTTTCAAAGTAGCTGCGCGTCCACTTGACAAGATCGTCGAATGAAAAGGATGCTTTGGTTGCGAAGTTCAATTCATCTTTTCTCCAGATCTCATCTGAAGTATGAATGCTGCCTGTGTTTGGCCTCAACCGGTCATCTTCACCGGGCACCGACGTTCTGTCGCGCGCTCGCGTTTGATCCAAGTCCGCTGAGCGACGGGCGAAAGCATTGTAGACATGGCGGATAAAGTGAATTCCACTTGAGCTACCCAGGAATGTCGCAGATCCCTCATTTTGTGATTCTCTCATAAATCCCAGTTCACGAGGCGAGGGACCGGATGTGGCAGCAAAAGAGGTGCGTTTGCGTCGCTTGATGGGACGGGACCACTCCGACTCGTTATCCTCATGTCGCGTACTCACAGAAGAAGGGGACGCCATTGTCACTCGCCAATCATCACATTTTCTTGTAGTTGTAAGCTCGAAAAGGTCTTGGAGTGTTTTCAGTAGAAGTCCGGGGATGCTGAGTCATTAATCTCGTTGCCCCAGGCACGTGCCCCACATCAGGTGATTTTCGCCAAAATATATATCGACAGCACCTGAGACATGGAGTTCTCATAGACATTCCAAAGTTTTCATTCTGCCAAGTTAGGTACCTTGTATATTCGCAACATTGACAAACATTTAGATAACAATTGTGTTTTCCCATTCTACCTAGTACCTAATATGATTGAAGCGATCTAAAATATTGTCTATAAGCTATATAATCCGTTCACCATTTCAAGGTTGACAGGAAAACCTAGGAAGACATGCAGTGATCAGGGTTCCCAGAAGGATTCCCCCACCATGTAGGGAACGGGTGCTCCTTCCCACTGGCCCCCATAACCGCGAACGAGAGAATGAAAATGATAATCTGAGATCCTCCATCCAGCGCCGCGCCGATGAGGTAGTTATACTTGTTGTAGATATGCGGCATGCGACGTCGGAGCCAGAATTGCGAGAAAACACCAACAGCGATAGAGGACCACACCCACGATGTACTTCCGTAGTAGTTAGTGCCAGTATAGACCGCGATCATGGGTGTATTGATGGGCCATTTTCGAAGGCGTGGACAGAACCGGTTCACGCCCCAATGAATGACGGGGAGTACAAGCCCGATCAAGATTCCCATAGGAACGATAAAGTAGCGGCCTTGCAAGCTGTACATGTCTTTGGCCAGGGCCCATGTGATTGCCTGAGTGTTCATACTCTGCAGAGTGGAGCCACTCCAGACGTTTGTTCCGACGGGGTCGAGAAGGACCTCTCTCTCGTTGGTGACAATGATTGTCATCACGACATAGTTCAGAGCGGCACCCAAAAGAGTACCATAGATCTGAGTGGCGAACATGACACGGTGTGGGATTTTGGTGTACTGTCCAACCTTGAGCCAATTCGCAAGATTGACAGCGAGAAGGATGACCTGATGCGACCAACTGGCGAAGTAAAGGTTCGCCAAAGGTCGGCCTGGGTGAACAGCACCGGCCACCATCTTGGAGATCTGGTTAGTTCCCACTCCGGTTCCGAATAGCCCGTACAAGATGCATGAAAACGGTGCGATGAATCCACCGAGGAGGAGAGAGATAATGTAGCCCCACACTGGCAGAGTGGTTTCGCCCTTGGCAGTCACAACAATGCCGGCAATGAAGGTCAAACCGAAAAGGGCAAAATACCACCACATAGGCACTTCCTTATACTTTAGCATTCTCTGGTAGTGGGGATCTGGCTGGGTCCTGGTTCGTGCCTGTTTCCATGCGAGGATCATATCCTTGCCGTAGAATATGAGAACGTGCGTGATAAGTGCCCCAATTGCCACATTCTGCGTGAAATAGCCCCATACCGTACTTGAAGTCAAGTATGGCAGTCCCACACTTTGAAGCTTGTCTTGATCAACAACATTATCATCAGTCAGAATCGATGTCGTGGAAAATCTCGTCCCATTCGATGAGAAGAGAGACGTCGACATGAACGGGAAGCTCTTTGCACCCCATGCATTGCCATACCAAAGCCCCAGCATGACTGGATACCAAATGAAGTATCCGATCCAGGTATTGACTTGTTGCTTGAAGGGCAAAGACAAGTACGTACTCTGGATATACTGCCAATCCAGGGTGAAGTTCAACAGACCCATTCCCTCATTGGATGAGGCACCACCAAACACCTTCGTAAATATAGACCGGGTAGGTACCGGGGCCTTCAGCGACGCAAGACAGAAGATCGATAATCCTCCAAACCAAGTCACCATGTAAGATGGGAAGATCTCCCAGACCAAGGCAAAGCCCAGAGCCCAGCTGAATTTGATGAGGCGAGCGCGATTGGCGATCCGATCGAAATGCAGATTCTGGAAGAGGACCACCTGAGGCAAAGTTGACCAGTAGACCATTTCAGCCGGATAGACAATCAATGGACGCAGAACACCAGCCAAAACGAATCCACAGAGGGAGATTGAGAAAGTTGCTAGAACTGCAGTCGAGGCAGAGATGCTCCGATCGTAGAACAATCGCTCGATGGCGTAGACTTCAACTCCAGAAAGTCCATTGTTACCAGAAGAGGCGATGAGGGACGCTACAACATGCTCCTTGATGCCAAAGGGCTGTCCGAAGTTGAGGAAGCGAAGAGTACTCTGCAGCCAACCCACATTGAGCTTGTCGGGCCGAGGTGTCAACCGGGCCCAGGCTTCTCCAAACATGAAAATCATCACTGTGGTTTGCTTCAGTATATATCCTCAGAGGACTTGACGGGGCATACGTACGCTGCAAGAAAGTGGCCGATACTTGCATCTGGACTGGCTTGAAAGTATAGAGCATAGTGATAACACTGGAAAGAGCAGTAAAAGCCGTGCCTAGGACAAAACAACGAAATGTAAATGCTGCGTCCCCGTCATCTCTTGTTGAGATCAAGTACTTTGAGACATCGAGGCCTAAGATCGGTCAGTAGGCAGCATGAAGATGATTTGCTCATGTCCAATCACCTGTTTCAATGACCGGGTGGCCTTTTAGGAACTTCGTATCTTCAGCATCTGAAGGCGAAGGGGGGTTATCTCCATCCCCTGTAGTTGTCGAGGAAACATTCGCTGCTTTGTCCTCCACTAGGACAAGTGGTTCACTCGCCGCATTCCCCTTCCGCAGCCTTGAATCATTCGAGTCACTCTCCCGGACCACAGAAGCTGTGGCTTTGCTCGTCATTTTGTGATCAGTGCGAGATGCATGAGCAATGTTAATCAACTGGTCTGTTGGCACTGCTTTTGGCGGACTTTGGCGTGAACACCGAGATACTTTCAGGGAGAGAAGAAGTATTAAAGAAGAAAGAAGAGGTGCAGTAGGACTACCGAGTGACGGAAATTTCCAAAAGCCCATTTACAACACGATCGTTCATTTGATTCTTCGTCTCAACCCCTACTAGCCTCCAAAGCCAATCATCATTTAGATCGTGTGCAAGGATCGGGACTAGCCTATGAGACGATATGTAACATTGATGGTGTATGCGAACTTCTATGGCAACCTTTTCTGGTTTTCTGCTTAATCTCGCTTAAATCCATGGATGTCGAGATTGTCTAGTCGACGTTGGCTACAGTTGAATCGCCCGCTCGGGCAACTGACGATGGCGCCATCACCGCCGGAAATGCCGAAAAGAAGCCATCCCAACAACCAGCCAATCAAAGGGGGTCAATATGGGCATCCTCAGCACCTAAAACTATCTAGCAGGGCCAGTTCGTCGGCAAATATTTGACAGAACTTCCTGATATGGGGAAAGAACATTCCTTGTGGCGTTCGGCGTCCTGTCGAAGCCTTTATTCCATGCAGGATTCGAGACATTTCAACCTCTGCCCCTCATTCCTTCCGGTCAATACAACCCAAGCGTTGCATTCTATTCCATCGCGCAAGGATACATTTATTGCGATCACGATATAGATAGCAATGCGCTCGGGTAATGTCACCATCGGAAAGAATATAATATTCCCATATCACCTATCTACAAACCAAAGGTGGATTGGAACATCAACATTGGATAGGAAGACCTCGACTCGCGAATCCAATCGTCCTTCCTCGACTTTATTCAAAAGGCTCCCTTTCCAAGGGTGCTGTTTCCCTTGAAAGCAGCGCAACGCTGCTCGACTTCTGAACTTTGAATGGTCCGAAAGTTTTCGTCCTTCATATAGGCCAAGGCAACAAGTGTCTTCTCTATGAAAGAGTTAGAGGTCTCAGGTCTGATTGAACAGATTAAGGAACTTACCCTCGGGGTTGTATCGAGGCCAACCAAACTTAGTCAAGCCGTGATTGGGATCGGTTGCAAATGCAACCCAAGCAGAACTTATAAACCTGGAGAATTCGTTCTCCCTATCGCTATTTGGTATTCCACTGACCTGTTCGGAAGTCCCAAACACCATCGGGAGATCAGCTCCATGGTAACTTCCGCTGGTGGGATACAGCCGCAGATTCTCCCAGTCGCCAAAATAGTGCGATTGCCACACGGGAACATCATTGGCAAATCGGTATCTTGCAGACGCACCGCTCGGACAGGTGAATGCTGCGTCGTTGTAGTTGTTCCAGGCTTCGTCGCTAAGTGAAATGTTTGCACTGTATGCGCTCACACGATAATAACCCGGCTCGTAGTCATTGCTTGTGATAAGGTATGGCTGTGATGCATCAGTAGCTGCTGGAGATGAGACTCAATGAGATATTGGACACTTACCAAATGTGCAAAATTGCCTGATGAGGATCGCTTTGCGTAGTCATCGAATACGGTGATCCCATCGACAGTCGGGTGGAAGACGGCTTGTGGAATAGCCGGCGACGGTGCAGCAGGGACCTTGGCGCTGGCCTTGACAACTTCTCGATATGACTTCTGACGGACGCATTTGACGACTTGCTCATGATTGTCACGGCTATCACCACAGCCAAGAATCTTGGAAGCCGTGAAGAAGTACCCAGCAGACTGCTCAGCGGTGTTGGGCTCAAAGCTAAGTGATGTTCCGGAATGGGAGATCAGACCCGCAACGAGCGGATTGTCAATATAGGCGTGAGAATAATAGTCAACAGAAGCTCCACCAGCAGATTGGCCGAAAATGGTGATTCGATCTGGGTCACCACCAAATCCAGCAATGTTTTGATGGGCCCATTCAACTGCCATACGCTGGTCTAGCAGTCCAACGTTCTGGGGGAGATTGGGCGCGCCGGAGAATCCGAAAATGTTCAGACGATAACTGGGCTTGGTTAGCAATCGCGATCAGAACCTTGGGATTTCAATTGAGCACGAACTTGATGGTAATAACAACGATATCATGATCAGCTGCTAGTGCCTGCCCATCATAGTATGGGTTATTTGCGCCGCCGCCCGTGAACCCTTTGAAGTGTCAGTTACTTGAAGCTGGATTGGCAAGATAGAACATACGACCGCCATGAATCCAAAGAAGCACTGGCTTTAGCTCAGACACAGTGGGTCGTGTCCACACATTGAGATATAAGCAATCTTCGCTTTGAGAAGTGCGTAGCTGCTGTGTGAATGATTTGATGATTCTTGGGGCTTGAGAAGTGAAGCCAGGGTAATCTGGAACCGACCCTGGATTTGCAGGGCAATCACTGATATTTGGTCAGTCATCGGCACGACAATTTGGCGACATGTCAAGAATACGCACGGACTCTGTTCACAATAACCAATCAGCCATGTAATCCTGCGACCAGGAACAGATCACTCACATATGCATTTGCATGAACGCGTTCCTTGGAATGATAAGCCACAGGAGCCGCGAACCGAAGGTCTCCGATTGGTGGCGAGGCATAGGGGATACCTAAATACTCAGAGACTTCAGCTCTGCGGGGTGCGGCATGGCCCTCAATCAAGCCACTGCTAGTGTGGACAGAGGCACCAATGTTGTTTTCGGGGTTGTCGAGGCATCGTTGGCTCCAGGCGAGGGGGATCCCCGTTGCGAGCACAGAAGCGTATCTGATCAGGTTCCGAGGGCCCTTCATACTTGGAGCTTGCAAGGGTTTTGATGTTAGATGATCCTTAATTCGTAATTGAGCCAGGCTTGCCAAGACAGCCCCCGGGGCCTGGAGTAAATGAGGGATGATGAATGTGGAAACTGGTGTGTCGATCTTCAAGTACAGCACGGCATATCTACTCCGTACAAAGTAGAAGTTTGTATTTTGTTGATGGAAACCGCAATGACCACCCCAACTAGAAAAGTAGGTGATTGCTCTTGAAATAGAGTCTTACTGCACAGGTTCTCAAACAATGTAGGCAGGCGTGATCATTGCTGTCGGGGATCTCGGCTAAATTTCGACCGCAACTGTCAATCGCATTGCCGCTATTTTCAAGTTAAAAGTACTGCAGGCTGCCAGAAGTACTGCGCAATGCTGATTTGGTCATTGAGAAAAGTGGACATGGCTCAAAAATGAACATATCTGCCCAGGTGTTGTGAAGCCACAGTCAGGTGACTGGAGTCTCCCTCCAGGGCTCCAGGGCTGCTGGGTAGTGATGGTAGCTAGGTGTCTCTCTCTCTTCTCTCCAACACTCAGTTTTCCTTATCTTCTCTGGCTTATTTCTCCAACAGGCGGTCAGATCAGATCAATATCTCCATTCTGAATCCTCGAAACTTCCAAGTCTGGGATCTATACTTGGGTGTCACGTGCGTGCCATCAGGCGGAGGTTTCTTTGTCCGAAACTTTCACCCGGCATCATACATCTCGACCAGGTTGATCCAAAAGCGCTGGACTAGAGATTAGTCCATTGTGCAATTCCCCAATACCAACTTGGAAAGGAAACCTAGACTGGAATATGGGTGAACCTCGATCCAAGCGCAAGGCACCTGCCACTGCCACTGCCGCCATGCCAGGTGAGGCTTCAATGCCCCACATGAAAGCATGAATTGATTGACATGGGATACCCAGAGAATCTAAATCCTATTTCCTGTGAGGTTTGCAGACAACGGAAATGCAAAGTGAGTTCTGCGCCAACCAAGCCAGGTGACGAAATTGACCAAGGATAGTGCGACCGCAAACTGTAAGATCGGGATCTATGTCAATCATGTCAGTTCAACATCTAACAAACCGAAGTCCAGTGTGCTCTCAATGCGCAGCTGAGCCATCGAAATGCATCTACCCAGAGAGCGGGAAGCGGTAAGACACACAACGCAGATACCCGACTCGGGACCAACCTCTAACGCATCCAGAGGTTTGCCACTGGGCTACCTTAACCAACTAGAGCAGAGACTCGCCGAAACCGAGTCCGCACTATACGGGGCTCTCACGACGCTCCGCTCAATGGGACAAAGCACAACACCGGTGACCAAGTCCGAAGCCCTCAAGCTAAAGCCAGCTCGAATGGAAGAATGGTCTCAGCTTCCCATTCGGGATTGGAACGAGCTGGAACGCTGGATGACAGTCATGTCCGATCAATTTTCAGGACAGCCGAGAGCGACGTCTGAGAATGATGCGATTTCAGAGACACAGGAATCGCATCCTCCGCCCTATGGATGGCAGGAGGGTGGGATCGACGGGCGAACGGGGACATCTTATGAGGCACATGACCCGGTGTTGGCATCGCCTTATTTTCAGATGGATGAGGTCATGCCGTCTGACAATTCTCGGCAGATCGGGGCTGTTGACGCAGTCGGGGTTTTGGAGTCGGGATCGACTCGAGCGGAAGAGCTATCACATCAAAATCCGAGTCTTTATTTTTGAGTCAAAAATCGTGCGGAAAGTTTCGTAGTCGACACCTCCAGTGCTCCGTACCGGTCATTTTATCTGTAACGCCGGCTCAAATCCTCCGGGTACCTGCCTCGGTTCGTCCCCTGTTTGATCTTATTTTTTCTTTCGACTGCTGTTTTTTCAGAGGTTGTGTGCTGGTTGTCCATTCGAACAGACCAGACCGATCTGGACGCATGCTGCAAGAATAGGTGCATCGGATTAAGGCCGAAGTCCCACACAGATTGGCGGAAACGGTGGAGCCAGAGGGTTGGGGCACACATCTCCACAGGATACACGATACACCTTGCTCCGTACATACTCCGGACAGTCCACAGACCAGAAAATCCAGGTTAATTCCATCACCCGGGATTCAGCCATAAGCTGAGCGTCTATGCGGCAGCCCAATATGGCTGAACTATCTGCGGCTGATTGGTGGGTCTACAGACGGAACACGGAGCACCGACTACTTTAAGCGTGGAACGGACTCCAGATGGGTGGTGAAACGCCCGTCGAAGTAAAAGCTCGGCCCTGCATTCGAGTGTTTCATTCAAATTCCTCGATGGCATCAAGGTATTCAGGTTCGAAAAGGGGGAGTATGTACAGTAGATACGAAGAGTATGTAGGTACGAAGTACTAGTAGAGATAATGCGAGCAGATGTGCCTGATGGGACTAGCAGATGGATGCATGAGACACGTTAGATAGAACACGTCGGGGCCCCTCCATACCGTCAGGTACACATTGCGTACCTTAACCTGATAACTAGACCCCTGCCAAGGGTGTATACTTCTCCAACAGGAGGCGAAGAGGCGAAGAGGCGACAAACAAAGTCTGGACGAACCATTCCGAGAAGAACCCTGCGGAGAATTGATTGGAGGCTATTCTCGAGTTCCACGGTTAAAGAGAGTAAAAGAGTGGATGAGCCATGGGAGGGGACGCAGACTGACGAGTAAAACGCACCCGTTCGCAGCCAATCCTTTGGGACGGTCCCCGTCCCAAGGTTCGCACTTAGAATTGTTAAGCGTAAGGGACCGCCCCCTACTCTTTTTCTTCTCCTCCAACCTCTGCATTTTTAGTTCCTTCATTCTCTCCTTTGATCTGATCTGTGATCTGTGATCCTGGACTCCTCTCGAGGTACTCTCGCGCACTGCATTCCTTTTGCACGATCCCCCTCCCGTTTTGCTGTGCAAAACCCCCAGGACTCGACATTCATTCTTAAATCTCCAGGTGCTAGACATTTTGGACAAATTTTGCAATATCGCAATATCGCAATATCACAATATCTCAATATCCAACTCGAGATCTGGTATCTGACATTCCTTCCCGCAATCGTCAATTCATCCCGCATTTGCGATCGCAACCGGACTTCCAAATCCAAATTTCACTTCCAACGTGATTGAAACCGCTCGCATCGTTCGCACCCAGCGACAGAAGAAGACCCAAGCATACACGCGCACCATGTCTAACCTTTCTCGCGCGTTCACCCGGCGCAACAAGCGCCCAGAAGTGTCCGCACCCATGCCATACCGCGGCGAGGGGCATGTGCGACTGAATTCGGCGAGCATCAAGCGGGGCAATATATCAGGCCCCGTCCAGCTGCTGTCCACCACCAACATGCTGGCCTACAACGCGCCCGATATTAACTCCGCCTCATCTTCTGCCTCATCTCTTCGCTCAGACGACGCGATGTCTCCCCAAAGCTACGCTTCTTCAATGACTTCTCCCGATGTCTCTCCCCACGAGGATCTCCCCGTGGAGGCCAATCCTTTGACCTCTTATTTTCCCAAGCGCTCGGCGACCGTGACCAGTCACCCGCGCTCTTCGACCTCGTCGACCGAGGCCCCCCTCGTGCCTAAGCGCGCGCTCTCCCACACCAAGCGCTCCCACCAGGAACTCGCGCGCAAGCGTTCAGTGTCCCGGATGTCGCCACCCCCATTGAACGCCCCACGCAGCACTCCAACTATCCGGGCTTCGCAGGAATTCTTCCAGCCGGAGCCGCACCCATTCAGCAAGGAGTTGGAGCAGGTCAATGAGGTTGCGGAAGAGTTCGGTGGATTAAATCTCTTGGATGAAGAGGAGCGTGTACTGCACGATAAGGGGTTGAGGAAATTCTCTGTGGAAGACTACCTCTTGGAGGTAGAGGAGCTCTACGGCAGCATTTTTGATGACGATAACCGTGGATCCTTGTACACATCTTGGTTCTAAACCCACAAGCCACAAGCCACCGGTTGATCCGGGCTCACGACTTTGCGGACACCAGGACTGGATCTTTCTCCGCCACGACGACCAACTATTATTCTTTCTCTATTTACGACTGTTTTCGACACGATACCAGGGAGTTTCCATTTCCCGCGCTCATTCCTTTGAAATTCACGGTTATTTGATTCATTGCTTTTCTGTAGATAATTATTGTTTTCGTGCAAAATGGCCAATTGTATAGAGTGATTCTCAGCAAATATCAAATCAATAGATCTTGCACAATACCTCTCATAGATCAATAGAATAACTACAAAATAATTGACCGATGACATAATCCTCACAGCCAATCAGACGCTAGGGCTCACCGACACGGTCACGGGCTCCGCAGGCTCCACAGCAAAATGGAGGGAAAAATTTCACCTTACTGTGCTTCAACGTCTTGATCAACGTCTCGACTACGCTGTCTGCATCCGATTTGACCTGTGACCATCGGACTGAACTGCCCACGGATGCAGACAGATGTTGCCCGTTTACCCCTATTTCCACCCTGTAGCATAAGTCCCAAAGCTTCGACGTGAGGTGTCGTGTGCTTGGACCACGCTTCGATAAGCTCGACATTGAGAGTCGACTGCCATATTCAGCAAATGTCAATTGTGCTGTTTACCTAGAACGCATTTGATTTCCTCCCTCGCTTGGCCATGGTATCCCTTGCCACCGCTTCACGAACCTCGGCGCTACCGGCCACTCCTTCACAACGATCCAAGATGCTTCCGACACCGTCCCCCGTTCCGATCCTCAAGTCCTCGAAGGCCTCCAAGCCGGGTCCCTCGATCGGCTCGAAACGAAAGATGAGTGATATGGACCTTGAGCTCTCGCCGTCCGCCTCCCAAGATGACGAAGAGCCGCGTACCAAGAAAAAGCCCCGCGTGCAGTTCGATAACGACGTCAAGACACACGAGGATACCTCTTCGGGTTCGTCGGAGAAGAGCCTGGCTGTCGTCCGGGAAGAGGTCCGCGGTGCAATCCACCAACATGTCACGATGTCCGAGAGTGAAGGCTATGACCGCATCAAGGGGATCTTCACCGCCGACCCCAAGAAGCAGGGTGACGATGGCTTGTTAGCATATGATATGCCCACACACACATGTTTGAAGAACCACCTCCTTGGCCTCCTGTCGCATGTCGCGTCCTTGGACCGGTCCTGCAGCGGCCTGGTCAATGCGGTCATCAACAGCGAATGGCTAGGCCGTGATGATGCCTACGTCAAGCTTTTCATCCGATTCCTGGGCAACCTCGCCGCTGCGCAAGGTTCTTATCTTGCCCCTGTGCTAAAGATGCTGACTTCCAACCTGACTACTGTCCCTCGAGCCATCGGTCGACTTCCTGGCTACGCAGTCGTGCCAGCTGCCACGGTTCACACCCGTGTGCACACGGCGTTGCGCCACATCCTGAAACTCATCCCCGCTGCTAGTGGCTCCTTGTCTCCGATCCTTACTACTCAGTTCCCGTTCGACTCGGATCCTGCCAACACCAACATTGCCTACACCCGCAACCTAATTCAAATGATCCAATATGCCCCCGAGCTCCAGTCCGACATCCTGGCTCTTGTCACTGAGAAGCTTGTCAAAATCGATGTGCAAATTCAAGTTGATATGGAAGATTTCGAAGATGAGATTGGCGACAACCTTGTGCACGCGGCCGAGGAAGAGGAAGAGGACGATGACGATGCCTCAGTGGCAAGCGATGACTCGGATGACGAGGACGGAAAATCTGGCAAAAAGATCAAAGAGAACATCAGCAAAGTCGATGGCATGATTGATCTGTTGTTTGAGTACTTTGCTCCTCCGTTCAACTCTGGTAGCCTGAACGATCAAGAGAACGCCTTGGACCTTCTTCTCAGTCACTTCCAGACCATTATTCTCCCCACCTACCGATCTCGCCACACCCAATTCCTCCTGTTCCACTTCTCGCAAGCATCCCCGGTGCTTATTGATCGTTTCGCCTCAACATTTGTGCAGCTTATCTTCAACAAGTTGCAACCCGGCATCGTGCGCCAGTCCGCAGCCGCATACTTAGCCAGCTTCGTTGCACGCGGTGCTCATATCCCCGGCGAAGTTGTCCGCGATGTCTTCGACCTTCTTCTCACCCACCTAAACAGTCTGCGATTGGACTACGAAGGCGCCTGCCGTGGTCCCGACCTCCGTCGCTATGGTCCCTTCTACTCAACTGCCCAGGCCCTGCTCTACATCTTCTGCTTCCGCTGGCGCGACTTGACCACCGCCGTTGCCGAAGGCGATACTTACGACCAGGTGGATGAACTGGAGCCCAGTCAAATCACATTCCCTCCCAACATCAAAGAGTTCCTCCAAAAGTGCATCTACTCACGGCTCAATCCGCTCAAGGTGTGCTCACCGGCCATCGTTGCGGAGTTCGCCCGTATTGCCCACCACTTCCAATTCCTCTATGTCTATCCACTGCTGGAGACCAACAAACGAATGCGTATCACTGCATTCCGAAGCATCTCCACCCTCGCAGATCCCCGCTTCAGCCACGTCGGTCGTGAAATCCGTGCTGGTGATAACAGCGGTTACCAATTAGACGCATACTTCCCCTTTGATCCATACCAGCTCCCTCGCAGCAGACGTTGGTTGGAAGGGGATTATGTCGAATGGCGTGGTATTCCTGGCCTGGATGATGCCGACGATTCGGACAGTGGGGTCGACGAGTCTGATGACGAGGACGGCGAGGATGTCACTGAAACCGACGAGGAGTGAACTCTCTTTTCTCACTGCATTTTTGTTACTTCAGCGTGGCGTTGGGATTTCCTCTCATTCTTTTCAATTTACCCAAAAGTTCCCTGATACCTTATGATTGATGATATGTTTGAGTGTGGCATACATGCTCATGTACTACCACCGTGCTAGCTTTCAGAAATGGGAATATATACAAGTTGACATCTCTTCAAGGCATCTTTCCAAAGCTCACATCTCACCTCCACGGTGATTCTTCCAACTCCCCGCATAGTGATGCGTCACCAAAGCCACCCCACTCTCATTCATATAGTTGTTACTCGACGCCGCGAACGCAAACCCAGGCAGAATCAACACATCCTCCACGAGCACCGGCTCCATCAAACTCGATATCGACTGCATATCAACAGGCTCATTCCTAATCGTCTCCAGACTCCTCAACACACCCCCCGTCAACCTCCTCGGCCCCGTCAAATCAATAATATCCCCCACCATCTCAATCGTCAACCCCTCCACACCAACCCCCCACATAAGCGCCATAGCCCTCACAGCAGCAACAATCTCATCAATAACAACACCAAGATGCACACATCCAGCCCTAGCCATAATCGTCCAGCTAGCAAACTGCCGAATGAAATTATCCCCCCAACCAACATCAAACTCCCACCCAACCACCAACCCTACATCCGCCCCCCGAAACTCCCTAGACACATACTCCGCGATCGGCACCTCGCACGAAACATCCAAATCAGACCACACGCCCCCCTCCGCGAACAAAAGCAGGTAGCGCAGGAAATCGGCTTTCAGAATCGGGATCTGCAGGCCCAGGTATGTGTAGACGATGTCTGGGCGGTGGGCGTAGTGAAGAGAGACGTACTCGTCGCCCGTTTCGTCGGTCAGGATCTGCGTGTCGTGGAACGGGTTTTTGTGGAGACATTCGCGCAGCCAGCTTTCGGATTGGTCGTTTAGTCCTTTTGGGCCCGTCTTGTACCAGAGCTTTGGGGGGATTGGTGTGATGGTCTTGGGGATTTCGCGGTTGTAGTTGTACAGGATGAAGAGGATTGTTGTGAGGAGTACGATCCATGTTGTTGAGCTTTTGTTGAATGTGCCCATTTTGAAATGCTATTCCGGTGTTCGTGGAACTGTCATGAGATTCCAAGTTGGGATCTTGCAGAGCATAGTATATGTACAGCGTAGATTTTTTTTTTCTGTACGCAGTAGCTGGATCCTCCCCTAGCCGATTAACCTATTTTTAAGTACGTGTAAGACCCTGAGACCCCTGAAGAGTCTTTGGACGAGTAAACAGCTCTTGGAAAAATGGAATTGTCTGCTTCTATTGGTTGACTAAACTGGATTCAGCCAAATCTCAGCCACCAACGGGCCCACTGCACTATTTGATTTTGAAACTAGTGTTTGAGGGTATAGTGATACATCTTCGCGCTGTTGGTGTTTGCTCGGCAAACACAAGCTACCTCAGGAATTGGACTAGATGGCAAAAAGAATACTCCATGACACTGTTGGCTTGAAACCCGAACTTCGTACGGATAGGTAGCACTATGTTCCGAGCATAGCGTTGGTGACATCTGAACAGCTCCGAGGAACCGCACCTAAATATATTCCCCTAGAAAATACTAGGTACTCGATTTAAGCGCCGAGATTTGGATTTCTACTTGCATACTAGGTATGCAGCCTTAAAATCTTAGCACAAGCATCATTCCACAACCATGCCAGGTGTATGAATACCTATGGTCAACCCTACCGCTCACCTTGGCACTGATAAGCCAAATGTCAACGGAGTACTCTGTATGTCAGTCCTGAATCAAACCTCGGACTCGGAAATGACTCGGCGCCTGGCTATCCCAACCAACCTTCCTAGTATCTCATATGTGGTTTCACACGCGGAGATGGCTTGGTGGAGCCTCATGTTAAATGGAATGACGAAGAGCTGGAAGTATCCAAAGGTCCCATTCTCAAAAAACAAACCCAAGAGGTAATTTGATTCAGTAGCCAAATCACCTGTATTGAAATGGCTTCTGTCCAAATTATTCGCAACAAAATCCCATTACATATCATGGACGGTCCACTGTCATGGCCTGTGAGCAGTTCTATTAGTGCACCTGGGCATGAAGAGAAGGGAGCCAAAGAGACAAACAAGAAGCGTGAATGTAACAAAGAAAGATAGAAAATAAAAATAAAAATAAAAAAAGCGAAAGGGGGAAACGATCCGTGAACCTCGAGCGAGCAAAAAATGCTTGTCCACCCTTCATCTACGCCAGCGTAGATGAAGAGTCTGGCGTAGTAAACACCACAGATGGTCTTGTCCCCCGAGGGGAGCCCAGAGTGCTTGATGCCCTCAATGGGCCGCTAGGGGCTCAGAGCCAGCTCTTAACCCCTAGACCAACGTGCTAGGTCGGCGAAATGTTCTTCCTTTCTCTTTCTTTTAACTACAAAAGACAAAGTATATGAGGAAATTGGCTGTTTAAGTTTCTCACCTGCTACTCATGCAGAAAACAAAGATCATAGATTTAGTCTTGCCACAAACAACCATGGTCAAAACTCATCTCAGATTGCATTGCGGGCTTCGCCATGTCTTTCTAGTTCACACAATCTTGCCTGGCAATCCATGGTATCGTTTACTTCAAGTGAGGGAGGCATGGCAGGTAGACCTGAGACAAACCCAGCCTCTCAAAAGACAATGCAAGATTGAGGCATATCTTGTTACATCTCATACCACCTGGCATGACTTCAAAACATATCTCCTTGAGAAATATATCCCAAATCTTGCAAGACTGATTTGATAACTACGTTACCCGCATATCTTCCAAAACATTCATGATGGACAAATGTACCTACCTAGGTTGGGACTCGAGGGTCGCATTCCAGCCTTAAAACCTTGGTGTTTATCGGAATATATGAAAGTGGGCAGTGAGTTCCAACATCGGTAGGTTCCAATGTTCGCCAGGTCTGTCCCGAAACTTGGAATGTTGATTGAGACTACAGGCATCTGATCGCCCGCATATGGACTGCCCAGGTGCCCAGGTGTAATCAAGCACTCGGTGATGGCGAGATCGATCCTTTGATTCGGGGCAGACGGTCACAAGGTGGTACCTAGGTACCTACTAGGTATTGACATCTTACTCTTACAAGTTATACCTAGTACTTACTATCAAGGTTCAATTTTCAAGAGCCAAAAGAAATCCTTGTCCACGGCGCGCGTGTGTGTGTGTGTGTGTGTGTGTGTGTATGTAATTAACGTCCGGCGGGAGGAGGGGCGATAGCCCCTCTCCCTGTGACCTCCCAGGGGGTATAGGGACGTGCCAAGCTATGGAATACGGTAGGTTATGTACAGTAAAGCCTCAGAAGGCAGTGTAGAAGAAGGAAGCTGGCACCTTAGGGTGCCCGTAGAGGCGGTTCGCCTCCGACCTGTGAGGCTTGCGCGCGAGAATGATAGGCTATAAGCCTGAGAGTGGGAAGTGGGTTGGCCCGTGGGCATATGTAGTCGAGGCTCCCTTAGAGCACTCCTTGTCCACGGCGACGTCGCGAAAGAGGTATTTCCCCACTTTGCAGATTAACAGAGCTATCTGCAAGGTCAGACAGAAGGGCAGACTCGGGAGTTTGTGGATCCAAGCCAATACAAGACAAGCTTATACTAGGTACCTACCTAGGTAGGTATGCCACAGCATGCATAAACCTTGAAGCACTGATCCAAAGTAGACTTTTGCAATGGGCCGGTTTGGCCCAATATCCCGGCCGCAAGCCCAACCCAGTATGGGCCCGGATCCCACTACTGGGCCCGAGGACCGGCCAATTACTAGACTTCCCGGTCTCGTGCGGAAGCTTAATTCAAAGCATGGCACCATTTTCCAATAGCAAATCTATCATCGGGTCATCATTGGGATCCCTTGCACAGGCTGACGCTGCCTGTAGTGCGGTTTCCCAGGGCCCATTCGAATTGATATCCCTACCGAAATGCCTTGTACCATCAGTGAGTGCAAACTGGTGTTCATCATCATTATCAAAATTTGCAACCGCGCGTCGATAATTAACATCAGCTCCATGTCGGAGTAGCTCACGCACGATATGAACATGGCCCTTCGCCGCAGCTAGAATGAGAGCACTGAGTTGGTGCTTATCGACGGCATTGACGTCGGCTCCTTCTCGCAGCAAAAGCATCACAATCTCAATGCGACCGACCCGGCAGGCCTCTATGAGAGCAGTTGTATTGTCCAATCCACTGTGGCCATTGATGTTCGCACCGTGTCGTAAAAGCATTTGTATAGCGTCAAGAGGATTTCCTTTGTGAGGGGATTTGGAACGATCAGCTGATGAAGGGTCGATATCTTGAGTACATATGATACGAAGGGGATATCCTTCGTCAAGGCTTGGAAGGTCAGGGTCGGCACCACTCTCTAAGAGAACCTGCATTATATCGAGGTCGAAAAATCGGGAGGCAACGTGAAGTGCGGCTTTCATCTCATCATCGTGAAAATTGACGTTTGCTCCCCCCCTTAGTAGAAGCTTCATCATGGAGGGTGTGATCAAGCAGGCAATTTGCAGAGCACGACCGTACGCCACATCCGATATTTCTATACATGTACCATCGTTGTCAGCTTCAGTCAGCAGGAGCTCCACAGCCGCATAGTGAGAATTCCAACAAGCAAGCTCCAGCGGAGATGGTCTTTCGTTCAAAGAGGAAAGTTTCAGGCCGATCTCAGCTCCTCTCTTTATAATTAGCCTCATAGACTCAGTGCAACCAGACTTTGCAGCACATTCAAGAGCACTAGGAGTACTTTCGTCATGAAAACGGACATTTGCTCCTGCATCCAATAACATTTCGACACCCCGCGGCTGTCCGGCTCCACTGACGCTCAGCAAGGCGCGGTCAAGTGTTCTCTGGAATTTTAGCGTTTGACTACCTGCTCCAACTTTCAGCAAGTACTCAAGTCCTTCCTTGCTGAATTTAGGAGAACAGGCCGCTTCAAGAGCTGTGGTACCGCTATTATTCTCGGAAAGTCCGTTCAAATTCGATCTCAGATGGCGAAGCAATTTCATTACCTCAACCCGGTGAGCTGCTGCTACGAAGGCACCAGGGTCAGCATCAGCTCCCGTCTGCAGAAGAAGTTCGATAATATCCACATCGCAAAATTTGCAGGCAGTTGCTAAAGCGGTATCCTTGAATTCAATTCTTGCGTTGATACAGGCGCCTCGATCGAGAATGAGTTTTTGAGCCTCAATTTCTTGCCGACAGGCAGCTTGGAGAGCGGTGTTATGAGACCTACGACAGCCTGCCATTTCGTCTTCCGGCATATCGGGGTGAGCACCATGGTCCAGTAGCAATAAAGCAATATCCATGTGACGATTTCTAAGAGCAACCGAGAGACAACTGGATTGATCCGAGGATGGTGCGTTAACGTCAGCCCCACCTTCAATGAGCGTTCTGGCGATCTTGATGGAGCCAGTCCTACACACGACCTCCAGCGGCGTCGGAATGAGACATGTGACTTTGGTAAGACTGGCGCCTTTTGCGATGAGTAGCCTCACAATATCGACGTTACCGCTATTGCAAGCAGCCACGAGAGGCGGGGGTGAGGACGGTTTGGGTCCGTCGACCTGAGCTCCTCTCTCCAGAATTAATTCGGCAAGATCAAGATTGCCTTTAAAACAAGTAAAGTACAGCGCATCGCTTTTGACGTCATCGCCGGATCCTCGGGTATCAATGCCGGCTCCTCTGTCCAGGAGGAAACGAGCCATGTCGATAGATCCAGTGAAGCAGGCGTCCTCAACCGCTTGAACGCGTCTTACTCCACTTCCGTCGTTTAAAGAGGATCCTGCTTCGAGGATAGAACGTACAGCACCGAGATCTTTGTCCCAAGATGCCTTTCTAAGAGCGTCTTCAAGGTCCAACGAGGAATCTCCACCTCTTTCAGAAAAGAGCTGGAAGATATTAGTGTTTCCTTGGAATAATGCAGCTTGCGCGGCGAAAGAATGAAGACGAGCCCCTTGGTTTAGAAGGATGCAACAAATATCGTAGTAGCCTGCCCATGCTGCCCATATAAATGCACATGTCTCGTTTTCATATATGGGATTGCGCTCATTTCGTGCAGTCCAGTGATGCGAGTCTTCTTTCCTTTTTCCCAGGAGAAATTTCCTCAACAGATTTTCATGCCCGTTCAAGGCCGCTAGACACAGTGGATCAATTTGAGGATTGAAGGCGACACGCAGAGACCAAAACGATCCAAAGCCTGAAGTCTGCCAGAATAGTTCAAACCATACCAGAAAGGTCTGACTGGAGGTATCATACAGCTGACTGATGAGCTTTTCATTGTGGTTGTATCGATGAGAAGACATATGCCGCACATGGCGAGCCCACTGCTCGGCTGCATATTGCAAGAAAGTATAGACACCGTGAGCCGGATGTTCGGGACAGTCCTTGAATTTTGAATCAGAATAACACCACAGTTTAAAACGATAGTGGGAGCCGCAGAAGTCTTCCATGAGTAGGAAGCGCACGCATATTTCTGCCAGTGTTGATTCGGTCTCTGCGATTCCGAGTGGGTACAGTGTAGTCAAATCTTCACCTTCCACAGAAATATCATCCCTGACGAGAAATTCCTTCGCTGTCTGATGCAGCAAGTGGATTCGTGAATTGGTAATGATAACGAAAAGACCGCACAGGCTTCGGATTCGAGCACTCAGCCGGGATGGATCTAACTGAACACTGTGGATGTTCGATGATTCCGGCTTCAGGGCGATTCCCAGGGCTATGGCCATTTCCTGGATCGTCAATGGCCGGCGTGCACCGCAGATTATCAAAAGAATTGTTTTCACGGTTGACAATTGGCTTGCTTGTACTCTGGCCAGAATATTTGCGTATGCGGCATCCACCGTCGGGGGAATGTGCCTGATTGACTCGGAATCCGGTTGAACACTGTTGCTCAGAGTAGTACGTATGTCTTCAATTGCCAGATGCAGCCAGAGATATGTTCGATTCTCCATTTGCAGAAGTTCAGTCTCAAACTTCTTCTGCTCTTCGGGTGAAAGACCTGCTTCTCGGGCCACCTGCTGCATTTTGATCCGAATTACAATGTCGATTTCTTTCTTGATTTGATCACTTTCTTCTTCTCCTCTCAATCGGATCTGTGGCCATGAGTCTGTGAGAGAAGAGAACAAGGCTTGGATCTCAAGATAGGGGCGACTTGTGACGAAGAATTTAAGACGTGCCTTCATTTCAGAATCACTCCTTACTTTTCTCTCTCCAAAGACCTCGCGCAATTTCTGGATGAGAACCTCCACGTCTTTGGTATGGCATTCGTCAAGGGCATCAAGAACACAAATGATCTGAGACGCCTTAGATCCTGCGACGGCTTTCAACAATATGTCCCACAGCGCGGAAGTCTCATACTTAATGCTGTATCCGGTCTTGTTGTATAAATCCATTGCATGAGAAATCAGAGCTGGCTCCTGGGCAAAGATTTGGTGAAGAACGGCACATAGAGCAACGTTCAGCCGATTCTGTACCTCGTTGTCCTTGAAGAAAAATTGCGCAATGATTGTCCTTGGCTCCAGGTCGTTGGAATTGATGTCGATCAGTGATTTGGACAGGACCGATTTGCCGCAGCCCGGGTCGGCAGATACCCAAAGAAGACTGTTTGATAAACTATCACGCCAATTGAGATATGTCGGGTTCTCTAAAACCCATCGACAAGTCCCTGAGGCCCGCGATGGGTTGATATCCTTGAAACTCTCGTAGTTCGATGTTTTCAGGGCCTTGTGGCATTTCTGGTGCTCCCCGACGAATTCTGTCTCTCTTTGCTGATAAAACTGTGATGCCTGTTGATCGAAAGCCTTGTCTAGTCGCTCGTTGGTACCGCGAACCGAATCATTCAAATTTTCTATTGAGTCTTTCCATGGAAGTGAGCGAATCGAACGTCTTCTTAAATTCTAATACTCACGACAAATATCGACCGCTAGCCACTCTTGGGTCACTTGGCTGTGAGGCAAATTTCCCAACAGTTCCTTGGCATAGGACGCTGCCACCAGCGCAGCATATCCTTGCCACTGCTTGTTCTTGTGGGAATCCGAGTAGTCGCAGATTCCCCGAATGACGATACACGGAAAATCCAACATCAACCCTGCAGCCTCCATCTCAAAGCACAGAGCGCCGATCTCTTCGCCCAACTTCTGACGGGATCTCGCATCCTTGATCACTGAATTGCCAGATGCGATGAGCCCATAATGCGCGCGTGGAAGATCATCTTCTCGGGCTTCGCGTACCACTTCCCACTCAGAGGGACAAGCGTCGCAAGAGCTTTCATCGGTGGGATGGTCATTCTCGACTTTGAAAAGTCGATCGCCCTCAGGACCAGGGTTCCGAAACAACTTCTTTGTGCGAACTGTTCGATCGGTCGCAGATTGAATATAATCGTAGTATTGAGGATCATCCGCCAGCTCATCGGCTCTGAGACGGCTGATTGCTGTCAACAGCGACCGAGGCGGACTGTTCAGCGACCCGGTCCGGGTGAATGCATCAGCGACATGCTTCCCCATATCATATTGAACAACACCCCCATACGTGCCAACCGGGCAACTGATTACAACGTCGCCCAGGCGCACGTCATTTTCCGGGGTTGGGATACCGCCCCCGATTCCTACCATCAAACCAACCCTCAGCGACTTGGAGAACGTGCGTGCCATGTGGTTTGCAACTGTTGTGGCCGAAGTGGTACCGTACTGGCCTGTGGGCAGGCCGACAATCACAATGTTATGTTTGCCAATTCTGCCCAGGGTATAGGCGTTGGAGTCTCAGGCATCTTGATCCTCCAGTTGATCAAACTTCTCATCGAGCATCTCTTTAGCCGCGGCGACTTCGACTGCTAGAGCGCAGATCCAGCCGATTTGGAACTCATTCTTGGGCGGGCAAGACATGCTGCAACAGTTGCCTTCCGACTAGATTCGTGATATATTTCAGACATGAAAGATGAGAGTTCGCGGTCGATCGTTCCCCGCCCCCGTGGACGATGCGCTGGCAATGGGGCTGAAGTGGATACAATAACACACTCTCATTGGATGCTTGAAGAGGCTGCAGGAACTGGAGAAGATCGTTCCTCTGTCTCAACGCAGAGGCATATGTACCTAGGTATGGAGAATGAGGGAGTGTAAGCGAGAGGTACATGAAGGAGCTATCAGGGCAATGTATACCTACCTAGGTACCTATGTAGATACCCTGTTCGCGATCCGCGAGGATCTTCCACTTCGGAAGACCCAATCATTTATACCTACCGTTTGTATTTAAATATTTATTGATAATGGGAATGGTATAGTAGCCTGTGTTCCACGCCATGCTGGCCTATAGACCAGAGATCAATGAGCATAGAGTGGATGTCTGCTCATCCCCAGTCATTGCACTTCCAAGGTTTCAATTAGAGATCATCATTTGATTGATCTCTTCTTGTGTTCTTCTTTCCTCTCATACTTACTCTCCTCTCACTTACTCTCCTTTCACTTACTCTCCTCTCACTTCTTACTCTCTCATCCACTGCCTAGTAACTCTCATTCACTCCCGAGGTCACTCACTCTCACTCTCTCGCATCCGTGGTCTATTACTCCCTCCCTTCCCTCCTTCTCTCTCGCAGACACGCCCAGATACTCCTTCTATCTATCCCACCTTCCTCGTCACATCTACGTACGGCGACCCCAAGGATAAATTGATCGGTCTTTTATCTACCTCTGCTAATCCAGAAACTAGGGCCGTTTTGCAGAACCTTTCTTCACTCCCCTCACTGGCTAATAAGCTCTTTCCAGAGAGTCCCTCTGCGTTTGGAGCGTCCAGTAAATATGTCCGCAATTACATTCGCTCTGAAGAATGCGGCCCAGCTTGCACGTACTGTGGCCCCTGCTACGGAGTCCAAGATCGGCAGCTGGATGGGCCCTGATATGGACTTCATTTCAGAGAACCACACGAGCGTGTCTGGCTCAGACCAACAGTGGCGACCGGAGTCCTTCTGGATACCTCGTCGCGTTGCTTTGGGGTTCCCACTCGTGGTGGTTAGCCACCGAGAAACCGCTCAGGGCTGGCTCGACTACCTAGAACAACACAATGTTAGGGCTTCCATCAGCAGCACTAGCGATGAGGCCCTGTCGGGTTTGTTTGATTCGGTGAAGGTCCTCTACGGGCAGGAACATACCGGGTTTACGTATTTCAGCGACGTCAGGCTGCATACCAATTTCACACAGTGGCTAGTTCAGCCCTACACTATCGGCGACATACACGCAGATGCATATGCGAGATATGTCACGATGCCCCTAGCTGTGAGCGAGGATGTGATGGGTGTACTCGGACCCAACATTTGGCACGACTTTGATGCCTTGGTAACGGATCTTGTCGAGCCCACTCCTGTCGACCCTTTGACCTGGCGTGTCTTTTGGAGGCTGATCTCCCTTGGCCGCAACAATGAAGCTCTTTCCGTTGGCGACATCGGCGCCACTTCCGACGCAAATGGAGGGAGGTCTCCACCACTTTGGCACAGGGAGAAAGATCATAAGCGTAGGCACTATTTCGACATAGCCTCACTGCTGATAGCAACCACCCGCGAATGGACATCTCACGGGCACGGCCCTCTATTCACCCGAACTGCAATGGACCTTCTGAACGCCTGTTGTGAATCGCGCATGAATTATGAGCGTACTTATCTTACGCTATTCTGGGTATGCTGCTCGCCGTATTGGGCAGACATAAGCCGTGTTTTACTCGTAAAGCGCCTTCTCTATCTACCCGATACTCAATGGCGCCTCGCATTTGAGGAAGCAACCGCACAGATCAAGCGGAGCTGGTTTATTCCCAACACCAACCATCAGTCGATGGTCGCTGCCTACTTCCTGAACGCGGAGGATTTGGTCGGATTTCCAAGCGCGAATCCAAACACCGGTGCCTTTTCTCTCGATATTCTGAGCTATGCCCTCGACGAGTATGACTATGCCTCTTCAGTGCCGGAAGACCAAACGTTCATCTCCTATCTTGAGCAATTTAGCAGGGCCGCCGAGACCCTGCTTGAGCCCATCTACCAGCAGTTTTCCGAAAAGGTCACATCAAGCAAGGATCACGGCTCCAAGGAGTATCGTGCCTTGGGTGCAGGATGTATCTCCGGACGGCGCGCCAGAGAGAAGCTTGAGCAGGAGACCTCTTCGAAGGGCAACAAATGTGGGGCTAGTAAGTTGGTATCTGCCACCGACATGTGTGATCAGCTAGCTGAGCAAATAGCTTTTGGGCCTATCAACAACAGGTTTCCCATCCTCGGGCTTGACATTGGAGAGAGTCCCAGTCAGGCCATGGACAGTCATCTCAACCTTTTAGCAGATTCTGAGGGACCCGCGCGCGACCAGGGTGACCGGGAGACGATGATGTGCTGGGACTGGCGTGCTTGGGATTACTATGTCCACTGTGTTGAGCGGCGGCTGGTTCTCGATGCCATGAAGAAGCTTACTGAGCGCTATATCCAGGAGACTATCTGCTATGATATTCTGCAAGAGATCGTCTCGCTCAAGGCGGAGACCGACAGGCTTATCCTCCGTTCGCAGGCCTTTGCCGATGAGAAATACGGCCTGCAAGTCGACGAGATGATCAAGGCGTCTGGCGGTCGAGCGGAGCGCCTCGCAGATCATACCGGATCATTCGCTGTTTCTGTGCAGCATCTTAACAATCAGCAATCGGCTCGCATGTCTACCCTGTCTGATAACACTATTGACAGCACTGCACGTCTTATGGTCCCGGAAAACCAACTCATACCACGAAGTGCGGATGTCGGTCATCGAACCTCTATGTTTGTGTGCAACTGTGCGGACGATGTGGCAGAGGTTTTCTCCTCGATGAAAAGGGCGGAGGCCGCTGTGGCCACCATGTTACGACAGGAACACGAAGCAAATCACGATAACCAGGTCACTCAAGGCCAATCCACGGCACACCCGCGCAATCCCTATGCAAACAGCTCTATGAGTGCTTTTCCCGTCCGCGCCACTCACGCGGCGGCGACAGATCACACTGACAAAGTCATCGGTGCTGAGGTATACAACATGGACCAGCTACGTTCCCTTTCAAAGGGCCTCGACTTGTATGCCCGCCGCGGTGGTCTAATGACCCTCGCAAGAAGACTGTATGACGATGCAGCTGCATACTATTCACGCATCCGCGTGCCGCGTCAAACACCGCGCGGTATCATCCGGTCTAGCAAAATCACGATCAGTCCTGAGGTAATCGCAGCCCCTGTAGAACAGGGTGGCTTCGGTATACTGCCCCCAGGGGAGTATGAGTAGGACGGACAGATCACATCCCCAAAGCACATTCACACCACTCGGTCCAAAACTCTACAAAGAATAATCACGATGCGGAAGGACTAGTGCCTTATGGAGCTTCGTGGCAGTCAATGGCAATTCAGCGGCAGGGCAGGCTTGATATTTGTGCTGGAGCTCTCGAATCCCATGCCTCGGATGTTAGAGACCTCATGAAGCGTGCAGCAAATTGGTAAAAGCCCCTGACAGGATGCATTCCAACGTTGCATTGAACATTGTTACCCCGCAGCTCGGATATGAGAAAATACACTCAACAATCAAATTACACTCATTGCGAGAGCGCTGATCTATGACTTCCAGTAGTAATAGTCATGTATGAAAGGGCCGAAAAGCCGAAACAGCGGAATAGCGGATATAAGTTCAGCATTCACGGGTGCCAAGGCCCCGGGGCGGGGCCCTCCCGGGGCGCGGGGCCTAAGTAATTGCTTACCCCAGGATGACCAACATTGACAACCGCGAATCACAGCCGACAAATTAGACTAACACGACCTGGGGCATGATGTGCACGACGTCGATATAAAGACAAGCTTCTTCTTCACTCTGTTTCAATCTATTCACAGTCCAGCCATGCCCGTATTCACAGAACACGCCGCCGAGTCGCGCGAGCTACGCGTTCTCCCCTCATTCGCCCCACCATTACCACGCTTGACCTCGACAACACCACAAACAGACAAATATGAAGTGCTCATTGTCGGCGCAGGTCCCGCTGGACTGATGATGGAGCTTTTGCTGGCAAGATACGGATTAGGCGACGATTCTTTACTATGCATCGATGCGAAGTCAACCACTTTGAAATCCGGACAGGCAGATGGAGTACAGCCTCGCACACTAGAGACACTGAAATCACTGGGATTGGCAGACGAGATATTGTGCGAAGGATGTCAGATGTGGCAGGTATGTGACACATCCCCCGGCCACACATGCAACCCCACCTAAAGTCTCGCAACAGGTCGCATTCTGGAACCCATCAGAAGACAAGGAAAAGATCATCGAGCGCACATCAATCATTCCCGATGTTGCTGCTCCATCGCGGTATCCGTTTGAAGTGACTATCCACCAGGGTCGGATCGAGAGAATCCTAGAGACGGATTTGCTCCGGTATTCCAAGCGCGGTGTGCAGCGCAATACCAAGCTCCTCGATGTCAGAATGGACGAGGATGGCGATGCGGAATACCCCGTCGTCGCTGAGATCGAGACGGAGGGACAAACTCGGACAGTGCGATCGAAGTTCTTGATTGGCGCCGACGGCGCCCACTCGGTCGTCCGACGCAAAATGGGACTCAAGCTCGAAGGCGAATCGAGCGATCATATCTGGGGTGTTGTTGACTTGGTGGTTGATACTGATTTCCCTGACATCAGACGCCGATGCGCCATCCACTCACCGGCTGGTTCTGTGATGGTCATTCCTCGTGAGCGAATTGCCACCGGTGAATACCTGACTCGGTTGTATGTCCAGGTTCCCGGTGATGTGGCTCACGGCGATGATCTGGACCTGGCGTCTGGCACAGGGACACCTGTGGTTGATGCGCGGGCGCGCAGAAGCCAAGTCACTGAGAAGACAATTTTTGATAACGCCGCGGCTGCGTTTGCGCCGTACTATATTCGACCTAAGTCGGATGGAGCTGTGGATTGGTGGGCAGCATATCAGATCGGTCAGCGCGTCACGGACAGCTTCTCTGTTAAGGACTCTCGTGGGATCAATCGGGTTTTCATTGCTGGAGATGGTAAGTCGCTTTCACTTCGCTTTCTCTGGTGTCCTAGCGCGATGAACTAACGGATATACTAGCTTGCCACACTCATAGCCCCAAGGTAGGACTGAAAATGCAAACTCAGGACCAAATCTGACTGAATCTATCTAGGCCGGCCAGGGCATGAACGTCTCCATGATGGATTCTTACAACTTAGCTTGGAAGCTCGCGTATTTCATCAATGGGCTGACTCCCGAAGGTCCCAATGATATTCTCGATACCTATCACCAAGAGCGACACACGATAGCCCAGCAACTGATTGAGTTCGACAAAGCGTTCTCATCGATGTTCTCCGGCAAGATCGGTGCCGCCGAAGATGGTGTTGATGGTCTCACCCATGACGAGTTCATGGAAGTCTTCAGACGCGGCAATGGATTCACTAGTGGATGTGGTGTGGAGTATCCAGAAAACATGACCGTCGATCGTTCTTCTACCGAGAACCCGATTCGTGGCACGGATTTCCTTTCGGGTATTCTCTATCCAGGGCGTCGACTTTTAAACGTCCGTCTTGTTCGCCATGCTGATGGCTACCGGCGCGATATACAGGATGGTATGCTTCCTATTCTCTGTATTTTGTGTCATTTCAATCACTGACATATCACAGACTTCACATCCACCGGTCGTTTCCGCATACTCTGTCTCACATCTTCGGATCTGTTAGACCCGACCGGGATCTCGGCCCAGGCACTCAAAGCTCTGTCTCAAACTATCGCGAGATTCCCGGCCTCTCTCCTGGAGCAAGTTGTTGTGCATCCTCGACTACCCCGGGACTTTATGTGGAATGACATTCCCCGGGAAGTGAAGCAGCACTCTGAGATGTCTTTCTACAGTGGATACGAGATGGATGATGTCTACGGAATCTACGGCGTTGATCCCGAAAAGGGAGCATTGGCCATCGTTCGACCGGATGGTTACATTGGGGTCATTGCCTCTTTAGCCGACATCAGCCGTGCTGACCGTTATTTAGAGACGCTGATTAGAACAGTATAAGTAGATCTTTAGCATAGCGAGTTCAAAACTTGCATTGAAATCTCCCTTGGGCCCACATTTGTATCTCCCACACCATGACGTTGGGAAACCCCACAGTTGCACATCGATGTTCGATCTTCAATCGCCAAGAAAGCTTCCCCTCTCAGTGAATCGTCCATCAAAGAGCACCGCTTATTCTGTTCTCCGTCAGCAGACACTCAGGCCCCTTGGCCTTCACGCACTGATTGATTCATCGGCGGTGCAGCTAATGAGACAGCGACAGCGCCTAGCATGCATCGTTGCATCAACCAATCCCGCCCCACGAGGCCGCCAAGCTCAATGCGCTCTGTACGCATCTCAGTGGAACACTAACTACGAGTTAGTAGTGCTAGTACTGCGCGGGGCTCATATAAGCGTCCTCACGCCCACTGGTCTTCGACAAAGGATTTCAGTCCAAGCTCACACACCATGGCCGACAAAATTGACATCCCAACCTGCTCCATCGAGGAGTTTTTGGATACTTCCTTTGACTACATTATCTGCGGAGGAGGCACAGCTGGATGTACCATCGCTGCCCGCCTATCCGAGAATCCCCTTGTTACGGTCGGTGTGATCGAAGCGGGGAAGAGTCGACTCGGAGACCCCGTAGTCGACATCCCGGGGATGTTCCCAGAGCAGCTCGCGAACCCAAATTATGACTGGTGCATCTATACCGAGCCGCAGGTAAGCATGAACTGTCTTCTGGCGAATTAATTGACTAACGAGTTGTGAAGGCTGGGAATCGGGGGAAAGTCCACCAAATCCCTCGCGGGAAGTATCTAGGGGGATCTAGTGGCATGAACGTCATGGTTTATGTGAGGGGTTCGATGGAAGACTACGATAACTGGGCCTCTTTTGTCGGTGACGAAGGCTGGTCTGCAGAATTAATGCAGCGGTACATGCGCAAGCATCAGGTGTGATCGATCCACATGACCCACAATACCTCACTAATCTCAATAATGGATCAGACCCTCGAGCCTGCAGAGGCAGACTTGGGCCGATCGATCAAACTTCAGGACAAGTTTCATGGCACAAATGGTCCCATTCATACGAGTTTCAATGAGGGCGCCATGCCGGTGGAGTTCGACTTCCTCAAGGCATGCGAGGATACAACGGGGATAACAGATAAATCCGAAGACCCCTGGTCGGGGCATCATCTTGGTATTCACCATGTGATGGCCACTATTACGAGAAAGGGTCCCAACAAGGGATTGCGCAGCTATGCTGCCAGGGAGTATTACGCGCCGAATCACACTCGTCCGAATCTGAAGGTGCTGTGCGAAGCTCGGGTCAATAAGATCCTTCTCGATAACAAGATCAAGGCGACGGGGGTCAGTATCAACCATCAAGGGAAAGGCTACGAGATTCAAGTAGCCCGGGAAGTGATCCTGACTGCCGGCTCCGTCTCCTCGCCTCATATTTTGGAGTTATCCGGCATCGGAGACCCTGCCATCCTCAAGTCAGCGGGTGTTCCGTGCAAGGTTAAAAATTCCGCTATTGGAGCGAATCTCCAGGACCATGCTATTGCATTTTTGAACTGGGAGGTTAAACCCGGTGTCATCACCGGTGATGTTCTACGCCAAGCTCCTGAAGCTATGCAGGCTGCCATTAAACAGTATGCAGATACCAAGGACGGGCCGCTTGCAGCTGTCCCGAATATCATGGGATTCTACTCGGCCAAGAGCCTTCTATCCAAGGAGGAGATGGGAAAGGTGCTGCAGAGTGTCAGGGCTATCAAGCCGGAGACCGAATTCCACGCGAAGCAGATTCAACAGGTCATTGCGAACCTGGACGACGAGAAAGCCTCAAACATCCAGATCGTTCTTGTTCCCGCAATGATGAATCCCGAAGGCGATGTCAAGAACCACAGCAAGCTCTTCACAGATATTGCCGACCCCGAGAAGATTGGAATCACAGCCGTTGTGGGCATCCAGAACCCGGTCTCCCGCGGATACATTCATATCAAGTCATCTGGTAGACTGCTTAGTCCAAACCCAGTATCGAACCCAGCTAACATATATACAGATCCCGCTCAGCAACCCACCATCCAGCCTAAATGGCTTACCCAGGAAGCAGATGCTATTATCCTCGGGGCTGCTCTGCGCATGGCCGATCGCGTCGGCCACTCAAAGCATCTACGAGACTCGATCTCCAGTCGAACCTTCCCTCGACCGAGCGTGGATCTTCAGAATCTCGATCAGGCTACAGAGGCAGTACATGATTATGTTTCCTCGATGTATCATTTGTGCGGTACGGTTGCTCTGGGTGAAGCCGTTGACTCCCATCTGCGTGTGAAGGGCGTTCAAGGAGTTCGAGTCGCGGATGCATCCATCTTCCCGAACAATCTGAGTGGCAACATTCAGGCTAGTGTTTATGCAGTGGCGGAGAGGGCGGCTGATATAATTAAGGATGACTCGGCTGCTGAGAATCGCCTTCCCAAGGCGAAACTTTGATGCGACGGTGCGCCTATGATTTCGAGATCCAAGTTGATGATAGCACTTTTTATGAGACCCTTCACATACCATTTGAGATACAAGATGTCATTGCTACATTGATCGCTTCGCAGAGCGATAACTTGGAATGTGAGACATATTCAAAGGATTAAACGCGCGGATGTAGTGTTTTGGGTCCGGCCCTTCAAGTTACTTTTATCCGTCGCATCCAACCATGACTCGCGCTCGGGAATTTTGGCTTGTGGACTGTGTCAGGAACCTTGGAAACGCCACATTGGCTAGGCGTTTAAAGTTCCAAGGTTATCCAGGCAGTCGGGTGTTTCTACCTTTTTCACCCAAAAAACCCAAAAATAAGAACAACGCCCCGGTGGATACTTCTAGATCTTCGATCTCCCATCATCTAGATATCATTGGTGGGCCCGGGTCTACTGTTTTTATACTTTCTGCAGCGTGAAAAAAAAAAACGTGAATTTGATACAAATATATACATGGCTCGTGATTGCCTTGATACCCTCTATGGATTAGCGTTATGTTTTGACAAAAAGAAATATTGTAGTTGAGAAACCATCAGCGATGGTATTTTCCATCCAAATCCACCAGTTCCACATCACTGTTCGTCTCTGACCGTGGGGTGTAGTTGACTTCGTAGGTAACGGACTTGTTGATGTTGCTGTTCCCGCCGGACCTATGGTAGTAGTCCGCTCCTCCTGTCGCATATGTCCGGCGCGCTGTGCCGCCCAAGAACCCCGGGAGCCATCGACCGATCAGAGCTCGGAATGCTGGTAGACAGGCGCACATGACGGAGATCTGGGATTCGATGACGGTCCAGTAGATGAGCGGGTATAGACCGACGGTCTGGTTGTAGCCCCAACGGTTGTTCCAGAAGACGATGACTCGGATGATGGCGATGATGGTGAGGCTGCGCATAATTAGTACCAGACAGTAAGTCTGTAGAATAGATGACTTACACAGATCCCACGGCGAACATCAGTGCAACTGTTAGCTTCTTCCGCAGAGGCAATTGCAGCTTGGCGACTTCAAACACCGGCAAGACGATAAGGACCGAGTCGACGAAAATATTCGCCAGGCAGTTGACGAGAATCGAGTCGATGAAGTTGATGCAATATCCAGCCTCTTCATTCTTCCAGCCGAGCCATGTGAGCCGGGTCGGTATGCAGCGGAAAGAGTCCACCAGGCCCCAGGTGATTCCAATGGCGGCATTCACGGCAATGAGCGCATAGGTGATGTACCGGAAGTATCGAGATTGGAAGATTCGAAGAAGGAAAAGACAGACTGAGATCTTGGCGAGAGAGATCTGGACCTTGTACATCACAGCAAGAGCCTGGAAGAGCTGGTAGAACGTGCTGATGTCGTCGAGGGGGACAATGTCCCAGATGTTTTGGCCGAACCCATAACGGACCACTGTTTGGTTAGGACTGGAGTTGTAGAATGATTTCCGGTGCGAACTTACTGAAAACATTGAGAATGTAGATTGCAAGTCCAAGAATCTGGCGCAGTGTTAGCAGGAAGATTTTCAGGATGCCCCATTGAACTCCTCCAAGTGAAACTTACATATGAAACAACGATGGTATAGTCATCCCATCCCCAACCGCCAGCAAGACCGCTGCTTTTGGCAATGATTCTCGAAATGAAGAAGAAGGTGGCCAGGATCATAGGCCCAAGGGTTGCTCCATTGATTGCTGGCGGACCTTTGAGTGGGGTGATGTCACAAGTATTCTCGTGCAATCTTTTAGTGGCTAGACAGTGAGTTAGATCAAAGACTTGGCGAGACATTGGAAGTGAAACTCACTAAAAAGCTCCATTGTCGTGCAGTTACTTGAAACACAATCCAAAAGATCGTTGAAGCGTGTAGTGCTGTCGCAGAAGCATGTTGTGTTTCCGCTCAAAGAGCAGTCGGAGAATAATTGCTTGTCGCAAGCAATCTCGAAGGCAGTCAGTGATAAGTTCATAATCCCTTTTCAAGAAACATACTGTACAGGATGGGAAAGATTCATTCAAAGCTGCCGCTTGAAGTCCAACGGCTAGAAAAGCCAGGACAGCAAACATGCACAGTTGAACCCTCATGGCGATGCGAAGATGCTCGTCCAACAAGCAGTTCGAGAGTCGTTGAAAGAGTATCCATTTTCCCCCGGGGGCAACATCTGGTTTTGTTCCGGCTTCGGTATGAATACCCCTGTGCGGTAGCTTGGCAACTAGAACATACTAAGGTTGTCTATTTCGCACAAATCTCTGCAATGGCGTCGATAGATTAAAACCAAGCTCAAGCCATCATTGGGCTCGAACAGTGCCTCCTCCTTCCCGAAAGTTGGGTCGACTGAAACGCGCCATAATATCGAAGGTCTCGGTGAAGACCCAAGCGGGAAAAGTATCCGACCTAAGCCTAACAAGGGCCTATGGATCGAATAGACGCACGAATGCCCCACTGTAATCCAGGCATTCGATTGGAAATCTTCGCCACCAAGTCACTGCTCAGCTAGGGTTCAGCCTCCCCTAGCGACTACAGTAAGTTACCGAGGATTTCCACGGCAGAGCTGAACGCCCGATTATCCCCCACATGTAATTAATTTCCATATCTTCCCAGGAGCCGCGTGGGTACTTGTTATGTACCGTTCCGACGTCGGGGGGATCTCCTGTGGCTTGCAGCACAAAGTACGGAGTAGTCCGGAGTGTCTAAAACGGTCTCAAATTCGGGGCGTTAAAGTCATTGTTTTGAGTCCGGGGATCTAAGTCAGCACGTGCACCACGTGGCGGCGTCCAAACCTTGGAATCTCGAAATCTTACGAGGTAACGAGATCGTGTTTTTCGCCGATTGTGTTTGTGGTTCCACGGATTCCCTCGGATCTTAAGGCCCACTATCAAAAGCATGGTTCATCAGATTTTGCAAGGCTCGCCAATACAGTACGTACTAGCAAAGCTATGTACCGGTCTTTTGACGTCTCCGGTCAACCTTGGAAATCTCTATCTACATGCTACAATACGGAGTAGACTACTGTAGTAGATCGTCCAAATTTTCCGATGATCTTCAAAGAATTAACAAAATGAGATTACAAACCAGGTGACATGCCGAGGAACAAATGCCCGAGTGAATCACTTGAACTTTATTATAAACATTGAAGCCGGGATGAAAGAAGCCGAGCCCCGCGGCTGATTCGCTGCATTAACACATAAATACTAAGGACCAACGTGGAAGGACTCGAGGGCCAGGCCCCGTTGGAAGGATGCTAGTCCAGATCGGGGAAGGGTACATAGAGAAGCACGTGATCAGTCGGCGGAATATTGTCACGTGAGCTTGCGCGCTATACCGAATTGGAACTCTCAGCCTTGTGCCAAGCCCCAGGTCCAGTCTTGTATAGCGGTGATCACTCAGAGTATCAGGTTGGCGTCTTCATTTTGAGCAAGAATCATGATCCTGACGTGTCTGGGGTCTGTATAAAAGATATGGATCTTCTCAGTATCTCTCGATCCTTGAATGTGTATTCTACCCAGCCTTTCGGCACTGTTTTTATTGAAACGAAACCACCAGATATATATTTGGAAAAAAGAGTACTCTGTACCGACCCGAAGAGTACAGTTTGAGACACTGGCCATTCTTTCCAAAGTTCCAAGGTTGTTATCTGCCACAATCTTAGAAGTGACTGTTCACTAAGGAGTACTCAGGCAAAACATGAGCTCCAGAACTTTCGCATACCGCGATGGCATTTCCGTGGCTCAAATTGCTACCTTTTCGGCCCCGTTGCTATTCGCGGTGTATTTCAAGTGCACCGGCCGAATAGGATGGTTTTGTATTGGCATTTTCTCGCTTCTACGCTTAATAGGCGCCAGTTGCAAGCTGGCAGCAATCAATAGTGATTCCCGCGGCCTTTCGGCGGCTATTTTTGTCTGTGAATCGCTTGGCATGATATTGATCATCTTCCTACTGCTGGAAATGTTGGAACGAACGTATGCCACAATCAATTCTGTCGAGTACCAAGACAAAGCTGACATGTGGATACAGAAACAAATATGTCACAATCATCCGAAAGCGCATCTTCCTCATCCCATCAATCATCACCTGGATTGACATTGGGATCTCCATCGGTGGCTGGGTGGCGGTCATGCACGTCGAACATGCCCTTCTCCCAACTCCTTGGAGCCAAGCAAGCACGGCACTACTCGCGGTGATATACCTATACTTGGTAGGAGTCTTCATAGTCTTCTGGCATCGCCGAAATGACTATCCCAAGATAGAGCGGTGGGGCATAATAGGGGTGGCCGTGTGTCTTCCGCTCTTGGCAGTGCGCCTTGCGTACTCACTGAGTTTCATCATCACCTCTAACATGAAATTCAATGCCATCAAGGGGGACCCGACCGCCTATTTGACCATGACCATGCTGCCCGAGGCTCTCATCATTGCAGTCTGCACCTTTGTCATCCAGGTGAAGGTCCCGTTGCTTCGTGAAATGGCACCTAAAGGAGACGCAGAGAATCAGGAGACTATTTCACTAGAGCGGTGATCCCACATTCCCCATGACATGCCTTCGAGCTCTTATCCCTTCCCAACGCACTGGTGGGCTTAATTATTTGCATCTAGCGGGCGTCAGGCCAACTCATGCGCGGCGTCCGCACATGTACTACCTATAGAATGCAATTGTTCAGACGGTGAAAGAGATTCCTACACCGTAAATCAGAAGCGACGGGCCGATTATTTTCAATAATTCCGAGTCATGGCCCCGGAAATGACAAGGGTTCGCCCCTTTATACTACAAGCGGAGGTGGAGACAGCACCCGACCTCCCATAGGCGACCAGGGAAGTGAACGTCAAGTTCTTTGTTCGACTTTTACGCATCGACCACTGAGCGGTACAGGATATCATATGTACCACCAATCCCCACATCGGATGAAAGGGACCTTTGCCCAAATCTGACCGATTTGGTGATCCCAGGGGGCACAAAAAAAGGAAAACGCAGTCGGCCCACTTCAGCTTAATCGAATCGGACACTAGCAGGGATAACTTGAATACCATCATTGGTGTATCCAAAAATCAAGGAAAAAAAGAAAAGAAGCCAGATCCAAAAACCCAACACGATCGGCCCGTTCTGAGATGTGCCCTTGGCCTCTCTTAAAGACGTCGGAGCTCGTTTCCCGCTTATCTTCAACCGTGAATATCGGCCTCTGCCAAATGATGTTCACTACAACCCAGACGGACGCATATTGTAATTCTTGAGCGCCTAATAACTCGGACGCTGCATCATGGAACATACGAAAATCGCCGTCGTTCGTGATTCCAAGATCACAGTTGATGATTCGATACCGAATTAACCTTAGTACAGGATCCTGATCTATACGCCTACGATGCCGATCAATATCACCCAGACGACTGGCAATCGTAAGCTACCTCTCTGGACTAGTACTATTATGCACGGCTGAAAGCTTACTTAGTGAAACAACGACCATTGAGTCATCAATATACCGGGGCTTCCTGGAGAATGGAAGGAGGTGAGTGATCATGTCCTGCTTTTTAATCTGCCCGAAGAGACTAAGAGAAGTACAGATACCAGACATTCAAGGGCGAATCGTTGTATGTCACCCGTGGATAAATTCCTCTGGAAGATGTGAAGTGACAATTGCTAACTCGGACCAGTGTGCCCTCTGATGATCAGCAATTCGAAACCTATGAGGCCGGGTATCCCACCCTCCCTGAATTTTGCGAATGAAAGCTCAGTTCGTGGCAGACATATCACAGCGCTTGTTATGGAAAGCCATCGGGATAATCCCCTTTTCCGGTCACCACTTGGAGACGATATGAGGGTATGACGGATGCCATTGACTTAATCATGAGACTAATCTGTATCAGCATGTTCTAGATATAGGCACCGGAACAGGGTCATGGGCAATGTGAGTACTAATCATCATGTGGCTACGAGTAACTGACGTGAGGAAGCGACGTAGCCGACATGTTCCCACATGGTAAGGTCGCCTCGAGAGGGAATATCGCAGAGAACTGATGGTCGCAGCAATTGTTCGCGGAGTGGATCTTTTCCCACCACCTGCGCCCTGGGTGCCTCCGAATTGCATTCTTGAAGTAGACGATATCACTCAAGAGTGGACGTGGCATTTACCATTCGACCTTATCCACATGCGCTTGTTAGATGCCGCATTTACCCCGGAAGAGAACGAAGAAGTTCTCGATCAGTGCTATAGGTAGGCGCATGAGAATCGAAAATCACAGCGACGGCGTGAGCTGACCTGTCCTAAGATATTTGCGCCCGGGCGGCTGGATTGAATTGCTTGAACTGACTGCTGATTTTCAAAGCGAAGATAACAGCTGGTCTGAAGACTGCCCATTGAAGAACTTCATGCCAATGATGAAGTCGGCGGCAGCGAAGACCGGTCGGCCACTCCATTTGTATCATCGATGCGCAGAGCTGGTCAGAAGCGCTGGGTTTCTTGACATTCATGAGGAAGTCAAGAAATGGCCGATCGGACCGTGGGCGCGGGACGCACAACTTAAAGAGGCAGGGTCTCTCAACCTCGAGCACTGGACGGTAGGCGTGGAGGGATACGTGATGTATCTCTTAACGAAATATGGTGATCCGACTCCGTGGTCTCACGATGAAGTCCAAGTCTTTCTGGCTCAGATCAGAAATGAATTGAAAAAGACCGATAATCATCTTTTTCACAGAGTGTCAGTCATACCATTCTGTTCGCAAACACAGGTTGTGCTGATATCAACGCAGGAAAAGGGTATGGGCTCGAAAGCCTTACATTGATGAAGTTGTTCTCCAGTCGGTGGAGAATTAAGGTAAACTGCCTGCACTGACTGGGAGGAGAAAGCGAAAAGCACTATCTGTGTAGGTATGACGCATAAATAATAAATTGTATCTTAATTTTCTAAATAATTTGAAACAATTGTCAACTACGATTCCGACGAATTCCATTCCCTGATATGTCCCGCAATGAGAGATATTTACCTATGTAGTCACTACCTATATTTTATGGCAAGGTCTACTCCCGAGGTCATCAATGATAGAAGAAAACTCGATTTGCAGCATGAAATTGAGTTGAAAAAATCATCTAGAGAGCTGACCGAACAGGCATTCACTCGGACTTTGGGGGTACCTAGGTACGCTGCATGGACTACGGAGTAGACCGATGGCGTATCGAAAAATCCGAATCGACATCAACGCTGAAGAGACGCAACACGTTTGGAAAATTACCCGTGTGAGGAGAAGCCAGCGGATAAACGGGAAAAAGAGCTAATGGGCCTTGGAAGTCGACACGAGCACGGCTGGTGCCCCTCACCGCTGGCTAGATGCTTACAGACTGACAGTCACAACCTTGGAAATCATGATATCGACTGATATTATGTCTGGATTTGCAGATAGTGCGGCTCTATCACTGAAAAGCTGTCACCGCATTAGGAAGAACAAGGGGTTTAAGTTGCTGTATGTCATTATCCCCAGACCAACGGTCGGCGTTTCAGGACCTTTGACCCGGGGGCTTTGTTGAGCTAAAATAAATATTCATTGTCAATGCTTTGACCCTGTCGCCACGAGGACATGCAGGACTCATCAAATACAGACCTTGTATTGGAACAAAGCAGCAAGGGTGGCCTAGCGTCGGTGGCTTGCTGACCACCTCGTACCGCGACTAATTGATGACACTTCTAGGGACTTGGCATTCAGCGATGTTCAAGACAGAGAAATAAATTAATAATATCTGCATAAGAAGTGCATGTCCGCCGTATTCTCCTCAACAATGTCAGTATAGTCACCCCCAACGAGGCGGAAATACTCTCGAAGAGATGCGATCCATCAACATGGTCTGATCGACACTAAACTTTAGCGCATGCAGAGCCTCTTAGGTGCTTAAAACCCATAGAACCCACAAATCAGAGGCAGTGGCTGACGGGAACTCTGACAAAAGATTCATAGTGGGCGAGCTGAGCCGGGCCTGGATACCCGATTCTGACAAGGCTTTGCCTACCGCAGGGCTCTTTGACCCGAAGACTGTCAATGGTGGTCAGCCCAATCAAGGGAATTCCCAATAACGTGCAGCCCTGTCTGAAACCTGACTTGGACATTCTTTGTCCTGTAAGACCATACACTTTTCTCACTCATATTCCCACCTTCTTTCTTCACAGCGCAGACAGTTCCAAAACCACTAGGGTGCAGCGTATTGCATATTTTGTTGAGCGGAGTATCTCAGCATGATGCTCATGCGGAAGCTGGTTTGGCCGCTGCTAGTCTCAGTCCTGGCGACAGTAGCAGCGGCGGCAGATTCGAGCTCGGCCGTGGCGACTGGCACAACTAACACGGCTTCGACGACGACATCCACCGGCATCGCGACTCATACGTTTCAAGTTGGTCCGAAGTCTGACCCACATCAGTATGTGCCGACCAACATCACGGCGAATGTGGGCGATGTCGTTGTGTTTGAATTTTATCCGACAAACCACTCCGTCGTCAAGGCGGATTTCCTGTCGCCTTGTGTGCCAGCAAGTGCGCCTATTTTCTATTCGGGAGCCTTTGATGACTTTAATGAGAATGAAGGGCAACTGGTCGGGCCGGTGAGTAACTCAAAACGAAAACGAGTCGTGAGATGTGCTGGTATATGAACACTGCTGACATTTTCAACACAGGCCCCGACTTGGTCGGTAGTAGTCAATAACACGGAGGTATGTATCGAGTCTGCTGACACAAACTTAATAGTAATGCTCGCATACTAACATCGATGTCATGCAGCCCACATTCTTCTATTGCACTGCAATAGATTCGTGTCAGAAAAATGGCATGGTTGGCGTAATAAATCCGGTATGTTAACTATATCCCAAAGAAAGTGCAATATACTGACCCAATCCCAGAACTCAACTCAAACCTGGCAGGCACAGTACGAGAAAGCCCTCAAATACCCCTACATGTTAGTACCCGGACAATCAATGCCAGCAGAGGGCGACGGTGGCAACTCCGACTCAGGTTCAGACAACTCCGACTCCGGGGGAAAACACGGTCTCAGCACAGGTGCTATTGCGGGTATTGCCGTAGCAGGTGTGGCTTTCCTGGCAATTCTAGGGGCACTGTTCTTTGTCCTCGGTCGAAACCGCGTATACTCCCGGTGGGTGTCATCGCAAGACGGTCGGACCGAACGTACCCGCCGCTGGGCGTTGTTCAACCACGACGACCAATACAGCGCCGGCAATCGCAAGAGTGAGATCGGAAGCAACGCCCCCAAGCCAGGCCATATCGACATCAGTGCGGTTTCTAGCCCGGACCCCACTGTCCGAACTTTCTCCCCGGGGGTGGAAAATGTTTCCGGGCACGGTGGTTCTCCGTCTACACAACAGGGTCATTGGAGTTGGAATGAGCCACCTGTGCCGGCACGCTCGTATGGGGCACCGACAGAGCTTGAGGGGCATCCGGTTATTTGGGAAGCTCCAGGTAGTACGCCTGGTGGTCGGTTTTGAGGTTCAAAATTGAGGATATTCAGACGCGTTGGATTTGGATTTGGATTTGTGAGGCATGATTTTGGTGTTTTGGTTCTAAATGGTGATACCTAAGGCTCTTGTTCTGTTCTGTTATTCTGTTATTGTCGTTAATATATGATTTCCGTGTTGAGAAATGTAGTTCGGAAGATGCCGATCGTGAGGGGAAGCGCAGCGTTGCATCTCCGCAAAATCCAAACATGTCAACATCCAGGGAAAAACGATCGCGATGGGGGTGTATGAGCTGGTATGCTATATTATCTGTATGGAAGCACGCAGCTGATGAACAACAGTCGCAAAAGGCGGAAGAAATGCGACGAGACACAACCAAACTGTAAGATCTGCGTCGAGAGAGGCGTCGAGTGTGTGTATCCAGATTGGAGTATGGTCAAATATGCTCGCACTCGACAAAGAATCATTCAGAGTGAAAGTACCGGATCTCGCGTTTCGCCGCCGTTCCTAATGGCCGCTCAACCGAGCAGTGGCCAAAGTCGGCTTCTGTATCACTTCCAGACGAGTTTATCGAACCTGATCTCCTTTTCTTCGAAAGGAGGTTCCTCAAATCCGTTTCTGATTTATGTCCTCCCTTTGGCTTCATCTTCGATCCAAGTGCAGCGCGCCATTGAAGCGGTGGCCGCCGCGCATTTACATGTGCTCGGGGTGGAATCACCTGCTGTCCCAACAAACTTGCATACACAGGCGCTGAATCTGTTGGCTGCTGAAGTATGTGCTCCACAACAGGATCATATCTCGCGGCGGAACAGCCTTGTGGGAAGTCTCCTCCTGATCTATTACGAGGCATGTGAGTTCCATCTCGACTGTAATTTTCGGTCCTAATACCAGATTTCCATCAGATCGTGCTAGGAAACTCCCCGACGAACGCCTGGTGCCACCTACAGGGAGCAAAGAGCCTCCTGGAATGTGACCCAAGCATGCTTCGAGCGCCAGATCACATCTTCTTTTCGAAAGTCTTCCAATATTTCAACGTGATGCTGGCTCTATCGCTGGGCCAAAAGCCCCTGGCGCTGAGCATCCCATTTCCACATGACCAAGCGCAGCAGCTTGAGCAGCCCGAACCCGTCTTTGGGTGCAGCAGCAGTCTGTGGCCCCTGATGCACGAACTTGCTGATGTGGTCAGTCGATCCCAAGCGGGCGAGAACATGGATGAGAGAGCTCGGATACTGCAGTATCATCTCCGGTCGTGGTCACTCGAGTCTGTGGGCACCTCTGAATCGTACTTTGAAGCTATGATACAGATAGCGCAGGCGTACAAGTTTTGTGGACTATTGACACTGCGCATGGCAATACCTTCTATCTTCTATGGAGATGACCATGACATATCATCGCCTGCATCGGCAGATCATGATATTTATCAATCCGCTTTCAATAGCGTACTTCGAGTATGTGTGCTCTCCACCCCGATGGCTACTCTCACGTGGCCGTTGTATATTGTCGGCCGACTTGCCACTTCCAATGGAGATCGCACTGTGATCATGCACATTTTCTCGCAGTTTTTACAAAAGCACCACATGAAAGTTGTGGATGGAGCTAGACTCGCGGTGATGGCGAGTTGGGAAGAGGGCAAATTGCCACGAATGGGCACATCCAGCTCTACCCCCATACTCCTTGGATGAGAGAGCCCTCAGATCCCACAAAAGCCGTGATAGCGAACAGTATTATGGTCAATGCCCTGGTCTGGAGTCTCAATTTTGTAATATAGAATTATCATTAGAGTCAACTGTTGCGACATTATAAATTGATTTTGTCCCCGGAAGTTATATTCGTCGATATGAGGATAGATGTCGGCGTTGATTGAGATTCCCCTTTTTGCCATTAACACCCTTGGTCATAACTCGGGGGAGGTCCAAGATAACTCTCTTTGACACCACCGAGGTCCAAAATGATGTTTTCCAGCAACAAATTTGGATGGTGGAGGCTGATGCGAATGATATGTTCTCCTTCCCGTAGTCCCGAGACTGAGTGAGACCTTTTCCACACACAATCCATAACAGCCTCTGACCACCCCTCTGCTGGAAGCTTGGTCTTTTCTCCCCCACTTGATGGGAGGAGAATATGCCTCTCTATAGGTTCTTCATCCACTCCAATAGAGTAAGACATGGGATTTGCCGGGTCAACATCGAGAGTCATGTTGAAGTGCAATGTGATGGATGGCGAAGGGAAAGACGAGAAAAAGTATACAGGATACTCAAGGAAAGAAACATCATTATCCTCGATGTCAGCGTCGTCCCTTAATGAAACAGCGCCCTCGCTTCTGCGGCCAAGGTCGCGATGGTGCTGATACGGATGTTTCAGACTGATTCCCGATGCTGGAATGGATACGCATCCGTCTGCCTCGACGAACCCGGAGAAAGAAATTGGAGCTGCATCCCCTTTCACGGGGAGATGAACATGTTCAAAGTCACCTTCTTCGGATGCGACACTAATGAGGATTTCCTCATCAAAGTCGTGCGGGATTTGATCCCAATCGACCGCGACGAAGACTCGGGCGTCATCTCCATCGGGATGCAGCGTTCCATCCGTGATAGAGAGCTTGACCCAAGGAAACGGCGCCAATGCCTTCCAATGAATGATCTGGAAGCCGCGCGTGAAGATATCAAACCACCGTTTCGCCGGGCCGTACCGACTCATGGGACCCATCGTTAGACCAGGTACCAAGTCGCGGCGACTTGGATGGGTGCGTTCGCTCTCCTCGTTGATGCGACCGGGGCGAATTCCCTCATGCCCTTCGACAGCAACTCCCATTTGTCCAACAATGATATTGCTATTTTGGTGACGCTGAACATATGCCAAACCGAATATCGCATCCCGCGATGGAGCATGCCAAGTATCGCCATAGCCCATGTGTGGTTGGCACAGCATGTAATTCCACTTTCCGTCTAACAGCGAGTGGAACTCCTGAGAGAGTTTGAAATCTGCGTCGAATAAGTCCAAAGCCTGGCGCAGTAATTTGTTGGCGGTGTTGCGTCGTTGTCGTGCGTACAGCTGGTTCCGAGCCTGGGTTACTCGCAGGCAGGTGAAGATAGTGCTGGCTTTGACGGGGTGGACGACAAGCTGCCAGAAAGCCGCTTTCTGGTCATCGGAAACACGATCATACAGTGCGTCAACTGTGGACTCCAAAGTCTTCCAACGCGCGACAATATCGTCTGCTTCGTTGTAATGCAGAATCGAGAAGCTCTCTGGGTCGATGTGTTCATGTTTGCGCATGCGAACAAGACGGTCATATTCGTGCCAGACAGATACTATCTCTGGACTGAGGTCTTCACCGAAATACTGGGACGCAATGTCTCCCAGATATCGAGGGATGCTAGTTGGGCTAATGGAATTTATATTCCAGGCCATGTCCATCGCGAATGTGAGCGGAACTTCGATCGGTTTGATGTCTCCAATGTTGAATACCCAAATCTTTCGCGCATGAGATTGATAGGCCAGGTTCAACTGGTGGTAAATTTTGCCCTACAGCAACGCTGCAAGTTAGCTTTGGACATTTTCGAACTGCGCACGACCTACCAGCGAGTTGGAATTGATCCATTTGTAGCTCCGAGGAGCACCCACGTACTCGAAATGATAGTAGATCTGGCCTAGCATTAGCAATCCTTCGCCGCTCATCGATAGATCTCTTACCCCAGCTCCGCCTGCTCTAGACTTCTCAGGGCCAGATGGAAGTCGACGTAATGTTCCGAAATTGTCATCCGCAAACAGAAGCGTCACGTCGTCAGGGACAGTGAATTCGCCAGCTTGATAGAGATCCTGAATCTCCTTATATAGCGCCATCACCTGGGGAACTGCATCTTCGCGCCCGTGGACAGCTTTGAAAAGAGCTCGCTGCTGTTGAAGGACATCACGGATGACCTTTCCAGGATCATTCGTTGCCATTTGCTTGTCGTATTCGCCCCGAATGCCCAACGTGAAGTATGATTCCATGCCTTTGGCCCGCTGAACCCCTTTGAGGAAGAACTGAATGATCTCCTCACGATGGATTGTCCAGTCCCAGGTCCCGTCTGTATGATCCTCAAACCACTCCGTTGTCGCCCGCTGCATCGGTTCGTGATGCGAGGTAGAGACACATATCCCATACTCATCGGCGATGCGCTGGTTTTCGGGGTCATCGAGAAAGAAGACAGCACCGGGGTTTGGATATCCAGGCCACATCGCTGGCCACATGAAGTTGGCTTTGAGTCTCAAGAGTAGCTCGTACACCTTTTTGTAGAAATTCGAATTGTATCCACCAAACTTCTCCAACACCCACCCGGTGAGAGCAGGTGCTTCATCGTTGATGAAAATGCCTCTGTATTGGATGCTGGGCTCGCCGTGGATTGTTTGCTTGGGCAAGGCGAAGATGCTGGAATGAGACTTTGCAGGGACATCGGCCCACCAATACCATCTGAGAGGTCAGCATGAGAAACAAAGAGAGAGAGAGAGAGAGAGAGAGAGTCTCGCTACTTACGGAGAAACTCCAATTTGGCTGGAGAGGGTGTAGGCGCCGAAGATTGCCCCTCGCTTGTCGCTGCCCGCAATCACCAACGCCTTTTCACATCCCTCCACCGGATCGTCGACCACCACAGTGAGGAATGTCTCCCATTTGCCTTGAATCTGCGATACGTCAATCTTCCCCGAAGCCGCTAGTCGCTGGATTATTTGGCAAGAGTCGATGCATCCGATGACAATAGCAAATCTTGGCGCGGACAATTCCTGTCCCACGACCTGGAAGGCGTTTGCGCTTCCTTTCGTCACGCGGCCGAAGTCCTCAGCAAGTGCTCGAGCAGCGTGATGAACCCCGACGAAGTCATCGCCATCGACTAGCACAGCGGCTTCGGTAAGGCTGAGGAGCCCCGCGGAGGGGGAAAATGTAACAAAGGTTTCATCAGCCATTGTGGCAGGACTTTTTCTCCGAGTCGCAAAGCGAGCAACCAACAGAGCACTGCCAGTTGCAGAGCGTCATCGGAGGTCACCGCAACCTGACATGTCATGCCATTGCTGTAACCGACATCATCCCCGCCCGAAGCGAGACTAACTGCTCGGGTTGTTGTTCCACCGAGCAGCCACACTCGGCTGTGGAGCGCGACTAGGGTCAATACGGCCACGCCGGTTGCCGACGAAGCCGCTGACTGGATGCCGGGCCTATGATCGGCAACCTATTGCCGGTTTTTGAAGATATTCGCCCGCGGAGTGCTCGGTAAGTGTCCGGGCGTGGGGGAGACATCTCCACTGCTGTCCCCATGGGGGACGATGTTATACCGAACTATGCTATCCGCGGGCCTCCACCCCCGCATCTCCGGATTTTGCGTCAGAGCTACAAAGGGTGATGTTAAATGGGTCCTGGTTGTCAATTTTCGGAGAAGAGGGAAACTCATATCACCGCCGCCATGGGAAATTCACAAAAAGACGACCGAGAGGTTGATGAAGCTCACAGTTTCCATGATGAAGTTCCACAGAAGAATCATACCGACTACAAGTTGGTCGATAAAGAAGTCGCCAAGTATGCTACCGATACAGCCATTCATATCGACGAGGAAACAAACCAGCGACTGAGGCGGATGGTTCATAAACGGATTTTGGTGGTGATGATGGTCACATACCTGATTCAGACTCTTGACAAGGGCGCGATGTCATTTGCCTCAATTATGGGCATCGTGGAAGATGCGCATCTGGCAGGAAATCAAGTCGGTTACCTCATACTCTGGTTCATATGCTACATTGACTGACAGATGCAGTACCAATGGCTCACAACCGTGGTCTACCTCACGGTACTGGTTGTGGAATACCCGGTAACTTGACTGATAATCGCACAAATCCCCGAACCACCATGCTGACGAGCAGGCAGGAAAATTGGATCATTCAACGCGTTCCCATCGGAAAGTGGCTTTCAGCAAACATCTTTCTATGGGGCGTCTGCATCACACTCATTTCGGCCATGAAGAACTTCACAGGCTTGGTCATTCTCCGAGCATTCATGGGTGCCTTTGAGGCTGCGTGCCAGCCGACATTTGTCATTCTGTCCTCGACATGGTATCGACGAGAGGAGCAGGGAAGTGTTATCAATTTATGGTGGGTCCAATGAGTCAAAAGATCCTTTTGCTCGCTGCTGACATGCAGGCAGGTACATGATGAATGGTCTTCAAAATGTTGTCGGTGGCCTCCTAGCCTTTGGGTTCTCTTTCGTCCCCTCCAGCTCTCCTCTCAAGTCATGGGAGGCTATGTTCATGACTTACGGTCTCTTGACTGTCATTTGGGCGGTCTTCGTATACTTCTGGATGCCGGATTCCCCCATGCGGGCAAAATGTTGGACCGAAGAAGACAAGCAGCTGATGGTTGAACGAGTGCGTCAAAACCAAACAGGTTTGCAGAACCGAAGCTTCAGAAAAGAGCAAGTTTGGGATGCCCTGACTGACCCTCAACGTACGAGTCCCCCACGCCTCCCTTTTCAGATCAAGCACTGACTTTGCTAGTGTACGCTTTTGCGCTCATCCAGCTTCTCACGACTATTCCCTCCGGAGGCATTGGCGCTTATGCCAACATCATTCTGAAGTCTTTTGACTTCAGCACCTGGGAAGCCCAGCTCTTGTCCATGGTCATTGGCGCCGTGACAACAATCACGATGCTGGTCTCGGCTTACCTCGACCGCAAATTCCATCAGACTATCTGGATCATGATCAGCTCAGTTGTACCATCCATCCTGGGCTGCTCGATCCTCATCGGCATTCCTTTCTCTCCAAGCAAGCGTGTCGGTATGCTCATCGCTTATTGGATCTTCTATTCATTCTTCGCCGTCTCGTCGCTTTCATTGGCATTGCTGTCGCGAAATGTCGCCGGACAGACCAAGAAGTCCATCATCATCTCCTGCAACTTTGTCTTCTGGGCTGCCGGTAATGCTGTCGGCCCCCAGGTCTTCCGTGATAAGGATGCCCCGCGATACTACCTCGCGTTTTCCATTCTGATCGGATGCTTTGGTCTTGTGGTGATCATCCTTCTTTCTTTGAGGCTTTGGTATAGCATCCAGAATCGCAAACGAGATGCAAAGATCGCATCTGGAGAAGTCGTGCCTGATGTCAACTTCACTCATGCCTTCGAGGATATCACCGACCGTGAAAATCCCCATTTCCGATACGTTTACTAATGCATGTGCGGCCTTTTTTCTTGATTTTGCTCGATAGGGACAGGATAGACAAATCAATCAGGCTCTCTCATTTTCAAGCATCGTGCTATTTTTCTTAGGAGGGCGAAGGGCAAACTGTGATGTCGCGTAAAAGGGGGGCGCGTATTCCGAAGGCTTGGCATTGACCCTGAATCGCCGTCGCCTCCCTCTTTCGCATCGAGTTGCTTTATGCGGACACCTACGATGATTCTAGACCCAACTCGTGGCTTCATTCGAAAAGCCGCTGGCTGTAACATATTGGGATGAATTTGTATGCTTGATCAACGCGATTCACGCGGTTCAATGTGGCAATAGAGCGCCATCATGTATCAAAGTTACAAGTCTCCAGGCTGATTGGCAGGGCATCTCTATCTCGATGACGGGAACCAGAGCGGCCCAGCTGCTCAACACACCCGATCAGACCCTCAGTTGGAGCCTATACACTCTATCGCCGTCCCGACCACAGCGCAGTATAAGCTTTGGGGGCTGCGAGGCTTTCATTCGCCAGATCTCGATTTATCGCTTCAAGGACTGCGCCGGAGTCCTCCGACACACCTTTCATAGGCCTAAGATCTCCCTTTGACGAATGGCCTTCCAAGGCCCCGAGCAGCTGATAGCGAGGCTGGATATCTTCGTCAAGATTTTCCTGAACCCTGCCACCCGTCACCCAACTGATATGGTGACTTGCATATAGCATCAGCGATCGCATCTTGCACTGAACTTGGTATGCTCTTCTGCATCGCTTTAGGTCCTCAAAATTGAGAAGGTCCCTCGGATTTGGGTTGCCAAACATGCTTGTTTCGCCCCGCGGGCCACCAGAAGACACTGGCCCGCGACTGCTGCGCGAAATATGGGCTCTGACAGCGCTCGGCATCCTCACGGTCACTTTGCGGGTGATTGCAAAAATCAAGATCAGAAAGTTCGCCTGGGATGACGTTCTTATGATTTTGGCGTTGGTAAGTCTACTCAACTCTTTGGACCATCGGGCAGACACTTCGGCTCGCCTCATGAGCATAGTGACTAACTTATCATCTCATTAGTCCTGCGCCGTCGTTGGATCAGGGTTGGTGACATTCGGCGTCAAATGCGGATTTGGTCAGCATGTTTGGGATATTCAACCCCAAGTCCCTTCAGTCATAATGTATGACTACTTGGCGCAAGCCTTTGGTATTGTTGGAGGAACGCTGGGCCGCATCGCCTTCATTGTGTTTATTGTCGGACTACTCGGCACCAGGAGGCTATACCGGGTTATTTTGTGGGGCTTGGTTGGCCTGCAGCTCGTGACAAACCTGGTACTGATCGTCATACTTTTCGTTCAGTGCCCAGGACATGCTTCGGCTATATGGGCACCAAGTGGCAAGGACAACTGTTGGGATGTTCGTGTTCAAGCGTATTACGGATATTATCAAGGGTGTAGGAATCTTCGTCGACAATTATACTACCCACTGAACGAACTAACACCCAAACAGCGTTCAATTCGGCAACAGATCTCTACTTGGCGACTTTCTCGACTTGCATATTCTGGAATCTCAACCTTCGGCTCCGGGCCAAGCTAGGACTAGTTGCACTACTTGGGCTGGGTATCTTGTGAGTCTCTCGAATATCCCTATCCCGCAACTTGAAATAACACGATACCTTCCAGTGCGATGATAGCTTCTGTCATCAAGGTAGTGGAAACGCGAGTCTTCGCACACCCGGATGATGATCCAACCGTTGCCACCGTGAGCTATGATCGCTGGTTATTCATTGAGAGCTATCTCGTCATCATCACTGCATCTATACCATGCATCCGATCACTGCTGCGCTCTTCCCGTGAAAAGCATACCGCCTCTGCGCGAAGTGTATACGAACTTCACTCGGTGCATGCTGAGAACTCGGTCTCTGGCTCCAGGCGGATGACTCCAAACACACCGAGAAAAGCAGAAGCACGTGTGACGGGCGGAAACGAGAGTTTGGAGGAAATTCTTCAATGGAACGACGACGATGTCGATCATTTTCATGAACAAGCAGGGTCTACCAAGTCAGCTCACATCCACGTTTGATCACTACCACCCGTAGAGCACAAAATGACACAAGATACATGCATGATTCGCTCTCTTGCTTTCCAGACAGACGAGAATGACTGTGCTCCAGGTAGCTAGATTGCAGGATCCGGATGTAGGGGTCTCCGGAGACCTCAGTATTGAGCTTCGGGTATGAATATAATTGGATCCTGAGCTTGAAGTAAAGAACCTTGAACGGAGGTACATCTTCACGGGCCCCAGACACCTTGCACGAAGTAGTCAGACAAATCGCCAAACCCATTGTCTTCCTCCTTCATTTGCCCATTGCCCAGATAGGAGAATCGGTTTGCCGAGTTGTACTGGATATTGAAATGCTCGCCACCAATCCTTTCCAGTGACTTCCGGAAGTGGCTCATTGATCCCGCATAGGCATTCACGAAGCCTCTAGACTTTCCGTTCTTGTACCAGCTTGAACATTTTCCAGAAAATGCAGTGCGCTTTAGGTACTCCTGAGACCAAACGTTGTAGTCGTCCACCGACTCTTTTCGGACATCGAGAGATCTGGGCGCAGTTGTCAGCTTCTATCGAAAACCAAGGGAGGAAGTAGTAGAGCACGGACTTGATATCCTCCGTGGCGATTTTCCGGGTCCATTTCAATGCATATTGGCACGCAAAGACAAGGGCAGTATACACAGTCCCGTGTGAGACGGGGAAATTGGGGCCTCCAACCATGAAATAGTTCGGCATGTCGTTGATTTGAACCGAGAAGAAACCTTCCAGATCTCCAGTGAGGATTCGGCCATTTCTCCCGATATGCTTCCAATGTGGTCGAGCAGATGTGTTATAGCCCGTCGCACAGACAATCATGTCAAATTCCTCTTCGCCCTTCTTCGTTCGAATCCCAGTCTCGGTGATCCGCTCAATCTCGTCCCAACACATCTCTGTGTTTTCGTCATTGAAGGATTTCAGGTAGCCAACTTCGGGCGTGAGTCGACGACAGCCGACAGGAAAATCCGGAATGATTCGAGCAGCAATAGATGGATCAAGAGTTTTCAATCTTTCTTCCATGATTTTCTTGGACTCTCCTCTCATCAAATCTTGCAAAGGATGCTCCTTGAGCGTGGCATATGCACCGCCATTGACACTAGAATTCCAATCAATCCCAACCGAGCCAAGAAACATTTCGCTCGACTTACTGGGTTTCCAACTCCTTGCGTAGGTCAAAGAAGGCCTTTGGGTCATTTCTGAATCGCTCCTGTTCTTCGGGAGTGTAGGCGAAGTTTGACCCATCTCGAGTCATTTCCCCATTGATATTGGGGGTCAACCATGTTGGACTGCGAACGTAGTTGACCAGCTTCGATGTCTCGCAATGCATTGTAGCCACGACCTGTGTGCCCGCTGAGCCATTCCCAATCACGGCCACGCGCTTCCCTTTCCAGTCATAACTTTCATCCCTAAATTGAGATCAGCGCTGTCTAACATGCTCGATGCTCGACTGCTTTACATACCAGGTTGCTGTATGAACCAGCTTTCCTTTGAAGTCCGATAGTCCGTCTATGTCTGGCAATTTCCATTCACTGCGCAGGGTCAGTGCTATACCATCACCTGGCACAACTTGGCATGTCACTCACTTCACCAGGCCCATGCCGTTGACTAGAATTTCCGCTTCGTCTTCTTTGATTGTCCCATTCTGGTCAATTTTCACCTTCCATTTCCCTGCTTCTTCGTCCCATTTGGACTCAATAACCTTGGAGTTCAACTCAACATGGTCGTCGAGGCCCCACTTCCGTACAGTCCTTTGGATGTACTCATAGATTTCCGCACCTGGGACATAAAAATGAGACCAATTTGGGTTGGGCTCAAATCGAAAACAATATGTATCTTGAATGTTCCGTCAGTAGGTATATGAAAACATTCACTCGTAGATAACCGTTAGGCAAAAGTTCTTACGGGCGGCGAGATCACTGTCATAACATGAGAAGATGTACACAAAATTTCCAAAGGCAATCTCACCAGGCAACACCGGGGTACTTATTCTCAAACCAAACCCCGCCAATCTCCGCATTCTTGTCGTAAATTGTATAATCCAGGAATTCATTATCCTTCATTTCATACTTGATCATATGCGCCAACGTCAGTCCGGAGAGACCGGCACCGACACAGATCATTCTGATTTTTCGTGGAGTATAACCATGCTGTTCCTTAATTGGGACCCAGTTTGGTGGCTTTTGCCCCTCGGCGACACGGGCGGCGTTGCTTAGCCTCGGGCTTTCCGGGGCTTCAGGATCGTGGGTTGACATCTGGAATTTTGCGGGACTTGAGGCCTCTATCAAGATTTTCAATAGTATACCTAGTACTGTGCAAGATAAATTTTGATTGAAACTTGAAGTTCAAAGGTTCTTAAAAACTTTTCATTGTTGGAAGAATAGGAGATTCCCCTCATCTTAGCGCAAGGCTGTGTTTGTCGGGGGCCAAATCATTTCGGGTAGGGCGTAGCACGGGCGGCTTAGGGCGGGGATTTTCCAATCTTGTCCTTGAGATCGAAGGTATCGGTGAGACCGCATAGGTAGTAGAGTTTGGACAGTCTGGCCTCCGAGGTCCAAGGTTGGCGTGCTTCAAGGTTCGATTTACCCCTGTTCTTTGGTCTTTTTGAACTTCCAAGGTTAGAATTTCGGAGTGGGCAACGTGTAAATTTTCATGTTTATTTGTATAGAGCCCTGAAATATATTTTCTGGGTGACCAACACACAATCAACCTCCAATTAAGCGCATATATTCAAATATCTTCAGAGGGTCTGTGGAATGACAGATCCAAGATGCAAGTATGATGAAAGCCACATTAAATACAGTTTGAGCTCTCATAAGTTTAGTCAACCTGCATCAACGAGGACTTCAAACGAAAAGGCTCTCAAGCACCATCTTCGATCTTTTCCGTGACAGTTCCATCGCTCTGGACAACAATCCTGTCCACGTTCTGGGATGCCTTGACGGGGTTGGGCTGCTGGTATACCCACTCCAACTCTTCCAGAGTACGACCCTGAGACTCGACACTAAGAAATCACACGTTAGACGATGCAGACGCAGACAAGGGGTCTTGTTTGGGCAGACATACCAGAAGAAGTACCAGAAAATGGATTCGAGCACATCCCAGCCGACGAAGATCCAGAAATAATTGGTCGAGATATTCTGCAAACCGATGGGTGTCGCAAACTGACTGATGAAACTGATGCTGCTGACCATGAATCCGGAGAGTGCCAGTCCCTTGGCACGAGTTGTGGTTTCGAGGGCTTCTGCTGGGATGACACCCTGGAGTGGAGTGTAGGTGAATGAGAAGACAACGTTGAAAAGGTAGTAGAAAGCAAGAGCAGCCTGGCCCTTGGTCTTGGCAATGTGTCCGGTGTTGGCAACCTCTTGCAAGATACCGGCGTTGATGGCCAGAGTTACGGCGCAGGCTGGATTTCTCGTTAGTATTTTGAAAGTAATAAAGTACTGATGTCACTAGGATCAACTCACCCAAAGTACCGAAGATAAGAACAGGACGACGACGCATCCTGTCAGTCAAGTGCACAGCAGTGAGAGCTCCGATGGCAGAGACGATAGAGTTGACAAGGTTGAGCAACAGCTGTGTAGAGCTCTGCTCGTATCCAATAACCTTGTAGATAGTGGCGTTGAAGTAGCCAAGTCCGTTACCGGACCACTGTCCAAAGATCGAGATCATCATAACTTGGGCGAAACGCCAGCGACCGCTGTGTGTAGTAACGAAAGGTCGGTCTAGTACTGGTTAGCATTCACGTTTGGCATTGCAAGGTTCACTTTGGACTCACAATCCCACCATCTCTTGTCGATACCATCGATGCGGATACCCTCCCTCATCTCCTCAACCTCAAGAAGGACCAATCGTGCGTTGGGGTCGCCGTTACCGTGGTACTTGACCAAAAACGCAATGGCCTCTTCATTGCGACCTTGGGTCATGAGCCAACGAGGTGACTCGGGGATGAACCAGACAGAGCAAATGACAATGACACAAGCAAAGCACTGGCAGATGAAAGGAATTCGCCACTGGTAGTTACTACCAATGTAATTGCAGCCGTATGTGATGGCAGCAGCTGGAATGGAACCTCCGAACCAACCGCAGTTGTAGAATCCTAGATATCTGGTCAGCCCCTGCCCCGAATCAATGATTATCATGTGCTGTGATACATACCGACTGCCCGACCACGCCAGTGGGGCGGCGCAATCTCGACGGCATATGCCGGGGCTGAGACGATCATAACCTGGATTCCAACACCCAAGACGAACCGACCGACAACGAATTGAGGCAGGGTCATTCCAGTGGCGATGATAATAGAGCCAATAATGATAATCCATCCACCAACGAACATGCACTTGCGACGGCCAAGCTTGTCGGAGATGACAGCACTGAATGGGGTGGCGACGATAGAACCGCTGTACGAGAATCATATCAGTTTCCGAACGGCTGAAAATCCACTTCTTCCGAATTTGAGGGGTCATACACTGTGTATAAAGACGTAACAAGAGAGACCTTGGGTCCATCCATTCCCGTATTGAAGACTTCCTGGTAGTGGTCCATGGCAAGAATCGATCCCATCAACGATCCTAAAGCATGGTCAGATATTAGTGGCTTCAGGTTGGTCTAGAAGACGTACCATCATAACCGTTGGCGCAGGCGCAGCAGAAAGCAACAAAAATACAGACTGTGATCATGTTAGTAGATGCCTCCCATGTCTCCACTCCAGTCAGGGATGCGGTAAAACTTACAGTACAAATGGATCGATTCTTTGCTCCATCTTTCGATTTTGGTTTCCTCAATAGCAGCGAACAGATCGGCCTAGATTTTATCCGGATGAGTTTTGGTCACATAAAGGTCAGGAGAGGTGAACTGACATTGTGGACTTCTTTGGTCTTCGCACCCGCACGTTTGGTAGTTTGACCAAAGCCAGCAGTAACATGGGTCTCGTTTTCCAAGGCAGAAGATATGCCATGCACCTCCTCTTGTGCCTTCATGTCCGACATGGCTGGGATTGACGATCTCGGCAGAAGATCCGGTGGTAATTGAAGCTGGCGCGACGAACGGTAAATCTGGAGAGCAGCGGGGCAGGGCGCAGTTCTTATAACTCATATCAGATTGACTGGGCCGCAAATCATGGGAAATGACTATAGTCCTTTTTCGGAAAGACTACTCGGGTGTCTTCCCCAGACTCCAATTGCCTTGTGACCCCGGACCCCTGTCCTCGCCAGTGACAAACGCCTCTAGTTGGTGGCTTTTGTGAGATGCCTCCGTATCCTTATTGGTATCGGGACATTCCCCAATCATACCACTCGCCACCGGATTTGGTATCCTGTTTCATTGTAAAATCCACAGGAAGCGAGTCTCAGTCTGCTCCCTGGACTGTCGGCCCTAGCTGCCGCCCGGAGGCTGGAAGGAATCAATTAAATCGGCTTCGGCGAGATGGGCCCTGTGGGAGTCCAATTATTGGCTGGTCTGCAGGTGATCACACACAACAAACAGTCGCCTCAGTCTAGATTGTCCCCGATATTAAGGACCAATATGGTACTCTGCAGGCATGACCGTGAAAAATTCTCTCTGGAATGTAAAAATATCCTGTCACCTCACACGCCTTTGGATTAATCTATCCTTGTGGCGAGGTGTCATCTTGTGCCCAGGTGGTTTCTCCAAATTTACCGGCTGTGCCGACTTTCGCCCACTGCAGTCTTGGAGTCCCTCAGAAACATCAGCCATACTAGAAACATCCGTTAGTTCTTGGCGTAGTGGAACGAAGTTAGGCATGTGCACCGTTGTGAGTACGGAGGATCCTCCGTGTTGCATCTCTCACGGCCCCTTCCCCACAATAGACCAAACCCTTTCGGGCAACCCTGGGGTATGAGCTTATTGCGCTTCGGCTCTCACTCTCTACTCGAGCCACCTCACTTGGAGACAGCTTTCGGCCCGTACATCCAACACATGGTGCTCGGAATCGCCACTGAGACTAGGCCGTGCGCGATACTGAGTTCGCATCGAGCCCCTTCGAACTAGATCTCCGCGGCGTTTTCTGGGACGCCATTTTGACGGGGTTAGGGCCGAAGACAAGCAAACCTCGCACCGAGCCTCCGGGCCGAAGTTGGAACTGGAGTCTGGGATTGTTGGGCCTCCGAGGAAGGAATGGTTCTCGCTAACTGCAATCCAAGAACGCCGACGAGCGCCATCAGATAGCTTGACCATTCATGGGAACTCTCTTAAGCCTTGGCAACCACCTTACTTACGAGACGCAAGGATGCCGAGGAATTTCCAGGGTCCTTACCGAGATAGCCGAATGGAGTACAATGCATCCTTTCACTTATGCATCAGACTGTGAGGGCGAGATCGGGAGAGAAAGAGATAGAGAGGGAAGGATCGGGGTACATTTCTAGTATTTTAGTGTTTAACAAATGGAAATCAGATTATTGTCAACATCTGTTTGCATTTGGGCAAGCTGCCATCAGGTCAGTAGACAGTCGAGACCATGGTGAGCTAGCATGTGTCTCCATCTTCGCGGCCAGTTCCAGGCAGTCCCGTAGGAGTGGCGACCAGTCTGCGATCAATACTCACTCGAGCAACTTTACGAGCTGAATGAGCCACGGACTTTGAGCTCAGCTCAGACCTCGTCGCCTCATTGGTTCACCCGCTGCAAACAGGATTTCGCAAACGCGCACACGAGCTACCTACGAAGTACATCTTGGCAACACGTTGTCTCGGCAAACGAGGTGGTCTACCCTCAAGCCCCGGGCTGAAAGGGCTCATACTGCCGCTGGGCACTTTTCTCTCTTCTCTCTTCTCTCCTTTTTCATTCTGAGAGAAACTGCCAGTACCCAAATCTGGGATGCGGTCCTGTCGAACATAAGACTCCTGAGTGATGTCCTTCAGGTGCATTTTACATTTCAACACACAAGAGCTCATGTCTTCAAACCCTATAGAAGAGAGGACCGCCCTCCTGTCTACTGCCTCTTATCGCGTGATTGAAGTCTTTGTGGTTTGACTCGGGAGCCGTGGCCCATTCTCAGTCCCAGCCAATGCACACGCCGTACAATCACTGATGGGCTAACCTTTCCCTCTTTACTTCAGTGAATCTCGTGACGCGACGTTCTCTTGCGACTGGAGTCTTATTCCACAGATGTTTCCGACCTGAATTGCCCAGTCATCATACCCGTCAGTCGTTGCTACCGTCCTATCGTGTACAAAGGCCCAGGTGGGATTCCCGGCCTAAGTCAGCTTTGAGCTCATGGATGCCCCGGCTCTGAGTTCCGAAAGTTCTTGACATACATGAGCGAACCTTGCAGCTACCACCTGCCTCCCCTTGCTTGGCATAACGAGGCCGAAAGCCTGTTCGGAGGCATTGAACTGACCGACACTCAACCAAGACTTATTTTCTCCGTGTGGGTCTCGCGGAATGGGACTCGGAATGCAGGCATGCCGAGCCTTGGCCTCGACTTTTAGGAACCCAAATATTGTCTCACCACTTCAACCGGAAAAGTGCTGGGGATAATTATCCCTCAGCTCCAATTTCCGAACGACGGTCAGCTCCTAGCGCGCTGCAAGTGCGGTGATGTTTGTCTTGTGTCCCTAGTGGTTTTCACAAAATGCCTCAGAATCCAAGCATACTTGCAGATGAGCATTATTGCCGACTGCAGATCCTGCCCACTTCTGGTGCCTTAGTTCGGGGTCCGAGTAAGTCCACTTCGGTGTGCAGAATCGAATTTCCGGATTGCGGCCCATAGCCCGAGCCCAAGAGGTTGCCAAGTCTTGGTATATTAGCCAGGCACCATTTTCTGAATTCGATGTCGATGTGTTAGACATGCATCAATGTTGAACAACGTGCATTTTCTCACTCATTTTTACACAATTGTCAGAGGCGATATCGTGAACTCGCGTTCCCCAGATTTCCCCCGCATCCTGTTGTGCAGCTGGAACTGCGGGGCCGGAGGAACTCCGGAAGCTCTCAGGCCAAGACTATATCCCAAAGGACTAGCATCCGGACAGTGGACAACTTGATTGGCAGTGTAGTTCGGATGCGTCTTCTCTGGGGAGCATGATCGTCCCACTTCCCCCGCCTGTGCAACAAACCGCGTCGAGTAGATAAATGTTGGTTCTCCCCGGTCGTGTCTGGGTTTCTTTGTCTGCAGTTCGATACTAGAACAAGTTCCAAAATGGTTCCCAGGACAGGCTCTTTAACAATCTTGGCTCTTTGCCAATCTTTCTTGACTCCAGCCATCGCTGGCAGTCTCCCTGAACAAGCACAAGTCATTGATCAGCGAATCTTCAATGTTCTGAATGGAACTCGGCCTCCGACCGAGTTCAACGCAACAAGTGTATGCAGCTATGAATCAGTTGCTCAGGAAATCAAACTAATGGTTTTCGCGATCGATAGCTCTTTGTCCCTCCGGGCTCAACAAAAGACAGCCTTCTAGAGCAACCTTTCCACGTATATGACGACGAATTCTTGAAGATCATCGGGGAAACCCCTACCCTGACCCGGATCGGACACTCCCCCAAGGACCCTCTTTTCCACGAGGCTGTCGTCTGGTATGGCCTCTCTGCTCCAAACCAAAAATCAACATCCTAATAGCGGTAATAACAGGCACAAAGAAACCGATGAGGTCTTCTTCGTTCAGAATGCCGGAGCCAGAGATGCCGGCACGGGCTTGAACAAGTCAGCCATTATTGAGAAGATTTCTCTTGCACAGGCCGCTGCTGTATCGCACAAGACCGATGCCGTGGGTCTGGTGAATATCACCACAGTCCCTTCATCACCTATGGTGCTCAATCCAAACGGTTAGTGACGACACAGCGATATCTTTTGGTCTTGCAGGGAGCTGATATGTGGATTTCAGGAGCGACGAACTACCGCGGACAGCTCATCTTTACCAGCGAGGGCCAAGGCGATGACAAGCCCCCTGGTTTGTCACTGGTGAACCCAAACAGCCCCTATAACTCTACAGGTACGTGTCTGTCTTCGCGGAAGATTTGTCGGAAACTAATTAGACGTCCAGTTATTCTGAACAACTACTTCGGGCGCCAGTTCAACTCTCTGAACGATGTAGCTATTCACCCCAAAAACAAAGAAATCTACTTCACCGATACGATCTACGGTTACGTTCAAGATTTCCGCCCTGCCCCCGGTCTGCAGGATCAAGTTTACCGCTTCAACCCGGACACCGGTGCCGTGACTGTTGTCGCAGATGAATTCGACCATCCAAATGGTATGCGGTGAATTCGATTCTAGAGTTCACACAAAGCTGACAGTGAAACAGGACTTACTTTCTCTCCTGATGGAGACTACGCCTATATCACTGATACAGGCATTTCGAGCGGCTTTTTCGGTTTCAATTTCACGCGCCCAGCCTCCATGTATGCTCCGATCGGTTGTTTCTTTGCTCCTTAAACTTAGGCTAATTTTTCCTTTCTACGACAGCTACCGATATGACGTTAAGGAGGATGGCACGTTTGAGAATCGCAAGCTATTTGCCTTTGTGAACGCTCGTTCGCCCGATGGTGAGTTTATCCTGGTTGGTTCTATATTTTGGAATCGGGCTAATTCTTTCACCTTCAGGTATTCACTGCGACTCCTGGGGTAACGTGTATGCCGGTTGCGGAGACGGTGTTCATGTCTGGAATCCCTCTGGTAAGCTTATTGGCAAGATCTATGTGGGCGCTACGTCGGCGAATTTCAACTTTGCTGGCCAGGGGAGAATGGTCATTTGCGCCGAGACAGACTTGTACTATGCTACACTTGCTGCGGCGGGGAGTTACGTTGACAGCGAGATGAGTTGATATCCATGATGGGATAGACCCTTGTATAGATCAGACGACTCGCGGAGAATAAACCCACCTGAGCAGAAGCTTTCCCTGCTGTCATGGGACTATTGTTCTAGTATTGGACTTTTGTCCGTAAACCCCTTTAGCTGAATACTGCTATTTGGCAGATGTATATATACGGATGCTCAGCAGCCCTAGACTGGGCACCAAGGTCCTTCACGTGGGGAGATCATTGGCCAGGATCTTCTCACCGAGATCTGGGGTATTTGACTTGTCTTTGATCTTAATTATCTACATCTTTATCTTTATCTGCATCTGCATCTATATCTATATCTACATCTCGCTCCGAGGTCAGACCGGAGTGCAGAAAACGGGAAAAAGTGGTTCCTGGATTCGGCTTCGGGCACCCGCAGTGACGTGATAAGATCGAAGATCGGAAATTCTCTTCTTGCACCTTCATGGTGCAGTGTGAGCCCACGCCATGCTGTTATTATTCCTGGGCTTCCTGGCAGCTGCCATCGCCAATCCCTTGCAGCAGCCATTGACTGTCGCGTCACAACTGCACGGCCGATTCCTGCACATAACGGGTACGAGCAGATCCAGCACGCCGTGCGACACGCGCTGACCAACAGACTTCCATCCCGATCGCCTGTACAAACCAGGAACTTCCCTCGATCGCTCGTGCCACCGCGGCAAAGGACCATCGGGGTACTTTGGAGCCGAGGGCTCCGACTGCGACGCACCCCTCTCACTCATCGACGAGACCTTTCGCTGGATCGAAGACAACTTGAAGGATGAGATTGATTTTGTAATTTGGACCGGCGATTCCGCCAGGCATGATAACGACGAAAAGGCGCCCCGTACTGCCGACGAAATCCTCGATCTGAACACGTACCTTTCGCAGAAATGGGTCGACATCTTCACCCAGAACCGCGCCGCGTCGGTCCCACGGCTCTCCGTGCCTGTCATCCCGACCTTTGGCAATAACGATATCATGCCGCATAATATCTTTGACGAGGGACCTAATAAATGGACCAAGCGCTTCGCGGAGATCTGGAACCCGTTCATCCCCGAAGATCAGCGCCATACTTTCGTGCTTGGGGGCTGGTTCACCACCGAGGTGGTCCCAGGTCAACTGGCGGTCATCAGTCTGAACACGATGTACTTCTTCGACTCTAACAGCGCGGTGGACGGGTGCAAGGCCAAGTCCGAGCCGGGGTACGAGCACATGGAGTGGCTGCGAGCTCAGCTGAAGACCCTGCGCAGTCGCAACATGAAGGCCATTCTCATGGGCCATGTGCCGCCCGCTCACTCGAGCGAGAAACGGAACTGGGATGAGACCTGTTGGCAGAAATACACACTGTGGGTCCATCAGTATCGCGACGTGGTGGTTGGGACGTTATACGGCCATATGAACATCGATCACTTTATCATGCAAGATAGCGACGAGGTTCGCATCGCTTCGGCTGGTGGGCAGGTGTCCACAAACTCCAAGTCAGACTACTTGGAGTCGCTGCGCAGCCAGTGGTCATCTTTGCCATCTCCTCCGACGGGATTCTTCGAGGAGCTCGATGCCGAGCTTGAGGCGGGTGCTGCCCCCGATACTCTAGTGAAGAAGGGGAAGAAGGAGAAGAAGAAGCGCAAGTTCTTGGAGAAGATCGGAGGCCCGTGGGCGGAACGCTACAGCATCTCCCTGGTATCACCCAGTCTAGTCCCAAACTACTTCCCCAGCCTGCGTGTGATTGACTACAATATCACGGGAGTGGCTGATGTTGCAAACTGGCCTGCTTGGTACGTTGCAGATGCCGATCACACACCCCTCGAAACTGAGTCCGAGGATGCCTCAGAGCCCGAGATCCAAAAGAAGAAGAAAAAGAAGGGCAAGAAGGGCAAGAAGCCTGACTTCAAGGTGCCCGATGGTCCCTCGCCAACTGCTCCCCCCGGCCCTGCCTACTCCAACCAACCATTTACATTCCTCGGCTACACACAGTATTACGCCAACATCACCCGCATCCAAGAGGAGATTGACGCAAACCAATCCGAAGATCCTCGCATCGACTTCGAGGTCGAATACACCACCAATGATGATGTGTACAAAATGAAAGACCTGACGGTGCGCAGCTTCTTCCAGCTCGCAGGCAGAATAGCCGAGGAGGAGGCCCAGGCCGAGACCGATTCGAGCGCGGATTGGCTGGCCAAGAAAAAGAAGCCCATGAACACGATCTGGCGGGCCTTTTTGGAGCGCGCCTTCGTTGGGTATGAGAATATTGACGACTTGGATTGAGATCTACTTGTTTACGGAGTATATACTTGCATTGACACATACTTGGCTTTTGCATGCTGTGGTGTTGGAGGCTGTCAATTTCATTTTTCAGATAAAGAGCAAATAAGACTTAATCAATACAGAGAGCAAACAACCTTGAAAGTCGAGAGTCAACTGGCATACATGTTGACGTCATCAAGTCCAAGACGAATTCGGCCTCGTTTTTGACGTCACCCGGACTGTACATGGAATACTTGGCTTCGACGCTTTAAAACGAACAGAACGTCAGATTTGCCTGACAAAACCACTTTCAGATCCTCAACATGCTCGGACGCACTTCAATCCGAGCTGCAAGATGCTCCAGAGGCCACGTACAGCCTCGAACCCGATTCGCCAATGCCCGCTTCCAATCAAGCACTTCTAATGGCAGCTCTGGCTCAGGAGGCAGCCCAGCACTCGTTGGAGGACTGACCGGTGGTGCCGTCGCCTTCGTGGCAGGCTACGCCTGGTACCATTTCTCCGGAACCAAATCACTCGTGGCGACCAGCAAACAAGCCCAAGAGTACTTCGACCAAGCCAAGCAGACCGTGGCTCAGAAGGCACCGGAGCCACACGCAGCCTATGGCTGGCTGAAAGATACAGTCAAGAGCTATGCGGGCTTCATCCCAGGTGCAAGCAGCTACGTCGATTCAGCCTTCGATGACCTTGAGAAAGTCCGGAAGGATCACGGCAAGGAATTCGACACAGTGATTGGTGAAGCTTATACGGAGCTACGGGATCTGACGCAGAAGGAAGGTGTCAGCGCTACTTCTGCTGCTGCGGCTTTGCAGATCTTGCAGAAGCATTCTAAGCGTCTTTTCGATCTGGCTGGTGATGCGGCGGGGAATGTGCTTGAGAACCATCCTAAGCTGAAGGAGAAGATTGGGGACAGCTATGATCAGCTTAAGGAGATGGGAGACGCATACGGGCCCAAGGCGAAGGAGGAGGTGAATCGGACTTGGGAGCAGATTTCTGGCATTGTTCAGCGCGGCGTGAGTGCTGACTCGGCGGATGAGATCAAGAAGTTGATCCAGGAGAAGAGTGAGACTTTGCGGAAATTCGGGGAAGAGGCGTGGCAGAAGGGCCGTGATGAATCTCAGCAGTACCTTGAGAAGAACCCGAAGCTGAAGCAGTTGATTGATGATAATGCGGATGCGTTGAAGAAGGGGAATTTCAAGGATCTTTGGGGTCTGGTCAAGGATAGCGCTTCTACTGGCAAGACGGAGGAAGTGGAGAAATTTGTCAAGGACAAGGTTGAGGGAGCGAAGAATACCGACTTTGCTAGCTTGGACAAGTGGTTGGATTTGATTCCTGGTGGCTCTAAGGTGATTCCTCAGCTCCAGTCTTTGCGTGATGTGGCGCAGAAGAAAGGGGGTGAGGCGGAGAATGTGCTGAAGGAGACCCTGGATGAATTGCGGGAGGTGCTGGAGAAGCGAAAGAAGCAGGTTGAGAAGCTTGCTGAAGAAGGGAAGAAAGAAAGCAAATGAGTTAGATCTACTACCTACTACTAAACAGTTTGTTAATCACCGTATAATCTATATACCAACGCCAATGTCAACCATTGCACATATTACCCCTTTAGGCCAGCATTGTAGCTTTTACTGCAAACCTTGGATGAATGAGCCCTGGATCCGATACGTCATAAACCTTGAAAGCAGGGAAAGCCTCGTTTTCGTTGGTTATAACCGTCATCGCATTTGCCCTCTATAAATACCCCACCACGGTAGATCGAGATATCACCATCTCCACCTTATTGCAGCTAAAATCTCACCATGCCTTCCATTCTAGCCTCACTCCAGGACCTCTTCACCTCCATCTTCGAAGTCATCTTCTCCGTGTGCCAAGGCACCTTCGACACGATAGCTGGTTTAACCACCGGCGCAGTCAGCTTCGTTGTTGAGACCATCAAACTCGCACTACACACTGTTGGGGAGACTTTGAAGGCTGCAGGCGGACTGGGGAATTTGATTGCCAGTGAGTCCCTAGTATTGAGCCAATGTGGCAGTGGATCAGCGCTAACGGGTCAGGCAACATTGTTCTTATCGCAGTTGTCGCCGGCGGTATTTACGGTTATGTGCGATATCAGAGCCGCCAAGGGCGACCCGTTCAGGTCGGAAATAAAAAACTGAACTAGCTCTGGAGTGTTGTTGTCTAGGACGACTTGTTGTATACTTCCGAACAATGGAAACTCTGATTGGACAAGAATATACATTATTCCCCTGCCCCTTAAGTGTGTATAATATACAATACCTATACACAGCCACTGCCAGCGTGGCAGTCCGTGCTTCGGGCAGCCAAGTTAGCCTCTCCAGGGCGCGAGAAACATGAAGTCATGAGCCACGTAGGCAATCAATTGCTTTAAGGTGGAGCAATTCTCTTGTAAGCGCACACAAAGCGCTTCTTCCCGCGACTCCAATTTTCTTCCCCGCACTAGCTCGACAGCTCGACTCCGTCCTATTTATTCTCCTTGCATAGCTAGCGACTTCGACCTGTCGCACTGTGCAGTCTCGAACGCACCGCCGACGGAGCGGAATACGGTGTGCTGTGTGCACGGAACACCACTCTTGCAATTGTCGCATTTGCGCAATTGGCGGTTGTATACCTCCCGAGGTCGGCCGGCCCGGGGACCCTGAGCTACCGCGACAAACGGAGCACGCAGGAGAAGCTGTCACTCTTGCGATCCGGTGTATCACTGCCAAGATCTGAGCTGCGCGGATCAATTGGCCCGCGTCTCTCTTACGCGCGTGGCTGGCATGGTACAGCCGCTGCGTTTGGACATTTGAAGATCGGTTTGCCATATCGGTGAGTTGTCCCTGTTCGTCCTGCATCCCTGCGTCTTTCCGGCTCTTGTTCTTCCCAGATTTTCCAGGCTTCATCGACCAATTGCGTTTTCCCCGAATTCGGGGTTAATATCGATTGCCTAGCCAACGCCCAAAGGACGATGACTGACTCTGTTCCAGACTCCCCGGTCTCTGGGACGCGTGCTTTATGGATGGCCTCCTCCGAGGTGGACCAGAAGGCCTTGGGCAACTTTGCCGCCGTCATGGGCTTGGAGAACCCCTTCCTCTCGACAATGCTGTACAAAGTGCTCGGGGTGTCCGTCATGCTATCCAAGAAGCTGATCCGAGCTCGCAAGCTGCGCCGTCTGGACACGACTCGTGAAACCAGATCGCTGCAGCTGTACCACCATATCATATGGCTGTCGCGCGAAGGCCTGCTCATCCTAGAAAGCTTCATCCTGCCCATGGTCGACATGTCCGTCGAGCTGAAAGTGCTCGCCTATAAACTCCGCGCCTCATTCTACCACATCTTCGTCTTGTTCCACAATCGCCCGGTCTTCACACACGAACCACCACCCTTGTTCAGCAGCGACTCAATATACGGCGCCGAGTCCCTCTTCAAGGTTCCGACCTCTCGACCCCCGGGGCTGGGCGTCCAACCGGTCCAGCCCCAACCATCATCCTTCCTCCTCCCAGCCTTGGACTACACGGCCACAGCCACGGCTTGCTTCAACCACGCCGCAGCCCTCTCCGACAAGCTTCTCCCGGGCTCGCACCCGCTCCGCCTCTCGGTCAAACTTGAGTACGCCGCCTACCTCTACGACTGTCTCCAGGATCCCATCGCCTGTCGCCGTCTCGCCAAACAAGCCATCGCAGACGTCTACAATGCCCAAGAAGGAATGGACGATGAAAGTTTCGCCGACGCGGCAGAGATCGTCGGCGTTCTAGGCAAGATGGTCAAGCGTGGCAAGCCCGGCAGCAGCATCGAGACGGCAAGTAGCGTGTCGCGCTCCCGAAGCCGGAGCAGTCGCAGTCCCAGCCATCGGGATGCCAGCATTCCGACGACCATTTCGCCAGGCACGAAGGTCGGCTCCCGGTCGGCTTCCTCGAGTCAGCCGAAGATCGAACCGGCTGTCCCTGATGCCTCCATGGTGAATCCCATCTAATGTGTGTATGACTTGAAACGGCGGACTTTTCCAGTGCAACTTTTGTTGCCTTGTATATAAATGGGCGTGACGCTGGATCCGATATCCGAGACATGAGTTACGAATCTGGCATTGCTATTCCATGGGCGGTTTTCCTACATTAGTATTACGGAACGGAGTATGTGCATCTTATATTTGTCATGACTCGTATGCCCTGGGCCACGTGCGGGCGAGAACGAGGGCGCCGGGAGCGATGGGGCTCGATGCAGCATGATCGGGCCACTATTGAACTTAATCAATGACATTCGAGCTCATAGCTGTTCTGAGTGGCTTGACGGAGCTGCGACGGTGTCTCCGTGATGACCGGAGGGGTCACTATGGGCTCGGTTCAGATGGGGTGTACTTCGCCCAGGCTGAAAAGATCCCCGAGATGCATGGCTCAAGCATATGACACGCGGCCGTGGCCGTCGAAACCCAGAAACCCAGACTGACATACTGTCTCGACTTCACCAGTTCAGCCATGGAGTCAGCGATGGGCTCAGGCTTCCCGAAAAGGACTAGGCGTCGACGGTGTGGCGTGCCATTCTGAGGGGGGATATGTACGGAGTACTCAAGCGTTGCTGGGGTATCCAAGAGATATACATAGAGACAAGAGACGGCATCTCGCAGAATGGGCGTAAAGTAACCCAATCACGATGGCGAGATTGCGCATGCTATAGTTGTGATGTGGGCCAAGTGAAGTCGCGACGATCGACAGGAAATAAATCCGGTTTCGGTGGCTGCCTCAGGCCACCATTCCTGGAATCCTGTCAAAAAAGAGAAGAATTCTTGACAGTTGAGACATCAAGAAGAAGAAGAAAAGTGAGAAACCGTGTTGAACATCCAGTCAAGCTGTCCGGGGTACAGACCCGTAAGCTGCAGTGATCGACGTCATTAGAAGAAAAAAAAAGGGACTTCCCGCCCTCTGGGCAGCTTCTGCTCTTCAGCGCACCGGCGCGCATACTCCTCAACAACGATTCCTGACCCCCATGGCCGTCTCGCTCTCAATTCTCGCGCTCGATTCACAATTCTCCAGCTGAGGGAGGATGCGATCTGGCTTGGATAAACCCGGCGCCCTTCCGCTGCTCGCCTTGGTGGTGTTCTCGCTGTTGACCCTGGTCCCCTCGCTATCGAGCATCTATAACCTGAAACTCGCCGATTTCAGCTTCTACTCAGGCACAGCGCGCCGTATGTGGACCCCTTCCACCGTTCCTGAATCCCCACTGACCCCTGCAGAGGTTCCCCTCCTGCAAGATGGCGTGACCGAGATCAACAAAGCGCACCCATTCGAACCACAACCATGGCCTCCGGCGGCACCTCCCCGATCCCGAGTCAATTTACTACGCACTGCGCGAGTGGGGAATCCGGCCGCGATCGCGGCTAGCGAAACCCCCGTTGTGAACAAAAGTCGACTTTCGAGAGAATCCTCGTTGAGCCGCAGGGCTCGCGCATTCAGATCTTACTTCATTCAGCACTTGGACGATTATACATTCCTCCCATCTTTCTCCAATCGCAGCGTGGTGGAATCGACTTCATACCCATCCAACCATTCCTCACTCCCCACCGACCTCATCTCCAACACGCAAAATCACACCGAGCCCCTAGGGCGGTTACCTACCCTTCGCGGCATGTGCCAACAGGCCTATGGCATGGTCATCGATCTTGGAAAACACACCTTCCGTGCATCCGAATACGCCAGATCGATGTTCTCTGCGGCAGACAAGCCGTCAACATTAATACCCCATTCGACAGAATTGAATTATACGGAGCTCCACCCGACATCTGAAGTCCAGACGATGGGAGCCGAGGACTCCTCTGATGCTGCCGCCGGTCGGCACTCGCGGGAGCTGCATGGAAGTTGCATGGCTGTTGTTATTGGCCTCGTGGCGGGCATCATGTGGTTCTAGATATGCTTCGTCATGTCCGCTGATATGTGTGATGATCTTTGGTTCGGCGCTTATTAGATATTTGTAGACATTACTGTTGGCTCGGGTTTAGCCTTCATATGCACTCTAATAATCACATTCTCAGTTTACATTTCATTCACGGGTAGCTTCCGTTAGTCGCAGATATGCATCGAGGCTGGATGAGGCTGTCTACTGACGGGCAACTGCGGATCATTACTGAACGTGAGTCGGGGAACAACGTGTGTGACTGAATTCTTCCATTTCGCAGAATTGCATTCTCAAATAGCCACATGGTTAAAAGTAGACTGACAGCTGAACAGGCGAAGAATGAATCACACCCGTGGACATTCCCTCTGCCGATGAACTGCTCCGATGGCATTGAAATCTTCCAAGATGCTCTTGTCGATGCGGGTTGCAACAGCACACCCACCATGTCCATCGTTGTTTGATTCATATCTTTTGATATCTTCTATTTGCACTGCAGCCCAGTCAGCAACCCAATGCACATTGAGATGATCGAGAAACATACCACATTGCCTGAGCAGCTACCCTGACCAGGGCAGCACAAGAAAGTACCGCCATTGCAGTATTGGCCCTTTTGAGAACATCCAGCACGGGCTTCGAGGTTGCCTGCATCGGCAGCAGCAAGCGCAGCAAGAGCAAGGACAATGGCGTAGAGCTTCATGGTTGAAATGTGAATTCTAGAATAGATTGACAGTTGAAGAGTGTAGTAGAAGGGGAATGGAGAGAGAATCTGCGGCGAGCAGCAGCCTTATATACACAAACAGGAGCCTCCACATACCTCTGGGCCACCTAGTGACTCCATGGCCGAGCCAGCAATAGTCAATTGATTGGTTGTGTAGTTGATGTTACATCGCACCAAGTTGGCTGCAGAATATCAGGCCACCAGTATTCGAAACGCTCACTTCGTGTGAGACTGAATCTTGGGGAAACCATTTGCTAAGAGTTTCATTTCCATCTTGGCGTTGATAACTCTCGGTGGGGATCGACATCAGCCTGCATTTGTGGGGGCCAATATGGTACTCGGCGCTGACACCTTGGTGAAGTAAGAGCTGATTTTTGCTCAGTTGAATTCGTAAGAAGTCTGGAGATATCAATGCTATGAATCTGGAGCGGTGTGATTGCATCCACGGTTGATTCTGTTGAGGCACGATCTTCTGCTACCTATGCAATGCCACCTCAATGCTAGATCGCACTCCATTCGAGATATGTAGTATTTGGGGAAATATCTACCGATCCCCAGCAAAAGAGACCCTTGAAGAGTAAGATTGATCCTTCTGCATTGAATGAGGGGGTGGCTGTAGAGGGCTGCATGAGGGCTAAGCTTGGGACCTCGTATTCCGGCTGATCTGCACGATGCGAGGGGTCAGGCATCTGATTGGACTCGGTCCCTTAGGATCTCCCAGGGCACTACCGTACTGATTTTGAGGGCTCTGGGCTCATATGCTGGCCAGAGACCAAGGTTATGTTAGAAAGAGTCTCAGCGAATATCGCACACTTTCCATGTTAGGTGCCGGAGGAACAGAGCTCAAGTGTGAAATGGGAACTCTGGGTACTTAGATCGTGCGAATGTCTTGAAATTCCTCCCAGTTTGGTGCCATTCTTCTGAGGCCGGCTTCCGAGAAGCCAAATCAACACGAGGATCTTCAAAAAAGGCCTGATTTACTTCGGTATGATCAAATGCTTCGGCTACACTCAACGGGTGAAATCCCCTCTTACAAGCATGATGTGGATCTGCGCCCGCCTCCAGCAGCATCTTCACAATTGCAATATTTCCCCTTCTGGTCGCATGCCAAAGCGGAGTTGTATTTTCCGCATCCTTTGGATTCGGATGCGCGCCGTGCTCGAGTAATGACCGGACGGTGTCACTCGGTCCATCGGCAGCTGCGTAGTACAAGGCAGTTTCATTCCGATGATTGTAGTGGTCAACGTTGATTTCAGGTATACCGAGGAGCAGTTTTGCAATATGCGGGAATTCGAGGGCGGAGGCGAGCAGGACAGGGGTTCTTTGCTTTCGCCGTTGAAAGTCATGGGAGGTAGCACTGCCCTGTATATTGACGTCGGTCTCGAGACTAGGGCGGCTGAAAAAATTCCTGACAGTTCCGAGTGACTCTGAAAAGACCGCGTTGATCAAAGGGGTGCTATCAAGTGGGTCGTGTGTGTTCGGTTGTAGCCCAGGAACATCTGGAAGTGTATCGGAAAGTGCAGCATGAATATCCCACGTAGCTAGGAAGAGGCATGGTGTCGCGATTTTTTTGAAATCAGAGCTACCTGTGTGGTAACTAGTAAATTTGGATGGAAGCACAGAGACGTGAAATTCCAGATCCATGCGATGATCTTCTAGCAGAGCTTTGACGATGTGCACATGTCCTTCACTTGCTGCCAGTTGAGGAGGGCTAATTCTTTCATTTTCATCGCTTGGATCATTGCCGATGGAGTTTAGATTGACCTCTCTTTGTGTCCAAATTAGACACTCATGTAGCATCTCTACGCTTCCAAGGTTCTTCCAAGGCTGCGCGCAAAATCGATAGTCCCGGGACTATAATTTAGTTATGGAGAGTCACATCCTTCCAAGTTGTTTGGAGTTTCAATATATGTCTACAGTTCAACTAGTAAACATGTCGTGCCTCCAAGGTTCCTATTCTTGTTCGGGTTCGTACTCGTACCGATACATTTGCGCAAGCGAGATTATGCCAAATCAAGGTGGAGATAGTATTTTTTCTCCCAATTGATATTATGAGATTATTAATCTACAGATAACAGTAGTTTTGGGCTCACTGAGTTGTATCTATGGATCGGGAATGGGCCAATGACTTCGGCTGAGCAATGAGTTGATATGGTGCGGTTTGTTCTAAATTCTTTGCTATATCTTCAGCCATCGATAGCTATGGCAATGGGATCCATTCGGTACCATCGCTCGGCCATGAAACAGATTTCATGTTCTATCAGCGCCATGGGCATGTGCCTCAGCTCAAGTCGCGTCCAGATACACACGCCAGAAATTCCCCCTCTGTGGGGCATGGTGCTGAGATTATTGGTTATTGTATAGATAGAGACCCACGAGGGAAGACTCATGGATGTCAGTGAACCTTGGAAGTCAACTTTACCCTTCAAAGAAATACACCGATACTGTCATTTTAGCATGTCATATAGCTGGGTCCCATACTAGGTAGCAGATAATTCCAAGTTTGCACGACTACTAGGTGCTGACGCCGATATTTAGCTCCCAACAAAGCCTTTCCAGGGCTACAATCCCTGACTCGGTGTATTTCTTTCACACAATTAGCCTTATAGAGGAGCCTAAGGGTTTCCACTATCTTCAAAGCGCAACTAGAATGCCTACAAGATAAACCGGCCCTCAAATACGTAAATTGACAAAGACAATCACTCACTCCGAAAGACCTTGTCATGCCGCCCAAATCTTGCCTGAGCGAAATTCTTGGCCAAACTATAGGTTTGCTCAGATCCAATCACTTGAATCCGGTTCTTTCCATTCCTCCTCTGCATAAGTCTTCTAAGGTATCTTTGGTATGCCTGTTAGTACTCAAACATTATCGGTGAAAGCTCCCTTTCGGGTAAGAATTGATATAGAGTCAGTAGCTCACGTCTCTACTTTGAATGTGGATATTGAAGATTATCAAGGTACTCTCACTGGTGTGAAACCCTTCTGAGCAAATACCTCATGGTCCTCTTTACGAGTACCATGGTAGCTATCCTGTCTATAAGAATGCGTGTATCCTTCAGGTTACCGAGTTCCATCAGAATCAACTCTTTACAACTCACCGAGCCCAGCCAGTCATCAAGATGAAGACCACTCTCTCCTCTTTTATTCTCGCTCTTGCCGCAACTGCTACCGCTACCAAGTTTGTTGTCAGCGGTGACGGCTACTTGCACGAGAATGGGAAGCAAATTCGGGCTTCCAACGGTGCTGTCGAGTTCCAGAGCCAGGGTAGCGAGTTCACCGTTAGTAACGGGTTCTTGAGTACCTCCGATGGCAAGAAGCGTAAGAATCATCAGCATTCTCCTCCGTCCACAAGTCTAGGAAAATGCTCACATCTCCCAGTCTACATCGGCAGCAGAGGTGACGTTCTCTATGGCTCCCAGAGCGGCGACTCGGGCTTCTCTGTGCAGAATGGCAAGTTGACCTGGTCCCACGGCAGCTTTTATGCCTGCCCACTGGATGAGCTCTTCCAGACTGTTAAGCTTGGCGCTGTCCGTAAAGACGGTCAAACTCCTGGCGACGACTGCTCCCCCATCGTTCTCACTCAAGTTTGAGTAAGTATCGCCAAAGACGAGAGTTTAATCGCGATTTCTAGAGCCACAGTGCTAACTTGCTTGAAGGTATCCCCTGCGCCACGACTCATAAAGGGAAGCAACGCTCCTAGAAGAAATTTGGAAAATATGCTTGGGGAATGATCATTAGTACTACATATAACTACGTCTTCGAAAGGCCTAGATTAGGCATCTGCCTCGGTTTTAACCGTCAAATTAAATGGTTATTTTCTTCGTCAAATTAGGCAGCTACTGCTTGATTTCATCAAAGGCAGGTTAATGGCTGTCTGGACGGACAGCCTTGCCCTGCGCTGAACCATTTTTTCCTGCTCAAAGGCATACGCCAATGCGGTGATCTTCTCGTCAAATTTTCTTCCCGAACCGCTTAGAGAATAGCTTTCAAAGAGTCATTAGGATGTTCTTTCACTTGATCATGGGAATCTTACGATATTTCAGGCGCTGTGACGATCGCCCCATCACTCCATTTGGTGGGTCTTTTCTTGTCGAAGTAAAACCAAACAGGAACGCTGATGACTTGATTCTGTCCAAGATTGTACGGAAAATCCCCCAAAGTTGGAAAAGGGAGGGCGTGGCAATCGCCTTCATCTAACAGGCGAGTAATCTCAGCACCAAGATGTTTCATATGTTCAACGGCTTCAAGAAATTCCACGGAAGAAATATCTTAAATTTCATCCCTGGCTGCTGTAAAGTCCTCGAGTCCGTATTCCTCTGTCTCTTCTTCTAGGGTTCGCTCGGTGAATTCAATCAAATCTGTCAATGTTTCGATGTTTTGAGGGTTCTCCGCAAGCTGTTTGAAGTAGTTTTCGAGGCTTGGTCTGAGGTTAGAAGAGAGTAATATTAGGATTCGCACTCCCTGGAATTAACTCTGTCCTAGAAAAACATTTGTTGTTGTATTTTTCCGCTGGCCTAATCCAGGTTTCCATTCCTCAAAATCCTCACTTGAAACTATCGCCGAGCCAAGATATACCAAGAGTTGGATTGCCTCGTAGAAGGACTCGAGATCTTCACTGTCATCAAATGCCTCGAGCACAGATGATGATATCTGCATCGACCTTGAAGGAAGCTTCTAGCATGCAGGGTCTCTGGGTGTCTGGGCGCGTGCGTGTGAGAGACCGTGAAGAGAGAGAGAGAGAGAGAGAAAGCTCTGGAGCGAGGGCGAGAAGAAGAGGACTGGAGCACGTGCGTTCAGGACACCCGGGTAGGATCCCCAGTTTCACAGGAGGTAGGAGTATGATATTGAGAGCTCGGTATGTTGAAAGCGAGAGTTTTACGACGAACGACGAATCTCTGTGCTGTTCCACTATTTTCTTGAATTACGTTCCATCTACCCTAGGCTTGGAAGAAAGAGCCCCGGAGAAGCCTACTTGGCGAGGCATCAACTCTACTAGCTACCTAGGTACCTACCTAGGTAGGTATCTTTTCAAAGGTTCCAACCTTGGGATTTCGACCATTGAATCTTGTCGGCAATGTTGAAAGTCACGACCTTTGAATGCATATATATCTTTGAACATTGAAATTTATCGAAGTTCCAAGGTTGGGTGTTCCCCAAACCCTCGAAACGTGTCCTATATTTGTCCTCGTTGTATTCCTACACAGAGAAGACTGGTATAGAGTGAATAGTAAAGGTCAATTCGGAGCTCACGTAAATCGACGTTGCGTGCCCCGATGATACCTTGACCACCTGGGCAGAGCACGGGATTTGACTTCCGCACGCCCGGGAAGCCCCGAAGCCAACCCGGGCCGGGTTTTTGGCCGGTGCCCGGAGCCAGGAATAGGCTATGCGCTCTGGGCTCCGGGTCGAAGCCCAGGGGGATTTTCCGGCCCATCGGGAACGCAGTATTGGGCTCGCGGGATCTCGGGTCCGACTCGGCCCGTTACACGGGATCCACCGCGGAATACTCTTATTCCGCGCTTTTTGGCTTGATTCGCTTCGGACGTTCTTTCATGACCGCAAAAATATAAACAAAAACATACAATAGTGAGGATTCGCTGGTGGTCACCTACCCAACTACTAACTCACCGGCGTGTGGCTTAAATGCGGCCAGTAGTCGGGTGGGTGTCACCAAGGTGAGAAATAGGTGAGCGCTGCTTTTATGTTGCGCGACCAGGGGTGACAAGGGTGAGTACGCTATAGACAGGGTGATAAGCTGACAGGGAACCACCCGCTGTCACCCGACCCCCGCACTGGTCTTCTCAGCTGAGTAGTAGATAGCTGTTATTGGATTAGAGTGTTCACTCTGAAATGAATACTCTCTTAGTATCTGTATATAGCCTTTATTGCCAACTTAGCAAGATGTCAGGCCTTAGGGCGGTCGATTAGCAGAGATGGGTATCTATGTAGGTATGTATATACAGTACTCTGTACTCTGTATAGTATCTAGGTAGATAGGTATACACTATATAGTAACTTACTCTCCCCTCTTTACCTTTCTTTTCTTAAAGTGTCTCCTGAGGTCTCTCTTAGAATCAAGAGAATGATTGTTTGTTTACCTCACGTTATCTATTAAATATATTACTAATTTCCCTCTACTATATATATATATTCTAAAGTTCTTTTCTTACAGAGTTGATAGATAGAAGCTACGAAGGCTACTGGCTGGAAGAAGAAAGGAAGAAGAAACTTTTAATATATAGGTAGGGGTGGGTGCTTAGAGAACCGCGGGAGAGAACTAAGAGAGAAGAAAGAACAAGCTCTGGAGCGAGGGCAAGGAGAAGACTGGGGCACGTGATCACGTGTTATGTCTATGGGTACTCCCGAGGTCCTGGGGTTATCTGACCACAGGATAGGAATCCCAGTGAAGCTGTTAGAGATAGAGGATCTTCTTCCTCGAGTTACCTGTGGACGTGACCTTATATCACGTGACTCCATTTCTTCTTCCAAGGTCAATGGGTTCCTTTCATCTTGCTCAGTCATCTCTTTCTTCTCCCCACGTATAATAGCAGCTCTGTTCTATGATCTTTACTCTAGTACTAATGATCTTAGGGACCTATGGCCTCCCAAAACTTATACAGAGTGAAGTAAAATAATATAGTTGAGCAGTGCTAACCGGGCTCTGAGAGGGGGGGTGGGGGACCCTCCCTCCCCTACCTCTACGCCTAGGAGTATTCTACTATTTCTCAGTAATAATTTTTTCACCACCCTATTTAGGCAGAATTCTATAGAATTTAAACCCACGAAAAGTGTTAGTATGTGATATATATAAGGAAAAAAGACCTCGGGATTCTATAATACTATATTACTTTACTTTGCTCCGCAATCATCTATAGTCTTTATCTATCATTCATACTTTATATTTATAAATTCACGCGTTCCTATTTCTTATTTGGGATCTAGCGATGTTCACAGGGTAGATATACTTCTAAGATTAGTGTTAAAGATAATCTTAGAAGTTTCCTCGAGTCATATAGTCTTATCTCTTCTTCCTTTCGTCTTCCTTAGTCCTCTCTTTCTTCCCTTCCTTCTATACTGTCAGAGATGTAGTTTCTCCTTGTGTTATGTGACCATCTCTCTTCTCTCTCTCTTTCTTCTCTACATATGCTAGTAGCTTGGTTTTATGATCCTTGTTTCTAGTATTGTACCTACTGTCTATTATATATGTATGATAATAACTCTCTTCTTGTATGATCCTCTCTCAGTATTATCTGTAGTCGCTGTCTATTAGTAAGAAATCACAATTAATAATTTAGTGCTTATCTAGATGTTTGGAAAGAGGATCTTCTTCAACAATTGTTTATTGGTTGGTTGAAGGAAGAAGAAAGAAAGAAAGAAGAAAACTAACTAACTACAGAACCTGGGTGTTATGTGAGGCTCTCAACACTAGATAACCTTATTAGGTAGAATTTATGGTAATCTTGATTATAAGGTATAACTCTCTGTATATAATAGTTCTAGATGCAATGCTTGTGAAACTATATACTCCTATTAATATAAATACCTAGTATCACCAAATTCTAGGTAACAAACCTATGATCACTAATAATAGCCTCAGTTAGAACTATGCCAAATTCTAGGTATTATATCTGCTTGCCTATCTGAAGCTATCTACTTTCATACTAATGCCTATGTTATATTTGGTGCCTAGGTAGTCAGTCGTTAGACAGAGATAGATATATATCTACCTAGTGTAGTGGGGAAACAGCCCCAATAATATGGCCTGAGGCACCAGCCTAGATTATAGGATATTAGGTCTTAGATCTATAATTGAAGATAGATATAATACACACTATTTCAGAATTAGCTTCTGTTTCTCTATAGATTATAGATAGCCCTTACCACTACTTAGGTATCCTAGGGGTTATCCTTATTCCCATCATTCTGTCTACTGCGTCAGACCACCCTCGCGCTTTTTCTATTTCACTAGGTATCTATATATCTACCTAAAGAATGTATATAAGTATGACTTCTTTACTAAGGTCCTTATTTTAAGCAGTATATAGAATATCTAAAAAAACTGATAAGAGTAAGAATATCTGAAGCTTAGGATTGCCCGGCCTAGTAAGGGCTACAGAGTAGGTAGTATCTACTTAGGTACTATATAATAAAACTAACCGATAATTTTGGAATTAATCTACCTGAGGATCTAACCGGGTATTAAAGCATTATTTGTACCCCGCTACTGTAAACATCCTCCGGTGATATATCCTACTTATTTTTCCTTTTTTATAACAGACTAAGGTTAGTACTCCTATAATATATTTATATTAAAAAATACCTCTGACTATTAATAAAGGTTTTCTTCCTCTTCAACGTTTTATCTCACTTTACCCTAGATACTATAATACTTTATTTAGTAACACTAAAGACTTTATCTATACTCTAAAGTCTTATATCCTGGATATATAATAATACAGAAATAAAGGAGATTAAAAAAAATATATCCAAATATATAGATCCTAAATAATGAGACTACTTATGCCTATTTTTAGATATATAAAAATTTACTAAAATAAAGATTAAAAGTATAATAAAACCTCTCTAAAAAAAGAAAAAAAAAAGAAAAAAGAAAAAAGAAAGGAAAAGAAAAGAAAATTAACTATTAATAAAGCTATGGATATATAATATATTGTATCAAGGGAAAAGTCAAAATCCGCTTAATATTAGGATACTACTCCTTCTTCTTTCTACTTATAGTTAATTCAAGGATTAATAGAGTATTTAGTAAACTGGAGATTATAGAAAAGCTACTTCAATAAAGTCAATATCTACAGTTCACCAATAATTTTATTCTAGATATACATTTAGACTGTTTTATAATACTTTTGCTAGAAATAAATATAAAGCAATCCTAATTATTATAATAAATATATACATCGCAAATAGGTTTATATATAAAAACCTTAGAAGATATAAAATAAATCCAATAATAGCAGAAGAAAACAAAAAGATACTAAGACTAAGTAAATAGCAATATTAAATAATTAATTCAACGACCCTAATCTTTATAAAATATATTAAGCCTGATTAAGAATATATATTATAATAATAGTATTTAGTATTATAAAGTCTTTCTAGTTACCTACTTACTTAATTAATAGATATTAACTATAAATAGAGTTCTAATTAAAATAAAAATATACTCCGAACTTTTCTAAATCCTATAAAAGGAATCCCACTAATAGTCTTAAATAGTAACACCGTGTCTATCTATACATTTAGAAAAATCAGCAATCTCGCCAAAGTTAAGCAATATAAACATCTCCACTAAGCCAGGAAACCTAATTAATATATCTACCAAATTAAGAAATTCGATAATCGTATCAGGATAATATAATAAAAAGACATCTACTAATTCGGGAAATTCAACACTTATACCAAAATAAAGTAATAGGAAAATATCCACTAAATCAGAAAATCCCATCGTTATCTCTCCCGAATTAGGAAATTCACTATATCCACCAGGATAAAGTAATAGAAAGATATCCACTAATTTAGGAAATTTAATACTTATACTAGGATAAAGTAATGGGAAAATGTCCGCTGAGTCAAGAAATCCTATTATTATCTCTATCAAATTAGGAAATTCGCTATATCCACCAAAATAAAATAATAGAAAGATATCCATTAATTTAGGAAATTCAATACTTATATTAGGATAAAGTAATAAGAAAATATCCGCTAAGTTAGAGAATCCCATCGTTATCTCTACTAAGTTAGGAAATTCACTATATCCATTAGGGTTAAATAATATAATTAATTTAGTTAAGCAGAAGACTTATATATATAAATCTAATATAGCCTTATTAAATACATTAGATTCTAGATCATACCGTATATTATTAAGTACTATCTTAATTATATTTTACTTATCTTATAAAATTTTATACCTCAATAATTTATTATAATTATCTATCAAATATTAATATAAAAGAATTAAAGTATAAATAGCACTAGAATACTTATTATTTATCTCTATCTACCTTTTTCTCTTATATCTTTATACTACCTTAATAAGATATATAGATTATTAAAATAATTTATTATCCTTTAGTAAGATTTCCCAAAATTATTTAGATATAGTCTTCTCTACTACATTAAGATTTTTATCTTTTATAATCTTTTTAATACTATTATTATAAAAATATTAAATAGTAGATCTAAAAAATTATAAATATTCTCACTCTATATATTTTATATAAAATTAGAATTAATATCTCTACTTAGCTCTAAATAATTTATTAATATTCTATAACCTCTAAAAGTAATATAAATAAGAACTCAGAATCTCTTAACTCTTCTACCTACCTATTATAAAAGCAGTCAAAGTCGATATATTTCTTAAATAAGTCTTTTATAGATAAAGTAAGATATTTAGCTTTAATCTTAATTGTTAAATCCTTATAAATATTCTTATACTACCTTTTACTAATATAGTAACTTAAATTCTTAACTAGAAGAAAAAGATTTCTTAATTTAAATCTTTGGTATAGAGAACTAAATTAAAAATAAATCTTTTAAGTTATATTAGACTAAAGTTTCTAGTAATTTTAGTATAGCTAGAAAAAAACCTCTATAAACCTATCTAAAAACTCTTTACTAAAATATCTCGAATATAGAAAACACTATATATTTTCTTGATTATTGATAAAACACTAATAGAGACTATTTAATAATAATAAAACTTTTAAATTATAAAGACTATATCTTTAATTAATTTTACTAATATTTTTACTAGATTTACAGTAACTACTTTCAATATCTTAGTCAAAAGAGATATCTTTATTAAAAGATTATACTAAAATTTTATAATTATTATTAGGTATATTAGATTCGGTTTCATCTAGTATTAAAATTAAGATTCATAGTATATATTTACTTATTATTAAGTAAAGTTTTAAGAAAGTCTATAAGTATAGTATTAAAAAGTTTCTAATATACTTAGAACATATATTAAAAGAAAATAATATTTTAATTATTTTAAAAATTTTATTAATTCTTACAAAAAAATTATTTATCTTAGTAATAAGCCTATCTAAAGTATAGTTTATTTTTATGAGATAACAGTAGTTATTATGATACTCTATAGACTTTAGAATATAACTAGATTAGAGTTATCTCATCTAAACTTTAGACCTTACTTGAGATACAGAGTACAGGATAGTATAGACTTTAATTCTTACTATCTAGATTCTCTAGGAACCACTAATCATAATCTACTGGTTAGCGCCTAATTCTAAAATTTATATATACCACTTTAATATATATAATACTAGTATAGAGTATTCCTATACTGTTGAATATACATACACTATCATATGTCCCTCTAAGTAATAGTAAGTAAGGATAATGAAATATATATGGATCTAGATAACTATCTATATATAGAATACTCTATACCAGCTTTTGTATTTATCTTTTACTCCAAAAAATCTTTCATTTTCTTGTGAAATATAGAAAGCGGTCTATTAATAAATAAATTCTTTCTCTAATTACTCCGTACTTAAATGATCTTTCCTGTAATTTCTTGCATATAAGCACCTGAATTCGAATGCTTACTTTGTATTGGGTGATGATAGAGTTTTTCTAAACTAAAGGAATTCATACTAATCAAATTCCTAGGTTATAAGCAACAGTCTTCTTTCTTTATACCTTCCAATGTTGATCCATATATATTATGGGTAAACCACCCACACCCACTGTACCCTGAATGAGCCTTTCAAGAAGGAGTGTGTACAGAAATGTGGGAAAAGGCCCCCATCAGTGTGGCGCGCGGCATGGGGCCTCACACCCTGGGACCCACACCCCCAGGCAGTCATCCTGTGATAAGTTCATGATAAAGGTACACTTATTTGCGCTGGGGATGTATTAAGTATAGATTTTGGCCCCTTTCTATAGTTTGCTCACCCTTAGTCAAGACCTCTAAGCCATATGCATTTTAGCGCTTGGCACAGTGTCTTGCGTATTTCTTACATGATAAAGGTACGCTTATTCACGTTGAGGGGTGTGTTAAGTGTAGTTTTTGGCCCCTTTCTACAGTTTGCTCACCCTCAGTCAAGACCTCTAAGCCATATGTATTTCAGCGCTTGGCACAGTGTCTTGCATATTTCTTACATGATAAAGGTACACTCATTCGCACTGAGGGGTGTGTTAAGTATAGTTTTTGGCCCCTTTCTACAGTTTGCTTACCCTTAGTCGAGACCTCCAAGCCATATACATTTCAGCGCTTGGCACAGTGTCTTCCCCCCACCCACCCCCTTTGGAAATCGCTACCTGCAGCCACATGCGTTGTACGCGTCTATACAAATTAATTTAGACCGTAATAGGGTCAATATAAGTATTAGGATCCTAAAGTCTAAACCTAATAAGGCTTAGTGTAGATCATATCTATCTTAATATAATTTCCCAGTAAAAATAGTACTAGTATATATTTATTAGTTATATACTCTATATAGAGAACTTAGTTATACTCAATATCAATATCATTATTCTAGATATTAGAATACAACTATACTAGCTTCACTCCATACCTAATACTAAACTCTACACAGATTTTGCTACTTCATTTATATCTTACATCTCATAGTCTCCCAATCTACCTATCATCATCAAAGTAAAAAAGTCAGTTAATCAAAGATCCTAGATTATATACAGAGTAAATATCTTACCTATCTATCAAATATATATCTAAATATATAAAACTGAATAAAGGGATAAAAACTAATACTCTTTAATTAGCTTAGGTCTAAGATAAGAAATAATAAAGCAAGAGAAATACAGAGATTCCCTAGGTATAATAGTTGACTCCTCTATATAATATATACTAAAGAATTACCTAAGTAACCTAAATAAATTCAATTAAGGGATTTAGTTAAACCTAAGGCCAGACTCTAATAACTAGGTAATTTAACTTATTCTCTTTAATAGTATTACTTAATTTATTGCCCTAAAAAATATTATATACCATCTATTCCCTACTACTTACTCTGAAGAATTTATTAACTATATTAAACTATATCAGTATTCAAGCTCTCCTAAAACCCTAATTTCTAACTTTTATACTATTCCTAATAGAATCAAAATACAAACCTCTTTGCTTATCATTAAGTTAATAGAAAGTAGTATAATATATTAAAAAAGATTAAAAACGTTTGCTAAGTTTCCTAACTATCCTGGTAAAAACAGAGATGGTTATAAAGGATATGACCCTAAGGAGGATTATATTTAGTGGTATATAGAGGCTATTCAAAGAAGTACCCTATACAATCCTATTATATCTATGTTGTAAGGAAGCTTATTTAAGTATGAAAAAGCCTATAATAAATATGTAGGATAATCATTTTGTTATAGTAGCAAAATAAGGTATTAGGAATACATTATATAGTATAAATGTTTTTATTATAGAATTATGAAGAATAATGTTGTGAAGATTATAACTGTATTAGATGGAGAAAAGATAGAGAGAGAACTAGATTTAGGAACTAACTATGATAAATTAGTAAATCGGGAGATTATATATAATATTTAATCATTATATAATACTAAGGTAGTATAACAGCTAAAGAGTCAAAAGCCTCATCATATAATATAACCACTATATTTAAAAGTTTGTTAGAACCCTTATTCATTAGTTTATATTTATCTTAATCTATAACTAACTATTATAAACTCTCCTTTTCTTAATTTATAAAATAAATCTATTCCCCAACACTATATTATTAAATCAGAAGACTCCATATTTATTCTACTCTAAAATAATATAGTTATTAAAATACTATTATAATATCTTTAGAGCTTAGATTTAGATATAAGAAAGAACTACTAGAGCTTACAGTATGAATAAATAATTTATTATCACCTCCAAAATTGTAAGAAGTCCTGACTTCATACAATGTCAGAACGAAGCATTGGCGATACGCCAGCGATTCGCATATGAATCCCCAACTCCGCAGAAGCAGGAGATTTGAACCAAGGACATGGATGCAACATGGAAGGTCCTAGAAGATTCCATCCTCCATGGAAACAAGGCAGAGGTCATGCAATATTACCATGTTATGAGTTGTGTATGTAAAGATATAGATTAGTTGACGGGTCATCACCCGGTCATCTTGCAGAAGTGCCATAAGATGGGAAAGTCCCCCAGGACTTTCTCACTTCTGCAAGAATCAGTTTTGAAATAATCTACAAGACTACCAGCCCCAAAACCAGTATCGATTCGCTAGCGATTCTGTAGCGAACCGGAACTATCCCTACTTGATATCTTACCGGGTTGACAGGCCGTACGCCTGAACCTGTACACCTCTTACAAAAACATCCCAAACAAACGTTCCAATAGTATTATCTATTATATTAAAACTACCAGTAATATTACAAAATTAATACATATAGCGAATAGTAATCTATAGATATATCTAAACCATTCACAGATATCTCATCAAACCTAATTTATATAGTTCTATAACTTAGCTCGCATATTTAGTTTTATCTATAAACGATATATATTTATTACTGATATTACTAATTGTAACTTTTTATTTAGTTCTTAATTTTCGATAAAATTCTGTGATTTCTTAGAGATATCTTTACTCCTATTAGATTTAGATATAAGTTAAGTAGATAATAATAGATTTACTACTTAAATTAATATTAAACTTTTTACTGTAGTTATATATAAGGTTATAATAGGTATAATATATAAGATTGATTTGTTTAAAGATAACACTTGCTATAATAGTTAAGTATATTGGCTAGAAAAAAAGATATTCTTAGTAATAGATAATATCTAACTTAGCTATATTATTAAACGTTATTAGGATAAAACATTCTAATCAGCTAACAGTCTTCTCTAAACTCTTAATTTTCTTTATTTACCCTTGAGTATTCTGGATAGAATATTGAGTCTTTTTTACTATTATATTAAACGTTATAGTATTATTATAATAACTGGTACTCTTAGATTAGTTATATTTGTACTATTTAGTAAAACTGCTTTTTCTAAGTTATAGATTTCTTACTAATTTCTTTACTACACCATTTTACTATAGAACCTATATATTTCTTTTTCCACTTATTATATATATGGCCATAGTTTGTTTTTTTTCTTTTTTAAAAAAAATAATATTTCCTTATACTATCTTAAAAATATTAATTCCTTTTTTTAATTATATTAGATTAGGGATCTTGCCCTGGGTCCTATATCTTAGTCCTCTCTCTCTTATACTTATTATAGAGCTCTCTCTTCTCTCCTTATGTACTTTAATACCTGTGTGCTAGTAGCTTTCTTTCTTATACCCAGTAAAAATTGATATTCTTAAGTCTCTCTAGTATTTCTCTTTCTCTTTCTCTCTCTCTTTTCCAACCCTTTATAATTACCTAAGTCTATAGAGTAAGTAATTAAAAAAAACTAAATTTAGAATAAAGTGTTTTTTAGCAATTTTGTAATTTACTTTATTTTTTTTATAATTAGAATTAGTAATAATATTTAATATTAATAATTATTAACTATCTATTATAAGATAAGGAATAAATATTTCTTTAATCTAAATATTTTAGAATTCTAAGTATTTATAGATAGATATAAAAATCTTAAACGAAATTAGCCTCTCCCAAAGAATCAACTAGGAATATTTTCACTAGTAGGCTGATGGAGTTTAAAAATAGTTAAGTTAAGTAAAATATTATAATGATTTTTGATAATCAAACCCTTTAGGGCTATTTTAGTTATTTAGATATAATAATATAGACTCTCTTACTCTTTATAATATTTTAATTTTATAGTAAAATATAGACTATAAAAATGAAACTTTCTAACCTAATAATATCTAAAAGATATAAAGCTAAAGAGTTTCTTATATATTTTTAGGGTTATCTAAATCTTTATTATTATAAATCTATATTTTAAAAATAATTAAAAGTCTATTCTACTAAGTAATATATATACTTTAAATAAATATTATAACTCTTAATTTCGGTATTTAACTTTTAATATATAGAGAGAGTTTTAGATAATATTAAAAGAAATAGTTTCTAATTTAACTACTATAAGATTTATTTTTAGCTAGTAGAAGAAGAAAATAAAGTAAGGAAAAGCGAAGAGATAAGAGAATAAAATTTTTAGGGAATAGCTAGAATTATCTAACTAAGTATTTATAGTACTTTCTTTAGAATCTATATTAAATAAAAAAGTATTTATATATATATAGTATTATATTAACGATAAAGTAGATATAATTTCTAATTTAATCTCCTTCTTTTATAAAAAACACATTAAATATTTAAGTCATTAAATAAATTCTATTATAGCTATATAGATATTAGTAAAAGATTAAAGGACTTTATAAAAGATACTTTATATTAGGAGTGAAGAGGAAAAGTATAAAAATAGAAAGCTTAATATATATAACTTATATATTTTATCTATAAATAGATCTTGTCTATTAATAGAAATATTAGAACTATAGATTTAAATAGCTCTATCTACTTAAGAGGAATTTTCTTCCGGACTATTGAAAGTCAAGTCATGTGACCTTTACTCTTCTTTCTTCTTACTCTTCCCTTTCTTAGATACTTAGTCTAGCATAGTAATTAATCCCTATCTCCTTTTATTATCTTCTCTTATAGATCTATATCCTATTATGATTATAATGGTGATATCTTATTCTCTCTCCATTTTTTATTTTGTCCTACTTTGTCTACTATTTTTTAAGGGAGGTAATTAATCTCTTCTCTGGTTGTTTATTTTTTATAGTAGTAAAATTATAACTATTTGATTCTTTATATTAAGTCTTTGAGAACTAATAGATATACTATATCGAATATTACTATTTTTAGAATATATTTAGAAATAGAATAAATAAATAAGTATAAAAGAGTTAAACTCTAATTTAATTTTTATCTAGTGAGTATCGTAATCTTTCTATTCCTCTTTTATTCGAGGTTTAATATTTTCCTTCTTTTTTTAGATTAAGGTATAAGGCTAAGTACTAATATAATAAATACTCTAAAATACTTAGTTATTAATTTTTTATGAAGGAAGAAATTCTATTACTTAACAAACTATATAGATAAAGAAAAATTATAGAGACTTTTTTTTTCTATATGAGAATACTTACTAATAAAATACTATTTAGTTCCAAAAGCTAGTATAGAGATTGAAATATTACTTCTAAGGCTTAAATAGCTTTTTTTTTAACTACAGAGATATCTATAGATATATATAACTATATAAATATATTATATAATTTAATAATAATCAAATTATTCTAGATTCAGACTAAAATATACTTTAGTTTAGTTCCTAAATTTAAAAATGACCTTCTAAATTCCTGTTCATTTTACTTTCAAACTTAAGGTATAAATACTACTATCTCTATCCTCTATATAGTTAAGTTTTATAATAAAATTAAACTATATAACTTAATCTAAGTAATATAGGAAACTCCTTTTTCTGTATATTTTCGGGATTCTTTAACCCTATATTATCTAATAACTCTATTATATCTAATAAAGACTTCTATATCTAAACTTTAAGATACTAGCTCATAAAGAACAGCAATAGAAATAATAAGAAGAGGAAAGCCTAATTAAAACCATCAAAACTATTTTAGATATAAAATATTAGACAATATATATAACTAGCTAGATAATATTTGCTTTCGATATAAAAATAAAGTTATCCGTAAAGAGGTATCTAAAAAGGTTGAAATAATGTATACTATTAAATAAACTATAATATTTGAATCTAATGAGGAATCTCCTTATAGAAAAATTATAGAATTATCCGAAGTATAGATAACCCTATTTTATTTTTTCGGTTTAGAGGGTAAAATAAAGTTTATCTAAAACTAGGAATAAGCCTAATGTAAATTCTTTTATAATTTTAAGAATAGTCTTTTTTAAATAAATTATTCGATCTATTTATAAATAATATATAATAACTATAATGGTTATCTAGTTGAAAAAAAAGTAAAATTGTTAAATAGAAACTTACCCCTAGATATAAGTATTATCTATTTTTGGGTTTCGGATAATACTATATATATATCTAATAATAGATCTAATTTTTTCTCTAAGTGGGATAATTCTTTTTAATAATCCTGAGATATTAGATAAGCTAGGCTCTATAATATAGAAATTCTTCTAAACTTTTTTTTTTCTCTATATAACTACTCATAAGCTCCGATATTCACTCTTCTTTTTATATTAAAGTTAAGAGAATATTAAAAAGCTTATTAGAAATTATTTTTGTCTAATATAATTATTATGAATACTTGGTCTAGTGACTATATTTCCCTATCTAGGTAGATAGCTTACTCTCTCCTCTTTATTATTTCTTTTACTATATATCTGAATAGATATCTATCTCTTCTCTTTAGTTTCTTTTTTTAATTAATATCTATCTCATCAGTAATATATTAAAAATCCTAGAGTTATATATGTTGAGAGATTATATACCTCTATATAGATAGATCTGCTACTCTCTCCCCTATTAGGTGAATAAATCTTTCCTCTTCACTCTACAATAATACTTTATTAAGATAAAATAATAAGAGTATATTTTATTTAGTCTTAGGTAAATAAGGGAACCGAAAGGATAGCAATTAAGCTAGAAAAATCTATTTTACTTGGCTACTTAGTATAAATATTAAGGTCATATACCTATATATTATTCACCGTAATATCTATATATATTCCTAAAGCTACTTTAATTTATAAATATTAGAAATTGAGATATAAAGCACCCTATAAGCCCTCTAATTATGTTCTTACTTATCAGAGGTTACACCAAGAAACCAAATATAGTCAATACTTAATTTATTTAATCTCGATTCATCACACTATAGGATAACTTTATTCCCATTTTCTATAAAGTATTCTATTACTTCACTATCATTATCAATAAAGAAGATATTACTATACTCTTTTCTTAAATTTCTAAGAAAGTATATAAGATATACTATAAATTAAAGCTAGAATAGTGGCTAAAATATATACCCTATAGAATAAAAATAGATATACACTATTAGTACTGATTCCTAATAACATATTTTAAAAAACTAACATTAGGACTCATTTAAGCAAAATACATTGCTCTTACCTTAATCTTTTATTATTTTAATCCCTAATAAATAAACTCTATAATTGAAATGGATACTATTAGGTAGACTTTCGAAACAATAGAGATTTATAGGATAGTTTATTCTTTTACCGAAGCTTAAAAATTTCAAATCCTAAACCTATATTAAATAGAGTATAAGAGGATCACTATTTTTAAAATAATCGACTATACCAAAACCCTTATTTACCCTAATAAAATTATCAACCTTTATCAGTATAACCCCTATATATTTAACTCTAGATATAGAATCCACTAAATAAGGTTAACTATTTATGTTCACCAGTTTAACTCTAAGGGGTTTAAGACTAACCTGGAAAATAGAGCTTAGATAAGATTTGTGAGATTATCTATTATAGACTAAGTAATATAAGTTATATCTATAGATCTATTACGCTAGTAATAAAACAAGATCTTGGGATCTAATCTCTTTTAAAGCATCAGGGATTTACAATAATATACAAATAAAGAATAATATCTTATATTATATAATACTTAAAGATCTACTTCCCAAAAGCGATATTCTAACTATCTATTCCGTAATAATATCATATATCAAACAGTTCCCAATTATTAATAATGTAATACTTATAGCTATTTTCTTATATCAGGAATATATATAAGTAAAGAATCTTTCCAAGATTCTAAGTCAAGCTTCACATAGGCGACTACTAACCTCGATATATTTAATATATACTTAATTTATAATGCTAAGTCTATTAGTTTATATAGGGGTATTAATATAGGGGCTCCTAGATAGAATAATATACAGATCTATATACTATAGATAGCTGGGATAATCAAGGGAAAAACCTATTTTTAATATTATAAATATTTAAAGAGACAAAGAATAGGCCTTTAAAAATATAATTATAACTAATAAATATATTTTTAAAACCTCCTTACTTATATAAAAAGAAATACTTTGATAGACTAAGTTTAGCTTATAATATTATGATTAATAAAAGCTTTGAGTATATATTATTAAGATATTTGAAAAGAGATAAACTTAGAATTATAACCAGTTTATAGTAGAATCTATTTAAGTTATATCTATATAATATAATAATGAAAAAAGCTTATTAAAGTCAATATTTAAGATTAATATATAAGATAAGTAGGCTCGTGGGGTCGTGGGGTGAATGAGTTGTGGGGTGAATGGGTCTGGTAGCTACTAGTAATTACTAGTAGCAAATAAGGTTTTGAATTAGGGTATGGTACATTCGCTTAACCTCGTGGGGTTATGGGGTCAACGCACTAATAAATAGTGGTAAGAAAAAAATAATTCAATTAATAATCCCACTAACTACTATCTCTTACCAATTCATTAGATTCACCCCATAACCCCACCACTAATTTGTACTAAAATTGTATGTATCTTTTCTGAAAAGGGATAGGGTTTAGGGTTATCTATTAGGGCTTAGGGCTATATCTTAGAGATTAGGGCTATATTTATTAGGACTATTTATTTTTTACCACTATTTACCACTATTTACTACTAAAATTAGTTAGTGAAAAGTGGTAAATTTTAGTAGTAAATAGTGGTAATTAGCGATAATTCTTTTTTTATACAAAGGTACTTCTAACAAAAAAGAAAGTGTGGAAAGAGAGACATAACTAGTTTATATAATATTAATTATACTAATAATTACTAATATATTAATTCTTTAATATTTCTTAAATTAACTATCTATTAAAGATAGATTATATTAATAGCTACTAGTAATTACCAATCAGAAAACTATCGATTTTTATCGAATATAGTCTTAAGAAACATTCCGGAAAACACTAGATTTGGTAAATATTTTCTTTAATATTTTGGTCTATTAGTAATTACCAGTTAGAAAACTATCGATTTTTATCGAATATAGTCTTAAGAAACATTCCAGAAAACACCAAACTTGGTGAATATTTTCCTTAATATTTTAGTCTACTAGTAATTACCAATCAGAAAGTTATCGATTTTTATCGAATATGGTCTTAAGAAACATTCCGGAAAATACCAGACTTAGTGAATATTTTCCTTAATATTTTAGTCTACTAGTAATTACTACTAGTCTATTAGTGATTACTAAATATTACTAGATATTTATAGTATATAAGAAAGTTTAACCCTCCTATTTTTTTAATTATTTCCTAATTTTCCCTAAGTAAATTAATCTGCAACAGTCTTAGTCCTCCTTTTTTTTAATATTTTCCTTTTTTCTTAATATTCCTGATTCTTTGTTATAGGATGCTTCTAGTAATTACCAGTAATTAGTAATTGTTTTAAGAAATGATTGAAAAGTAGATCAGAATCATATATACTATTAATTTAGTCATGTCGTATATAGTCAGATCTAGTGCGGAGCCAACTTTCAAATTGGCGGTAAGAACTAGTAATAATTAGTAATTAGCTTTGATAGTTTAGAAGAATAGATATTCACGGGCACCATTTATATTGGAAAGAAAACTGGCATTCGTTGATATTTTCATCTCTGTTGAGATATATAGAATAAGGGCTATTAGTAGTTAGTAGTAGTTTATAGTAATAGTAATTAGTTATAATTTACTTACTTCACTGGTAGTTTGCCCTTTTATTCTTCTTCCTGTGGAGTGTTATCCATGTTTTCAATGACTTAATTGTAGTTGTATTATCTTCGAAATTATCCAGATTAGAGGGAGAATCCGAAAGCTCTCCATCGCTATTACTAGTTATTACTAGTAGCTCCTAGTCATTTAGGATAAGTTCTTCAATTGCTTCTTCGAAGGTATCTTCTTCGATCAATTCTCTAGACGCTTCTTTAATCTCTATAGGGACCTGTTGTTGAGGACTCTTTGTGGGGATTCCTTTTGTAGTTTATGTGTAAGATTTACTAGTAGCTACTGGTAGATATTGGTTATTACCTAAAGAAGATCGCTTTGAAGATTCTAAAGAAGATCACTTCGAAGATTCTAGAGAAGATTGCTTCGAAGATTCTAGAGAAGATCGCTTCGGAGATTCTAGAGAAGGTCGCTTCGAAGATTCCAGACTTTCCGTGCTTATAGTCCGCTTTCTTTTAGCAATCCCATAGATAGACTTATTACCAAGTTTAGGTAATGGTACATCATCTTTAGTCGAACTATTGATAGACTAATTGGATATAACTATACGTTGCTGGTTATTACCAGTAAGCCTTTTGACAGATTTAGCCTTTTCACTAGGTTTAACGGATTTGGTCTTTATACTGGGTTTAGTAGATTTAGTCTTTGCACTGGGTTTAGTAGATTTAGCCTTTTCACTAAGTTTAACAGCTTACTATTAGTTATTACCAGTAACATTATCCGTAGCTTCATCGTTATTAGAATTAGAATCTTTAAATTTATATAGACCGCTAGTAAAGACTTATTAGTAGTAATTACTAATAGATATTAATAGTATTTATAGAATATTCTTATCTTTAATTATTTAGTTATTAATAATCTAAAGACTATAAAAGTCTTCCTTTTTCTAGTAAATATTAGTAAAAACTAGTAATATCTATAAAATAGTAACCTTACCATATACAATAATATAATTTGCTTTCTAAGAACCCCTCTATAAGCCTTAACTGATTATCCTTTATTTTTTTATTTATCCCTAGTAATAACTATTAGTTTCCAATAACTAATAGTAATAGATATTAAAATATTTACGGAGTATAGGAATAATAGGGATAACAACCAGCACAACGAGGAATAACCTATTAGAGATAATTAGTAATTACTGATCATAAATAATAATTAAAGAAAGACTTACGACTATTCCTGTATTATAGAATTATTTATATCAGAGATTATCTTTATACTCTTCATAATCACAAACTAATTTAATCCTATATTATATTAGTAGTCACTAGTAATTATTAGTAGAGAGTACTCACATATAGCTATTACTTATCAGTTTACCCAAGATTTCCTTAAGCCACTCCAACATAGCTATATTAGTTAGCATTAAAGTTTTAAACTTCTTACACCATTTCAAAAAGCACTCCTTCTAGTCTTTCTCGCTAAGAGTCATTATAGATAAGCAGTCACTAGTACAAAATAGTAGATACTGTAATCACTAAAATCCGTTAACAGACACTAGTAGCAACCGATAGTTATTAGTAAACACTAGTAGTCATTAGCAGACACTAGTAACAACCGGTAATCGTTAGCAGGCACTAGTAGCAACTGGTAGTCGTTAGCAGACACTAGTAGAAGCCAACAGATACTATAGTTACTAAGATCCGTTAGCAGGCACTAATAGTAACTAGTAGTTATTAGCAGGCACTAGTAGTAACCAGTAGTTGTTAGTAGACACTGGTAAAAGCCAGCAGATACTGTAGTCACTAAGATCTATTAGTAGACACTAGTAACAACTAATAGTTGTTAGCAAGTACTGGTAGCAACCAGTAGTTATTAGCAGACACTAGTAGTAACCAATAATCGTTAGTAGAAGGTTTAGTAAACTAGACTTAAAAAGAAAAGGCAGTCAGTTAATTAATATCTAAAGAAAGATAATCCAGAAAATTAAAGTAGTTTAATTAAATAAATACCAATATTTATTTACAGCTCAGATCGAAAACAAGCAAAGAAACCTATTCTATTATCTCTAAGAAATAAATACCAATATTCACTTATAGCTCAGATTATAAAAGAGTAAACAAAGAAGCCCATTCTGTTATCTCCAAGAAATAAATATTAGCAGTCACTTACAACTTAAATCTAGAGTAAGTAAAGAAGTCTACTTTATTATCTCTAAGAAATAAATACTAATAGTTACTTACAGCTCAGATCTAGAATAAGTAAAGAAATTTACTCTGTAATATTTCAGAAGTAAATACTAGTAGTCACTAGTCAATATAGTCAGAAATCAGGAAAGTTCATATATTAGAGATTTATCAAAAGCCTTAGAGTGAGAGAGAGAGAGAGAGAGAAGAGAAAGAAGAAAGAAGAGGAAAGAGATGATATTTATAGGAAAGAAGTAATTCGTAAAAAGAATTCGTAAAAATAATTTGTAAAGAATTCTTTACAAATTCTTTACGAATTCTTTGTGAATTCTTTTAATCTTTTACCTTCTACTTTCTACCTTCTATCTTTTATATCTTACAACTACTTTTTATCCATAATCTATTTCTTTCTCATAATCATCATCTTCTTCTTTACCAAATGGATACTGATGATAGCTCTGTATCACTAGGGGCTACTAGATCAAAACAAATCTCTCCAGTTCCCTGGGAGTAGAATCTATCTTTTACTCCAAATAACCAGTTAGATCTGATATCTGAGTAAAACCTTGACTTACCTAGATCTTCTAGTCCATCTCTTAAAGAATCCCTACCAACCAGTATTGATAGTTTTAACCAGTTAGTAGTCATTACTTGTTATCTCTCACCCGGATAAAAACTCTTTCCCCGCTACCACCGATCCACATCAATAACTAAGAATACTATACGCTATATATTATTTGTTAATGAGCTTCCTGAGTATTCTAAAACGGATCCTAAAAGATTTGGCTATGTGATTAGCTATCCTGAATTAGGAATAACCGGTAATTACTAGAATCCTGTGATCCAATATAGTAAAAATACTTAAGCGAATAAGAAATCTAAATATTATACCCAACGCTCTTATATATTACTTGGTGGTACTATGTGTCAATTACGAAACACAATCTGTTCTGGTCTACGTCATTACTAGTAGTTACCAGTATCGATCCGTAATAACTATCACCACCTTTATGTTACAGGAGAGATACTTCAGCAAGTTTCTATCCAACGTATAACTATCACCATATCTCACCAAGAGTATTTTAATTAGGAACAGGCTCAGGTGACTACTTGGTAATATTTCGAGAATTAAAAGCGGTAATATAATGTGTAATGCGTATTACAATGCTTTAGGAAGTATATAATTATCAAGTAGCTATATGGTTGGGTAAATTCAATTATTCACTACTAATTATAAGTTATTACTAATAATGATTAGAACGGAGCATCTATCCTTAGTTGCTTTGGATAGTCACTAAGGAACAAGACCAAACAACATTTCATCCATAAAATCTCTGCTAACTTAGATATCAATATTAAGTTACTTATAACTCTGGTTAATAGGGATAAACAGCTACCTGTACTTGCTAGTAGCGAATACGCGTTTCTTACGCCGTCCACTAGTCGAATAAAACAATACCGTAAGTATCTATACTTTTTGGTTATTACTAGGAATTAATAGTTATTATAGCTACTTATTGATCGTAAGGTGATCTTGTCTAGGCTAATTGTGACATTTGATTTACTACCATAATCCCTCTGGATTTAGTATAAACTCCCTATATAATCTTTACATCATAGGGGAAATATATTTATCCACCCCCACCCCTTACAAAAACCTTTGTTAAGATTCAAAACCAGATTAGAGTAATAATTTAACGTTACACAAGACTAAATATGTTAACTAGTAAGTTATTAGATTACTAGTAATTACTAGTAATTATAGAAAATAACTAATAATATTTTAGTACAATTTCTATAGTTACCGATTGTGAAAGATTTCTTGGCTGAAAGAGATCTATCATCCCTTACGGAATTGTATCTTTTATTACAAAATCATAATCTCATTAAATTCTAGATTGTGAAAGAAAAGATTATCATTAATAAATTCGATGTTGGTCTTCGAAGTAAGTATAATATTTTCAGAAATTACTAGTAATTACTAATAATTACTAAGAGCACTTTTTAAATATCTAATTAATCACCAAAACAAATCGGATAGTTATGTTCAAAAATTCTTTCAAAACAGCAAGAATCTTCGAATCATCTATATAACTACTAAACAAGTAGAATATCTTGTGAAAGTAAAGTATTTTGTCTACAACATAACGTTTAAACGTGTAGTAAAATCAATCCGTAAGATTATTCTAACTACTGAATGTGCTCTAATTAGGAAGAGTAACTACTATCTATTACCAGTTATTACTTATTACTAACAATTTTTTTAGATACAGTTCTTTATCGTGTTTTTGTGAATTCCGATTCTGCAGAATGTTATTACTAGACATTTACTGTAATTTTTAAGATTGCTGTATGTTTAGCAAAACAGCCGATCTGTTGGAAACACATTTATAATATTGGTATTAAGGCTGTGTTAGTAGATATATGTAATAAGCAAATAGTAGGTATATTTACTAATTATTACTAGTAATTACTTTAGATTACTAACAGATACTTTTAGATCTAAGTCGATTTCTTTATAATGCCGATACTGATCACTAATTTGGTGATTAGCGAGATTAGCTACTATATATAGTTATTATTTGTAAAGTTCACTTTTAACGATCTACTAAAAAATTCGAGAATTGGTCTGAGTATAGATTAATAGGCGATTTACCGAAGGTCACTACCAACAAAGCTAAACAACTACTTACTATTTGCAGTAAAAGTTCTAAACCGGTACTTGCGTGATAGGTGTAGCATAAAAAGTCCAAATGGATTCTTAGAGGGCTAAATTCGAATTTCTCAAAGATGTCTAAAACGCGGTATTAGTAATATTCCCAGACGACTAATAGCTATAAAGCTTTACACGCGAGTATCCATTATGTAATGGGGATTAATCTATCACTACGTGAAGTTATTATTAGATATAAATAATTACTGGGAATTATTGGTAATTACTGGTACTAAAATATTGATTCTAGTACTGAGCCCTTTAATCGGCATATATTTTTGGAAGTGGAAACTTATCTAGCTTTTAGCATACTGCCAACAACCTGCCATATGATATTAATCCTGAAACGACAACGCTAATATAAACTCTCCGGTATAGTATATTATTATTTATTATTCCTAATAGTTACTAATTATTACTAGACAATAATGATATTTCAATAGACGATTTACTTATCTCCCCACATTGTTGAAAGAGATTACACCGAAATCTATCTTAAAAGCTTCAAGAGCTTCAGGAAAGATCTCTAGAAGCAGATGGTAGTAAGTTATTACTAGTAATTACTAGTTACTAGTTATATGACTACTAATTCTATTCCTAGATTATTCTCTAACCGCTAAACACAGACCAAGACGGTTACCTAAAACCCCCCAAGCATCACAACAGCTTCTAGAAGGATCTTGAGAAACAGATAATAGTAAGTTATTACTAATAGTTATTGATCACTAATTATATAATCACTAACTCTATTCCTAGATCATTCTCCAACCGTTAGACGCGGATTAGGACGGCTACCTAAAACCCCCCAAGCATCACAATAGTTTCTGGAAGGATCTCGAGAAGCAGATGATAGTAAGTCATTACTAGTAGTTACTAATCACTAATTATATAATCACTAACTTAATATTCCCAAACCTTTATTCTCCAACCGCTAGATGCAAACCAGGACGTCTATCCAAAACCCCCCAAGCATCACAACAGTTTCTAGAAGAATCTCGAGAAGTAGATGATAGTAAGTCATTACTAGTAGTTACTAATCACTAATTATATAATCACTAACTCTATTCCTAGATCATTCTCCAACCGTTAGACGTGGACCAGGACGGCCACCTAAAACCCCCCAAGCATCACGATATCTTCTAGAAGGATCTCCAGAAGCAGATGATAGTAAATTATTACTATTAATCACTAGTTACCAATTATATAATCATTAATTCTATTCCTAGACCTTCATTCTCTAACTGCTAGACGTAAACCAAGACATCTATCCAAAACCCCCCAAACATTATAACAGCTTCTGGAAAAATCTCGAGAAGCAGATAATAGTAAGTTATTACTAGTAGTTACTAATCACTAATTATATAATCACTAACTCAATATTCCTAGATCTTCATTCTCCAACCGCTAAACGCAAACCAAGACGTCTATCCAAAACCCCTACCCTACATTTCGAAGAATCAGCGGAATCAGAAGCTCTATCTAATAGCACATATCATCAAACTCACAAAGAGTATTCTGAAGTCTCACCAAGAGGTAAATATTTCAATTTTCTTTTATTACTTATTACTGATAATTACTAGTTATTCCCACTTTCACTCAATACAACTCTGACACATCTACATTCTTAATTTCTAACATCTCACTAATCATCTCTACACTCGTCCCATCAGATAAATATAAATACTCAATTATAACTAATAGCTACTAGTTTTTACTAACAACTCCTAGTTGTTATCACAAATCCGCCACCCCCCCAACATCATACAGAGACTATCATTAATCTCACAAATTCACCTCAAACTTCATCATCTACAATTATTCCAACTACGCAAATAGAGTAGTATAAAAGGTGTACTATTCTATTCGGTAAGTACTTAATAAAATGATTATTAATACTAGTTATTATTAGTGGTTATTAATAATTACTAGATAATAGTTTTAATCTTAATTATCAAGAATCTCTTAACAACAGCGAATTTAACACTAAAACTCAAAGATTGAGAGAACAGTATGAGTAAAAGTATATTTAGCGAAAAGAACGATTTAACCAGAAAATAGCCGCTCTCAGAGAGCAAAGGAATTATTCTCATTAGTGATTTATATAGTCATATTTTTATTGTTAAATTAATGTGTGATAAAATGAATATAGATTATCAATAATCTTTTATTATTATTAGTAATTACTAGTAATCCTAACTAATTAGTTTTTTTGATAGATAAGAAGAATAAGGAGATTATAGTTCTATATTTTTATTTATTTACCTATATATACTGTGAGATATATATATAATTAAGAAATATTTAGAATAAAGTTCTTATTTATTATAAGATATTATTAGATAGTTTCTATTATACTAATAATATCTACTCTTTTCTAATATTAAACTTTATATTAAATAATTAAGGATTTATTTAAATATTAATAAAAATAATATAGTAAATTAATCTAGTTTACTAACTAGTAGTAATTAGTAATTACTATTAATCTTTAGTAGCTTTACTATTAATCTTTAATAGCTTTTTCAAATCTATTACTAATGATTACTGGTAATAAATCTACTATATTAGAAAATATCGACTCTCTGGATTTATTTATTCTCTATTTCCTAACCTTCTGACCGCCTAAAAATTCTTATTAGTAATTACTGGTAAAATTTCTACTTAAAAATATCGACTCTCTGGATCTATTTATTCTCTATTTCCGAACTTTCTAACCGTCTAAAAATTCTTGCTAGTAATTATTGGTAAAATTCCTACTTAAAAATATTGACTCTCTGGATCTATTTATTCTCTGTTTCCGAACCTTCTGACCGTCTAAAAATTCTTGCTAGTAATTACTGGTAAAATTTCTACTTAAAAATATTGACTCTCTGGATCTATTTATTCTCTGTTTCCCAACTTTCTGACCGCCTAAAAATTCTTGCTAGTAATTACTAGTAAAATTCCTACTTAAAAATATTGACTCTCTGGATCTATTTATTCTCTGTTTCCTAACCTTCTGACCGTCTAAAAATTCTTGCTAGTAACTACTGGTAAAATTCCTGTCTAAAAATGATGATTCTCTGGATCTATTTATTTTATCTTATTTAATATAATTTATTAATTTTATAATCTATTTATTTACTAGTAGTGACTAGTAAAGTAAATATTCATATATAGACTAGTTATGTCTGTCTTTCCACTTATTATTTTTTGCTAGAAGTACCTTTGTATAAAAAAAAAATTACCACTATTTACTACTATTTACTACTATTTACTACTGAAATTTACTACTTTTTACCAGCTGCTTTTAGTGGTAAATACTGGTAAATAGTGGTAAAAAATGAATAGCTTTAATGAATAAAGCCCTAAGCCCTAATACATAGCCCTAAGCCCTATCCATTTTCAGAAAAGGTACATACGATTTTAGTGCAAATAGGTTATGGGGTCATGGGGTCAATGTACTAAGGTGGTAAGAGATGGTAGTTAGTGGGATTATTAATTGAATTATTTTTTTCTTACCACTATTTACTAGTGCGTTGATCCCACGACCCCACGAGGTTAAGCGAAAGTACTATGCCCTAATTCAAAACCTTAAATTTTACTAGTAATTACTAGTAGCTACCAGAAAGATTGATCCCACGACCCATTCACCCCACGACCCCACGAGCCTACTTATCTTCCTATTCTCTTCCCTTATTTCTGAATAATAAACTATCGTTACTCTCTACCTAGGTATAGAGCTAATAGTTAAAAAACCTAAAAAGAAAATAGATAAAATAGAGTTTCTCCGGTGGTACTTTACTTAAGTTATTTTATAAGATTAGATGAATTAGACTATAAAATGGAAATAATATAGAAAATAAAGTATACCATATATAGATTTTTCTAATTTTTTCCTTCTTTATAATAACTATCTAGATATTTATTAAATCTAATATTTATCTATACTTTCCTATAGTAAGTTTTCTATTTAGAAAAGAAAAAAAAAAGAAAGAAAATATAATCCTTTTAAATATAATTTAATAATCTAAATATTTATTTTAATTATAGACTATTTTCAGAAATCTTATATATATAATATTACTTTTGATTAAACTAAATTTATAAAGAAATAACTTATTATACCTTAAAGAATTAAAAAAACCTATAAAAGAGGGAAAAACTAAAATAAGTGAGTGAGGGATGAATTTATAAATTTATAATTCTCGATCTATAGGATAGATAGTCTTATTAAGTATCTATATAGATTAGGTATTATAATATTATAAAATATTACCTAAATATCTAGATATCGATATAGATATATTTTACCTATCTCGAAATATATAAAATATATTATATTTTCTATATTCGATACTCTAGAATTCAACTTTAATATAATTAAATCTCTCTATATCTACTTAAATAAACCTCTCCTAAACCTTATTTTATTAAGGGATTATATATAGAAAGTTACTTTTACTAGTAATAAAGATTAATAGCCAATTAAATAATTTATTAAATAAACTGATTTTAATTTAAATACTTTTAAGATTTACTTTAGAGCTAACTTAGACTAATTAGTTACTAAGGTTAATTTCAAAGAGTTATATAAATCGGTAAATTACTAAAAAATATATAATAAATATAGTCTATCGGATCTTCTATATTATTATATTATAATACCTATATTAGTAATATTTAAAGGTAGCTTTTTAATATTAATCGGAAGAGTTCAGAAGTCTAGATTGTACTACTTTAACTAAGTCACTAGTATAGAGTAGATTAGAGTTAATAAACTAGTATCTAAAACTTTAGTAGTTAGTAATATAAAACTTAGCTGGAATTTTACAGTAGTTATTAATAAGGTTAAATACTTTTAGTATAGTAAATAAAATTTAATTAGATCTTTTAAATAAATCTAGTATTACTGTATAAATTTTAGATATTAATATAGTTTTATTATTAATAGAGATAAATTGATATTATTACGGATCTATTAGTAATTAAAATTAGTTCGAATATTATTTTAATCTTAACATACTTACTTAGAATATATATATAACCAATTATCGATTTCTACTATTATAGAATCTCTATTAGACCTTTCTCTTAATAGACTAGACTTTAATTCTAAGATTAGGTAAATAGAATATATTAAAATTCCTTAGAAAAGAACTAATAGTTTTACTATTAAGTTTATAATTTAGTATATGGTATATTTAGTTTAAGAGGATAGTAATAAGATCTTAGAGGTATATCTACCTTTAGGATCTAAGTAGTAATCTAGCTATAGCTAAGTAAGTTATTTCTAAGTGCACTATACTCCAACAAAAGAAATTAGCTATTTAATATAGTAGAAGAGGTTGTATAGATCTTTTGTTTAATATAGTTTAGGGGTTATCTCGACTATTTATAATTGTTAAGGTATAGATTGTAAAGTCTAGATTAGATTGTAAATTCCATATTTATTAAAATCTAAAATATATTTTCTTACTTTATTTACTATTTAAAGGAGTAGTTTATTTAACTAAGTGTATCTGTCTAGGTATCTATTAAGATTATCTATAGGATAATTAGATCCTGAGTTATGATAGTAGTTTTTAGCTGTCTCTTTATTCTTTAGTCTAGTTTTCCTCTCTTCTATTTAGAAAATTAAGTTAATCAACTTTCTCTCTATCTTTCCTTAGCTAAGCCTATAGCTTATCCAACACTATTATATAGATTATAAAGGTTTTGAATATAATAGATAAATAAGTAAGGGATAAGGGAATAGTACCTCTACTTTATATTAGATATATAGTCTCTATTTATATTATATATTAAGTATTCTATTTTTCTAGTTAGGACTAAGTAAGTAAACTACTTAGATACACCTTATATACTATTAAAAGTCTATATTCTTAGGTATTAGAGGACTAAAATTATTAGTAATAAGTAGATTAAGTATTAATAATATTATTTATTTATTCAAAAGCCCTATTATCTTAATAAAGAGAATTTATAAAGAGTAAAGCTATTAATAGTAAGTCTTATCTTTATTTATAATATAGACTCTAAGAACTAAATAAAAAGGTTCTATAGCTATAATATTATTAAGACTAAAAAGACTTAGTATAGTCTTTAGGGGCTATTTATAAAGATTATATAATGATATAAGGAGTATATCTAAAAAGAAATAAAGAGATATTATATTTTATATACTCTATAACCTTATAAATAAAAAGCTTTATATAACGCAAAGTTTAAAAACTTAGAAAATATCTATACTTTCTTCTCCTATCTATATACTATCATAAAATCTAAGGTCTCTATATTCTTCACTAACCTAATAACTCTCTTTTAATTCACTAAACTTATATAATAGATAAAGAAAGTATTTAGACTAATCTCTTTTTTTTGGGAAACTATCTAAATATTCTGGAAAAAAATAAACTTCCTATTAAAAGATTCTAACCCTTTTTCTTTAAAGATCTAGATTAGAATATTAGTCCTTAGATTAATATATTTAGGAAACTAGATATAAACTATATATAGATTTTTTAAATATAGATTAAAAGTTATAGAGAATATATTACTAAAGTTATAAATAGAAGTATCACTTATAGAAAAGTATAATTATTCTTAATTAACTACTAACTAGTTTTCTAATTATTCGAAATAAAATACTATAATATAACTATTTTACTTTCGAATTTTACCTATACCTAAAAGGATATATAATACCTTATATAAATTTAATAAATTCTACTAAGAAACTTAAACCTATAACTAGATTAATCTATATTGTCTATCCTATAAAAGTATCTATTTCCCGAAATTCTTTAGGATTCTAACTAATATTCTGAAAAATCAGTTCTATTCTAGATATCCTAATAAATAGGTAATTATATTAGAAGTAATTAAACTAAAATTATATTCTAGATAGATTTTAAGTAAAGATATTACCTATTTATCCAAAAACTTTGTAAGTATTTTTAAAGTATTATTTAAAAAGTTTGATAGTAAAATATTATCTTTAAACTCTTTTAAATAAGACTAGTATTATTCTTTACTAAAAAACTATCTTTATTAGTTAGATACTTTTTATCGAATTAATTTAATCTATACTAATATTTATAATTTCTATTTTCGATTACCTAATAATATATATAATATAGTCCTCTATAATTTTTCTAAATTATATATATTTTCCAAAAAGTAACTCTTTTGGGTAAATTATAGAGAGCTTTAGCCTTTAGACTATATATCTATTAATGAATATTAAGCTATCTTATATTATATCTATAATAGATAAATCTAATACTCTAGAGATATTCGTCTATATTTCACTATTCTAACTAAAGATATATAAAGCTATTTTATAGGATTTTTACTCTTATTTTATAGATTTAAGCTCCTAATCTTTAACTTTTATTAACACTATATTATAGTAACTCCTTAAGTATAAATATAATAAATTAGAGCCTATAATCTTTAAGATTTATAATTATCTAAATAGTTAGTTCAGCCTATTATTTGAAAAATCTTTCCGAAATTTTTTATGCTAACTTATTATTATTTCAGTATTTTCTATATTAATTTAAATTCTATTTTCTTTTTTTTTAAGATATTATATTCGAAGTTAGACTCTATTTAGTATATTTATCGGGGGAGGTTATTATATTATTATAAATTAATTGAAGTAGTCTTTAATAATAATATAACCCCAGTCTAATTAATAATATTTAATTATAAGTTATAATTTAAATCTATTACGATAAGGAAAGATTCTTAGCTTGTATATTGTTTAATACTAAGATTATAGATTAATATCTTAGCAGTAAGGCTTGATTTCGTTGGATCTTTAAAACTCCGGCAATTTTACTTATATCTGTTTTCAATAAAATCTTCTGGGTAGATTCTGAGTTACAATGACTTTTTCGAATAAATCTAATTATTAGAAGTTAGTAAGACTTACTTAGTGTTAGGTATGATGTTTTAGATCTATACCATTAATTTTAAAGATACTCCTATAGATAATTTACTTATTCTGTATTATATAATTTGTCTATGAAACTAGATATTAAAATATTACTTAATTAAATATGGGTTAATATACTATATAATTAGAGTTTAAAAAAGTATCTATATATTCTCTAGCATAGAAGGTAATAGTGTTTAGTACTATAGCCCAGATAAAGATAGAGAGGAAAAGGGGATTAATTTAATTCTTTAGAAGAGGAGAGAGGAAATCTAGACTAGAGAGTTAAGAGAAAGCTAAGAGCTATATTATAAGACTTATCCTAACTGAATAGTCTCGACATAGATATAATAGTATATAGATAATCTTCTAAGGTTAGAATTGTTATGAGATTCGCTTGTTAAGTGATAATAATCTTTTTTCTAGAATAGAACTAGAATAACTTCTATCTAATCGAAAATAGAAGAGAGAGATTAATTAGTTAATTAAGATAGAGCTAGAGAGATAGTAAGAAAATTAAGAGTATAGAGGAAGAAGAACTTTAGAAGAGATTAAAAATTATATAATCTCTAATATAATTACTTTACTTCTCTTCTCTCTATAAGATTAGTAACTCTAACGTTTAGGTTAGTACTAAAAATAATATTAAAGATATATTAGATTAAAGCTAATATTCTATTTCTACTATACTAATACTAATCGATAAATAGTAAGTTATTAAACTCCTAATATAATCTCGTATATAATCCTCAAATAAGACTAATATAAATTAGCTAATATCGATATATCTATAATATTAATTTATTTACTTATCATAAATATTTTACTATATTTATCTTTAATAATAGAGAGTTTTAATATTATTTTCTCTAAAACTTCAGAATCGATAATAGAACTATAATTTAGAAGACTTTAGTATAGAAAAGCTTAATTATAGTAGCTAAAGAGAAAATTATTTTAGTCTTAAAATAAACCTTTAATATAAATTAAAATAATTAAGATCTAAATTTATATTAATTTATATTATTAGCTCTATAACTACTAAAGCTTATATAGCTATTATTAAGTATATTATTCTTTAAAAGTTTATTAAAGAGATACTCAGAGGATATTACAAAGTCTATTTAGTTAGAATATTCGGAATTAAAAACTCAGCTAGGGCTTACTAAGTTCTTTAACTTATCAGATTAGATAAATTTACTATATATTTATAGTGTAGATATTATAATTATATATTAGTATTAAAATATAGAGGATTATTGTTACTAAACTGGGACTATTGGTTATAAGAATAATATTCTTATAGCCACTAATAGATTTACTAATACTATATAGCCTAATCTATAGAGCTACTAAAAATAAAGATTCTTTTACTTTAAGAGCCTATATTTACTAATAAATAGAGAAAGATTAACTGTTCTGAGGATATAATAATAATTTAAGGGCTTTTTACTTTCCGGGAATTTAGAAAGTAATTATTAATAGATAACTCTATATCTAAAAAGATATACTAACGGATAATAACTAAATATTAATATACTATCTAAATAATACCTTTACTGGCTAGAGAAGTATAAATTTAATCCTAATTGTGATATTTTAAATTATAGCAGCTAACTTATAGTATAGAATTATATAGGGTAAGCTATGGCCTGAGAACAGACTATTTCGATAGAGTAAGTTAATAATTTATAGTGTAAGTGTAAATATATAAATACCTAGAATCAGATATATATAGAGCTATAAGAAAAGATTTATTATAGATATATACTACTAAATCCTATAGAAACTTAGTACAGTAAGGGTTTGGTATAGATAGAGAAAGATCTTATAAGACAGCTTTCGGATAGTAGGAAAAGAAAATAATATTAAGAGTCCTACATTAGAACTACTTTGATTATCTTTAGATTAAAGATATTAGATAGATTAGTAAACTTATAATTATATAAGACTAGCTTTGTAATCTACTTATGGTAACATTCGCTGTATCTTCTAGAAATAATACTCTAATGTGAATAAGAAGTAGTCTATTATATATCTAGGTTACTAAGTAATAAAGATACTAATAATTTCGAAGAGATAATCTAAGAATATCTACTAGATAACTAAGATGAATTATGTTCAGTAGAAGTATTAGGTTAATTAGGGATAGGACCCTAGTATAAGCTCTAATATTTACTAAAGATCAGTTTTAGAAAAAGATAATAACTATATAGCTAATAAAGTAAGCTATAAAAATAAAAACGATTCTTCGACTCTATAGTTTTATTAACTAATAATATTAAAGTATATATAGATATATAATATAATATACGAAAGCTCTTTTTAAAGTCGATTACTATAGAAATAGTATCTGCTAGAGTTTTAGAATTATAAGAAGAAAAAAAATAGAGCCTGTAATAATAGTATAAATAGATATTATCTCTATAGTATAAGTTACTCTATAAAATTAGAAGATTCTTCGAAGTCGGCTATATTTTAACTATAATAAAGTTAAAATATCTACTTAAAGTAAATCTATATTACTAAAAAGTATTCTTTAGATTATAGGGTTTTCTTTTATTATAATAGTTTAAAGAATATTTATTGTATAACTAAAAAGCTATACTATAGAATATTCTAGTTAATTATAAATATAGAGAATATATAATCCTCCTCTTTACTAGATATATTTAATCTTAGTGATAATATAGTATTAAAGTAATCCCTAATACTCCTTACTCTTTAACTTATTTATATTATAAAATATCTATATCTTTTCCTATACTATTTTAAGATAGTAAATTATCATTACTAAAGTAGATTTAAAATATAAGAGAGATTTATAATATTCTCTAATAATACAAAGAAAAAGACTAAGATTCCTATATATTAGCTATCTATCTATAAAATATTTAATAAACTGGAGTATATATTAAACTATAAGTAGCTAGTTTAGTCTGGGAAATTACTTTAGGTATTTAGTAGTCTTTATAACTAAGATTAAAATTAGACTAGCACTAGAAACCTTTTTGTTTCTTTAGTTATTATTTTATATAAATATTTGCTTAGTGATAGAAATATTCTTTAATAATAAAATTATCTTTATAGTGTATAGTTACTATAGGTTTACTATAGATCTTATTTAGATTAATATAAATTCGGTAGTAAAGCTTATAAAGCTTAATCTTATAAATATTTTTAGAAACGTTTTAAATAGACTTTAATATATTTATATTTAGCTCTATATTAGATATAGTAATATTATAAGAAATAATATTCTACTCTATAAGAATAGGAATATTAAAATAGGTTAGAAAATATATCTTATATCTAAGGTAATATCTAATATTACATAATAAATATTAACACTAATATATTAAATAAAGTTCTATTATCTATAATAGAAGATGATTATTATAATATTAGAAATCTTCTACTGGAGATAAACAATCCTGAAGCTATCCTCGATCTACTTCGAAAATAGATTCCTACTAATCTTTCAAAATACAGTTAATATTTTATAAGCTAAGTTGGATCATTATCATTCTTATATATATTTAAGGTAAACTAAAATTCTATCTAAAACTTTGAGATGTTCCAAGTTCTCTTCACTAAATCAGTTATCTTCCGAAGCACACATTCTTATAATAAGTTAATTTTGACTATTGGATTTAGTACTTAATTCTCTATTACCTAGATATAGTCGCTTATTAAGGTTTTATAGTTTAATTAATAAGAAACCAATTTCTATAGATATTCTAATTGTGTTTATATAATTTATAGATTCGATTACCACCTAACGGAAAGAATATAATATACAAAGTATATTCTATATTATCGAATAAAGCCTCTTAGAGATATATAATTCTGATGTTATTCCTATAGCTTATTAAGCTTTTTCTTATATACGATTAATAGTCTATATAATAGATTTGCGGAAAGGCCAGATATGATGATTGCCAGAAGAGCTATTATATATATATTTCTGTAATACGTAATACACATATTTATTACGGTTATAAAGAGATTAGTAAAGGTATTTAAAAGGATGGGACTAGTATTTAATAATATCCAGATATCAGTCTCTTAGCATTATATAAGCTAACTAGGTTAAATCGATTTATATATATAACTTATATAAATAGATGGCTTATAAGCTATATATAGTTAGATTGATGTTTATAAAACAGCTAACCTATAATTACTGTACCGATTATAAATAGAATATATGAAATTACCAAAAGAGGTAGGTTTTGGATAGTATTCAGAATTACGCTTCTAGCAGAGTTCTGGGAAAGAGTATCATTAACTATATCAGACTTTTATAATAAGGTAAAAGTTCCTAGTACAATAAGATATCCAACTAGTAGAACCCAATTTACAGAGCTGGTAAGAATATTATACTTCTAAAGGATTTTGTTAGCTTCCACGATTATTTATATATATAGAGTCTCAAAATCCTTATAGGAAGTAATAGATCTCTATTAATTTAGATTTACTACCATATTACTAAATAGGGATAATAGTTTTAAAGTTTTTATTAACAGTAGTCTTTACTTATTATATATTAAGTAATATATCGTTACCACACCAAAATCTAACCAGCAATCTTAAACATTAGAATCCTCTACATAGAAATAAGGTCTATGAGCTTAGAATTTTAGTAAATAAAAGCAAATATTGTGAATTAGTGCATTAAAGAAGATTTGTCTATTAGTATACGAAGTAGTCAGTTTTATATTAATTATTAGACTCAATATACTTTTTAGAGTGTTATTAAAGCTATTTCTTAATAGCTAAAGCTTTACTAAGTATATATTACCTCTCTATAAAGTAGTCTAGTATCAGATCTAACTGTATATAATCCTTAGAGGGGTTAATTAAGATTTCTAATTCTAGTAAGATATATAAAAGATAAGATAACTTAGAGAGCTAAGGGCTATCTATAATAGGTCGGTCTTAAACTAAACTAGGGTAGTAATATTACTAATAACCTTATTAGCTTAAGTCTCTAAAGTTAGTTAATACTTCAAACAGTACTAAGTTATAATCTGGTAGAGACTAAAATAATTTCCCGTAAGAATTGTATATATATACCTCTCGCAAAGAACATATTATAAGATAAACATCTATATTATATAGCTTTATAAGTTCTTATACTTTATTTTTTAAAGTATAGGATCGTTATCGTAGTTTTTACCGAGGTAGTCTATTAAGATCTAGTTTACCTATTTTTAGCTTTAAGATATCTAAAAGATAATTTAACTTTAAAATAGAACAGCCGGAAATTTACTAAGATAAAAAAATGTCTATAACTTTAAATAAAATAGATTTTAGAGCTATCCATAATGTAATATAATCTATTTGGCTAATCATTACACTTAAAAGTAAGACAGAACTTTTTTAATACTTCTGCAGTTATTAAAGATAAGTATCTATATTATTTAGTAGTACTTTATAATAACTTAGTTAAAGTATTGCAGTTACTATATAGAATATAACTTAAAAGCCTATAATTACTATAGCTAAAAGAAGATGTTAACCCCTGTTTAATAGTAAAAATAGCTAGATTTTCCGGAAATCTACTTAGTCTCTAATGCTTAGTTAATGAAGCTTATAGAAATAAATTTATTGGATAGTTAATATAAAGAACTAGAAATGATAAAGAATGAAGATAGCTACTATAAGATTTATAGAGCTTATCGAAACTATTAAAATTATCTACTATATTATTTCCTAATATATACATTAATCCTTTGAGATAAAGATGGGTAAATATAAAAATAAGATCTTTAGCTAATCTCTTACAACAAATAAAACCGTAATACTAAAACAGATCTATTATATTCTAAGGTAGTTCTTTTAGTTTAAAATAGAACCTCGAGACTAAAAGAATAGTCGCTGTATCTTATACTCTACAGAAACTCTTTAATTAACTCAGAACTAAGTTTCGATAATCTTCTATTAATTCCACACTATTAATAGTATTAGACTCTCCACTCAAATTAATATTTAAGCAATAGTATTTAGATCTAACAACCACATTAAACTAATCTTTCAGTTTTCTCTAATCACTTTCTATATCCAATATCGATATCTATACATCAAAGCTATAGCGAATAAAACTATCCTGGAATATATAATAGAAATAAGAGATTGGATTAATTTCGGACTAAATAATGCTAGTTCCTAGAGAAAATAATTAAATAGACCCTATAGCCTCTGACCAAATTAAGTAAGAAATTTAACTAATAATCTCTCCTATAAAGTTATATTTTAATCCCCTATCTTAGAAAGATCTAATTCTTAATAGATCTACAAAGGTAAAAAAACTAAAATACCCTAATACCGAAGGTAATTAATCAGTAGAGCTATATAAACTAGCTAATATACAGAGTATATCGTTATAAGCTAATATATAGTATATACTAAAGACCTTTACTTATAAAGGGGCTGTAGTAGTTACCCTAGCTCTAGAAATAAAGATCTTATCAATTCCAGACTAAGATAATAGCTTTAATCTTACTTACACTTTCCATACATTTGGCTTATGAGCTAGATTAAGTGACCAGAGGATTTGAGTATCTAATCTATATAGGAAGATAAACTAATAATATAAGAAGAGATAATTAGCACTAGCACTTATCCCCTTTATCCTCCAGCTTGCTAATAGTATTAAAATTACTAATTATAAATACCCCTATTTCTCTAGATATACTAATAATCACTACTCTAATTTTAGATCTAGATTAAAGACTTCCGCACAGATCATCTCGACTAAAACCAAACATAAAACAATTCTTACTAAATACACTTTTAAATATATTATTAAAGACTTAAGCATTATAATAACTATTATAAAATAGCTAATAAAACCATCTCCCCACATTACTAAGCATCGAGTTATTCCGATATAAAAAATTAAAAAATATAAAAGAAGAATAACGTCTAGTATAAAAAATCTATTATACTAGTTTATTGAATATTTCTAAATATATAGATATATCCTATAATATAATAAATAGACTAATTATAATAAGGTTACTTATATTAATTAATAAACTTTATGGCTACGGGATAAAAGAAAAGTTCTCTATAACCACTAAATAACTTATCTAAACTTATACTAAAAGAAAAATCTATAATATCCTAGATTTGATATAGTTATAAATACTTCTAAATAAGGAGAAGAAACTCTAAAGGAATCACACTCTTAACACCCTTTCTATCAATAACTAATATAGATAGACTTATTATTAATAGTAATATACTTACGATAAGGGATCTTTAGTAAAGATAGTATATATAACTTTAGATTATAAATTAATATTCTAATCTAGCAGTAGATATACTAAAAATATAAATATAGTAGTTATATAATATATATCTATAACTTAGGATATACTATACAGCTTAAAATAAGCAGTATATATAAATCTGATTATTTTATATTCGGTATAATTAACCACTTTAAGAAATAAATTAATATTTATAGACCTTAATAATTGTTTAATAGGTTTATATAAATATATTAAATAAACTAATAAGATATAATTCTATCTCACTAATCTAATTATAGAACAGTAGATCTAACTAATAGAATACATAGTTATTGTAAGCCTCTAGGATTACTAATTAATAGAAAGTCCGAAAAACTATATATAGATCTAATACTATATAGATATATTTCGTTAAATTTACTACTCGGAGAAAATCCAGGATAAAGAATAATCTAACTTAATATTCTAGAAATATAATTATCTATCAACACAGCAAAAATAATTATTGGTATAACTTATAGTCTATACACCCCTACTTTATTATAAATATTAAAATAATAAATAAGATTCTACTTTATATAAAGACTAATTATCTAGATCACCTAAATAACCTAGATCAAATTGAATAAGATATTAAGATTCACTAAAATATATTGAAATATAGTTTAGAATAGATCTACTAAATACTTATCATTAAACTAAACATACTACCTTTAGCACATAGACTTTATTGTATTAAACTTATATCCCATAAAAACTCTTAATAACTTATAGCACATAGTATTAGATAATATCATTCCTTTTAGATATATTATTATAATCTCTGAAAAAGACTTAAAGATACTAATATATCTAGATCTATATAGTATCTAATATAATATAAATACTAAGATATTACCTCTATTATTATTTTATCTTCCTTTAAATATTAATTAAAGTCAAAATAAAAGTTTAGCTAAAATAAAGTAGTTAAACTGAGTCTTTAAAAAAACTGTTAATAGCTTTAGTATTTTCTTATAGTCAAAAAAATCACTTAAAAATATATAAATAATATTAATAAACAAAAATACCAATTATACCTATAAAATAATAAATATATCTTAGACTAAACTATATTCCTAAAAGATAGAATAATCTACCTTAGTATTTAGCTATTTTAATAATAATTTTCAATTACTTTAGTTAATATCCCCATCTATAAAAAAGATTAACTACTAGTAACCTAAAGAAGTAATATTATTTTTTAATCTTAACTAATAGTTAGAAATATAGTACTTAATATTATTCTATAGATAAATCCTCTAGAAAATATAGTCTTTAAAATAGCTATCTAAATATATATAAATAGATAGATACTTTTCTTTAAACTTATTTAATTAGAAAATAATATTTTCCAATCAATTATTATTAATAATAACGGAATAAGAATCTTTCTACTTTCTAATATTTAGCTAACTAATATCCTCCTTAAATAGTATAGTAGATGACTGATAGGATTTTTTAGTTTAGACTTTAGAGAGAGGTTCTTATTTATATGTAAGGAATCCTAATTTATTATAAGGTCTAGTAGTAATAAGGTTTACTTAATTAGACTTATATAGACTATATTAATCGATCTAAGTAAGAGAAATAAGAGATTTATATATATATATCTCACCCTTAGACTTTTTAAGAAAGGCTCTAGAATACTATATATTATAATTCTATAGACTAATAATTTTTAATAGAATCTTTATTCTATAATAGTAGATGATATATACTTTCGTATCAAATCCCTTATAGCTATATTTAATAATCTAAATATAAAGAATTAATAACCCACTTCTAAAGAGCTATATAATATCTTACTTTAACCTCTACTATATAAATATAGCTAGTAATAATAGATAAAGAGCTAAAGTAGAAATTAATAAAGGTAGTAGGGATAATTAGTATAATATAGTTAATAGCTAGACTCTAAACCTAAACTAAATCTTATAAAAACCTCTTTTAAGTACAAATCAAAGCTATATTTTTCTATCTTTTACTAAATTGCCTAAATAATACTATATCTAACTTATTCTTTTATAATAATATATTTAATAACTCTTTATTTAACTATTATTTTTCTTAAAATATTAATATAGATAAAAAATTAATAAACTCTTTATTATAAAATGTAGATAACTATAGCTCTGAACCAACTAGACTTAATACTTCTATTACCCTAAAAAAGTATATTCCTTAAGGTTAAGATATAATTAAGTCCCCAAAAACTAAACATAAATCTAGTCTACACAATCTAGAAATCTCTACACTAAGTGTTAGTAACCTTCTTAAATCTATTAATAATACTATAGAAATTATTAACTCTTTTAATACTTTGATTAATAATCTAATCTATATTCTTAAACATTCAAATAAAATAAATAAAGATATTAAAAGCTTAAAAATCTTAGCTAATATTCTAAATATTTAGACTATAAATCTATCTTAATAACTTAATATCTTTATTAATCTAGCTAAATAATTTAAAAATAAAGTCACTCATAAACTAAAGAGTATAGATATGTTGGAGAATCTATTAGAATATATAGTTAAACTTAAATAATTAGTAATAGAAAGAATTGAGACTCTAGCCATTTATACAAAAACCAGGGATATATAAGGATAGTTATATATATAATTAGATTTTTTATAGCCCACAGCTACTCTTATTTCATACCAAAGCTTAAATTATATTTTTAATTATTTTTATTTACCTTTTTTTAAACTAACTAAATTTTTAATAATAACCCACTCTTTATTCATAATATATATATCTTCCATACCAGGATATTTTTATAGCTAGGAAGTTTTTTTGGTTTATATAGGATCATATTCCATAAAAATAGAAGGAAGTATCAATGTTACTCTATTTAATAGATATAGAGGTAAACTAAAAAATAAAGCTATTTGTAAATTTCATATTCCAATATATATACTGAATATTAGCTATAATATAAATATTATAAAACATTATCTCTAAGGGATCTATCCTAAAACTTATTGATAGAAGGTAGTTAAGGTGAGATGGATATTAACTGGCAAAGCTGTATTCTGGCGTCTTGGAGAAAGGAAAGAAAGAGAGTGAAGGCAAGGCGAAGAAAAGGTTGAGCATGGATCACATGACAAGTCAGGTGATATGTCAGGTGATATGTCAGGTGATATGTCATGTGACATACCCCATGTGACATACCACTCACGTGACATGACATGTGACCTCACGTGATATATGGTCACGTGACTCGCCGTTCAACACTTATCTTTTAGGATGTTCTCTAGATTATTATCCTATATACTAAAGTAGCAGCACTCTACTTTATAAAACTCCGCTATTAACTTAATAATTACACATTCTATTATAGTAAAGATCCTACTTATTATCTCATAAAATCGAAGAAAAATCTATTTGCTTTCTTTATACCATTATAACTCAGTTTTAAGGTAGCTTACTTTATAGGTGTACTACTTTAACTAAACTCTAAAGTCTAATAGAAGCTACTTTACAAATTAAAGATGTGATTAAAGTCTCTTAATAGTTAAGGAGCTTTTACTGTAGTAAAGAATCTTGTAATCTGTTAGACTTATCTCTTTAGATATAGAAAATAGGCTTTAAAGCGAAAATCGATTTATTTCTAATTCACTAAAAAGAGTAAGCGATCATAATATATTATCTTAGAAAGTTGTTATATAATATCTGAAGTACTACCTCTTACAGGTTAGTTGAGTTATTAATATAATCCTACGACCTAATTTTAGTCCACTAGAAGACTTTAACGAGATAGAGACTTTAGATTTATTATTTGACTATGATAGTAAGTACTATTATAGACTCATATATTATAAATACTTCACTGTATTATAGTATCTCCCTTAGTAATTCTAATAGGACCCAACCGTTACCAGGCTAAGTTGATAACTAGAACCTCTATTAAATCATATCTAGATATAGTAAATTTCTTTTCTCTAAAGATATAGAAGTTTATATAATCTTATTTTCCTTTCCTCCTATCCTTAGCCTTAAGGATCTCTATATTATTCTAAAATAGTTATATTATCCAGATATCAAAAAATTATACAATAATATAGCAATATAAATTTTAATATTAACCCCATCTCTAGCTAGAGTAAATTATTTTTGGTACTTAAAGCTTAAATAGTATGTACATTTCCCGAAAATATTTAAAATATCCGAGATCCTAATTATAATCTTTCTCTTAATCTTTTTTTATATCTAAACTCTGGAAATATCTATCTATAATATCGAATAAAGGAAATCTAATATTTTATAATAGAGAGGAAACCTAGATATCTATTCTATTATCCTTATTAAATATTAGGCTTCTAAAAGAGCCTCTAGTCTAAGTCTATTAAAGACTACTAGTCTAAGATATTTTCTTTAATTATTTAGTTTATCTACTAGGAATAGGTATTAAAGTACTATTAAAGGTAACTAAAGGTAAGAGTAATGATTGACTTAATTATCTATCAGAAGTTAAGTAGTTATTATAGTTATCTTAAAAAAAAGATTTTTAGTCTAGAATATATGAAAATATAATTAGAAATCTCTTACTAGGTTACAATAGAGATTTACTAGACTATTACTAATAACTTAAATATTGAAAAATATAAGATTTAGGTTCTTAAATTATATCTAACGGATTTATATCTGATATTTAATTAGTTATTATATTATCTAAATTAGAATTCGGGTTAGTAAGAAGATATAACTATACTCTAAAGCTTTTAATAGGAAAATTATTGCTTACACAAAATAATTACCTATTTATAGACTTCTCTTAATGTATATAAGGAGATAATTAGGGACTTACAAATAACATTTAGTAAAGTATTTCTTAGGTATTCAGATAATAGTATCTCTAGGAATACTGATCAAAGTATTTACTAAAATAATCAGTCTTCCTCAGATAGTAAATCTTCTGTAGACATTATTATAGTGAAGCTGGAGGTTATTAATAATAATATAATATAAAGAGGGAAGAGAGACTGTTTTTCTCATTTTTCTGTTTAATCGATTAAATGTCATCTTACTATATGGTTAGTAAGTTGGTATTAGAATACTCATAATATGAAATATTGTTTTGTTTCTCTCTATATTAATAATATTAATTGCTTTCCGGCTATACCATAGTACTTTTTGTTAGTGTTTATTTTATATAAGTTCCATTTAGTAGACTATAGCCTAATTCTATTTGGATTAAAATAGGATAATAGAATAATCTGATTAACCCTTATTTTTACTCTATAAAGATTCTTTTAGATAGACTTTTTTATATAGGAAGGATATAAGCTGGATTATAAAAAGGGGTATTTTCTAAGTCTTTCTCTTAATGCTACTCTATTTCTTTCCTAATACTTAGAGCCCTCTAAATTGTTGAGTGAGCATTACTTAGTTCACCCTTCTTCTTTATAGAGCCTTTGTATTGTTGTAAAAGCCAAAGCATAAGAGGTAAAAGAAAATCTATTAATTATTTTTAAGTTCATTTATAGTACTGATAATGGGAGATTTAAAATAATAAGTACAGCCCAAGAACCATTTATTATTAACTATATATATAAGATCAGAATAAAATTAATAATTCTATATTATAAGGTAGTAAGATAAAGATTCGAGATTTATTTAGTCCTATTTTAGCCTATCTAATCTTAACTTCTATTCTATTAAGGTTTCTACCAAATCAAAAATTAACTAGGGCCTCAGGGGTAAACTAGAAGTCCTAGTTAACTAAATTATTATTAACATTTTTCCTATAAATATATAATAAGACTAATATAGAGCTAGTAATATTATAGCTTTGGCTATAGGATATATATTTTAAGAATACCTCAAAAAATAAGTTTACTAAGTAATAAGATAGAACAATAGTAGTAGATTAGGAGTAAAGAAGTATAGATTAGATATTAGCTTCTCTCAGAAATAGGAATAATATTATAAATAATAAATATTTATAGAAAGGTTTGGGGCTTTTATCAAAATGATTATAAAGAGTGTAAAAGGTTACTTTAGGAATTCTCTAAAGCCCACCCAGAGCGAGAAGTGAGATTAACACTTTAACGCTTAAGGGCTTCAGCGACACTAAAACCGATCCTAGGTGACAAAAGAAACCAAATCTCAGTATCTAGTCACGTTACAAGTTTAGCCAATAGCGTGTTATTGATCCGGGGTCTCTCTGGTGTAGAGGGCCTGATAAATCCTAAGGTTGTCCGGCGTTTGACTTTGAGCGCTGTTGATAGGTATAGCTATCTAGTCAGTACTACTCTATACCATAATACGAATTCACTGCGCAACTAAGATAGCGTCTGAGTAGCGTGAACCTTATGCATCTCGATGATCCATCACTTGGGTAAATAATCTCAACTATTCCGGGGTGTGATTTGCCGACCTCGGGAAAGAAATTTGGTAAATAAGCAATTTTTGGTATTGTACAGCATTTTCACAATATTTAGTAGTGCGACCGCCTATACTCTTCCAGATGATTCTTCCGTTACTCCGCCAACACAAACTAGTCACTATGGGAAGGGTTCTGGGATATCCTTGTCGACTGTATTTAAGTGTATTGCATCGTCACGAGGTCCGTGATCACATGTCATGTGACATTCTGAATTTTGGGACCTGCCTTGAAATTCCCGAGGTCAAGTGATATACTCTTCTAAGCTAGGACGCGATTCTGGGGCCATCACTACTATATGTACTCTAAATTTCCCCGGAAGGCACTCTAGCTACGGAGTACCTGTTATTACTTTACTGCAGAATATAGAACGACAAATCCCCCCAATAACCCGGGTATAGACTAATAAACAATTTGCTCATATTTCTTGGAACCTGAGAAATATCAGTTGGAGCCTGTGGTACAACCCTCAGGATCCTTCAGGTGGATACCTCATCCATGAATACCGGGATAAATGGCGTATTCTGGACACTCGTAGCACCCACATCCCGGTTCGGCTCCAAAGACATCTGAAAAGGTCCGGGTATCATTAAATGCTCACAACACCAATTTTGGTACGGCTCAAAGATACATAGACTTTCAAGTATAGCATAGCAAAACTATCGTAGAGGTATTAAAGCCGGACGTTTCCCAAACTTTTCGTGGACGAGACTTCATCTCAAAATGGCCGTCTACATTTCTTTATTACTCCTTGGACTTTTCGCACAAGGCTCCCTAGGAGGTAATCTAACGCTGATTGACTATAGTGGTCACTATCTAGTCTAGTCTAGTAATAATTATAGGTGTACTAGATCTTCAGATTCGTTTGCTCTCATCAATAGTACTGACTACTCCGGTAAGTAATAACAAATAAGCTTTTCCACCTTACTGCAGCTGTGGACTAAAGTGAATATCTCAAGGTTTAAGCAAAAGGGTAAACGGTACCGAGGTAGCAATGTCTACACTAAATGTTGGTATATATGGTACCGAAGAAGACCACGCGGTAGCCTGGATCAAGCTCGAAAAGTCCGGTTATATCACCTTTTCCAACAAGAATAGCGCTCAAGCCGGTTGCAACCTAAATCATGGATTTAAGATCAGCAGTGCTTGCACTGTGTCTGATACAATCAAATCCCCGGCTATATCAGCTACTTCCACCCTAAAGACCTCATCAACTATTACAGTACTACCCTCATCAACTATTACAGTACTACCTTCACCCTCAACATCGATAGCTGAAACAATAACATCTACAGTATCGACAACTTTAGATACTTCCTCAGTGACTACACTATCAGTAACATCCTCTGTACTTTCAACTTGTAATATTGCCTTGAGCTAGGGGTACCTAAGAACCTTAGAAGTAACCAAGTGCTCATGTCAATTCGATATAAGTGATATACAGTAAGATCTCTGTCTTAGAATTTGATATTAAATAGCCAGATGAGGAAATATAAATTCAAGAGATGTTTACGTTGGTTTTCCCGGACTACTCATTCCATATTCAAATTTCGTGTCCCATTATGGATAATGCCCAGGTAGTTTTCCAAAGGAACGGCGAGCTGGTCCGAGGTGGGTAGTGTAATAAGCAACGAAGATGCCGGCCATCATTGATTGTTAAAATGGATCTATATTTTTCGGAGCTGGGAGAACAACATGCTTAAAAATGTCTTCAATTTGCTCTTTCTCAGTCCTCCTCTCTTCTTGTTTGGACTTTCTTCTCAACTATTTGTTAACAAAATCACCCACTTTGGCATATTCAGTGCCTCCCAAGGTCCTATAGAGTTCTCTTATGGTAAGTTATGTACATAGTACCAAACACCACATTTATTCCTCTAAAACTAATACCAGGCCTGCTACCATCTTCTCAAACTAATGTTCCTTCTCAGGTCCTGTCATAAGTGTCATGTGATGTCATAGACATGTGACAATCGCTCAAGTGGCCATGGATGTGAGTACCGAGTAGACTTCTCAATAGGTCGGGTTGGGCCTGAGATCCCGACTGTGAGCTCAACCCAGTCTAGGCTCTGTCAAAATACGATAGGTAAGGATTTTGTGGGGGTCTCTGTATATATGTTGGGAAAGCTATGTACACGTTTACTGTACTGTATCCGGGGCAAAAGATAGAGCAAATATTGACTGAATTCGCTAGAGAGAGTAAAGAAAGGAAAATTAGCTAAAAGTCTGAAAAGTAACTAAGGAAGCGACCAGACACAGGACTTCATCACATGATTCCTGATAGAAACTGATTGTTGCGACCATATTTGCTGTAACTATAACCCTATTCTGGGGCTGGTAGCTTGTATAGGTTACTACCCCTGACTTTTAAGAAATAACTATCTTATAATAAATAGAATTTATCTTCTTCCTTAACGAATTCAAAGCTGAATTATTACACTACTCATCTTGATAAATCCACGATACTTAATATAATGTCTCTTACTATTAACATGAAGATATAAATAGACTCTATATACCTCTATGATATAAGTTAGAGGCGTATCGTATATACTCATTAACCACACAGGGAAATTAACGTGGAGAACCCGATCAGGATATATTAAGGAAAATTGTCTAAGGTGATATAGTAAGTAATGATATTGATTGAAATTTATATTCTAACTTTGTAAGTTTCAAAATAAATTTTTACGAGTTTTTAAGATAATAAGCACTTTTAATCTTGAAAATATTTAAGATCTTTTTATACTCCTTACCAAGAAGAAGAATTATAAGATTATAACTATATTCTATTTTATATAAGCCAACTCTACCTATCAAATAGATCACAATATACCCTAAAGCTAGAATATACCTAGAGGTAGGATTCTTTAGATCAAATCCTAATAGCTAACTTTATTAGGGTATATGGGAGTTAGATATATACAAACCTCTTTATCATCCAGCAAGAATTCTTTTAATAATATACTAGACTGATTTACTCTACTAAAGCCTAATACCAATAATTTACTTATAGACTCAATATTTACTACCAACAAGCCTCTTATTACCAACCATTATATAGAGCAGATAGATAATTTTTGGGATAGTTAGTTCTAAAGAGATCAATACTAATCCTTAGCTAATATTCCCTCCTCCATATTTAATAAATCTATGATAATAAATAACAATTTCCATCCTCCTAATATTACCTTATCCGAAAAGGGAACAAAGAGCCCTAAGCCATTAAAACAAACTGTTAGGGTACCATTTAAGCATATATACGGTGTAAATAAGACCATCTTTTAAATCCTAAATAAATATGTTTTCACGCTGAGGAATGTTTCACTGGATCAAAAGCAGTTAATTAAATTGTAGATAGCCGCTGACTATATATTTTTAGATAACTATCGACAATCCATACAAAGCCTACTTCCTTATTAACTACATCAAAACTCAGTTAGCCACTATACCTTAGACCTCCCATCTTTAAACCGAATATCGGAGGTAGCTATAGACCTTTTTAACTTTATAAAATCTCACACTTTGTATAAAAAGACTTTGGAGATTCGCTTTGTCTAAACAACTTTCTACCTTATATACCTGGAGCTTTGCTGCAATATAAAATCATCCAGCAGATATCCTATAGCAATCGGGATATCCAACAGTGTTAGGCTAAGTACAGTAGCTTAAGATCTTATATTACAGTCTATTTATGGCAATGACTTCTAATATATTAGTCGTTCTAGATATGATTCAGGCCGGTAGGCTATTATAAGTGTCCTTAGGTGGGACAGTAGGTGGTGGAAGTTGGCCAGCTGTCTAGGATTAGGTATACTACTTCTGGTAAGTGAAGAAGTAGCAATCAAAATGTGAGTCTTCTAGAAAATTTCCCCAATAATATAATGGCTAATAGAGTAAGGACAGAAGAGATAAAGACTTTTTGATAGTATAGGTGGATGGTTTAATCATATATATTCGAACAGCCAAACCAAAGACCCTCTCCATGTTTCGATCTATCGAGGCTGAAACCAAAATACTGATATTCAGGGAGGTATACAATAATTTAATCGATATTGCTTAGGATAATATAGATAGACTATTGAGTAAGCATAATATCTACAATACGAGGAGGGAGGATGAGGTTACTATTTCGAAACAGATAGTAGGTAATGAGTGGAGAGTAATACGGACGGACAAAGTCGCCAAAGAGGTTATAACTGGATTTTTTCTTTACTACTCTCCATAACCGAAGTAGCCTGATAGAATTTTAACTCGGGATTGTATTGTGATTGTTTGGGACCTAGGGACGCTATACCCACACACAGTATATATAGTAGTATCTAGTATCTTCAACCTTTCTCTCTCTTTCATTATGGAGTAAAATGAATTCTTTCATTCCATATGAAAAGTTAGGATATGGGCTTCAGTGACTATGGGAATGGAAGCACTTTTATTCCCATCTGTAGTGCTACCCATACAGTCAATTCACCGATTCTTTTACATCTGTTTCAAAAGAGCCTTAATGCTAATTGGAAGATCCGATAAATATCTATGGACGCTATTAACACCCGGTCAGGTGATCTTGGCTGTTTCATAGAACCTTGGAAAGCTGGCTCTCCTCTTTTTTTCACTCCTATGGTTTCTTGCCCCCGGCAGTAGTCAGGTCACAATATATGGCGATTAAGGAACCTTCATCGACTGATCCCATTTAGTCCAAAACAAGTTTGTACCATGGCCTCAGGACATACTTTAAGCCAAAAAGAGACATTATGGCGATACACGTTTTTCTATTCCATGCTATTGGACAAACCCAGATCCTTTACTCTATCTACTTCTGTTATTGATGCCTCTTAGGATCATACGATAGTATAGAGAAAGGATCTCTTCAACTTAGTTGGATTAGAGTGAAGGAAGAGGAAAGTGAGAGAGTAGAGAAAGACTAAGCTTATTAGATGACTAGGAGGGGTAAACCCACTCTTCAAACAATGCTCCTCCTTGAGAACCATCCACTACTATTCATAATTCTAAAAACTATATCATCAATCAAACAAAATTGGTATGGGAAAAAATATATAAATATAAGGTGCGCGCAGAGTAAAGAGTAAACCAAGCAAACTCAACCAATTCACCCTTATAGAAGCGTACTTGCGTAATAAGGGGATACTTTCTTTAATATCAGTTATTGTAATATAGGAGCTATGTTAAGCCCTTTACCTTCTATAAAGACTCTATTATACCAACACTTATTATCCTTAAAAGAAAATCTACCCTAAAAGAGTTTAGAGGCTAGCAATTCAAATCATCAATCCCAACCACACCATCAATCTTAACATACTTCTGGAGAAGTTCCATCGTAATATTGGAGACGCATCTTATTTCCCAAGCTTAGGTTTACTACTTAAATCTAGGCTTACAATCATATATACATACTAAATCGACAAAGGTTAACAGAAATACATTTTCATCACCCTAAGGATCACATATACCTATACACAGCTTACCATCGATATCAAGCAATATACATAAACAATCCAATAACGTATAGCTAAGGTTATATAATAGGAGATATAATATACTATTTAAAATCTATTATTTCGTTAATACTAAATAATTCTCAAAGTAATACCAAGGTAGCCATATAACTATAATCTTACCTAAACCATAATAGCAGTGAGCTAACTCTGTATTAGAAACGCTTTATATGTGACGATATATTCCAACGTAAAAGAGGAAAATTCTTCCAACACGTATATAAATTCAACTATAAAAAATATTTTTAAGGCCGAAACTATATTCTCATACTAGACGGTACAAACGTTGGATAGAAGATCTCTGGTATTAACTTTTAGCAGTCACCGAAGCGAATATATGTAAATCGGGCTTAATCTACAAGTTATAACTGTAATAGAGCCTACTAACTAATATTTATATTCCTAGTTAAATGTATTCTAGGGCAACTCGTTTCAAATTAGAATTTCCCAAGCGCTCAATAGTAGGGATTTGTGAATATCTACCAAACTAAGGGCCTAGGAATATCCAGTTAAGACTTTTAGGTACCCCTACGACGGAGAGATGTCGCTATCGCTTTTATAAAAGTGATCTACTCTTTACTTTTTATCATCGGATTAGGCAGGTCTATAATTGTTTTAGGTAGATAATGAGATTGCTTTAAGGATGGATAGATCTAGTTAAGTTACCCGATTCGTTTTATTTACTATGATTCCATAAGGAGTATAGTTTATCCTTGAATATCCTAGTATTTAGTCTTAAAGGGGAATACTAGATATATTAAACTAAATATAACAGTACACTGTACCTAGGATAAAGAATCTACTTCCCTGCCAGGATTATATATATTTCCAAACTTAGCAGTTTGTACTGGATTACCTATATATGTAGGTATAACTTATATTAAATAGACAATACCTGAAGAGTTCCAAAATCAACAATTTACCATACAAAGGGATATTTTAACCCGCCAGGAGATACAAATAGCCCATGAGCGCAAGGTCAAATATCAAAGTGCTATAAAAATTAATATTCTATAGATCCAAACAAGGCCATTATTACCTCAATGTTTGAATCAAGAAGCCTTTAAGTAACTCCGTAGTATCTTTTACAAAGATAGTTTTCGCCGTCTAGAAGTGAATAACTTTATACCAGTCGTTATTTCACAGCATACTTTGGATAGAGCAATATCGAAGACAAATATCTTAATACAGAACCTCTTAAATTCCAGAGATTAACCTTATCTACTAGAATTTGACAGTAAAAAGGTTTTAGCGCTATATGGTCATCACCGCTTATAAATTAGTTCAGAACTTCTTACTTTTGTTAAGCGATAGTGAACTATAGATATATATCTTAATAGTAAATAGTATACTACATTAATCAAAACTAATTATTCTAACCTCAGTAGATATAAAGATAGATCTTAAAACCTCTCTAATTAAGGAATATGCAAATAAGAATATACCGACAGATAGACAAATATACTAGAGGATCCGTTAATATAAAGCAGAAGAGGATAAAAGCTCTCGACAGAGATAGTTTATAAGACTATCGAAGAATAAGCAGATACAATTAGATCAGCTCGATAACAGTCAGAATCAAAGATTGCGACAAGGCTTTAATAAGCTATTGCATATCCAAAGATTATAACTGAATGGCCTACGGATTAGTATACTTCATCAGATAATTACTATAACTACTATTAAAATATAGCTTCTAATTTTCTTAAAATTTAACATCCAGAATACTAACCGTTAGTAGAAAGTTTTAAACTACTTAGCCTATATCTACAATACATACCTTTATCTTATCAATAGAGACAAAAACTCCCTTAGGCATATTAAGTCAGATACCATTAGCTCTATACATCTAATAGCACCAAGAAACTCTAAAAAAGATACAATTGTTATACAAGGGATCGTATTAAGTGGAAAGGCATTTAGGGAGTTTAGTGAAGAAGAGAGATCAAATATATAGAGTCATATAAGTCTATTCAAAGGAATCATTCCCTCTTTATACACCTTCTTCAAAGACTTCAAATATCTTAAAGCTTACTCACATTACATAAGAAAAATTATCAACACACCTCTGATATCAATCAGAAATACCCTAAAACACAACTTTACACCTATACCAACCATTAAGAAATCATTTCCAATACAGAAATCGGAGAAATCGTTCATTTAACTATCTCTCACTCAAGATCAGTATTTTAATATAGCCTATCAGCAACTATAGTTATTTACAATATACCACTATCTCTCAATACCCCGAACTACAAAAGACAATAATAAGCTATTAGCCAAACCGGGATCAATAAAGACTAATACAAAAGTTCTAAATAATCTAGCTAAACTGGCTTCTTACCTTAGGTTCTATTCGATAGAGATCAAGGAAGCTTTAACCAAATCACCAAACCGACAGATTACACTATCTACTCTTTTAAAAGCCCAAAAACCTAATGAGTTCAAATACCCAGATTCTCAATTAAAGTCTTTAGTATCCTAGATAGTAAAGTGCTTTTCCTGTACTATTAAATAGTCAGACAAGCCCTCTATTATACTAACTAACAGCTTAGTTAAGGCTAAGACACACTATAGAATACCATAACTTAAAATACATAGCCAAAATAAAGCCCATCTATTTATACCCGAAGTTCACTATAGATAGATTCTTTCTCCTTATATTACAACTCTATTTATTCGGCAATATATATACTTTACTTTTTTTAGGAAACCTAATAACATAAAGTCATCAATCAACAATAGTTCCAATTCTTCCGAGTACAGGGAGTTTACTAATAATATTCACTCAACTCTAATAAGTAACCCTAATAATATCACTGATACAAAAATACCTGATATCACTAACATAGCACCCTTAAAGGATTCTTCCAATCACCTAGTCAATATACCCCTATCAAGGAATACCAACAAATCACTATCAGTAAACAGCCATAATAATTCCACCACCTCAGAAACAGCTTAAACTACTAACGAAAACCATAATAAAAACATACTCAACATACCAACAGATAACACAGTAAAGTACATCACAAATACAGAAATTCCTTCAGGACTTTACTCACCCTTAATCTACTCCTCACGACTTTCAGAGATATTAAAACCATCAACAATTATTAGAGTTAATACTCTATCCAGAGTCCAACCAGATACCGATGATACAAATAGAGTTACAAAAATAAACAATCGCAAGCCTATAGAGATTCAAAATCGTCCTTCCTAGACAGTAGAAGATAGTCCCAATAAGATCCAAAAGAATCCTACTCAGACAATTAAGAGATACTCTATATATAGCAATAAGTCTTTCCAAACAATCTCAAGGCAACGTATTAGATCAGACCAAAAGAAGACACTAAACGCATAAGAAAGAACACTATACAATGAGATACCAATAACTATCAAATTTTTACACCTGCAGGACGGCAAAATTTTCTCCTATAAGAAAATACATAACATATCTATATTAGTCTTAGACACCCGCAAAATAGAAGAAAAGGCCCAGAAGTATTTAACTACCAATCATCTTATTTTTAATACACAACTAAGGAGTATCAATCCTAAGCAATATTTCTTAACAGCAAAGATAACCCTTAAGCATCAGATTTTACTCATATATTAAGTAGAGAATCTCAAACTTAAAAAATTAGGGCTCGAAAAGTATCCTTTTATCGAGAAAGCACTATCCCGCATATAAAAAACTCTACCTCGTAAACAAAAACGCTACCCCCCAAAGCCTAAACCAATAGACCCGTAAACCTAAATAGCACTTAATCTCTAGAGTAATAATACTATCGGAATTTTAAATTTAAACTAACAGTTACAATCAATTTAACTTTTTAAACATCGTAACTCACCTAAATTCAACTATACATAACATAGTACACAACATAATATAAATAAATTCCCCAATCGAGATTATCTATAATTTAAACACCACAAAGAATAGTACCTTATAAATCTAAGATAACCTCAATGACTCTTATTTAGAATTCCATTCATCCTCAACAGTATCTCACAAGACTCTATACACCTCAAAACAACATTAACATAATCATCATATAACCTTTACAACACCCTCCCACAATTCCATCTACCTAAACTCTATCACAAAACTCTATCTACCTCAAGACAACATTTACATCATCATAGCTTTTACAACAGCCTCCCATAATCCCAACCATCTCTTAAAACATTTCATAAGAATTACTTTATCTTAAGACAACATTTATACTAGCCAAAATTCAAATTATAGTTTATAAAATACTCTTTATATAAACTTAAAAAATATAAGAATATTCCATAATACCTATCCTTAAGATAGAGATTTCTATTTATAAATAACTTATAACTATACATAAATAAAGACTATAGAGATTTACTTATACACCGCTCAAAGCTATCTATCTACAATATATATAGTAATTCATATTTTACACAGATCTAAAACATAAGGATCATCTTATAATACATTGATAGATAGGCATTTTATATTAATATACTAAGAAATACTAACACCGCTAACAAAATATAGATATAGCCTATTATACTCTTCTAGAGACTTATTAATACACTTATGTTCATAAGGAATTACCCAGAAGTCCCACTCTTACTTTACCCAGCTAATATTTTACTTAAATATAAATTAGTCCCTCTTTTTCTATATAAATACACTTTACTCCTTCTTTAATAAGAGTTAAGAGTCTTCCAAGCAATTTACACATAATATTTTAATATTAACACAACACTTTACAGAGAGTAAATATGACTAAATACATAAAAACCACAATCCAGGCTCATAAACAATAACCTTAACACACATATAATAAGCATCTCTATCGTGACAAGAAACATAGAACCAAGTGATAAAGCCTTTTATTCTGAAAATATATTAGATTCAATACAGAAATTTGATAGAGGTAAATTATATATTTAGGCTTCAGAGAGTTTACTAAATAATCCCTTAGAGAATGGATAGAGTAAGTTAGAGGGAACAAACGCTATATCCTAGCTGAATTACTATCCGGTTATAAAGAGTTTTTAATTCTTATAGAGTCATTACTTTTTTCAAAAGTATTAGTCGGGTTGGATTTACAGATAATTTTTAGGGTCACAAGACCTCCTTACACTAGTTTCCAGGTCCGACTCCCACCCGAGGTCCTGACTCCTAGAGTTTATTTACTATTACCACACCCTCAGAGCATACAAACTAGTTCTAGTCTATAAATCTCAACTAATATTAAAATATACCCATAGATCTAAATAACTCTTCATAATGTAATTTATCCGATATAACAATTCCATCCAACTCTTTTAAAGTAAAAAAATATCTACAAACAACTTCCATAATCTACCATCTAAAATCCTAGCCATTATCTACTTAAAACTACCAACATCCTCTTTAAAAGAGTTTTCACTAATCAACCACCGATATCGCACTTTAAGTCTACCAATACTCTTTCGCACAGTCCATATTTCCTTTTCCACTAGAGATTTAAATAACTTCTACAGCTTCACACATTCTAGTCTAACATCCCAAATACAAGTACTCTACTACAATATCTCAGAAATTATTAACCCACATATACCACCCCTTCTAGACCCAATTATCATTCTAAGCTTAGACATATAGTAATACAACATTAAGACTACTTCACCACATATATATACACCCCACAGAAATTTTCCCAAGACCAAAAGAAATTCAGTTAGAGGCTTCACAAAAAAGCATTTTCCTACCGATCAATTCACTCCAGATTTCTTAGCCTTATTAAAGACCAACAGAGGACCCTCATAGATCGACAAGACATACAAATTCTTTATCATTATATTCAGCGACTAATACGATTGACCACCATTCAACTATCTTTCAGTAAACCAAACAAAAGCCAGCTTCTTTAGTTCAATAGCCACATCTTTCTAGATTAGGAATATTCCTTTCCAATTCACTTAAAAGCCATCCTCCATTACATTCAGTCCGCTCAGTCACAAAGGATCCAAGTTTCCTCCCTCAAGATTACTAGCTTTTATACAAACATCACCAATATAGCGCTAATTAACTTAACAACAGCAACACTATCCAACATAAAATATCTTTATCTTTACAACAATATCAACCTACTGAGTTAGCTAGCCACTATTCCTCTCCCATCATTAATAGAAGTTAAGATTAATTATTGCTAGATAATAGGATATAACCTTCACATATTTCGAGAGAAGCACAACCCAGATTACACAAAATTAAGTCTTCAAGATATCCAGCTTTATTAGCATTACAAAGGAAATCTCTATATCATCAATTAGGATAGATACACTTTTCTTATATACATACGAAGAATTCAAACTATGTGAGGACTACAGAGTCTTTTACAGTCACAGGAAGTACTAAGTTAACGCAACAGAGAAGACAACTGTAATAAACAATAACTCCTAATACAGTAGTGAGGGGTGTCTATAACCTACAGAGCCATAATAGGAAACAGAAGCTGGTCCAGGAAGAGTATATAGACCTCGGGATCACCTAGCTGCCTCCCATTGAGGACCCAAGACCTGATATTGTTGAGGCTACTAGACCAAGGAGAAAGAGAGCAGAGACTTGATTCGACTAAGCTGGAGAAGGCAATGAAGAAGCAAGACTACTGAGAGGGAACTGAGGGCTAGAAAACACCGGTGTCATGTGCCCAGCCCTAAGGCCATGACTCACAACAGATATATCCCTACGACCTCGGCCGATGCCTCAGGCTGTCCTATTGACGCTCCTTCCCCACCACAGTAGATGCAATAATGTCTTCCACGTCTCTCATGAGAAATTCTGGATTTCGGGACCTTTCCTTTCAGCGCCCAACAATATTGCCTTTGAAAATTATATGCTGATGGCTTAGTACACTAACGCTTAGTGAGGGGCAGTGGCTGCAAAGGCTAGTGGTTGTGATGGAAGAGAAGGAATATGTTGGGAATCATGTGATGTTCCCGTTCTTTGTAGCTTGTGATGTTTGCTGCTTGCTGCCTACCAGGTGATCCTGGATAGTCTTTTCTCTTCTTTCTTCTTTCCCCAGTCTAGGAATTCAGTCAGTTTCTTCTCTCTCTCTTGGCCCTTCGTAGTTCCAACAGAATAATATCGGAATAGTACTATTGAGGCTACCGAAACACCCCGAGAGAGAGCAAAGATCCCGATTCAGCTATCTGGGAAGAGAGAGATGGGAACTACTGAGGGGCAACTGAGAGCTAGAAAACACCGGGGTCCTGTGCCTCGCCCTGAGGCCATGACTCACGACAAGTACGTTCTGATGAGACATCTACTGATGGAAGGGAGACCAGAAAGAAGTGATGGAAATCTCCAGTAGATGGATGAAGAAGGGAACAGCAAAGAGAGGGAGAGAGCAAGCTATAGACCTGGGAAAACATGGTCACCTGACCAGGTGTTCACTTGGAACACGCTCTAGCCAATTGTAGGTCCCAAAATGATATTTGCAAATTTCTGAATTCTAGCCGTGAATAGAGGGCCCCTTTTGTATGGTCTGTAGAGCATGCGACCATCCAAATACGCAAAATCTTGTAAAGTTCAAACAATCCAAAATTTTGTGGGTCATACATGCTCATGGTTATCGACAAATAAATCTACCGACCTACTACTTATACATGCTCGGGTGCGCAGAGCGAGAGGGGGAGAACTCTGGTGTGGGGTGGGCGCGAAGAGAGGGCGGTGACATCCATAGATACATCCCTGGAGGGAGTGTCAATATGACAATGTGTCACCATAGACACCTGTTCTTCTAGGCTCACATTCCAAACAGACACTACCCAGGAAACAACAGACTAGAAGACTATGAATTGAGTGGATAAGAAAGTAGTAGAGAAGAGAGAAAAAGAAAGCAAAGACTAGAAACTATCTATGGATATACCTCCAGGGGGGCTAGGTACAAGAGAGAATCGTCATGTGATTCTAACACACATCCATGGATGACTTCAAGGCAGGTCCGCGGATGGGTCCTCGTGAATCTTAGAACCTTGGAACTCTCGCTCCCGAGGGGGAGGGCACTTCAACAATACTGCCACCCTAGAAGATAGACCGCAGCTGAACTGATTCTATAAATATCTAAAATCAACCTGCCACCTGAAAACCATGTTTTCCGTTCATATATATATGAAATCATAGCTGACGACTATCGAGAAAATGTTAGAAACGAGAAGCGTGCTCGGTGGAGGAGCATATACCATAAGCAACTTGCAGAACACATCTGTGAGTGTTCCCAACTGACCGGCAAAAATGATTGAAAGGTGACTCAATGATTTATAGGCGAGACTTTAGGCATAAAGATTAAACCGTCGGATATTAGGCTTAAGCTTTCTGAGAGGGACAGAATGTATAAGTAGAAGCTGGAGGACCCATATCTAGGGCCACTTTTTGAAAAGCATCTCAGCAAGCACTCTGTCGGTACCTATAGACAACTTTGTCAGGAGATTAGGTCAGGATTTCGTGCAATACACGCAGAGATATTTGACCTAAAACGAATTTCTAGATCCATATATACTTATTTTTCTCTATAGCCTGAAGGATTCGACCCTACACACAGCTCAATATCTCATCTACAGGATGATAAAATCAAAATAGCGAGCAGACTTGAGCTAGCAGAGGCAATGTGTCTTCATCAACAACAGATAATTTCGACTACAGAGCTCAAATCTCAAAAGCAAAACCTAATCATACAGGAAGCCCATCAAAAGATCCAACTCCAAGAGGCGCAGATAGAGCAATAGGCCATATATTCAGAGACTCTACAATCTAGGTACTCACAAGGATCTAAATATTTGCTCCAAGCAATTCAGCTTTTACACGGCTACTCTTTGGGTGATTCATCCGATACCTCAAATATCAACCTTTGTTGTGAGATACAGGGTTGGGCGAGCAAATGATGTCTCATGTGCTATACTTATAGCGGGATTAAACTCACTTTTAATATCTCTACATAAATGAAATAGTTGTCTGTTTTGGTCTGCTCTTAAGAGTAGTGATCAGATATGCCGTATCCATTATGGCGCAGGATTACTCTTCATTCTATAGAAATCTAGCCCTAGTCCATATCAGGAGTAAAATCACTTTTTTTTTTTAATTTCCCTGGAATTTGCCTGCATATACAGGTGTAGCGAATATAACAACTTGGATATAGGGCCGTTTTACATTATACTGATGGATTGGCAAGTGGGATGGGTGCTCGGTATTTTAGCTTCAATATTCCGTGCATTAGGATCTACCAGTATTGATGAATAGTCGTTACATAGTGATCGGTCGGTCCATTGTACGAAGCGGGCCTTGAGTACTTCTATATAGTAGTTACATACCGCCCAAAGAACAAAAATAACATAGGGCTTGATATATACAGCTAAATTCGAAATTGGCTTCCATGTCTTGCTCGGAGAAACTATCTCAAACCCTAATGCCGAGCCGATGGTGAAACGCACTAGACTAAAGCCGGTTAGGCCACAGACCACCCCCACCCGTCAGGAATGGAATGTAAATTATTTGACAATACTAATACAGTATAATTTTATCGGTCACCTGCAGTCCAAGTCATGACGTTTTCAAACCCGTTGCTCACGCGATAAGACGTCTCTTCTCCAATTCTCTTGACAGATCAATTCAATCTTGTCATATAATGTACCCATACAAGAGCAGTCCAAACTTCGGATCATCATAAGAGAAAAAGTTGTTCTCTTATCCGCCAACGATGGACCGCGATAGAAAAACTTTTCAACTATCTACGGACGATCAGCTAGCTCAAGTGCATTTCCTTAGCACTTTGAGCCAAACCCTATCTTTCCAGGAAGCAGTCGATATATCTAAACGGTTTCAATCGGATCATTGGGTTCCTAATGGTCAAGTCCTCTGGAGTGGCGTTCCTCATAGCATAGCCCAAGCTTGGGCTGATGGTCATCACCTCCAAACGTTAACCACTGCGATGGGACCGCTTATGAACGAAAACCATCCGGATTGTCTGAAATCAAAAAAGACGACTAGGCAGTGGAGTCGCTATATCCATGGTGCTTCTGCGGTCTTTGCTTGGTACATAGCCCAGGGAGAAAAGGTTACGCTACTTTCACCTCCCCCCCCAGAGCGATTTAATCCGTCGGGTCTATCCTACTACCAAGTCATTGAAGAGCCTATCATTATGGGCTTGGTTGGACGCTCTGCTGTTGATAAAATTATTACAGCACATCCCACTGTCAAGGAAAGTGAGGAATATTTATATGAGCTATGGCCGAATGACGAAGGCGACGACTGGTTGCAAAGATTTGGATCGAGGTGCCCCAAGAAAAACTGGAGGCACACTGGACACAACATGGAGAAACTGAAATCTCAGATGTTGAAGTCTGTTCCGGAACGATATGGTCAACGTAAAACAACAAAGGTACGATCATTCGCAGGATTACTTATTTCCAGGGGATCGTTGCTCATGGTCTAACCTAGGTCGCCCATATCGAACCTGCTCGAAATGTTTTACTGGTTACGATAACTTTGATTTTATTGAAAAAACTGCCACTATTGTTGTTGGTCGGACTTTTATACTCCCTTGTTGACAAAATATGGGGGGGAAATAAGACAGACAACCATTCTCTACAGCAGCAAGCTAATCAAGCATTCACAGTTGAAGAAAATTGGATAGCGACCCAATCGGCCAAGGCTCAGCAGGAGCCTGCAAAGAAGCTTAAGGTCAAGAAGAAAGCTGAGGCCAAGGCTCAGCAGGAAGCTGCAAAGAAGCTTAAGGTCAAGAAGAAAGCTAAAGCCAAGGCTCAGCAGAAGGCTACAAAGAAGCTTAAGGTCAAGAAGAAAGCTGAGGCCAAGGCTCAGCAGGAGGCTTCAAAGAAGCTTAAGGTCAAGAAGAAAGCTGAGGCCAAGGCTCAGCAGAAGGCTTCAAAGAAGCTTAAGGTCAAGAAGAAAGCTGAGGCCAAGGCTCAGCAGGAAGCTACAAAGAAGCTTAAGGTCAAGAAGAAAGCTGAGGCCAAGGCTCAGCAGGAAGCTGCAAAGAAGCTTAAGGTCAAGAAGAAAGCTAAAGCCAAGACCCAGCAGAAGGCTACAAAGACACCCAAGGACAAAGAAAGTACGATTTTTTTTAAAGAGTTCTTTCTAACAATGGGTGTTATTCGGTGATGATTTTTGTGAGTAACAAATGCGCGATAATGCCCCCCGATTTGTATATTTTGAGGATAGAAGTCGTCGGCGTTGCTAGTCTCTGGTACATGTATGACTATACTCACTCTATGATATGAATGTGTATCTTCTGTTAATTTTTTTTTTTTTTTTTTTTCTGAATTTTTTTTCCTCTATGATTCACTAAATAGGAGTCAGTCTACTTTTCAATGATGCATTTGAACATCCTATACGCGTAGAAAAGTGTATTGATGTTTTGTAAGAACCGTATGCTGTAAGTTTGGCGTGACGGCTCCTGTATCGATGTTATCCATATCGGGCCTAAATTAGGGTTCCAGAAAGAGTTTCCCGCCTAAAGCATGGAAGCCAATTTCGAATTTAGCTGTACTGTAAGTGATTTTAATGAAGAATAACTTAAATAACTACTGGTTCATGCCTAGAAACTAAGTCGATAATAGTTGATGAAACGTTTGGTTCGCAGGCCTGGTTCGCAGGCCGTTTCTGGTTCGCAGGCCGTTTCTGGTTCGCAGGCTGTTTCTGGTTCGCAGGTTGTTTCTGGTCCTATTTCGATAACTACACAACTATATAGGACACATTTTACTATATAATCTCTGCACATCTATGCTCTTGTCTTCTACCGTTCATTTTCAAGTTACTGCCTTTTCTCCAAGAATAACACAATGTCTTCTACGCGGAAAAGAGGAGGAAAAGACAAAGACAATCCTTAACGCGCACCCCGTCAATTACTGATACCGGATCCGGAGCCGATTGAGGCAGTATCCGATCACCAAAATGGTGATATTCAATTACAGTCCTCTGATACACTACCAGTATCCCATGAGCCACTTATAGGAGGCACATTAGAGCACCGAAATGTCATTCCAGATATACATCTCAACAATACCCCAGCTCAGACTCCAAATATAAACAGTGATAGCGATATTGGGATAAATTATATTACCATAGACGACTAGATTATTAACCTAATCAACACGAAAAAATCTGAAACCGGAGGTCTGCTCAATATGACAAGCACTGTTCTGAGTAACAGTCAGGATCTTGAAATGTATACTCCGTACTTTGATAAGATCAACGAGGAGATCCGTAAAGAATATATCAAACGGGATATTAATGTACTATACTCTCTCATTGCTAGTACGGCATATAAAGATGCCCTATAGTCTTTGATAGAGAATCTCGCTTCATATAAGGTAAATAGGGTATCTAGAATAGACGAACCAGCTATTCGAGATCATTATAAGCAGGTCTATAGCCGGATTTAGGATCTAGACGATAATATTGAACTATCTGTAAGTTGGAATATCGATATCACAAAGATTATTAAAACACTTAAGGGTACGAAACTAAACCGGAAAAATAAAAGAAATCCTACAGTTGTGCTTGATTTAGATATTGATAATCTAGACACGTTAGAGTCACGCACCAAAAAGGATCAACATCAATTTTCATCCTATGAAGTCCTTCACTAGTAGCCTAAGAGTATAGGTACTCAAACATTTATCCGATATAGTAATGAGTCAACTCCCGTTTATAGAATCAGGGCTGGGTTGTACAAGCCATACGATAAAGCCTTAGTACCACACTTATAGACTATAAGCTCTCGTGGCACGATGAAAGAGATTATTTACACAGGTAATAACAAGGATGAAGTCTGGAAATATACTAGAAGCGATGTAAAAAGAATCATCGCTGTAAGCTGGAAAGTTCCCAACGATAATGATTCTGGAATAGATACTCTTACATGAATCAAACCGGAGAGAGATATAACATACCCTTAGACAAAAGCCTTGATTCTATGGAAAGACGGATAGAATACACTGGAAGGTAGGTTTTTTATACAGCGTATCGCCAACAGGCCGGGTTTCCGAGGTGATGAAATGATATACCAGAAGGCGAAAGAGCTGGAGACTGCTTACAAAGAACGAAATGGGCTGCTTCAAGGTGTCATTGATTCACAAGAAGAGACCGAAAGCGAAGACTCTGGAAGTGATACAGATCCTAACTTCTCAGATCACGAGGTTTTATCTAAAACTCAAAAGAACCAATCCCGAAGCTGGAATAGAAAGCAAAAGCCTCGGATACGTCGTGGATCATCCAAAAAAGACAACATCCAAAGGCTTGAGTAAGAACTTGAAAGATTGAAAGCTGGAGGGTGAGCCTCGCATTCTAAAAGAAAGTGAATATAGAGACTCCCTTTCCTATCCCTCTTTTGTGGGTGGTGTTTTGGGACCTATTAATTGCGGTTATAAGGGATTCTGTATTTGTTAACATAGCATAACTGAGTCTTTACGTGGCTTTGTTCTTTGTTTTTAATAAACAGGGTATGAAAAGGGGACAAAACAGACGAAATAGAGAGGAAAAAAGAAGGTCAAAATCAAAATCAAAATAGAGTCTTTTCCCAGACTCCCAAAGTCGGTTTTTTCCTTCAGAAAACTAGCATTTCCGACACTTATAGGAGTTTAGACGATGCTGTGGGGTAGAAGGTTATTAGGATCTGCTTCTGGTGGATCCAATGATAGATGATAATAAACTAGAGGGATAGTGTATAGCCTTGAATAATGTAGTCTAATCGCTAAGTATTGGTTCTATCTATTTATCTTGCGAATGATTATGTGCAGGTGACGGGCATGGTTGCAGTCATAACAATAGTCCTCTCTCTCTCTCTCTCTCTCTCTCTCTCTCTCTCTCTCTCTCTCTCTCTCTCTCTCTCTTTTCCTCTCTCTTCCTTCTTTCCCCCAGAGTCAGCCTTTCAACTTCGACGGCTAGAATCTATTGATTCAAAGAGATTACTACATATATAATCTAGATCAACGTACCAAAGAAAGATGAATATAAAGTCCTTGAAATAATACAAATTTCCTATGTGAATTCTGACCTTGGGCAATATCTGCCTCTTCTTTCTCTTTCTTTTTCGGGGATATCAACAAAAGGATCTCAAATTGTCAGGAACCATATGCCCGGCACATGAGTCTCTTGATTCGTAGCTTGCTTAATTCCTTCTCAGTCTGCGAGCTGAGCTTTACTTCCAATTCTACCGATTTTAGCTAATCGTTGGTCTGTCCTTTCGCAGATGAGTGTGGAGTTTCTCCGACACTCATACATGCTATAAGCAGGCAAATGCGGCAAATGATCATCCTATTCTCCGTCATAAGTACTAAGATAACCCGAAATGACCGCACGAAGATATTAATTCGAAAAAAGCAAAATTCCCTATTTCCAACTTCTACTGAGAGCTTCTGAAATATTAAAAACACCCACGACCTAATTGGCAAACCACTCACCGGACGAAAAAGCAAAATCATAGGCTGCCGAAGCGATGGAAGAATCGATGGGGTTCAAGTCGTGATACAAAAACTCGATGGTGACAATATGAGTACAATAGAGTCATTTTTGTACTCGGAACTTGAAATCAGTTTGCATCTTACAAATTTCTCAGTAAATGGTCTAAGGGAACTGGGACACAAAGGTACGTCTAATATAGTGATGGATCATCCCCTATCTACAGAATCTGGGCTAGGTTATATAGACTATATTGCAGAGGCTTTGTGCGACGCTTGTGGACTGATAGACAGAAGCTACGGAGGCTACTGGCTGGAAGAAGAAAAGGAAGAAGAATAAGCTGCTAGCATACAGGGGCGCTCTCAGAGGCTAGACTGAAGAGAGAAGAAAGAGAGAGAGAGAGCTCTGGAGCGAGGGGAGAAGAAGAAGACTGGGGCACATGACCATGTGTCATGTGCTCCTGAGGTCAGATGACCCCAGGACAGGGAACCCAGTCTGACATGGACTTATGATATTCGCAGGACCATTAATTAAGTTGTTGTGTATATATCTAATGGGCTCAGGTAGAATCGTAAAGTTTCGAAGTATTCAATGAACGACGTGGAAAGAATCGTTACTATTGGATAGAATGACGAAGCTTGTCATGAGCCTACCGATCAAAGAAAAAGGGTGCGTCGATTTAAATAACTAAATATGAGAGAGGAAAGGAGAAAGAGAGAGAGAGATCTGAGAAGGGAAGACCTTTTTACTCTCTAAGTTATGGGGTCTAGTCTGAGGCCTCTTTCTATCTCTTCTACACTTGCCAATCATCTGATGTTGAAGCATATGACTCCTGATCAGTTAGGTGACCTCGTAACACGTGACTCGTCTAGCACGTGACAAAGCCCTAGAGATACTAACGATACTAAAATGGATTCTCCATCTTAGGAAAAGCCTAAGATAGGAATAACAAGTTGCTAGATAAAATCGACAGACTTATGGAAATACCGACTGACTATAGTACAAAGCTGCATCTTTATACATCGCATAACTAATAGATCGTTATTCCAGTACCACATCCAGGGCTTATTTATCTCACATTACCCCTAAATACACCCTTCTAAAGCTTCTACACTATATTAGGCAACAGATAGAAACTTAATTATTTCTTAGTTCAACTACTGGCTAACACAGAAAGACAGAGCAGAAGGAATCAAATTAAATACCAACTAACTAAGAATTAAAAGCAGAAAGAGAGAAGAGAACTAGACTAATGAACTAGGAGGACACATAAACATTCCCTTATATAGCATTAACTAATAATCACTATATCAAGTAATTTCTGAGCACCCTCCACGCTCATATCACTAGGTAAAAGATCAGAAACGCTATCTAAGATATAGATTATTTCTTAATAACCACTTCCACCTTACATATCTTTACTTCTTTAAAAATAGCCGGCTAGTCCTCTCATTCGATAACTCCCCATCACCGTTTTCAGTATATACAATTAGATCGTGATTCTTCGATCGAGTATATATCAAAGAAATAACACTATAGATCTGCAGTATCACTATAAAATTTACTTCCGCAACAGAGATGAGGACAAATGACAACAGTAGAATTTCCAAATAAGCTCAGATGGTTATCAATATAGTTAAGGAGACTAATTTTATTCAACCATTAATTAAACCTTTCATCACTACCCTTACTATCATCGCCCAAACAGAAAGAATAAAATCCAGACCAAACAAGAGTACTTCAATAAATAAACATCCTATATCTAAATTTCAGATTTTTAAGATAGACCTCACAATAAATAATCCATTCCTCATTATCATAGATCAATTTAACACACAGATAGCAAAACTAAACAAAGTTACAATTTACATAGCAGTAAACACACTTATTATTCCTATAAACCTGTTAATATAGAGCCCCATTTTACAACTTGCATTAACATTAAAGGATATATTTAGCTCGTCCAGGCAGCAATATACTTCAATAGAGTTAGTCAATTATATCATAAGATTATTATCTACTAACGTGCTTTTTAACATACCTAGACATCAACTCAGAGCATATTAGACAAAGACCATCCACAAGCCCAAGACCAAGATAGTAAACCACGCGCTCTCCCGGCACACAAATAGCAATCAGATCCGAAAAACACTACCTACCAATCTCACTATCAATTATTACTTCTTCAAAAAGATTTCAGCTCAAACAATCTCACTCTAAAAGATATTTTCGGTAAATATCAAAAAGAGAAATCAAATCTCATTCAGAAAAGTCATTTCCCGATATATATTCATCATAAAACGATAACCACCATTACTTAGATAGTTTATCTTAATACTTTCACCGTAACTTTGCCTTTCGGCCGTAAAAAGTAGATCGCTCCTTAGTAAGAAGAGGATATTAGTCAGGTTTACCATTAATCTTCCAGATCAAAATCTTAATTTAATCATCCAATCTAATAGTTTCAGAGTCCCTTTCAAATTCAATAATTCCAGATACATCCAGGCACAGCGGGACGTTAGTATCCCGATAATACTCCATACTTTATTACATATCTCAACCTTCAACATTCACCTCAAATCCACAAAATACAGCTTAAATATCCACAGCCTTTAGTTTTACTTAGTATTTAAGGTATATATTTAGATTTTAGTAGTCCAACGCTTAGCCGCAAACTACTTCAAATACCTTAGCTACTCATTATTAGTATATCAAGCCCTTAGTTATAAAGAATATATCCGCTACACTAACGATCAAATCTATTAGCAATACCTCCCCAAATTCCATAAATATATAATTTATCCCTAAAGCCATCTCTTTCCGCTAAACTTCCGAAATAATAACGGAGTAAAACGAATATTAAGCCCAAGATAGAATCGGGTCCATCACATATAACCATTCTAAAAAATAGTTACTACAAAGACTCCTCCTCCCATTCCAATGTAAAAGAATTCCTATAGACAGACAATCTCACTACAAAAACATCATCAAAGATCGTAAGATTTTTAAAAGCACCATCTACAACCCCATATACAATAACCCAAAATACAAAATTCAACCCAAACCTAGGATACTCATTAAACTAATTTATAAATCTAGATTACCTAACATTAGTGAATTTTCCCACAAAATTATAAACATAGAGAGACTTTTAGCCCTAAGGTAAACAAATTATAACTCACATCTTAACATCATCGCGATAACACCACCCTTTTATAAACTCAGAGTTAACAAACACCCAACAAATCAGGCTCTTCCTATCGTCACTCCATTTCATATGAAATTTGATATACTATAACACTAAGTAAAATACTTAGAGAAAAGAGTTTCAGATTTTATATAAACCTTATAGTAAAGACATTCATTTATCCCTCAATATAAGCTTGATTCCACAATAACACCAACTTTAGCTCCAGATCCGACAAAAAGTAAGAGTACACTTACTATCTAGACACACATTCTTTCATATAAGTAATTATGCCAATCGTTAACAAATAGTCTTTAGGATAGATATTAAATATCTTTATAATTAACATAAAACATATCATAAGGCTTTATAGCCAGATTATATTTATAGGTGAGTATGGTTTTAATAAACTAAAAACCCTTAATTAGCAAAAATTGGATATATAATAAAGGGAGTATCCTAAGGTCTCACATTACGGACATCAAGTATTATCTGAGGCAGAATTCGCTAAAGGGTTTTACAATACCACTTTAACACGAAATTTGAGAAGACATTAGAGATCAAGTTTTGAGAGGGAACATCCTTTCTTAAGACCACAAAGCTTTCAATAAAGTTCTTTAGCTCTTATAGAGTGGGAAGATAGCTATCTTTAGAAATCACTGCCTCATTTGCCTCGCTACAAGAAAGCTTAAATCTTTAGATAGTAAGTCAATATCCATTATTAAAAGAAATATATAGCTCTTTCACTCACAAACTCCAATACAGCGTAGCAGTATCATGTTTGGCATATGTGACAGGCGCAAGTGGTTTATGGCAGACAATGTTCTCTGTCTTTTCAAAATTATCCTAGTACTCTTTAGTAAAACCACGAGATTAGATACATCGCTAGTACTCCTTAAGCCGACGGCTTATGTCTTTACTGAGTTCCATGATGATTTTATGAAATAAATATGAATTCCGAATGTTTAGTTGGTAGATTGAAAAATAGCCCAATATAATCTCTTTTATGTGGTGCTCAAGAACGCTAAGCCTTTTACCCCTCTCACCTTCCTCACCTTCCTCACCTTCTCTATCTATATTCTTCTCACCTCAATCACCCTTGACACCCAAATCGCCCGCACTCACCCTAATCTGTTAACGCTCGCTGCTTTAAATCATCAAGGCTTCTATTTTATTAATCTTACTTTAAGATGTGGCTTAAGTACGGCTGAGCGGACGGGAAGCCCTGTTTTCCACACCCTGTGGTCGTATGTGGGAGCAACGTAGATGAGACAATTCATATCCCAAGGTCAAAGACACTCTTTACCTTGATCAAAGTTAATTCAATTTTCATCTTGGATGGTCAGGACTTCAGTCATCACCAGAAGAAAAGTGAAGATACTGATTCTTTTACGACGGGAGGGCCCCCAAATCCGGAGTCCGGGTGGACAAGAGCGTGTCGAATATGTCCATGGATATATTTGCAGCGACACTTCTACCTAGGTAGGTATATTCAGTTGTACCTAGTAAAATTACGAGGTCAACTGGTGGAACAACCTTGAATCCGAGGTCGTACAGAAAGCACATTACCTAAGTAATCAGCCGGTTCATGAACCTTGAAACGCTACCTACCTATGTAGGTAAGACCGTCTTCCAAGGTTATGTACACCTAGGTAAAACTGGGCGTTCCCGGGGGCCCAACGGCCCCCCTGTCCTGGGCCCGGGTTTAGGTTGGGCCCCAGGATCTGAGCCCAGAGCCCGGACTGGGTTGGGCCGCCGGCCGGGACCCCGGGCCAAACCCAGCCCAATGTGGAAGTCTACCCTTGCCTCCCCCCCCTTGGCCTCAGGCACCACTTTTATTCTTCCCTTTGAGCTCAGATCATAATTTCCCACGCTACTCAAATTCCTAGTTCAGACCACCCCGCTTCCAAGGTTCTTTCATGGCATCTGAAGCCTCTGATCAACGTCCCGACGGGGTTGAACCGGTGGAACCTGAGCCGGGGAATTCCCCAAAACACAATGAGCTGGAAAGTTCATCTGAGAGTGATGGTGATGGAATGGAGGAGTTTACTGCGGTGATGGCAAGCATGAAATTGGATCAAGTCCCCGTCTATGCCTCGCAAATTCGAAAATCTCTCCAGCCCGACAACCCAGCAGAAGCTTTTATTGTGACCGAAATCGGGTCCCCGATGTTTGGCTCGTTTAACTTGCTCTATCCAGTGATTTTCGAGGATGGGCTCCGCTGGCTCTTGAAAGTTCCTGCGACCGGAACTCCGGATCAGTTTTCTGATGCCGATGCCGAGTCTCTGAGGTCGGAAGCCTTGACAATGCGTCTACTGCGCAAGGAGACAATCATCCCGCTCCCTGACGTCTTTGCTTTCGAAAACTCATGCGAAAATCAAGTCAACTGCCCATTCATTCTCATCAGCTTTATCGAAGGGAAAAAGTTGAGCGATGTCTGGTTTGACAAGACCTCGCCAAAAGACGTTGTTCATGCGCGGCGTACCCGATCCTTGCAGGACATTGCTGCTTCCATGATTCAACTCGACAAATACTCCTTTGACAAAGGAGGATCGTTGGTCTTCGACAAGCAAGATCAGCTCTCTGATATTGGCTCCATGCATTTCACGGATAGTGCTGCTATGTTAAAACGTCTGATAAATAACGATCCAAACGAGTCGCCTATCTACATTGAAGCAGGACCCTTCTCGGACCCGAAGGCGTATTACACATGTCGTCTAGATAACCGCGGAGAGCAAGGAACAACCTTTGAAACTGGCGAGCTTCACCTTCTCCGGATGTTCTTTGACTCGATGGAAGAGCCCTGCGATGGACGAAAGCCATTTGTCCTTGAACATCCAGACTTCGATATTCAAAACTTCATCGTTTCCGAAGAAGGGGAGCTGCTAGGGATCATTGACTGGGATGGGGTGTGCCCCGTGCCCCGGACTGTGGGAAATGAGAGATACCCTGGCTGGCTGACTCGCGATTGGGACCCGACGGTATATGTGTGGAACGAGGATATGGAGCATGGGATTAAGCCCGACGGTATCGTCTGGGAAGACTCGCCTGATTCACTGAAACTCTACCGATCTGTGTATGCTTCGGCTATGAGGACTCACCAGCATAATGAGGCAGGAACTACCACTGCTACACTCACCACCAACTCGCTCATCTACGAGAACTTGCTTATTGCTGCAGGTGAGCCGCTCTCTATGAATGAAATCGTTTTGAAAGTTTTCAAAGAGATTGCTGCACTCGTGCAAGAAGATTTGCAGCAACAAGCGGAACAGAATAATGAAAGCGAAAATGAAGAGGACTTCGACGTCTTCTCGGTTCTCGAAGCACTTGGTGAAAATCGACTGAGCGAGAATTACCGAAAGGTTTTGATGCGTGGTATTCAAAAGCTTGTCGAGGGCAGTGCTGAATTATAGGGACTCTCGGAATATTATGCTCGACGGCTTCATGGGTGATATTTCAAGTCTACTGTTCGTCATTATGTATGTTGGTACAGGGCCACCGGTGGGCCATGGGCGGGGTGTCCATTGACCATTTGATGGCTCATTACCTAGTAGTCCATTAGGCTCAATTCTCACACGAAATATCACATCATTCACTTCATTCCGGTAGTCCTGGATTTTAAAGGGGTTTTCAATTTGTGCGATGTTTACAATAGAGAAGGTTTGCGGAAATAAATGAAATCTATCACATGCAGTTTGGCTTGAGAAACTGACGATGAGGATTTGGGACTTCCTAGATCCCGAGACCATCCTTCCAAGTTGTGGTACGCAGTGCTATGCTGCGACAATGTTCGGTCCAAATAGATAAGTACACGAATCCCTTCCCTCAGCCCTCCATCTCGCCACCTGGGAAGTCTTCCTCTCCTGCTCAGCGAGCTTATTGGAAGGATCTGTTGTTGCTCGCTCCTCGGCAACCGGCTTCTCCACCTATCCAGCGATCTGAACGGGTGTCTCTATCAGCCATTTCGGCCATTTGCTGTGCAGCTTTGCGGCAAACTGACGCAGTTGCCTCTGTAAGCATCCCATCTGTTGCTAACGAACGGAGTCTGCTTTCCCAGAAATCCCACCTTTCACGGGACAGATCCCCTTTGCCCGTATAGAGTGGGCCAGGCAACAGGGTAATGGAATTGGGTAGATTGTCAAGGGAGCGAAAGAGCATATCCCTGGAATGTTCAATCCACTGCACGGCGGCGCAGATTTGACATTCAAAATATTCTTTCTTGTCAGATGGCTCGTGTTCAAGCGCGTCTTTGAAGCACCAGGTCGGTAGACGAAGCAGGTCTGCCAAGCCAGCCTGAAGGAGGCGCGCTGCAAATGCCTGACGGTTGATCCATCTCTCAAATTCAGTAGAGTTATCGTCGGTTTTGGCTCTTTTCGAATAGATTAGTCAAGAATTAGACATTAATTGAGTTGAACGTAGCTTACCTAAATTAACTTCGGTCCAATCTTCAGTTAAATAAGGAAGGTCGGTCCAAATCCGTAAAAATCCCTACATTGAAAGACAACATGTCAGTGTTGAGATTAATCATGCCAGCTAGAACGAGAATACCGATTCGCCTTGAGGAACTTCCACCGCCGGTAAGGCCTGAAGTTCCTTTAGAATATCCATAATTTTATCTTGTGAGGGATGATCATGAGGAATTTGCCTCGCAAGTTCGCCGAGTGTACTCCAAAACTCCAACAAGAAGCTTGTTGCTTCTTCGACCTCTTCGCCATTTGTCTCCCGAATTTTTGGAGTGAGCTGGTTTATCCTAGCGGCAGCTTCAGCAGCGGAAAGCTGGCTACCTGGCTGCAAGCAGTCGTTTAGGATCGTGAAATATTTCTGCTCAATAATCCATGGATCGTCATCAAGAGATGAAAGGTGTAGGTGAAGAGGTGCCGCCATCACTCTGAGTGCGAAGGAAAAAAGAAGAAGATTGAACTGAAGTTTCAAAGGTCGCATCTCCCGAGTCGTAGGCTTTGGCACTACCCGAGGTTCCATCAACGCGCGCGCTTACTGCTACAGACCCTTGTCCATGCCCAGGTGGACATTTATTTCTTGCATACCTAGGTATGATTGGCTTAGCAGATAAAACATTTAAAGTGATATGTCTTAAACCTTAGGGACCGAACTTGGAAGGGTGGGATTGTTATTCAAGTGTCCATACGGGGCGTAGAGTATCAATAAGAGGAAATGAGAAAACCGAAAAGGAGCAAAAGGAAAACAGATGGAACCAGCAAAAGGGGCAAGGAGAATAGCCTTCGGGCCAAACATCATCATATCAGCAATGACATGACAAGCAAGCACACATCGCTTCGCTTCATTCATGTCACACTGGGCTTCCTATCCTGTGGTCCCATGACCTCAGGAACACGTCTTCTTTCTCTCCCCTCGTTCCAGAGCTCTCTCTTCTTTTTTCTTTCCTCTCAGAGTGAGAGTGCAGTCCCTAGAGATCGCCCCCGCATGCTAGCAGCTTCTTCTTCTTCCTTTCTTCTTCCAGCCAGTAGCCTCCGTAGCTTCTGTCAATCGATTCAACCTCGGTTTCAGGCTTTGGAAAGAAGTCTCGCAATTTCTAAACGGGAGTCATCCAGTTAGTTGAGGCTCCTAGAATCAACCGCTCCCAGTGGCCGTGGAAATGTGCACTTACTTTCTTGGCTTTTTCTTGCATAAAATAAAGCCTTGCTTGCGCTGTTGAGTTTGGTCATCATCTCTCCGATGTGATTTCTTGTATCAGAAACACTCTCATACGCAGTGTTCCACTTCACCAGAAACCTGATTCGGGCATTGGCCGCACTAGAAGTTGGATGAGTATTAGCAAAGTTTCGATGAAAGCCCCAGGGAGCACCCTGATGCGTGTCTTGGAATGGAGAGTATATACTCCAGGGCCACTTGTCCCCAATCCGTCGCCAGTTCTGCTAGCTTGTAATGATGCTCGTGAGACGAAAGATTGCCTCGATTTCGTTGAGCCATAAAAAACCTCACTCTCGGCTCTTTGATTGCATCCATCAGGGCGTGGTATTTGTCTTTTGCATCTTCCATTTCTTGGGTCCATTTGGCTGGGTCCTTCTGGTAGAACTTGGGATCGACCTGACCTAGCCATTCGTGCAATGTGTCGACTTGTCGGAGGTAATTGTCACGCTCCTGCTCCAATGGTATGAGCCTTGCCAAGATAGCGGCGGAAGTCATCGATGCGAAAATGGCGAGCGAGGGTAAATGGGAAAGGAAAGTAGATCTCCATAGCTTCACTTACTGAACCCTTTCTCACCAAGGGAAAAGGCAAACCCGAATGGCTAGAATCAAAAAAGTGAAAATAATCTGAAAGTAGCACCCTGGCCTAGGAAGTTGACCGTAGTTCAAGATCAAGGGAGCAGCGGGGTAGGACCTTCCGCTGAATCTCAACTTCACTTCCAACAACTCACTCTCCCCTTTCATCTCTGGAAATTCTGGATCTCGATCATACTCATCCTGCCTCTGCAATGTTTTCAATCAGTGACTTGGAAGCTCTGCCTCCTGAGATTCGGCGCCATCTTCTCGCCCTGATGGAATACGATGAAATCAAAGCCCTCGTTCATACATCTCCGGTATATCACCAGCAATACTTGCTGGACCGCAGATGGCTACTTTGCCGATGTCTGGACAACACACTGCGCAGGGTGAATATTGAAGCCATCCTAGTTTGGCAATCTGGCTCGGCCAGCTTTGCAGAGACTCGGGATCGGACTGCAGTCTCTGCTATTCTGAAAACATACCAAGAGCGCCGAAAACTACAATTCACCACTGACGATGTGACCCTCACACTCAATGATATCGTTGGGATAATGGTCTTCCACAACTCGGTCATCGTACCTGTCGCCAATCGGTACACTACTTGGGCGCTCGAAAACCTCGCCCAAGAAACCAACGGATTGACAGCCTTTGACCCGCTCAGCGAAAGCGAAGAGACACGTGTGATACGTGCGCTGTACCGGTTCCAACTGTGGTGTAATCTGTGCGGCCTGGGGCCGTATAGAAAGCTCCAGCCGTTTCGTTCCGAATACGGAAGTACCGACCTTCTCAAGATGCTTGGATCTTGCTTTGAGCCATGGGAAATTGAAGAAATTGTGTGTGTTTATCAATTCTCCGAGGCGAAGTACCAGCACGTACTGGACCAGATTTCCTGGGATGTGAATGAGAAGAATCCCAAATTTGAAGGCCAAAGGCCGGGGACGCCGGAGGGCTCGTTTAATCTGGAAGCTGATGGTTTGTCTACTCCGATCTACTGATAGCCTTTCATCAGAACTAATAGTTTTATCTTCCATCACAGACAGTATTCTCGTCGGGGCGATATCGCAGGGACTCGAGCTCCTACATGATGTCCTTTTTCGGATCACAGATCATACTGCTCTAGTATCATTCATGCAGGCCAATCTGAAACCCTTCCCAGGATGGTTCCTTGCGGATGATGTGCTTGGCGAGGCGGCTCAGACTGAGAGGCGCCAGGTTGAGCCTTCCGAGGAAGATTTGAAAGAGGCTCGGAGAGATCCACTGCTATCCCAACCTGCTGGAGTGCCAGACCCCGACAGTCTTTACCCTCCGTTTGCCTGGTCATTCATCTGGGGAGGAACGCACAGCAACATAACCGGCACATGGCTCACTATGTACATGGGGTCAAATGGACTTCAACACTGGGGGTATGTGATGTGGGATCAAGAGCGGTTGGAGAAGTTTGGTGCGGTTGAGGTCTTGACGAGGCAAATGACAGACGCATGGCGTGGAGAGGATCCACGGGATCTCGCATACTTATAGTCTCGGTTCAAGCAGTGACAAATATCATTAACTTGAATGATCAACTAAAGCTTCCTTGAATACCGCAACGCGACCAGACCTCTCAAATCTTCATCTGCAGGTAACCACACAGCTATCCAGACGGAAGGTGCGTGATGGCAGCCTGAGAGGACGACGGACCCGAAGGCCGGAGAGAGGAAAAACTACCAATCGTCTCGTCCGTACTTCGATAAAGTAGAAAGACTGCAAAGAGGCCGAGCGATCTTTCCCACTGACGCGTCGCCAAGTATTTCGTACCGGGCGCTTCGTTCAATGTCTTGGCCCTACCGCGAACGCAGAGCTGAGTCTTCACTGGCAATCAACATGAACGCCTGGTAGCACTCACCCTTAACGCAAGATGAATATATCCAAAAAGTGTGTCTTGATAGCACATGAGATCTACAGCTTAGACACTGAAGTTCTTGTCCATTACTCCGGTCCATATGGACCCATCCTGCATCATCGAGACTAGGAGCTCCAGACTCTCGCCTAGAATATTCACTAACCTCCAGCTCGTGTTGCCTTTGAAGATCTTCGTCCAGATCTGGAGAACAGACAGAGACAGTTGAAAGGGATCAGGCTCCGCGCTCGGTTGGTGAGGTTCAGCATTGGGATAAACAGGTGCCTCGGCCACAATGCGACTGGTCCATAACAAAAGACGCTGCTCACTCTCTAGGGGATCAATGATGATTAGCAATTCCCACGCGTAGATCAATTGATAATCGTTGGGAGACTTATGTGTCTTGTTCAAGGGCTGACTCACTGCTTAATGGATGGTTCTTAGTCTGTCCAATTTGACATAACCACCGACTGAGAAATACAGCACATTCCAAGCTGCAGACACATTGCTGAACACTCCAAAAGAAATGCTGACTTTTTGCAACAAAGTCAACACCTAGCTTGACTGGTATGCTGAGCGTATGAGCCGAGTGAAGCAGTGCCGGGATGATGCGAGAACTGCGATCCACGGCGGGAAGTTGAGCAAGAGACATCGCAATACGAGTCGGGTCACGGGAGCTCAAGGCTCGGTGAGGACCTAGATTGCAGACCAGGCGCACATAGGCTAAAGCCAGAAATGCCGTCGGAGTGAAGGGAATGGGCCCGCTCGGGTTATGGGGATCCAAACTGGACTCGGGAGCGCGCTGCCAGCCAAGCTTCCATCGGTGCAGTGCACACCTGTTGTAGTCGATGTAAGTAACAAGTCTGAACTTTCAGGCTTTGTTAAGTTGGGCGTCTCTCACTCTAACTGATCCCGTAGGCCATCGGTGCAGCCAGGAGGCGCCGCTTCAGTCACCTGATGTACCATGAAAAGGCGTTGTAAAAGGGCATGAATGAGAACGAAATTTCCGAGCGGCGATGCGAAGTATGTTTGAGCGGCGGCAGACTGGCAGGGTTTCATCAACAACGATGCTAATGCATCTTGGAAAAGTGATTGGTGGTCTTCGGTCGACCCTCCGTTTCGATGCCACTCAGCTGCAGTTTTGGCATTCCACTGCACGGAAGAGCAGGGCAAACGCAGGTGTATTTCTTCATTGAGAATTGTTGGCGGGATGTGATAAACAATGGCCTGTAGAGTTAGGTAACAGAACACCACTAGCTTGACCCGACGGTCACCTTCCGCGTTCGCCCAATCATGCCAACTCGTAGTAGCGATTTCCGGATTTTCTTTGAAGGTGCTCTCTCGCAAACAGCCCGAGAGTACTGTTTGGAGTCCGATGGCTTCACGCAACAGTTCGGGGTCATCGTCCCAGGTTGCGAATACGATGAGGAGCAAAAGAGCCCGGACGGTCTGTATGCGGCTCCACTTCCCCTCTTGGGTGAGGTTATATGAAGGTCTTGGCTTCAACGGATTTGCAATCCTTAAGCCGACTATCTTCTCAGAATACTTGCGAGTCCGGCGACGTGCTTGCTCCGTACACACGGCCTTGGCAGCATCAAATAAAGATAAACCTACATGGCTCTCGAACCGATACTGGGCACCAACGGCAGCAATGGCTAGGATGAATTCGGGGGCACATTCAAGAAGATTGAATGTAGGAAGATGTATAAATGGTAGATGGTTGTGGAAACCACCAAAGCACCCCGATATGAATCTAGTGAGCGCATGGCGGGAAGGGAGCACAAAGCCAGGAATCACCGCGTCGAATTGCTTTATGTTCTCAACCAAAAGTGCGTATTGAGATTGCGTCACATTACATTGGGGTAGAGACTGACTCAGACCGATGTAAGCGCCTGTTGAAAAAGACCCGGCATTTGATTCCTGTCATTCGTCGCGAAACAGAAAGACCGGGAGAGGTACTTGGCTCATCTTCGCCTACTCCAATAATCTCTTCATTGGTTTGAGGACATGGTGTATAAGTCAGCGATTGGGGTGTGTCAATAGTATGCTGATTGGATGACTGGCTTCCGGGGTTGACCAATTCCGAAGACAGGGGTGATTCTTGATAGTCTTCGATTTGAGGAATTTCGAACATGCTCCAGTCTGAATTGAGACCCATGGTGTCTGCAAAATCTCTGAAGTCTTGGACCGGGTCATAGAATAGACTACCTGCCATGTGAGCCGTGAAAGGGGTGCCTCTCTGATTGATGCTGGGTATAAAGCTTGACGGAGTTGGCGGGATTGGTCCAGTGCTCTGTACACATTGAACATCTTGGGGTGCATCGGACATACGTCCACTACACGTTGCCAGTGGAGATGGCGTTTCATCTGGATGTGAGCTGCTCATTCAAGTCCTGTCAGATCGAACTCAATAGTTTGATTGGTTATCTTGCCTTTTGGGGCGTTTGAAACGCTGATGACGCGTGAGAAGGTCGCGTCGCGTGAAGGAAAGACCACAATCGCACTTGAAAGGCCTTTCGCCGGTATCTTTCAAACAAATTAGCCCTTTAATCAAAAACACATCTGGTAATCGGCATGAAAAGGTCCAGGATGGGAGGTAACCGTACGGGTTCGTGCATGACGGTGAAGATGCTCAACGCGAGAAAATGTGCGAGAGTAGACTGAGCAGCGTTGTGACTCAGGTTGGCCAGTGGACATGATAATTAGGATTCTGTTTTGTTCTGTGAGAATCACAAACTCCCAAGACGTGTGGCTGAGAGGTGAGGAATTTCCGATGGGGGCGGGGGTGGGTCACTTTTGGGGGTGAGGCTCAAATTAATCAGCAGTCTTGGCAACCTTAAGCGCTGGAGGGCTGCATGGTTGACCAATGAGAGAGTCTGATCCCTCCTTGACCGTGGGTGCAATGGACCCACCCCCATCAGAGAGATCAAGCTGCACTACTTTTTTCTTTCCTTTTATATTTATCATCAAATGGCGATTTCTTCCCGAGATGCCGCAAGATACAATAAATATGTGACCTTGCCTTTTTCTAAAGATGCCGGTCAAGTCTATTTCCCTTCCACTTCGAGATGAGTTATCTCCGGGGCACTACTCTCCACACCCTGTGGCATCTTCTGTGCCCAGCGTCCCAGTTGTATCAATGGGATGAACAATGGTTGCTGGATAAAAACTCACAATCAATGATCTCAAGCACAGATGCCTCTAGCGAAGCCAATACTCCCACCAACCCAGACGACGCCAACCATCACGATCTAGAGAAAGGAGGCGATGCCAACAATCTTCCCAGCCACTCGCGCAGTGATGATACCTTCGAATCAAAGTCCTACCTCGTCGACTGGATACCTCATAATGATCCCGAGGATCCTCAGAGCTGGCCTCTATGCAAAAAGCTCTTCGCGTCATTTCAGATCTATATATATACCTTCACGATATACATGGGTGGAGCCATATTCTCGTCGAGCGAAAGTGGAATCCAACATGAATTTGGAGTCAACCACACGGTCTCTGGCTTGGGCTTCGCTCTCTACCTGATCGGCTACGGCGTTGGACCTTTGCTCTTTAGCCCACTATCAGAGATCCCAACTATAGGTCGCAACCCTCCATACATGATATCACTCATTATTTTTGTGATCCTCTGTGTCCCCACAGCCCTGACGAAGAGCTACGCTGGCTTATTGGTGCTCCGATTTCTCCTTGGCTTCTTCGGATCCCCCTGTTTGGCAACGGGCGGCGCCACCCTCGGCGATATGTTCCCCCTGACTAAGTTACCTTTCGCCATGTTGTTCTGGGCCATCGCTATGACCACCGGTCCGGCAGCTGCGCCTGTGATCGGAGGCTTTAGCGCAGTCGGTAAAGGATGGCGGTGGACTTCTTGGGAGATCCTCTGGGCAGCCGGTCCAGTGTGCATCCTCATGGTGCTCTTTTTGCCGGAGACAAGTGGCGCGACCATTCTGCATCATCGTGCCAAGAGGATTCGCGCACATACAGGCGATGAAAGATATTACTCTCATGGGAGAAGAATCAGAAGAAAACGACAGTTCGCGAAATTTCCTTCGAAGCGCTCGTACGTCCCTGGGTACTGATGTGCTTTGATCCCGTCATCCTTTACGTGGACATCTACAGTTCCCTATGCTACGCCATTTTCTACAGCTTTTTCGAGGTGAGAACAACTCCGCCTTCTCCAAAGCGCAATCTATCATCCGGAATCTAACCGCTGGACGTATAGTCATTTCCTCATGTATATGGTGAGATGTACGGATTCGCATCTGGACCGCAGGGGCTCCCATTCTTGAGCATCACCGTTGGAACTCTAGTTGCTGCAGTTGGGTATATGAGCTACAACTACTTCATCGTGGAGCGCCGAATCCACGCTGGCATTTCGCCCTCACCGGAGGACCGGTTATTTTTGGCTCTATTCTCAACACCTTTGATGCCAATCGGTCTTTTCATATTTGCATGGACTAGTCGGGCCGACATTCACTGGATTGTGAGCTGCATAGGTGTGGCAATCAATACGTGCTGGTTGATCACCATGTACCAATGCGTCTTCATGTATCTGCCTCTGGCCTATCCGCAGTACGCCGCCAGTCTCTTTGCTGGGAACGACTTCGTTCGATCTGCCATGGCTGGCGGCGCGGTTCTTTTCGGGCGACCTCTGTTCGCTAATCTCGGTGTTGGGAAGGGTGTTTCACATCCTAGGGGCTCTCGCGGCTGGACTTATCCCGGGTATCTATATCCTGTATTGGTATGGTGATTGCCTCAGGGTGCGCAGCTCATTTGCCAGTAGTTGAGCCGGCCATATTGGAAAGCTTTTCATCTTCACGGGTACGGAATTATTAATTTGGTATTCTGAATGACCTTGTATTATGGTAGGGGTACCTTGAGCCGATGAAATACAGTATTATGAGATATCCACAAGGCAACCTTGGAATCCAAGATCCGTCAAGGTGGGCAATGATGAAATAGATAAATGCGCAGTAGCAGCGATTGAAAGTACAAATTATGTAGTTGTACGTTGGCGTAATGGATATTCCGAAAGAGTAGTTGGTCAAGACAAGGGGATGCGACGGTGACTAAACGGTAGGCCACCGAGGGCAAGTCCCACAGGCCTCTGTGCCCCCCAAGCCGGGCTTTGTTGGGGGCCACGTGAACCCCTAAGCAGCCTTGGAACTTAGACATGCCAAGTGATGTCCTTTCTGCAGTGGGGTTTTCGCCTAACGTTTTGTTTTGTTTTTTTTCTGTCAGTATTGTAAAACAATATGTACCCATTTTCAACCCCATCATCTACCAAAGAATACCACTACAATAATCAACAAGGAGGATGTACCTACAAAACAAGATATTCTGCCTGGTGGGCCAGCAATAGGCTGCGAGTTGGGCGCTGAAGGTTGAGGCCTGAGGGGTATCTGCGGGCTTGGCTACTTGAAGCTACTGAACTTGTTTGCTTCCCTCACATCCCTGACCTCGTCTCCCACCTCAAATTCTTCAAACAAACTGCATGGGAGAATTGTTATTCCGCCTCCCCCTGTTCATCGCTTGGCAAATCTCACCTGGGGAGGTGTCTTGTCTTCTCGCATAACCCAATCCTCCCACGACCGGAGACCCCCTACAGCACAGAAATGGAACCAAAAGAATCAGACACCCAAGGCCTTGCCTGGGTTGAGAAGCCCTTCAGTCTGGAACCCGAGTGGACGGTGGAACTAGACCTTGAGGCTATCGAGCAAACGAGCAAGTCGATATATCCAGCGGCCAAGGCAATACAGGTGTTTTTTCTCGCCCAGGGGGCCCTCAACAAACTTTACGACGTGACCATAGACAATGAGACTTTCATTATGCGGGTTTCGCGCCCCGACGATCCATACTACAAGACCATGAGTGAAGTGTCAACTTTGGACTGGAAATCGCGTATTACAAGTATTCCAGTTCCCCGGGTCATCAGTTATCAGGCTTCGCGCGAAAACCCGATCGGATTTGAATGGATCGCCATGACCAAAATGCCTGGAAAGCCCTCGAAGGAGGCATGGCGCTCTCTCCCTTGTTCTGCGAAGGAAAGGTTGGTCGAAGAGTTTGCGGTCCACTTTGCCTGCCTGTTCCAGAACAAATTACAGGGTATTGGAAACATATATGGCACAAAGTCAACCCCCGATGATTCCAAATTGGCCGAAGCGACTTTTCCTACGGTCGTTTCGAGCTCTGCTACGGGTCATTCCGTACTGACCACAACAGCCTTGCCGATCTCGCATGTGTCGGACTCGACTCCCCCTGTGGGTGATTTGAAATTGCCTACAGAAGATTCAGCTTCATCGAAGGATGATTCTAGATTGACCAAAACTACCTTGTCTACGGTGACACCAGCCTGTTTGAATGAGTCACCTTTGGCCCAAACCCAAGATTCGCGGCAGTCTCCAGCAGTAGGCAGGATTGTGTCTATGCAATTCTTTTGGGGATCTAACCTTCATCGAGATGTTGACCGGGGCCCATTCGGTTCTAGCAGAGACTGGATCACATCGCGTCTTTCTCTCAATGAGAAGGAGTGGCAGTCCAAGCTAGACAATATACCAGCTGGCGAACTTGGAAGAAGCGATGCAGCTGATCTGGATGATGCAACGAGAACATTGAAGATCATCCAAAAGCTCCAAGCTCTACTTCCGTCTATCTTTCCGCCCACGAGCAGTACGCCCGAGCCCTCCATAATGGTTGATGACGATCTTTCCGGTCAAAACATCCTTGTTAGTGGCACTGGACACCTTACTGCTGCTTTGGACTGGGAATGTGTTTCGGCACTTCCATTATGGATCGCTTGCAATTTTCCAGCATTCTTACATGGGCCGCCTCGGAACGATAAGCCTGATCGAGAACAATATGATGTCGAAGAGGGAGAGCCCGAAGATGGAGAACCGTGCGATTTTTATTGGGAGAACCTGCGGGACTACGAAACTACTCTGCTTCGTGATGTGTTCATTGAAACGATGAAGAGATTACAGCCTGAGTGGGTCGATGTGTTCAACAAAAGCCAACGGGAAAGAGACTTTGAGCTTGCAATCCAGCTCTGCGAGGATGAGTTCTTTGCCCGAGATATTTTGGCATGGGTTGATGACCTGGCTGCCGGGGTAGAAAACCCTCGGAGCCTGTCCGACAGGATGACACTTCCCAGGGGGGAAGACACTGGATTTGATAACTCATGCCTCAGGCACTAAGGGGCAGAACAGCGCGGTAACATTGGAAGATCTATGGTCGTCAGTCACGGTATCGGAGGCCTAGCACGAACATCCGCTGCCGGTGATGGTCCGAGGAAAGGGGTCATTTGTTGTGTAGCGAGAGCATTTCGGGGGCAAGGCTTGAACTCGAAGGACGGGTCGCGCGCAGCACCGGCGTGAAGTTCGAGGAAGGCAGGGTACGACATCGTCGTGATGGCATTTTTGCAATCTACGAGTGATTTTCACCGTTTGATCACTCTCACTTTCGTCGAGTGAGTAGTCTTGCATATCTGAAGCCCGTTCCTCTTCCTATTCTCTCGTTCTCTTTCACAAGGGCTGCTCCTAGAAGCTCTTAGAACTACACGTTAGCAGACGCGGAGGACATTATAGGCATAAGTGGAGCACCACGAGCCCAGAAAGTACCACCAGAGCAGTCATGGAAGTAAATGCTGTTTATTTGAATTCATTATTGAACCATCTTCATCCGTGAGTGATGATAACCACGAAGAGTAGGTGGGAATGAATCTAGCAAGAGGCTTAGATCAGAAAGATTCCGAAGCATTGGAATACTGACGGCAAAGATTGAATACTTCGTAGATGCGAAAAGCACGCAGGCTCCGTGAGCGTGTTCATTCCCCCCATTTGTCACTCAGAATCAGAGTTGGGGTCGGCCGCCAGGGCTTCGAGGATTCTCTTCCCTTCATCTGCATCATCTGGCTCCCAAGGCTTCAGGCCGAAGGGTTCCATGAATAGGCTCCAGCCGCCATAAACTTCGATGATCTGACTCTCAAGCGGACTGAGGTATGGCTCTGATTCGAGTTAGTCGGAGTCTCGATGTTGGACTGTCAAAAACCGTACCGAGTACATCGGTGGGAAGCATCGGTGGAATACACATAGTGATGACTCGAGGTGAAGAGAATTTCTGATCAGAAGTGAGTTGAAGGGTTGGTTAGGAAAAGAGAAGAATAAAAAGAACGAAAAGGAAGGATGAGAGCCCGGGCCTGGAGATTCCCAAAATGTTTACTGGCCTCAGGCTTCGACATGTCACGGCTACTCCAATCCAGTGCCCATTTTCACAGATCAAGAGAGGGCTAATATTGGCAGACACAGAAGAATCTATACGCCTACGAGAAACATTACAGGCTTGATGAGCATCACAAGAACAGTCAAAAGAGTTGCTGTTGCTATTAAAATTTGGTATTGGATCGTCTCTTCCATCTGCGACTGGCAATAATCGTTAAAACATAAGCGAGAAAGAAACTGGGAATATTTCAGACAAGAATGTTTCGAGGACTGGCGGGAACCAATGGATTGCTCGTTGGTGTGAAAGGCACAAGGGCCCCACGAGCATGTTCATGGCCTCTCTCATTCATTGTCCGATTCGCTGTCGGAAACCAGGGCTTCGAGGATCTTCTTTCCCTCGTCTGCGTCCTCCATGTTGTAAGGCTTCAGGCCGTAGGATATCATAAAGTAAGTCCAGCCGCCATAAGCTTTGACAATTGCTCTCTCAGCGGGACTGAGAGGTGGCTCTGCTTCCGGTTAGCGGGGAATCTCGATGTGGGGCTTTCAGATAGCGTACGAAGACAATCGGTGGAAGGCATTTGGTCTGCAGCCCTGGAGGGCGTGAAATCAAGTGAAGAGATGTGTGTATTGTGGATGGGTTGAACTTGACTGATGATTGAGGAGGGTGGATTTCAACCTGGGAAGTCACCAAAATTGATGCCTCAGGCAGCCAGCATTCCCAATGGGGTCAAGGGTATGGGCCTTCGAAGCCCACGAGAGCCCGTTGTCATGTCAGAACACGGAGCAATGATAATTATTGACATATTGGAGTGGTTTCACCGCGCAATCAGATACGTGTGTTCATGAAACAGCATTTTGTTATCCATGGCACTCTGTGTGGGCAAGCAGCACTACCTTATGCTCACCTCTCGTTGTATACTTCGTAAGGCTCTTGATGTCATGGTCCTCCCAGTGCCCTGTATCCTTTGCCAGACCATCGCGCTTTGTTGATGACACTAGGTAGCATATCTAGTCACTATTGGCGACCATAGGTATCCACTCTGTGCTATTCGTTCCGTCAGACAACTCCGTCCTACAACGATCAGTCGATATATTTTGACAGGAAATTTGTTCGTTCATTTTTTTTTTTGGTCAATTTATCTCTAATAGGAAAAAGTGAACATAAACCACACACAAGGAGACTGAAATAAACATCAAAGAAGAAAGAACATGAACCCGACCAACGTGAGAACAAAAAGCAGCGAGGTAGCGACAGAAAGCAGGGGCTGAGCCTTGGACGAACAACTAACGCCGGCGACAGTGGTGAGAGCCCTGAGACTGAGAGCCAGGTCCCATGCCGAAGTCGTCAATCCGGAGGCCATGGGGGTTTTGAACCAGATCGTTGTCTTGAACATCGTACGCTTCCCCAAATTCATAATTGTCCCTGAAATGGTCCGAGGTTCCCTGTGGGAGAATTCCTATATGCTCAAGTCGAAGCATCACGTAGCAACACCAGAGCTGGGGGTGCTGCGCTGGAACCAGTCCAGCCTCGTGGATGACATCGCCACTCTGAGAGCTGCTCACGGCACCGAGATAAATCGACTGGTTCAACTTGCGGGTGCGGAATGGCTCATTATTGACGATATGTAAATCACGACGACCGAATACGCCAAGGACCTCCATGAGTGTGCCATTATCGGAACCGGGCGCTTTCAAGAAGAGGCGCCATGTGCTGATGGATTGGACTGTTTGACCTCTGGAAACTTGGAGGTAGAGTTCCAGGGAGTTGGGGTTGGCCGATCTTGCGCTCGGTGCGCTCGCATAGGGTACGAGCTGACGAGATGACTGGTAGCTACGGGTACTAACAGACGACCCGTGGTGTCCGTGGTGTCCGTGGTGTCCATAGCAATGAGAGGACTGACGCGACATGGTTATGGTATCCGAGTTGCTGATAATCGCTACTGTGAAAGATTCTGTTTCAGGCGCAGTGATGGATCAAGTTTGACAAGCGCTGCTTTGTCTATCGGAACTTTTTGCTGGGATGGATTTTGTACTCTGGGGATGTGGGTATTCTTATAGTCGTTCCTCGACCCCAGCCAGTACCCATGATCGCAGACAACGAAAGTGTAGCCTAGGAAGATCATTCAGTTCGTCTGTTGAAAATAATCATTAGTCTTTATCACAGTAATATTTGTACGAAAATTGTGGGGCTTCTTTCAGTCGTCCAAAGTAGCCTCAAAGGGGAAAACAGGTAGTTTTCCTCACTCGGATTTTGGCAAGTCTTTTTGTTAGAAGTTTGAAAGAAAACATCCAGTGCAACGAATAAATATTTGATCTGTCAGCCTGAGATCACGTTGAATGTGATACAGAGTGTAAGGAAGCAGAATTATCAACGTCAAAATGGAAGGAAAGAAAGAATCGACCATCACGTAATGCAACATTTATTGAAGGTATGGGAAGTGATACCTAGTAGAAAGGAACAGTGAGAGATTTTAATACAGGGTGTCACGTATACTAGGTTAGCTTTTCCCATAGATTCTGCCATATGAACAAGAAGCAGACATCAGATACCCTTTCTGCCCAGATGAGAGTGAAGCAAGGTTGAGGGCTCCTTCCAAGAGCTAGCCACGCGTACCTTCCTATTGTAGCATCGGAACAAATCTATAGATATCGAACGTAGGTCGTGTTTGACACTTCCCCATACCATCCCTCATACTATTCAACGTGCACCTCTGTTATTTTTCTCAAGCACTGGGAATGTCGAGAAATTCCAGATGCGTCGTTTTTCTGCTTCAAGGAAAGAGACAACTGCAACAAGTAGGAGTGCGACACCTCAACTCCCGCCCATCGGCGAAATAACAAGTAAGTCCGACTACATCGCAGAACCTACACAGCTGATCGCACGGGTAGGAAGCTATAACAGCCACGGAACTTTTCTACACTCAGTACCTCGCAGCGAGTGTGGAGTCGCGCATATGACGAGCTTGCAACCGATGAGGACACAGATTACGAATGCTTTGAGCAGCGTGTCAAGCTTCGTTCTGAAGTTCAAGGAAGTGATCGACCTGATGCGCTGGAGAAGCCGCAGGCTTATCTCGGGCAAACGAGAGTGAGAGCAGGTTGATTGATTCTCTGAGAAGGGAGGAAGAGAATGAAGCTCGGAACTGAGAACGAACTGAGAAAGAACTGAGAGAGCAACTCTAATGACACGGGACTTCATGGGACATGACATGATTCCCGACATCAAGGCGCTTGTTGAAGACTACATGAAGTTTGCGCAAAAGGCGAGCAAGCGATACAAAGGACCTGTGAACATCGATCCTCGCCTCCCCGGTGATTGACCCTACTGGAGAGTCTTCTGGAGGCCTGGGCATGCTCACGTGGCATTGTCGTTCTCCCCGTTGGCATCTCTGTGATCCTCCTTTCTCTGTGACATCTTGCCTAGGACATGGGCACACGGATAGGTACAACAGACGCATGGAACGGTAAGTAAATTTGATTTCTATACGGTGCGGTTCATTCAAACCTACTATGAGGTGGATGAATTGTATTATTGCAAAGCCTTCTTTGTTACTCCAGAAATGCCTGCTTTCCCAGATTACTTACGGTACTCCAGAAATGCCTGCTTTCCCAGATTACTTACGGTACTCCAGTTTCCCTATATACTGACTTGCACGACAGGGCTGAAGACTCCGAGTCCGTCCCGAGGATAAGGAAGTCGGCTCTCCAGTAGCCTGGCTGGGCCTCATGGCCCAGACGACACCAACCTCATTCCAAGCAATCGGATTTTTCATCCTGTGGGGCCTCGCGGCCCTATTTCTGCTGGTTTGCTTTTAAAACGGTCATATAGACCGTTATAATAGAAGAAGAGAGCGGTAAGTAAAATTGATTTCTATACGGTGCGGTTCCTTTAAACCTACTATGAGGTGGATGAATGGTATTATTGCAAAGTCTTCTTTGTTACTCCAGATCTATGGATCTTCTTGCCTGCTTTCCCAGGCTACTTGCGGTACTCCAGCTTCCCCGGATGCTGACTTACACGATAGGGCTGAAGACTCCGAGTCCGTCCCGAGGAGAACCAACTAGGCTCTCCAGCAGCCTGGCTAGGTCTCGCGACTCAGACCACACCGACTTCATTCGAAGCAATCGGTTTTTTCTTCCTGTGAGGCCTTACGGCCCTGGCCCTGGTATTCATTGACCAGTTCGGTAACAGTCATATTACCCGTTACAATCGCAGGAGGGAGCGGTAAGTAAAATTGATTTCTATACAGTGCAATTCATGCAAACCTACTATGTGGATGAATTATATTATTGCAAAGCCTTCTTTGTTACTCCAGATCCATGCCCAGGTGGATGCTCTTGCCTGCTTTCCAAGGTTACTTACGGTGCTTCCCTGGATGCTGACTTCCACGATAGGGCTGAAGAAAATGTGCAGTGGACCCCGAAACGGTCACAGCACCGGCCATTAGTTTGTCCCCGCCACTAGTCGGCGCCCTGGCCACCCCAACCCCGAAGCTGGAGACGGCCCATCTTTTCACACGCGGTCAGGAGGCCGGGCTGCCTAAGCCACCAAGGCTTATCCAGACCTAGTTGTAGGTCACCATGTTACCCAGTAAGTCTTTCCGTGGGGTGTTTCATTGAGGTTTGCCTCGAGATTCTCCTATTCCCATCCTTTGTGCTGCCAAGGCAAAGATCCTTTCAGTTTCGCCTCTTATCATGCCCTTTTGATCATTCCAGAATCATTCTCGAACACTACTGACATGATGACTATCATTTTTCAGATTCAAACTGGGTTAGAAGGCTCTCAAAGCAAAAGATAGCTGATAATAAACTGGTCAACTCTATCCTACATATCTTACAGTGTGCTCTTCCCTCTTCTGTACTAATTGGATTAATTCCTCTTAAGTACCTCGGAAAAAGCCTCATGGGCCATGGCAGCAATATTTGAAATTGGTACTAATTCTAGATCATCCAGCTACTAGGTATTATCCACATTCAATCCCCCAGAAATAAGCAAGGAAAATCCGGTGATGATAAGGACGGATCTCATCCTCCACAGTTCGTAGCTCATCATGATAACCACAAACTGAGAACCGATCCGCAAGAAATCTCTCCCTCTTCTCACTCAGTTCAAAACCACGTGAGCTCCTACAACAGTGGCAATTTGGAGTACAGTGTCCCACACCCAGCAGCCCAGCTGAAGTATTCTTACGTTCAGGATCACGACAACATCCACAATTCCGACCACAACACCCGCCTTTAGACTTGCAGTCTTCAACAAGAACAGGATGCATGTACCACAAAGGATCAGATCTCCACAACTCAAATGCCCGCTTCAAGGGCCCGGAAATACCAAGGAGCGTACCACGTGCATACCACCAAGCTCGTGTCCTCATCCAGTTATCTTCGTAGAGTGAGTTCATCTCCTCCTCAAAGCTTGGGAGCTCGGGAACCCAGTAACTGGTATCGGTCGTTGGGCCCTGATGAAAGGCAATCTCTGTCTGACAATTCACTCGCAGAGTATTTTCGAGGAGGATTAGGTCGGCAAAGTCACCCCAATCATCGGCCTTGTGTCCCTTTTTGTAGAGATTGTATCGAAATACTTGGAGGTCCCTGATACATCCTTCTCGCTCTAGACGGGCCTCTTCTGGTGTTTTGTCCCCGGGTAAAGACAGCATTTCGGGGTCCAAGAGCTCGTCGCCATTTTCGGAATCGGAACGGGCGAGGGTATTCGTGGAATCGGAACGGGTCATGGCAGCGCAAGGACGTCCGGCGGTTCTCATTAGAAAGATGTGGGTCGTGAGATTCTCGAATACTCGCTGACATGCGTGAAATGTTTACAGATTCCAAAATATCGACAAAAAGGGAGGTTGTCTTTCCCCAAAGCCCATAGCTAGTTTAATATACGCCTCATTATGATGCCACGCAATCTGGGCCGTGGGTGAGTAAAACCCTTTTCTAGTACCTAGTCGTATGTTCCACGGGGTAAATACAGAGTTCTATATCTTACTATAAGGAAATCTTTCTGATGCATTTCGGCCTCTAATCATATTTGTAGCCCCCAACCTGTAGATGTTACCGCTTCTTCCAATTATGGAACATATTGAGCAGTACCTCCAGGGCTGTTGTAGAAGTCCAGTGGTCGAACGTCACAATTACCTACCTATGTAGGTAAGTGGTCACATCATCCCTCCAGGGATCCCCGTCTTTGACTCTTTGTTATACCCCTCAGACAGCCTGCTGAGCTCTTACCACCTGAAAATGCCGGTAATGTTGAAACCCTGCACATCCATCACTGCTTAGATGTAGCTAATTGGATGCATTAGCCTGCAATCGCCCTATCTTACGCCCACGAGCCCCTGGCCCCTCCCACAACCTGGGTTGGTCTTGTGGACAACATGCTCCAGACCTTGACTTGTCAAAAGTCAATTTGTATATTTGCTCTGTATCTCGTGGCTGTCCTAGTGCTGATGGTTGCCTGGCGCCTTTCCAATGGATACGCCGACGTCCTCCTCAGCCGCATGCAGCTAGCTGAAAACTCAAGTTCATCCAAAAAGCAAGTGTAAACTTTGTCACTGGGAAGCCTAATGTCACCGCCGGCATCTCCAACAACACTGCACTCACCTCGAGCCCACCTTATCGCCCTCCCGCCCTCAAAAACCTACCTAGTCGAGCTTCCCCGGACCTTTCCGGCTTATATCCTCCTGACTATTGTCCTTTTCTTCTCCCCGAGAGCCTTCAGAACATGAGGCGAGACGAAGGAAAGCCTTGAAAGAGCCCACGCACCAATTATCCTCTTTCATTTCCAAGCGCCCCTCCGGGCTTTTTAACCGTTCAAAATGACGCCGGTGATGGTGTTCCAAGTTGCTTGCGCCTTGTTTTCAATGACGATGGCGTATGTCAGCGTCCGGTCCCTTTTTCACTCGGCGACACCGGAACCCACAGTGGATCCTGAGTGGGACGAGTTGCTGGAACGTTTGAAAGGACCTACTGATGATCGTTGGGAGCGTGGGAACCGTATTGATGATATTCTTGAGAGGTTGAAAGTCGTCGAGGAGAGACTGGGAATATATTACAAAGATGCCTGAAGGCCTGTCTGGCCTGGCTAAGATCAACCTCTAAGAGCAGGGGCCTATTATGGCCGGGTGACGAACGAGAAATAAGAAAATTTAGTACGGAGTTGAAGTTGAATGAGTTTCGGCTTAAGCCTTCCAAGGTTCCAATTTCGTTGTACTCAATATGGCGCGATTAAAGTAGATAACAAAGAAAGAATCATAGATCAAAATAGCTGCAGAAAGAAGAGAAAGGTGACCGGTGAGTGGCTGGCGAAAGATACCATGTATGGGGCTCATACGCAGATCTTGTGGGCTTGTAGATCATGCACTTCTTGAACCGCTGATCCTTGAGGTATGCTATGTTGCGAGACTGTAAGCTTTCCCTCGACGCACGTTCAAAACAGGCTCGAGCGCTTGGTTTCGTGAAATATTCAGTGTGAAATTCTCCTTCTGTGGACCTCATGTGTGCATAACCCCCTCCTTTGAACAACGTGGGCCAATCCTCCAACAATTCATGGCCACGCCATTGGCGGTCTTCCAGTGTTACACCAGCACCTAGGTCTATCCACTTTGTAATAACCAGAGCCAATTGGTTTTCGAATTCAACCAGTTCAAGAATAGCCTCGGTGCCACAGAAGGAACAAGCAAAAGAGACACATGGGGCTTTTTCTCCAGCACGATGGGCCTTCACAACCTTATTGATCCAGGTACTAATATCCTGGTACTTCGCGTGACTGCAAATGGTGATGCTGTGCGGGGGAATCTTAAACCTTTTCATCGATGGCGGCCATGGACATCGATACAATAGGTACCGCTTATCACGATCAACCGAAATGATCTGTTGGACTCTCAGAATGAGGCTAGGATGCGTTGAACATATTTCTGCGTCAACGGAAGAGATAAGATAAAGCTGAGTTCCAGGCTGGAGACTGTGGAGTTGGACTTCTGTGTAAGAAATGTCCTCGGTGCCGATCCCATATTCTGGGCCGAGATAGAACCTCATCATAAGAAGTTGCAGGTGTATGAAGTGAAAACGATACCGAAACTTCATATTGAAAGAAAAGAGCTGGCTTTCATGAACATAGTGTTGTGCTAATCTTGGACAGCCCAAGATAAATCTGGATATAGGCTCAAGAGGATCGACCCCTGAATTATCGTGCCTATGGAAAACAAGGCAGGAATGGCAAACGTAGGACTTTGGGAGATCTCGCCCGAGGCGAGCCAGAAGGGCTAGCTTGTCTCGTCTTGTTCGCAGCGTAGAAGGATCCCTCGTTTTTAAAAGAGCATATAGTCGATGACTGCAGAGTGAGGTGCATGTTATATCGTCACGAGAGAGAAGTTCCGCTATTCGCAACAAGACCTGGGCCGGGAGTCCAGGCAATGAATTCCGTTTAGGGCCCAGGAGTCGGCATACCCAGAAGGAGGGGTCAATGAAGAGACGCAGCATGTCCATGGTGCTTGGCATATGCAGCTTGCTTGAGAGGGGCTGCGAGGATTACCGAGCTAAATGACTGAGTTGGAGGTAAGAATAATGTTCGAGGTCATTGAAAACGAGCAATCCCAGGAAAGGCAGTTGATCAAGAAGGAAGAGTATCAACACTGGGGGGGGATGGGGATTCAATGACACATTAGACGGTAATACAACCTTGAAATTGGAACTCTCATCCATAGCCATGAATACCTTCAGTGCCGGGGTTCCAAAGGTTGACGGGTCCACGCTTGAGATGACGAATATATTTACTTCCTATCCATTGAGGCAGGACAATCTTTTCTGAATAGGCTGGACGGAGTGTGGTAAGTAGGAGAGACATCCTCAGTGATGCGAGGCCAACAGGGAAGCTGAGGACGGTGCGGCGGACGCGCACATGACCGGCCAACTTGGTGATTCAGGGACTCGGTGATTCGAGTGAGCCAATCAGGGGACAAGAAGGGAACAGAGAAGAAGGATCAAAGCAGCTCGCTTTGCTTTGTGGACAGAGATTCCACCCGTGCGGCCCATTCTTTCCGTTATCTCCTTGCCGTTCTTTCTGCCTTTGTTTTCAGGTTTTATTGTCATGTGTCTTCAGTCACCCGTTGCACATGACATTCGCAACGATCTTGTGAGATTTTGTAAGGATCGCATGCTTTTCTATTGGCTCTAGCTGTGTATACCCAGGTAGTTACCGGGGCCCCGGGGCTGTTGCGCGATTACGTGCTCTACATGTGAGGCCTCGATTCCCTCCCTCCCTCTCCCTCCCTCCCTCTCTCCCTGTCTCTGTCTCTGTCTATGCCTGTCTGTGATTCAGAAGCTTCGAGGAACCTTTACAAGCGACATCAGCAACTCTTCTTACACTGGGGACGAAATGAGTGAGGCTACTCCGGTGCGGATAGTCCTTCCATATCGCGAACAACCTTTTCAAAAGCCTACAGCAATCATCATGGCTTTCTTTACATGGCGAGGTATTCAACCCTCCGAAGAAGACTACTATACACATATATGCAGTGATCCTCGATCTTCTCGGTTATATCTCGTTCTTGATCTCCACTGCAAAACACATCCAAATGTCGATCTTGGCAATTTAGACCTCGAAGTCTTCAAAGTCTCAGGAATTGATCCATTGTGCGTTATTCTCTTGTATAACCTAACTAAGCTAAATATATCTAGTACATTTCGGGATCTCGGAGAGGTAGCTCGCAAGCAGGTTCACCAACGATCTGCTTCTCTGGATTGGGGGGGAGGCAACCACTCTAGTCAGAGGAATTAGTCGGTATTGTACCTAGGTACCAGCACAGGGAGGACAGTATCCCGCTATATTCGTGTCTTGCTCATCGGAAGGTGACTTTATCGAACCACGCACGGCGGCGTAGAGGAACAGGGGACGCTGAACCAAAAGACAAGGAGCTAGTCCAGAAGGCGTAATTTGTGAATCGAACACTCATCATCCGATATGGTGTAGTGGCTAACATCGTCGTCTCTCACACGACAGCCGGGGGTTCGATTCCCCCTATCGGAGTTTCTTTTTTTTTTTCTTTTTTTTTTTTTCTGCTGGTCCTGAGGGTCCACAGCTCGCACTCCGGATGGGTGGATTCTATATGGAGGGAGAAGGAGGCGGGGGGTCGACTAGCAGAGACGGGTACGTGAAGAAGCGGGCCAGAGTTGTCTTCACATTCATTTCCAACTATCCATGAACTGATTGAACTGAACTGATTGAACTAACCTGGAAAGACTCTGCTGGGGTCCAATAGATCTTTCAAACTTCCATACCCTCCCTTGGGATGTTCAATTGGAGGATCACGGAACGGGTTTTCACCGTCCCCGTACAAGAATTCATCAACCTCCTTTCCAATCCATCTCGCACGCCCTGGAAGAGATCTATCTTGCATGAAGCCAACAGTCACATTTCGCCGGCGATCGGACCAGAGACGGGTTTCCCGGATTTCCTTCCGCAACTTCTCGAGGAAAGGATGCCAGTGATTTCCGTTGTCCAGGAATGTTAAGAAGCTTAACTTCACGGATCGCACAGTGACAGGTAGCTCCGAAAGGAACGATATGAGGTCAGATTCCCTGACTATGAATCGTGATAGCTCAAAGGGTTGGAGCTTGGGCCAGCTCTCAATAGGAAACATGTCCTTCAGGGGCACAGGGGTGACGTTCAGATCTTTGCGTTCTTCGTCCATGTCATATCCCGTGGTGGCGAAGCTGAGCTCTTGGAGATCGCGTGCTCCACGTAATATATCATGGAGCTTTTTATGGGGAAATGAAGACCATGTTCCGGCGAGAGTGAAGCAAAGATCGAGGCGACGGAAGCCCGGTTTCTTGAGAAGCGTGGCCAAGTGATGGTATTCCTCACAAGTGTCATCAAGCATCGTGCAGTTGAGCCCCGTGCGAAGAAGGCGGGACTCTGCACTGAACTCGACGACATTATTCTTTTGTTCAGCGAGCGCGCGTGTCACGATGCGGAAACCGTGGAACTGCTCTTTCTGCCTTTCGTCGAGCCGTTTCCAAGGAAGCGACCATACCTCAAACCTTTGATTGGAATGGGGAATTGGCCACCCGCGAGGCATGGGATAATAGAGCCCTTCCGGTAAGGATCGAATCATGGGAGTCTGATAAAGCGGGTTGAAAAGAAAGCCATGAGCTGCAGACGTGACAGTCATCTTTGTGAGTGCAGGGAATTGTTTCAATCCATGAATGAATGCTTCTTCGTCGCACCTGAAAGCCAGGACATATTCTTGCTGCCGGATTAAATATTGGTAAAACTGCCAGCACGTAGTCAGCGGATACCCTATCGAGCCCAGCTTTTTCACGCTCTTGTAATCCGGATGCTCTCTGTCGAGCCCCGCCATCCCATCGTCAAACTTCTGGCGCCAGTAAGCATCTTCAACACTCGCGGCGCATCCAACCTTGAACCACCTGGGACAAACGCCTTTTCCGAAATTTGAACATTTTCGTAGCTGGGTGTAATGGTCTCGATCGTCCTCGTCCTCGTAATTTTCATCCGTATCTTCGTATTCACCACAAATGTATTCGAGAGGCCACCATCGACCATAGGGTCTCTGAAAAGACGGCAACCCCGTCTCATTATCACTGGCGTCCTCGTCTGTCACCAGTGGACCTCCAAAGCCAGGAAGGTAACGACTTTTGCGAGAACCCCTGGGAAGTCGGGCATCGTCCCAGATGATCTCTTTGACCTGGTGTCTGAATCTCTCATGGTCTGCGACAGCCCGAAAGACTTCGATATTCAGGGGATTGGCTGACAAAAACACTCGCCGGAAACGTAGATCCACTGCACTCGAGAATTGTTTGGCGGCGAGGCGCATGGACTTGAAGTCGCGGTTTGTTAGATAGGATGCTATTTCTTGCCATAGCTCTGGAGGGAGAAAGATCAGGGTAGTGGAAGTCATGGCTGAGGTGGTTGAAGAAGAGACAACGGAGTCGCTGCGAAATCGGGGTTCGCTTTAGTTTCAGCCTCACCCCAAGATCAGCGCTGGCAAGTTGAACCGGTACCCCACAGGTACAATTACTTGAATTCGCATTGATTCACTTCATTGATCCTCCTGATCTCAGATTACTCAAGCTCCCTCGCTCTCTCAGATAGTTCTCACTTCTCTTCCTCTCTTCTCTCTTCCAACGAGTCAATCAATTTTTGCTCTCATCCCTCTCTCTCTCTCAGATAGTTCTGACAGACCTCGCAGGAAATGTCCCGGATCGAGGCAAGGGACCAGCAATCCAGCACGCTGTATGTGCTGTATGTGGGAGAAGGGGCGGACGTCATGGACACTTTGGTATATTGTTCAGAGGTTGTCCCGCCGTACCCGGAGTATCCCCAGGTGTGGAAATATATCCAACTGGCTGGGCACAGTAGTACACATCATTCTGGAGATCGGTGCTATTTGTAAAGACCTTCGTGTCCAAGTACCGAAATGTTTTTCCATTCACGTTAGAGCCGCTCCAGCCCTGGAGTACTGTAGATTTGGTCTCATCTCACATTTCGATACTTGATGGGCCCTGTTGATGGGCCCTGAAAATCGGAAGGGTCCCACTATGGGTCTGCATCGGGGAAATTAGGGCCCATAGTGGGACCACAGAACACAATGCTTTGAATTAAACAATGCCCCGAGCGCGATGAAGCGGGTCCTCCATTATCGCTTGCGGGAGGCGTATATCCTTCGGCCCGCACATGAGAACGATATCTCACTGGCTTGGGAGTTAAGCTTTTACTGTATGCTTGGGCCGAGCTAACGTTTGATGATTGCTTCAAGGTATAATGTTCATTATAGTCCGTGCGGTCGCTACGGCAACCAAGACAAAAACAGGTCCGCTCTGGAACCTCATATTACCTGCTAAGCCCGCAAAACGACATCCATGGATGTTCTTTCCAATGACTTGATGGGCACAATCAATCGGACTTTCTAATCATTTCTTTAACTCAACACGTCTGGGAACGGCCGTCATGATCAGGTCACGAATATCACTTTGGGCCCGACAACAGTTCATTCCCCGAACTTCTTCCTCGTTGCTCTTCTATTCTTGCTGTTGGCAGAATTCTGTCAGTGGACTTGCATGCACGTCAACCATGGCTTTCAAGAATTTTTCGTCTAGCGTTGACTCTAGTCCACTCCCCTTCACATATGTCCCGATAGAAGAAGTAGAGCCACTTGAAAAGTACCAGCCAGGTGGATATCACCCTATTCTGATAGGAGATGTTCTTCACTCTCGATATCGAGTTGCCCACAAGCTTGGTTACGGAGGCTATTCAACCACCTGGCTTTGCCGGGACTACCGGTCTAGTTCATATGTGGCAGTGAAAGTCGGAACGGCGGATTCAAGCGATCGAGAGGTTGATATCCTCAATTATCTCAACCATTCTACTCCGTTTGAACACCCGGGGAAGACAATGATACCTTCTATAAAAGACAGATTCGTCCTCCATGGCCCTAATGGCACCCACCCTTGCTATGTGACAACCCTAGCAATGTGTAGTGTCTCTAGTGCGAGAGAAGGGTCATACAAACGCATCTTCCAGGCCATGACAGCTCGCTCGCTTATCGTGCAACTTTTGTTAGCCGTCGAGTACATCCATAGTAAAGGTGTTGTTCACGGAGGTTAGTCGCCATTCTTGATTGCTTTACTACCGCATGCTAACTCAAGAATTAAATCAGATTTGCACATCGGCAACATCCTTTTTCGCCTCCCAGCTGATTTCGATCAGCTCTCAATTGAAGAGTTATACGAAAATTGCGGCTCACCAGCATTAGAACCAGTCATTCGTTTTGATGGTCAACCCCTTGACTCTAGTGTTCCATCTAGCGTCGTCCCTCCTATCTGGCTTGGTAAAGCTTCGGAGGAATTCTCACTTCCAGAATCCAGAGTCTTGCTCAGTGATTTTGGAGAGACATACCGACCCTCTGCAGAGCGCCGATATAGCTCGCACGTCCCTATGTCCTTCATGCCGCCTGAGGCCCGATTTGAGCAAGAGTGCGGGCTTTCTTTTTCAGCTGACATTTGGACACTCGCGTGCTCCATTTGGATAATACTCGGCCAGCGCCCCATATTTGAGGACATCTTTGCCACGCCAGACGATATCACAGCCGAGCAAGTTGATACTCGAGGAAAATTACCCCTACGATGGTGGGAGAAATGGGCGGCACGGCATGAATATTTTGAAGGAAGCGGAAAACCAAATCAAGGTCGACAGGTGAGGTCTTGGGAAGACCGATTTGCAAAGCACATTCAACCCACGACAACAAGCGGGAATTTCAAGTTTTGACGTAGAAGAGAAAGCTGCTGTTATGAGCATGTTGCAGTCGATGTTGTCTTTTGAGCCGGAAAAGCGTCCAACTGCGCAGGATATTCTAAAATGCCAGTGGATGGAGAAGTGGGCGATACCGGACTTTGAAAACTTTCACTTTGTGCAATCCCAGAGGGGTGGAGAATTTCCATGATGCATAGCTTATTGGATTTATTGCTGGGCGCAAGTTTTCGGTCAAGACCCATTGGAATCAAAGTGTCGATTGAGATTCGATTAGAGCTTAACGGTCAAACGCACCGGAGGCCAGACTCCCGAGCGATAACTCTTCGAAATAGATCGGAAGGAAGGGGGTTCTCTTCAACTGAGGTTTATTGGTTGGAGAAGAGAAGAAAGAAAGGAGGAAGAGACTAAAGCTAAGCTAGACTACTGGGAGGGAAAAATCCGAATAATAACATCACCCGAGAGTCCTTCCTTCACGCCAGAAAGATATCTTTCAAATCGGCATCCGACATCAATAACGTGCTTCAAATCAGCATGTGACATATCACGCCTCTTGAACTTGGCCAACTGCCTGGCAGTCGTGATGGCATTTCGAATTTGGCGTCCGTTCATTTCCTGCTCAGCCAGCTCACTGACATAGCATCCGATGTCGTCAAAGTCAATGTTGGGCTGCTCCAACTTCCTCAGGCGATTCATAAGATTCCACCAGATCTTGTGTCGTTGAGAGCGGTTGAGATTCGGGTACTGTAGGGAAACATGGATCCGAGATTTGAAAGCTTCATCAATCATGCCAACGCGATTAGAGGTTAGGATCAGAATGCCGTCATAGTATTTGAGAACACGCAAAATCACGGTCACCAGTGCATTGCGCTGAAGATCTAGCGATGTGCGCTCTTGTAGAAACACGTCTGCCTCATCTAGAAGCACAACGCAATCCCAGATTTTCCCTAGATGGAGGGCAGACTCAAGGTAGTGTTCAACTTCCTCTGGCTGCGTGCCGATGTCGCCACAGCAGACCCGGTACAAAGGCTTTTCAGCTAGCTCTGCCACACTTTCAGCCGTGGATGTCTTGCCTGTACCAGGTCCCCCATGTAAGAGAATTGTTAACCCCTTGCCTTTGTCATCGATCATGTCGGTGCCTCACTCAGCCACAAGCCGATTCGTAATTAGCGCCTGGACGAGTTCTTTCGTTTCTTCCTCGACTACAAGACTTTAGAATGCTTGTTTGTTCCATTCCACGTCCTTGATGAGATCAACGTTCAAATTTACTATAATTGTTCCAAGGTTTGTGAGTACAGTATCTGATAAGAGAGTAATCTCTAACCCCATTTCTTGCGGCGAAGGTTGAACCCCACGATGAGCGATGGGAAAAGATATATCTCTGGCGCAGACGGTGGCTCATCATCATTCATCCGCTCTTACGGGATCTCCGTCCGATATGGGGCGGCTGTTGACTTCTCTAGTGGATGAAGTTGTCTGTAGTAGACTTCCGCACCAGCCCAGAAAGCCCGGACCCTGCCCAGGCCCAACCCGGTACTGGGTTGGGGCCAGGCCCGGTTCTCGAGCCTAGTGTCCGGTTTTGGGCCCAAAGGCAGGGCCCAGTGGGCTCTTCCGGGGGCCTATTAGGCCCCAATTCTAACAAATATACCAAGATTCGACCTTTTCATAAATAATACATCTCTTAGTAGTATCTTTAAGTATTAGTTTACTAAACTTTTAGTGAAAATCACCTTGAAATATTGCAAAAATACCTTATTTATAGTGATTTATATAAGAAGAAAGAGATAGGAAATGAAAAGATTACTTTTTAAAAACTCTACCTAGATTTTGATAGTATTTTACCAGATAGTGAGCTCGTGAGGCCTTTTTCTAAGTCGGGCGAACAAGAGTGTCGAATATATATATTTGCAGCGATACTTTCCATGTTCAGTGGCAAGATTACATCCATCCATGATAGTGAAACAATCGTACATAAAACCCATTAATCAGTAGCTTTATGAACGCCAAGACCGTCTTTATGCACAAAACTGGGCTTTCCTGGGGGCCCGGTACTGGGCCCGGGTTCTGGTTGAGCCCTAGGCTCTGAGCCCAGAGCCCGGACTGGGTTGGGCCTCCGGCCGGGACCCTGGGCCCAACCCAGCCCAATGCGGAAGTCTAGGCTTGGGGAGCAGTTCATATAGACCTTGGATGTTCACATAGGCCCCCTGCCCAAGCAGCTCTTTAGCCTTATCCAATGGCACTGTAACAATGCTCAACTCTACTTCAGCTGGGAAAGGTCGGTGCGGTCGTCGCGCCGAGTAATCTCTGCGGTCTATTCTGTGACCAAGAGGGTTTTATAGATCCACGCAGGTTTGAGCCGACTAGTTCAATATTCCGAATAAGACGGCTCTATACCGTGGATCTAGGTATATCCAACGAACACCTCTATTCATGGTACCACAGCTCTATCATTAGGGCCTGTGAAATAAATAGGCATATCCGTTGACGATTTTGCTCGTCACTCGCTTACCGATGACGTTTTATGTGGTCAGTCATACAGTGACGCCGCAAATTTCTCTTTCCCCTTCTCCATACATCTGAAACTCATTCTCGATCGCCGATATGAGTGACATTGTCGATTTTGTTTCTCCAAATGCCCCAGACCTGCCTAGCAAAGAGCAAGTTAGAAAGCTTTGCCCTAAACACCTTGAGAGGGAAAACCATTTCATCCACGTCCACAATGGTGAAAAGCTTTTCATCAAATATGGGGTCCCTCGTTGCGAATGGAAAAATCAACAATTCTTATTCGATCGGATGAGGACAGGGGCCGCTGTTCGTATTCCTGAAATTTATGCCGCGTTCGGTGTATCAGATCGACTATATCTGATTATGGAATTCATTCAAACCGACCACATTGCATCCGATATACAGAGAGCAAGAGCTATCTCTGATATTGCTTCTATCGAGGTCCCCCTTGATATATCGCCGGGTCCCGTCGGCGGGGGTTGTATCCATATGACAAACTTTTGGGATGATGGGATATCAGATGTTCACTACCCTTCTATCCAGGATCTAGCGGGTCATCTTAATCGTGTTTGTATCCCTAAGATTTATGACTAAATAGTTTTACAACTAACGTGGTCTATCTTTTAGGTTCTAGAGGTCTTTGCAAGGCACCGAAAGCTAGACCGTATTGATTTCAGCCACGAGAGAATGGTATGCTGTTACACGGATCTTAAAAAAGCACATTTTCTCGTTGATGCAGACGACCAGCTCTGGGTTTCCGCGTTTCGTCAAGTCAATTTTCTTCCTGAGACTTTGATGTACTTTGCTCTAAGCAAGCAATTAGTATCGAGAGACTCACTCCCCCCTGAGTACTATGGTATGATTCCAGCCACACCTACTCAAAACCTGGAAGCACTTTCCGCGGCAAGACAGTGGTTTCTGGGCGGTAGCAGTATTTATTGTGGGTAGAACCTCCCTTTTTGTTTAGACGATCATCTTGCTGACAGATTTGCCTAATAGATGTTAAAAATGAGCATATGAACATTGGCTGTGAATGCTGCCAAATCAATCAATACAGGAGTGCAGGTATCCGATACTATTGAGTATGGAGAAGAAAGAAGAAGAGAGAGAGACTACTCTGACGACTATAGATCCTTCCTCGTCCCGTACTCTCCGTTTCACCATCTGACCATCCCATCTCCTTTGCTTCACTTGATCCTCAGGTTGCTTCGACGCTGCACTTCCCCATTGCCACGACTACTCAGACATCCAGCCCTTGCTCCCGAGGTCAGGCAGACACATCTCGTGACTGCGCCTGACACCTCGTGACTCCAACGTCTCGTGGCTAGACATCTCATGATATGACATTGGCTAGACATAGTCACTTATGGGAAATGAGCATCTACTGGATATCAGATGGTCTAATATGACAGACCTTTTCCCTTGGATCGCTTCTATTCGTCTCTTTCTCCACTATCTTTTCTATCCCCTAGTTTCGTCAAACAAATACCAGATTTTATTCGCTTCTCTTCTTGTTCCTCTTCTTATTCTTCCTCTTCTTCCTCCCTAGGCTGTGTCCGCTTTTATAACCTCTGAAGGTAAACCCACAGTCCGACCAGCGCGCCAACACGATCGATGGCAACCGCCATGGCCTAACATGGGCAATACAATCCCTAGGGTGCGTATATTTTGTCGAATGATGACTGATATATATCCTTCAGAGACCATATGGGTGAGTGTAGGCGAATATCTGTCTCCTGGGGACCATGCCGCATACACATGTGTGAACATGGTTCTAAATTCTGGCAGGTATTAACGACAAGACGTGTGTCTCTGCGTACGATGTTGCAGCAGGGACGGTTACTTCTATTGAATGCTGGCATGTCAATAGATAAACACTTTGTCTCGGTTCGGACTTTCTCATATCCCACTCCACCCAATCATCGGCGACCTTTCGAAACTACATAGTTAGCCCATGCCGCCTTACATTTCATCATGACCATTCATCTCGCGCTTGACAACGTAACTCAAAAGCATTGTGAGATATTATTTGTCTCTTTTATCGAAGTTCTCTTGGCTGAAAGCTTCCACATGTTACTACGATGAGTATATTGTTCTCATTAGCCATTCGGTTATTGCGCCCGCATCATTCATCTTCCCAAGTCAATCCTGTCCTTCACAAGGTGTATATGCCACTGCTTCATCACAAGCAACCCCGCTGCGCGTTGACTCTCACCGCGTTCAACTCAATGGAGACCAATGGTGATTTCAACGCCCGTCTCCTCTACGAGCCTCTTGAGGGAGTCGAAAGACTTGAGAACTATCGACCAGGGGGCTATCACCCCATACAAATCGGTGATCACTTTCAGGATCGATATCGGGTTGTTCATAAATTGGGGCACGGGTCTTATTCAACTGCATGGCTGGCCCATGATGAACGATCCAGTAAATACGTTGCAGTGAAAGTTTGCACAGCAAACTCGAACCCAAAAGAAGTGGACATCATATCTACTCTCACTAGCCCTCATTTTCCTTCAGTCAACGATCCAGGAAAGTTGATGGTACCTTCCATTCTAGACAGGTTCACTATTCACGGCCCAAATGGCATTCATGCTTGCTACGTTACAGCGCCGGCAAGGGCTAGCCTGTCCGGAGTGAAAGATGGTTCGTGGATCCGCTTATTCCAGCTTGACGCAGCCCGGTCATTGGCTGCACAACTCGTCCTGGCTGTGAATTATGTACATGCCCATGGAATTGCCCATGGAGATCTTCACCTCGGCAACATTCTTCTCAAAGTTCCGCCCAATTTTGACCAGCTCCCAACCAGACAATTGTATGAGAAATATGGAACAGCGGAGCTAGATCCAGTTGTTCGTCTAGATGGCAATTCGCTCCCCCCTGGTGTCCCATCTCACGGCATTGCCCCCATATGGCTGGGGGAAGCAAGTGAGGAAATCACAGTTTCGGAAACCAGTATCTTTCTGACAGACTTTGGTGAAGCTTTTTCCCACTCGAAAGAACCAAAATACGAATCTCGCACCCCCCTTGTCATCCGCCCTCCCGAGGCTCGCTTTGAACCAAATAAGCCCCTGTCTTTGTCATCGGATATCTGGACTCTCGCCTGTACCATATGGTCTATCATCGCTCAGCGGCCGCTGTTTGAAGGATTCCTCGCGACGGAAGACGACATGACCTGTGAGCATGTCGACGCTCTTGGTGTTTTGCCATCTGAATGGTGGAGCAGGTGGGAGGCGCGACGGCTGAAATTTACCGAGGACGGTAAACCATTGAACCGTAACCCTTTCCGATCCTGGGACGATCGATTTGAGGATTGCGTGCAACAGCCTAGGCGAGATAGTGGCATACCGTCGTTTGATGCCAGGGAGAAGGAGGCTTTCTTCGACATGCTCCGGCCAATGCTCTCATTCAGACCCGAGAATCGGCCCACCACAAAGCAAATTCTCGAGTCAGAATGGATGGTCAAATGGGCTCTGCCTGAATATGGCAAGATCCAACATAATGCATGAGTTATTTTAGGGTGGAAATGTATGTATCATTTTCATCCGCTCTGGAAGGAGTTTTCTATTGTCGCTTGCTCCTGAAAGACCTTCTGCCACAATCTCAAAAGAAGGTAAAAAATTATGACCTGGGATTTCTTACTCCGTAGAGACTGTTAGGATTCCAACAATGGAAAAATATCTACATGGCATATGATTTGTCTTCAACTTCGTTGATTAAGGTGGCTGACATCCTTTCATATTGCCTCATAATTCCGAGTTTATTATAGTCCAAGGTTGTCAAGATATCAGAACCACAGGGAGGCATAAAGATAAAGAGCGCCAAGCACAAGCCTTGGGCAGCCAAAAAAGAGGACTCTAAATATCTAACATCCGATATGGTGTAAAAGGCCATGATAGTGAAATAGCCATGATACGGCGTGATTTGACAACGAAAAGTCGTGGTGTTTTCACCTAGCCATTGTGCTAATTTGGAAGTTACCTTGTGCGCACTAGCCCGACCCTTAGGAAGATCTGATAAGCTATAGAGAATTGGTATAATCTGCCCACAGATTTCTGGTAGTGCTTCTATAATTGGTAGCAATGAAGTATCAAAACCTAAGTTATGCAGTAGACCTTGCCCTTAAAATCATCCTTAAAATTGAAACCCCTTACATTCAATTAACCAATCACAATAGAGTCATGCCAAATGTTTGCTTGATAGACTTGGAAGAGAAAGGTTCATTGTCATTCGCTAATTGACTGCATCGGCGGTTTCTGTTGATGCTCCATAAGAGAAATTTTATAAACAAGAGCCGCGAAACATTGAGCCCAAATTGAATACAAGTGCTTTTGGTATTGAATTCACTATGAAGATTAACGATTCGAGTATAGGTAGGCATTTTGCCTCTGGGATAATCTCGCTACGATTTCTTTTCTCCCCCGCAATGGAGTTTGATTTATAGTAACTTGTAACTTGTGCTTGGTTGCCGGAATAAGAGAAAATGCCAATTCAATAGCGAAATGCAAAGCGTAGGTAAGCGGGACATCCAAGAATACCCCATTTGCAGGAGAAAATAAGGCGGTATGATTTGAGGATCTGAGCCAAAAATGAGTTGAAACGGTGATAATGAATGGTGGTTGCAGAGACAATTGACAACTTAGAGAGAATCGGCTCAGAATAGGGTACAGAAGTCAAAATGCTGAATACATAGTGAAATCCACGATTTTTTCCACGTCAGTCTGACCAAGGATCATATCCTTCGGGCCATCCCAACTCATCTGCGAGTTCTGACAATATGATATCGTCGGAATCATGTAATTCACGGCTTTGGAAAGTCTTTCTGGCAGGCAATTTGCTCTTGGATCTGCTTTTGCCAAGTTTTGTTCGGTTTTGTGGGAGCTTGGACTTTTCCTGGAGTCGTGTATTTTCCGCCCATACTCTAAGTTCTTCCGGGTTTTTGATGCACCAGATGAGAACATCGCGTGCTGCAAATGCATCTTCCAAAGCATCATGCCCACAGTTGCTATTCTGAATATCCAAGCTCAAGAGGTCCTTCGCAAGTGTTTTTAGTCCCCACATGCGGGGCAATGGCTTCGTTGATATGATGGAGGGGTAGACGGTCTCGGCAGTTAGAATCGCAGAGTCAACGATTTTTGAGTGAGAAATGCCTAGCACTTCAAGATCATAGTTGAGAGAATGACCAACTAACACAGTTGAATTATCAATGAACTCCAACAATTTATCACGCGCCTCCCGCCAGCTTCCGAATGCCGCACCAGAGGCAACGGCGCTGGTCATAATGGACTGTGTCAAGCCACTGAATTCATGCCTCCAGTCAATCACGTCCTCGTCTGGGTGAACATAGCGACTTATTAGCACTTCACCAGTTAAAAAGTTGATGGCACTGAGAAAAGCGAGTGTTTGGCGACCGTTTCGTACTTTGACCATTTCACAGTCAATGGCGATAGCAGAAATATTTTTCGTGGTCTGTAGCCTCATGTTTGTTGTCTCTCTAAAGTCATAGGTTTTAATGGACCCTTTGCGTGGGTGCTTTTTGTTTCGTATGGATCCGGGGCCTATAATATATCCTTCTGTCTGAAGACGATTCCATGAATGGCACCTTGACCGTAGATATCGCAGGATGAGATCTTGCTCCAGAGGAGGTAAAACCGTAGGATAGATCCTAGTTGCAGATATAGGGCCTGGAGCAACTTGCGGCACAATGAATTAACCCTTAGTTTAGTCAGTGGGTGAATTCGATGATTCTTACCTAGTGAAGGGCACTTGTCGACGCTTGCAAATGGGACAGAAGCCAGTAGACCATGCGGAGAATGAATTCCAGGCATTTTTAATACCTGTTGGGGGGATTTGAATGACAATTCAGAGGCACTATTGTGGACAACTTTTGACCACATAACTGGTGTCACCAATGCACTTGATGATGGTGTACTTGTTGGTGTTGTCTGGTGATTATCGCTTGGTACGCCCAGTGAAGTAGACTTGTTATACTTTTGGTAATGCTGTATAATCCCTAACTCATCCTGAAACGCTCTTTGGCAAACAGGACACCGAAGAGAGTGACCCTTCTTTATAAAATGATTTCTGACGCCCAGCAGACTCCGAAAGTTGTTTCTCTCACAACCTGGACAAGAGAACCGAGTCGAAACAGTTTTAACCATGTTCATAAAATCGAAGCTGATGGAAATTCAGACTTCTAGATGACGAACATGTGTGGGGGTCGCTTGAAGAGCAGATGTAGGGAGGTTTCATGCCCTTTATCTGTCTGCTTAAAAGTAAGGCTGGTGCTCAAGGCGTACACGTGGTCAAAATCATGCATGATGTGGTGGAAAACTATTGGCCGGCGCAGGGGTTTTCGAACGACCATACACTGCTTCATAATCCCCGGGTGCGGGGCCACACGACTGGATTATTTCCTTTTGCTCTACGTGGAGAGGACATAGTGCCGAGCAACTCTAGCAATCGAAATCCACCCTGCTGCCCTAATCAAATCTCATTCTACCAGGTTGGTATTTGTAGATGCTGAGACTCAATATTTCAGATGGCACATTAATTTTAATGATGTTCCATTCTCGTTTATTTAGGAGGGTCAGTGCTGCATCCGCTGTTCGCTCCTGGTAGGGGGATACTTACCTTGACTCTCACCCTGGCCTTGTCACCGCACTTACACCTGCTCGAATATTGACCGCGCATAAGCCGCAGTATTTTTTTTTCGGCTTGGGGGAGGTGGGTGATCGGATGATCGCTGCTTTCCCGTCATGTGACCAAAAGTGAGAAAAGAGCATGTTGTTTTACATACATAGAGCTAGGACCTATCCTAGGATCCCAATGTGCAGCTCCATTCATAGAATACATATATAATAATTTATGATCAAATAACCTTTCCGAGTAGGATGCAATCTACATAACTAGCTAACTTAATGCTTTAATACTACTTGCTATCTAAAATAAATCAGTTTCCTGAAGTGTCTGGCTGCTTATTTTCACTGTAGCTTCGATTGACCTATTCAGTATAAAGTATCTTATTTACTTTATGTTCTATCACCCCTTCCTTTAACTCTATCTTGCCCGGTGTCTGATTAAGAAAATGATGAAACTGATCTCCAGATTTCTCAGGCGCCTTGGATTGGACTGAGAAAACAGGACTAAACGCGAGAGACAAACGCAAGTTGTTAACGCTGGATCGCAGAGAAGTCGATTATTTACAAACTGGTTGTGGAGGTGGAGGAGTATAGGAACTAATTGACCAGATCAATAGTAAAATAAAAGCCTCAGCATGAATACTTACATAGATGCCCTAGATTTTTAAAAGTATATAAAATAAATATAGAAATTGGAAACATAATCTCACATTGATTGTGAGGGGTGGGTCCCAAATCTTTACACTACTCTTTCAAGCCTATAGTGTCATAAATATGCCTCATCCAGCAACTATCTGATAACATCTTAGAAGTGAGTCCCACGCCATGGGCTAAGCTAGTTCAGACCTAGCACGAAGACTGATATCATAGAGGGCCGGACGCTCAATAAAACTATGCGCACTTTTACAGTGTCATTTCTGAAAAGATTCACATTGCTGTATCTCCTTCAAGGATTTCCAAAACCCAATTCCCTCTCGACCTGTTTGTACCATCGTCATAGACTGGGTTCTATTTATCCGGGAGCCGGATTTACAGATTCAAACGGTTACTTAGGACCAACACGAGATAAAGTGCGAGAGGGTTTTAATATTTTCCTATGTAAGCAGTCTTATATTCTTCTTCTTACTGGGTGTTGAATAACTCTCCGAGAGGTTCATAAGTCTTCTTAATCCTCCAGATTGCACCTCAGGATCAATTGAAAGCTATTTCCGTGAGTATTATAAACTATAATCTGGAATACTAATCCGACTTCCTTGTCATAACTCGCTTGTGAAGAATATAGATTTGCCAGGGCCAAGAGTTTCAAGGAGTTTCAAGTCACATAGCCAAGTCATACAGGTATGCAGAGAGAGAGATCAGACGAGGGAGCACATGGTGCCCGAGGCAGCGTATATATAGACCTTGTCCGCTTGCCCCTCTCTCTTTTTCTTCCTTCTCTAGCTTTGGAATCACTGTTTTTTTAGACCTTAGAGATCCGTTTCTCATTTCTTTCCATCGGCCTAACAAAAGTTCTACTAGATCAATCATATATATATCCTTGACTACCACATAATCTCGAAAGAAGAAAATACGGAGATCGAAATACTAAACCTGAGCTCAACCGTACTTCTTCTGATCTCCTTTGTATACTGAATAATCTGGATCTAGCAACTTCCAAGTAGATCTCTCCAATTGAGTGAGTTCAAATTTAGATTCTCCTAGATTCTCTCGCTCATGTGCGCACATAAGAACAAAGGAACGACGCCAAAGACAGCGACTACCTTTATTCTTCCAACCTAATCGTTGCTTTCTCTCTTAATCCCAGTTCTCTCCATTCTCTCTTGGTATCCTGGCAGGTTGTTTACTGCTCATCATCTCCATCTCATGTCTTTCCAACGGCCGTATACCGTCTCTGTTCCGATAGAGTCAGTAAATCAAGTCCCCCTCAAGTCAAAAGCCACCATATTGAGTTACTTACGCCCCTTTCCGTTTGTCAATTTTTGTCGGCGAACAAAACAGCGTCGCGGAATCAGATCCACAAACACAACTTCATGTCTCGCATTATGGAACGCATTATCCTTGATCCGAATTCCAAGCTCCCTTGCCATCAAGTACATGTCGGCATACTCTATCTCGTCTTCAACATCTTCATCTAATTCCATCTCCCAAAGAATGACGTCCTCCTCGCCTGCTTGAACGCGTCGTTGGGCTTCGTGCTTCGCCGGACGGTCATTGATATAAGTGGAGATAAATGAGGTCGGAATCCGATTTCCCCATTCCAAATGCCTTGTCGTATGATCCAAGAGCATTTTTGCTTCACGTTCGTTTTGAGGATCCAACGTAATTCTGTCTGTTTCATTTGGTGCCTTAAACCCTTCTCTGGGATGGAACTGGGCGACAGAGCTCGCACTTGTAACCCGCCAAAACTTCATTTCGTGCAGAGGCGATTGGAATTAGTAGTAATCAAGATAATTTGCAAAATAATAAAAAAGAGGAAACGGGATTGACTAGATGTGCAAAATCGGAGTAGCACAGTGTAGATTCGAAGAGGAAAAGAGAAGAAAGATTTGCTCTGATTTATATACCCAAAGCGTACTTACCCTTGCACAAGGCAACCTTCGTGGTTCTGCGTTGTCAATGCCCAGATCCTAGCACTTGCCTACCCTCAAACCGTGGTACTGTATGTCACCTAAAAGCGTAATCATTCCAGAATGAGGCTTACATCATATCACCAATGGGGTTCGTATGGGCATTAATCGCGCATATCATGTGATCTCGCGTTGCTTTGGTGTCTCTTGGCAAATATGCGGAACACGTTGGCATCGCGAGAAATTACGCGACTTTCCTGATCTGGGTCCTACTAGTACTCTTTGCCCCGGCGCCACTGCGGATTGCTGGCTATCCCAGTCAAATGTGACCGCTGAAAAGCATGTTTCCCCAAATGTCTCCACTTCGGGATAGCAAGGCGGATTACTCTATCGATATGATTGCTTCATATCATTTGAAGCAAGGCTGATTACATTTACCCCACCGCTTCCTGCCCCCATGACTCACAGATAACCTACAAATCCTGCCCAAAAGATAGAAAGTAAGCCTCCTTTGACGTTTGGCCGGTAACTGTCAGTTTTCAAAATAATCTTACGTTGTTCTACACCATATAGATCCCTGATTTTAATAGATGGGGACAGTGATAATGAACATTGAGTATAATATATATTAACGGTGAATCTGGGAAACATAGCTTCCTCTTGGGGCCGTAGACATGCATCCAGGCAAGTCGTGTTTACCAGTCGTGATATATTTTACCACATTGATTTTTGAAGTGGCATTAAATTGAAAGTTGTTGCCAAGTAAAGATATGGCCCGGCACCATTGGCTGATTAGTGTGTCAGATTCTCAACCTTACAAAGTTGACTCGCCCCGCGCCCAGCGCTAATTATGTTGTTGCATAGTTACATGGAAGCCAGCCTTAATCCAGTGGTGATGAGATACATGCATTCGGAAGCAACAGTTGAAAGACCTTTTAGGAAGTGTTGTCAGCCAGGGAATTCCCGACAAAAGATGGTAAATGTTGGTAAACGAGGGACAAGGGAAACTGCGGAAGAAGTACCCGTAGACACATACATACGCACGCGGGGCTGATGCCTAAGCTGCACAAATTACTCCGAGATTAGAGAAAGCCCTGACCAAAGATTTAGGATGACCTCATCGAATGACTTGACCTCGGGACTCTGAGAGGTCAAGTGCTTACACCCCCCTGCCCCCTCCTCTCATTTGGCTGTGGTCCTCATAGAGACATCTTTCTCAACTTTTCAAACATACCGAAGAGCTCTGGTGAACCGAGAACCCCTCCAGATGGCAAGATATCTTCTACTAGCACACTTCTAATAAGTCACATGACATATCAACATGGGCCCCTTTCAACGACAGTCATACCGTTGCTTCTTGGAAAATTGTGCTAGTGGCTTGACATATGGCCTGTGCCATGAATAATGGATTCATGGGTCAGGTGTTGATCATGTGCCACCAGCAGGACCGCCAGGAACGGAGATGACAACCAATTGAGAAGCAAGAGGCAGAGATCGGATGGTCAGGTCATGGGATGAAGTGGGGATGGGATGGAGAGGACTATTGAGCGAGCTGTGTAGTCCCCTTTCCTCTTTCTTTCTTCTTCATACTTGATATCCACGAATCCATGCGCTCGTGTTTTGTTTGGGATCTGGCGATCTTCACAGCCTGAGCTGTGTCGATTATCAATTATCCAAAACCGACCTCTCCATATATTTCAAGCTTAATAGAGGCCAGAAAAAGAAAACTCCAATCGACCTAGTTTCCGTTAGTGACTGTCTTATAGAAGCTTTCCATCGTGCTCTTGTTAAGTACTATACACATTACTATCATATCAGTTCTAGTATCTACGGCTATCAAGAGACCAGAAGCCCCAGAGCTACCGTGTAACTCTATCAAGAGGCACCATTTGCATTTTGGTCAATATATTACATTATTCTCAGGCTACGAACCTTGGTCACTTTGAGACAAAAGTCCTCTCGTAAGAAAAGCACAGCTGCAAGTTATCTGGATCTATTCTGAACTACTATACTAGTGGCCCAATCTGTGAAGTTCTTGTTGTAGCTAACTATTTTCTTGGATCAAAACTAGAGTACATCTCGCAATACATGCCCATACACTCCCTCCTCCCCCGCACACGTGCCTACGTATAGGCATCAGATAAATAGTTGACTATCTCTAAGAGTACCGCGATAAAAACCTTCACAGATTTTCCATTCCTCTTAATCAGAAGAGACCATAAGGTACAAGGAGCTGTATATCGTAGCTCGCTTTATCGAAGAGACTAGAGAGAGAGGTGAGAAGAAAGCCAAGACGACTGACAAGCAAAGCAATGAAACAGACTTAATGATATCCTTTCCCTCTTGAATAATATGTGGATTAGTCAGGTTATTCAGAAGAACTCTATAATCAACAGGGACCCCCAGACGAATCCGTGTATTGATTTTAATTATATTGAGATTTCTTGACTCTAAGTATCACAAACTATGTCATATCACGAGATGTCATGTGACTCAATAAGTCCCTATCACGGGAGCAGAGAAGCTGGATAATATGTGACAACGAGAGGTTGAGACGTGCAGCGTTGAGATTAACTGAGAACCAAGTGAAGTGTCGGAGATGCGACGGTCAGATTATAAGATGGAGAGCGCGGGACGAAGGGGGGATCTATAGCTGCCAGGAGAGCTTCTCTTTCTTCTTCTTCTTTCTTCTTCATACTCAATATTCTCGAATACATGCACTCCTGAGTTGACGGATTTGGCAGCCTTCACAAACTAGAACTAAGTAAGTCTTCTGTTCATTTGTTACTGTGAGGCTGGTGAAGCTTCGAGAATGAAGGTCCAAAACAACGATGAGATTCATGATGTAGAAGGAAGAAGAAGAACTATAGAGCTATAGAAGTAAGCAACCTTTCATAGCTAGAAGCAACATGTGGAAGCTCATGGAAGCAAGCAAGCAAACATGCATGTGATAGCAAGCAAGCATCACATTTACCCTAAGCTCATAGGTGACGCAGTCTCGCCAGCTAAAAGATCTCCCGAAGCAAGGCCTTGAGAAACCCATCCTTCTTGGCAGCCGATTTTGGGAATATCTTTCCAGTCTCAGTCGTGTACTTCCTGAGTGCCTTTTGACTAGCAAAGTGTTTGACTTCCTTTCCTGTGCGACGGGAGTCGACCAAGTCGACCAGATTCACGTGTACCTTTGCAAGAGCCTGGCAGATTCAGCATGAGAAGAGACTAGAGCTAGAGAGCCTTCGGGGTATAAATCGTACTTTTTGACATTGTTTGATACTTTGAATTGGATTTTGAATCTTCAATTCAAGACATAGCGCCTGCCAATTCTCCAATTTTGTCGCATCGGTGCCAAAGTGAATAGCAAATTCGGATTCCAGGAATTTCGAAAATTCACTTCGATATTTCCTTGAACCTCTCTTCAAATTCATTTCACGTGATAGACGGTTGAACTCATCTATTGCAGGTGTTTTGGTTTGCACTTCGAAGACAGAGTAACGAGAAAAGCGATTTGGGGTCTCCATGTGGAGGTTGCCTACTTTAAAGTGTGTAGGCACAAAAGGGGAAGAAAAAAGCAGGCAATACCAGCTTAACAAAATAGAATGAGAATAGTAAAATCACAATTCACAGATCCAAGCCATCAAGCAAGAATCATCTGTGTTTATTATATTATGGGAAACAGGCAGACTTTGCCCCCCGGTTGAGCCTCGCTATTCATAGCTCGTGCCTGTGGGCCGACCTAACAAGGGTCTACAGCGAGCTAAGACAGCCACAAGTATCGACGGTATCGATAGTTACAGTGAGTACTGAAATTATCATAGACTGATCAGCCTATGAGACTGGCAAATGCGATCATCGAGAAAGAACATGCAACCAGCGGCTCTCGATGTTTATGAGCTTCAGTTCAATGCTAGGTCTTGATCTATTGAGCGAGACTTGAGGCTTTGTGTGACAGGGCAAAAAGAACAACCTTTCCACTTTGCGAAAATCCATAGGAATCAAGGTCCAAGGCTTTTATTACAACACATTTTGCTGCCTAACTGCCCCCAAGTCCAAACTTGAGGTTATTCGGTTCTATCCAAGTCGGTAAACAGGGCGCATAAGCTCTGGGGTATGGGTTCTTGGGTAGCAGCAGGATTCATAAGACCTTCATGAACTCTCAAAATGATCTTCCTATATCTATAAATGGTATATTAGGATGAAGGGTGAAAAATCGGGGCATAATTTCTGTTGAGATCACCCAGTTGGGATGAGTCTCGTGATGTAGCTTTCAGCTTAGTTTTAGTTTCTAGCTCAGTCTTGCTCTCTTCTCTCTGAGCAATGGACTCAACCCCTCCCCCTCTCTTTGCCTGGCTAAGCGGGTAGCTTATCCAACAATTTCGAAGGCTTTATGGAGAATACAGATCATGTTAAACCTGTTAAAACTTCATGAGGTGGTCTAGATCGAGATTCTACTCCATGCATTGAACTTGAACCTTCATGGGACTTCGTCCTGTTCAGAAAAATACTGCGACTAGACGCAGCTGCGTTTTCGCCTTGTCCCCACAGTAGTGCCCAGGTGTATTCGTGGCGCGGCGCAGCATTTTAAGCGCCCAAAATTTTTTCAGAGCAAATGAAAATTAAGCAAAGGAAAATGAGGTAATTCTTTCAAATGACAACGCATCACAACGTGCTGCGCAACCGAAATGCTGTGGTAAATACAAGATCTGCGACAGCTATTACCCCTCGTAATTTATCGTATGTCTATGTGTATCGGATGGAGTAGCTCACAAGTGAATGACCTTAACGAGTAGTAAAAGGATAGCTCTCCAAGCAACATAATGCAATGGATGTTTAAACATCTACGTAAAATGAGTTGTGAAATATAGAGGAGAAGGAGACCACGTATGAGACCTAGGAAAAGTCCCCGAAAACAACTTCTTCGATAATAGCTAACTTTTTTAGAGTCCGATGTAGCACTTTGGAACCTCAACAAAAAGCTCCTGCAGGCCTTCCGAACTTATATTCTGTGCTCAGTCCCCATTATCGAGGTCAGGCAGCCGGGAATCTGATGAGGGCTCTAACTACCTTCCAAGGTTAGTTAGTATTATGTGCCTGATGTTGTTAGTTTTCAAATCATTGATACGGTATAATCTTGGACAATGATCCAACCCTTGGAAAGCCATCGTAAGGGTTTATAGGAAAAGATTGCGTTGCATTTATCTCCCAAGTCAGCTATGTGGTGCGAAACCGATGGATACTTTGTTATAATATTTTGCTCAACCAAATTGAATCTCAGGGGAGTTAAACAGTTTCATAAAACAATCCATTTCATTCAACGATCAAGCTACACTATAGCTCTGTAGTACATGGCTTTCACGAGATTCGTTCGCTGGCTAGGGAATAACGCTATGTCTGATTCATGATTAGTTCGGGCCTCGTACACTATACTGAAATGAAAGTTGGTTGGGCAATTAACACTCACATCTGGGAAAATCATCCTCTGGGCCTTCGAGTTCAAGATCGATAATCTGCTTAGTGAAGTCTTGGTCATCAAACTTGTTCATATTTCGTGAGATTTTCAGATACAGCCATAACCTTTCAGGGGGGAAATCCACGAAGAAACCACGTAAATTACTGCGAACCTCAAGTTTTGCTTCATTAGAAAGGCTTGAAGTTCTCAGAGCCCGGTCAAGTTTAGTCCTCAATATCATCATGAGGCCGGCTTGGTGGGTATCGCTCCAAAAAACTCTTTCGCTCGCTTCTGTGGCTGATGTCAACACATGTATATTTGTGACAGAATATTTCTGACTCACCTGGATTCATCAGCGAATAGGCTTGGGGTAGCATTTCCGTATGCTTCTCAGGTAGAAGTTTAGATGCAACAGTGTACGCCACAAACGAGGACATAAACATGCGTGGAGGTGAAGAAACACCGCAAGGCGCATTTATTCTGCAACTGACAGAGCTTCCGAGATCACGGGCGATTTTCTCAAGCGCTATCAAGTGTAGATGACTGATGTGACGTGGATCAAGAACAGCTTTCATGCCAGTCGTCTCCGATTTGAAATATTGTTCTAAGCTTAATTTCAGCGATCCTTGAGAGTGATAGATGATTGATGAGGTGGTATGGGCTTCTTCCAGAAAGATGTTGTTTATGGTTGTCGTATGGTGGCGCGAGAGTTTGAAACATTGAAACAGAAATTTATCAGTCTCACGAAAGCAGGTTGGTGAAGTTATCTCCGATGCCGTATACATAGGGCGACATGGTCGAACGGGAAGATCGTGCAGTATTGATCCTGCTTTGTCTGGATTGAGATGTTGAGATTGAACTGCCACCGCAAGTCGATTTCGCGCCTTCCTGAGCCAATCTTGCGGTTGACCTTCGGGAGGAAGAAGATGACTTCGCAAGATAATGATTAGCCGTGGAGATATTGGGGCAAAATTGTGGTACTCGGTATAAAAGTTGGCATCAGCCTTTTGGGTAGTCACGTTATATCTCGTAGTTGACGGGCCTTCAAAAATGGAGTACGCATTTTGAGTCAGTAGAAATTCATCCCCTGGATTGGTCGGTTCACAGAACGCTATGAAGCTCCAAGTTAGATGTATTTGCATCATCACAGCATCGTCAGGGTAGATTTGCGCTTTGAGGGTTTCAATCCAGTCCCTCGCGGGGTCCATATCAAGATCCAAGAACCGACGCAGGTTATCAAACCACACGTCACGCGGTCTCGTGAACCCCTTTGACTGCATATAACTTAACAATCTTTTCCGGTCATCCGCCTCGTATTGGTCAATTTTGTTATGGTTGTATCGGTCAAACATTCCCAAGCTTCGATATTTCATTAGAAAAAGAAACTTCCGGAGCCTATCAAGCTCAATCCGATCCATTTCAAGGTCCAGGCCTCGAGAGAACAGGTTGCATGCACGACGGATGATCTCGCTCGTTTGAGACTCAAGAAGTGAAAGCTTCTTCTCGAGATGATAAGGATTTTCGTCGAAACCAGTATCACGATATAAGTCCACGAGGGAAAATTCGGTTGAGACAGGTCGCTGACTGAGGACGCATCTTTCAAGATCAATTTTGTTCACAAGAAAATCACGGCCACGAAACTTATTTTTTTTCATCTTAGTACCAGCTTCTGCAGCTGGCAATGCTGGCGGTTGATTCTCCGGTACAAAATTTCTTAAGATAAACCGTGGGATAAAGTGATGGTTCTGCTTTGATGGCTTCATCTTGGTGGTAGATTGGATTCTTTCCCTTCTTCTGGATTGATGCAATGGGAATATCGTTTCTTCTATACTTGATCAAACCATGAGAATGTTGGTCCGACATGTCAGCCTTGCGTATCTTGATCGAATTCTGCTCAGTTCAGAATCCACATCTTCGGGAGGTTATTGACTGGACCATGTGTGTTGCGCAGGACCGCCACCAACAACTAGCGCCCATCCAACATAAAGCGAGACCAAATAGGGCGTCGTTGTAGAAGCAAATTCCACCATTTACCAATCGATAACCCCACCTCATGAATAGTACAGACAACCCTGTATCATAAGCTGGTACGAGTAGAGATGTTGGTTGGGCCGAGCGCGTGATAACAAGGAATATGGAGCCCACTGGTCCGGATCAATAGCAAAAATGACTCATCTGCAAACTTTGAGCAGGGCGATGAAATAAAAAGTAAAGGATGCTAGTTGAGGGGGGAGCTAACGAAGGACTTCATACAAAGCCCACGCACAAGTACGCACAGGGATTGATGACGCTAAACCGCAAGGGCTATAAAATACTAAATCAGCTTTCCACTTTATCCATCCGATATGGTGTAGTGGCTAACATCGTCGTCTCTCACACGACAGCCGGGGGTTCGATTCCCCCTACCGGAGTTTCTTTTTTATTTTTAATGTCTTTTGTCTCTACTGTATCTTTTCTGTTTGATCTGATCACCTTGACCGTCCACTTCCAAGGTTGACTGTCTGCTTATTGTCCTGCATCGCGCCACTTGACGTTGCCAAGCTTCCCGCCAAGTCCTATCGGCATGTGAAAGTCGGAGGTTTTCGATTTCTTCGGATCTTTTTTCTTTTTTCTTTCTCCCGATTATTTTCTCTTTGCTATTCGAATTCTCATGGACTACTCATTCCCAGCATTCCCCATTCCGGCCTCAATTCGGCGACGACTGCCCCGCCTGTACTCGGCTGGACGCAAGGACTTGCCAAATCTCCACCGCGGACTGGCCTCGGCGTCCGAGCCTCAACTGTGTAACGTCCCGATCATAGAAGGTCGGGACAGTCGACCGACTACGGCAAGTGACGATCTGGATTTCGATTCGGGATCCCGAGGCTACGAGACCCCGCCCGAGGAAATGGGATCTCCGACCAAATATGAGGCCGAGTCGGGGTTACGTTGGAATAGAGTAGTACCTGGTGAGTTCACGGTGACTGGTCAAGGTTACGGGTTGCACAGCTGTCACTGACGAGTCGGGGTTTTTCGTCTCGAAGCCTTTAATCTCCTCCGCAATGCTGGATTCGAGGCCCAGCAACCCCATGCGGATGGCCGATTAGCGCGGTCTCTGTACGTGAATGCATTGGTCTACCTGCTTGATGCATTGCCCCCCGATTTGAGTGATGAGGAAACCACAATGCTTCAGCATCACATCCCCGGCCCCGTGAAGGCGTCCTTGACGTACCCGCCCCGCTATGTGGATAGGGATCCGAGACCATGCCGCAATTCTCGATCTTACCTGCATAAGGTCCTTGCCTCGGTCATATTGCAGCTGTTCATACTGCTCCGCTTCGTGCTGCCATATGTCAGACTATTCTTGCGTCAGGTGTATGAGTATGAGCGAACCCACCGCATTACCGAGCGGGTCTTGACGGCCACACTGGATGCAGCAGATGGCCTGGGGAAAGGTGGTGTCAACATTGGGGCTTCTGTCTGCCGGCTGAACGAAGGACGGGTTGGGGCTGCACTGTCAAACTTCGCGGCTTGGTGGATGGAAGGTGTGGCTGGTGGAATTTATGAAGGTGTAGGCGAAGGGATGATGCATTTAGGCATTACTGGCCAAGGCGTGGAACTGGACTTTCCACATTCAATGAATCAATAGATGTAATACCCAGCACTTAGAATAGACCAAATGAAGCGTTTGACATTTTTTGATGCTAGATCCACATATGATATCCCCGTTGGAATGTAATTTCGATATGTCTTTCAATTCTCCGGCCCTCCAAGCAGAGCCCTGGAGGTGTCCAAGTGTCCAAGTGCCCGGAAATGTTGACTTTTGTAGATCGGCGATAAGCGCGATAAGCACCGCGAGCTCTCTCCCACAACCACTGCTTCGACAACATGTCGACCTCCAAACTACCCTGCATTCCGTCTCTTCGGAAGCAGCAGCTTCACCTGGAATTGTAGGACCTATTCCGCTCCGCGAGGGGACTCCTATTGACCATCGACAGCGCGAGCTTAAAACATGCCGCACCGCCAGGGGTCTACGTGAGTCTCTCGGGAGACCCCACGCTGTGGAATGGAGTGATATTTGTTCGATCAGGCATGTCAGTCGGCAGTGATCAGGTGGAATCCAACGCTAATCCCGCGCCCACCTGTAGGCCCATATGCGTCGGCCGTTCTCCGCTTCCAACTCCGTTTCCCTGACACTTACCCCGATCTTCCACCCATTGTCACCTTTGCGACCGACCTGTTCCACCCATTAATCGTACCGCTCACCACTTATACCTTCAGCACGGGCTCGGCAAGTGACAACCCCGTCAGCGCGACGGACGATGAGCGATTATCACCGGGTGGATTCAGCCTGCGCCATGGATTCCCTCATTGGTTTGGCAGAGCAAGACGCGGTGGGCTCGAATCTGGAGCAACATCAAGGAATGTGAGCGGGGCCAGCGCGAAGCCCATGGAATCCGAAGAACACCCCGTGAACGCAGCGACAGATGATGGTGCTTCTGACGTGTCAGAACCCCCGGGAGCTTCCAAGACCGACACCGCAACTAGCGATGAACGTGAGCCAAGTCTGCCTTTGGCTAAAATACCTGGCAGTTTTGTGGCGGAAAAAAGGACTGTCGTCCCTGTATCTGAGGTATTGAACTACATCCGGTCCACGTTTGACGACGAGTCGGTGTTAGATTCTCTGCCGGTGGAGGCTGCTGGAAACCCGGGAGCATGGCATGCGTGGAAGGCACATCGCCGAGGGGGCTCTGGCCCTGGGAATTTCAAGAAAGGAAGCCCTCAGGCTCGGCTTCCTGGGGATTGGCACTGGGATGGAATCTGGGCTCGCCGCGTAAAGGACGAGATCGAGAACTCTCGTTCCGAGCCAATGCTGTTTGGAAGTGCAGCTCGCGGCATGGATGAAATGGTATGGATCCTCGCTCTAAACATGTTTCCACTCTAACCTGATTCTAGATTCGTTTCTCACGGATGGATGACGCGGCGTTGAGCTCGGTCAAAGAAAAGATGACTGCCATGGCAGAGCATGGTCTATAAGTGTTCAAATGGACCTCAGTTCAGCACGTAGATCAACACATCTGAACCTTCCAGGTTTGGGCTCACCGGTTGCTGCTTCCTCGTCCCAAAAGTGCCCAAGTTGCGAGGTCCTTCGGGTTAGATAGATTGGCTTCTTCATATATCCAACATGGTCTATAAGCTATCATATGATATTAAAACCTCAGCTTTAATCATTGCATTGATTCTGGTTCCCATCGCCGTTCTTGTCGCTGTCGTCACTATCGCTTTGGCGTGTTCTAACTACTGGAGCATCCATTCCCTCAAAAATTGCTGCTGCGGTCGAAGGAGACACTGGAGACGCAGAAAGATCCCATCGGACTCTGAGAACTGCGTTTCAAGTCGGACAACTGACGCATCAGGTAGTCGGATTGAGTTTGAGCGTCCTGTTACCAACAGAGAGCACGTCTAGATCTCGAATCATGGAGGGCACACAGCAGAGCCCGTTGACGATCAAGCACCGTCCACGCATCGCACATCGCAAAGTCAGTTCAGTTTCGAGCTCCCTCTCAACCTCATCCTACCCTCGGATACCTTCTCGTCGCTCTTCGCTGCACATTCATACGGATGATTCAAGCTCGAGTGAACTGGCAACATCTACCCGGACACCATCGCTCACTGATAGCCTGTACAACATCGAAGTGGCCAAAATCCGCCCAACCCAAGGCAGGCGTATCCAAGGCCCTCGGGCCCCTCGGCGGGGCTTTGATCATAGCTGTGATCCATTCGTCGATCAGGTAAAGCCTCAATCTCTTGCACTGGGCCATTTGTTCCTACTGACCTTCCACCCCAGACCCCTCGACGTTACGCTGATACCCACGGAAAGACGACTCGAAGGGAAACACAACTAGCACCACAGCTGCTCGTTCGCTGGAGCTCTGGGTCGTATGCCTTGGTGGAGCCGTGTGTATCGTCCGATTCAAGCTCGTCATCATTCTCTGGCTTTGGCAGAATGGGACAACTCACTGGCACCATGTCACAACAGCATGATTCTCGAGTGAACAGTGTCCGCTCGGTATCCACTAGTTCGGATCCGGATCTGATATGTCCTTTGGAGCTGCCCGTGGCTTTTGCCAAGATCAGATCCTATGCAGGCAAGCCTTGCCTAGACACTGATTACTCCATGTCTCTTTGGACTTCGGTGAATGTCACCGCGGACGTCGATCCTTTCACCGTACCCGACAACTCGAGACTAGGACCTCTGGACATGATCGTACTCTTCGACAACCCGCATCAACCTTCTGTTCGCGGCTTGTCACCAATGATGCTCGCGTCCTCGATTCTGACCTCAAACCTCATCCCCAACCGTGACAGGCTGGCAGTTGCATGTGTGGATGGAAGCATGCGAAATGGATTTGACCTACTACTCCCGCTCGGGTTCCATTCATTTGACAGGATACGAGCCGCGTTCGATGCCTTCTATCTGCGGCAGATCAAAAGGAACCAAAGACCCAGAGTCAATACTGATTTGAGCCACCCTCTCCGACAGATATGTCAACTCTTTCGCATGTATCCCAGAGCAGCGTATGGCCATTTGGTGCTAGTATCTGGGAACTATCCCTCGCCCGATCCCCTTTTGATATCCGGAATCGACCGAGCGATCGGAGTCCATACACTTTCGCCGCATTCTCGTTTCCCATTGGATACGCAAGACCACCCATTGGGGTGGCACATCCCATATGATGAAGACGCAGAAAATTTACAAAGCGAAGACTCTCACCTCATGCGCAAGGTCTCGCAGTTTGTACGTCAGGTACGCACAGGAATTACTGCGGGATTCCTCTCAAACCTCGACCTTTACATGGTCCTTGGCCAAGGGTGCCTTCTCCTGTCGGAAACTCCGATCGACCACTGTCGACTGCAACGCTTACGACCGGGTGAAAAATGGATCACAAAGGTTAAAGTTGGGGTGCCTGACTTTTACCACGAGGTGAAATGGCAGTTGACTGCACATCCTATCATACAAGACCTGATTCATCAGCTGGACGAGGTCATTGCCATGTATTCGTCTCAGTCACTTGCACAGTACATACTCAGTTCTGGTCTCAAGTATGAGCACTCGTTGCTGTCGGAGCCGCATGAGGTGTGTTTGGAATCTCACTGCACCATTGCTCGAGACCCAAATTTGACATTCCGCCCTCCTTTGAATGATGCAAACTTGGAGCTTCTCTCTTATGAAGATGCTGGGAGCATCAGTGCTAGCTTTGGATCCGCAAGTGAGGTAAGCTGAGCCTTTGGCTGTCTTTTGGGTTTGGATCAATGCGATATCATTAAAAGCATATTCTATTAGCACTCGAACAAAAGAACCCTGCTTTCCTGTTCTACTCTTAATGCTCCCGGACCAATCCCTTTCTTGTCCTCTCTAGTCAACCAGTATCATAGACACATGTTAAATACGCGGATACACATTGCCAGCCATCCGCCATGTCTCCTTGATTAGATCCGCACACTTCTCACCAATCCCATAAGCTGGCATCTGAGTGTGACCGCCATGAAGCGTGGGCATAACACTGCAATCAGCCACTCTCAGCCCAGCAACACCCCTAACCCGCAGCTTCTCATCAAGCACAGCCATAGGGTCATCCTTCTTTCCCATAGCACAAGTACCCGCAGCATGATAACCTGAACACGAAAAATTAGCGGAATCCCCTGCCCCTGAACCATAAACTCACATGTAGTAGCATGCTCCTTAACATATGGCACCCACTCCTCCCTCGTCTTATAAGTATGATGATTCAAATTCGGCGGCCAAGACCCCTTAACAATATCCTTCGTCCCAGCACCCTGCATAACAACCTCATTCCCATACCGACAAGCCTCACTAAGAACCAAAACATCCAAAGGATCAGTCAAATAGTTACAATCCACAACCGGGTTCTCCATCGCGTTCGCAGATTTCAGCGTCACGGAGCCCCGAGACTTCGGCGCGAATAGTTCCGCAATCATTGAAAATGCGTGCTGGTGGTTAATCGGGAATTGGTCGTATTGCTTTGGTCCGCCGTAGCATTCTGTGTTGAAGAATTCGATGTTTGGTTGGCTGGGCGTTAGGCCCATGGGGTCGCGGCCTGGGGCTCGGGGGGCGTTTTGCCAGAGTGGGGAATCTTGGAGTCGGTCGTCTAGTCTTGCGAAGGCGAAGGCGCCGAATGGGAATGTTGATAGGAAGCCGCTTTTCTTGTCTTTCCATTCTTGGTATGTTTTGTCGAAGTTGGAGTCGTGGTAGACGTGGGAGTCGTTTGTTAGCCCTTTTTTCTCTGTTTCGTAGAACATGAATACGATCTGGTTCGGTTAGTATTGTAGTGTCTGGAATGATTTGGTATCGCTGTGGTAGACTGACTAGGTGATCCATCAGATTCTTGCCCACGCCCGGGAGGTTGATGGTGCAGGAGATATTGTGCTGCGCAAGTTCTGCCTGGGGACCAATGCCAGATCGAAGGAGGATCGCAGGGCTGCAGTATGCGCCTCCTGAGATGATGATTTCCTTTCTGGCATAATATATTCTGGAGACACCGTCGGATGTCTGTGTTGCCACTCCAGAAGCACGAAGCTCATTGGTCTTGCTGAAGATGATCTTATCGACTGTGGTGTCTGTCTTGATGGTGATGTTACCGCGGTGGTTTTTGTTGGTGACGAAATCAGCTCCTGTAGTTCGCAGACCGTTGTATACCGTACGAGGAACATGCCCACAGCCTTGTGCGACGTCTCCAGTGCTGAACATGTCATGGTGTAGCGGCATGCCTTGTGAGGCATAGGATTCCATCAACAATTGGGAGATTGGCGCTAGGTCGTGCGGTTCGGTATGTAGAGGGCCGGAATAGCCATGACTCGCTTTATCAGCTTCGAACCATCCCTTGGGGTGGAATGTCTCTGACTGCTCATTGTCAGCGATATTTTCGTGAGAATTTCATTTTCAACTGGTCTTACCTTTCGCATGCTGTCGAAGAATTCATCTCCACTCCATCCCTCCAGCCCCCAGTCGTCGTAGTCCTGCTTGTTTCCTCGGATGCAAAGTGTGCCATTGCATCCACTGGATCCTCCGAGGAAGCGGCCCCGACTCAATTTCACCTGGCGGTTATCAACGCCTGCCATGGGCGGGGTGACAATGTTCCAATCGGTTTCGGCATCGAAGTTATTGGACCACCTAGCTTGTCAGCACCGCATGAAGGGCGTAATAGAGTCAAGAGTCTCACCCGCCAGCCATATGGACATTTTCAAGGTCTTTGTTGTGTTGGCCGGCTTCAAGTAGCAGGACTCGAATCTCTGGGTTTTCCGCTAAGCGGCCAGCCACCACACAGCCGGATGTCCCTCCTCTGTGTCCAAGTTAGCATGGTCAAACATCGCGACTAAGAAAGTACCATACCCGCAGACAATATAGTCATAAGTGTCAATTTCAGCCATGTTGAGAGGTTAGGAAGTATGTGACCCAGGAAATAGCGAGGGTGAGGACCTGAAACCTTTTAACGTCGTACTTTTGACAAGGAGCAGCGGGAGTGGATTCCGCATTCCAGTAGCGTGAGCATGGGTGAAAACATAATGTACGCGCTATATGTCTGGGCGGGCAAGACGATTGGAGATCCCTCACCCACTTTCACGAGGCTGCAGAATGAAGGATAATTTATGGGTCCGACAACAGAGGCCAAAAAGAGCGGGCCGTGTGAGGCGGAATGTGAAATCGATTTTTCCGAAGCGAAGCTATTCACGTCTTCACTTCCCCCGCATCTCGGCTTCCCCGCAGATCCAACTTTCCGTTCCGCATTCCCGCTCTTCGACAACTGACCGAGATCGACGATTGGTATTTTAGGTGAGGATCGACAAGTTTGTCCTCAATTTTCATCCAAGCGGCATCATTCCACACTCGCGTGGTATTCTTGCGCGGTATGCATCCGAGAAACCGGGGTGAATGACCTCCCGGAGATGGGTGGAAGCGGTGATTTACCTGCACTACAGCAAGAGAACCTATTGTGAAGCCGAGAAGTTGTCCAGAGCAGGGGCCGGGTCATTAAACTCTTTATGGTCCCACACGGGATCGCCATCATCATCAAATTCCGCCCATTGAAAGAATGAGCAGCCCTCATTTCCCGGGGTATAACCGGCATAGCACATCCACATATATCGCCCCCGCGTTTCGTGCTTACGGTGCGCACATCGAAGAATCGCGTGCTGTCCACATTTGCAGCGCGGCGTATACCGGGGATGAAGAGAATCACGATACCACCGGTAGGTGATGTTGATTCGACGGTTTCCAGACACCGGATGTGGAACGATACTTTGTGCGGGCGCAATACAGTGCTTCCACTCTTCTTGCATTTCTGCATGCATCACTAGCAGTGAATTATGGGGGAGATGAATTGAGATCTGGCCTTGTAAATCGGCGCGCGCGGCTGCATTCTGATTCCGGACATTTGAGTCGGTCGATTCGTTTTCCTTGCTTTCGTCGTCGTCCTGGGCTACCATACGGCGGATACGAAATTCGCGCGACACGCCGAGGCTCAGGCTTCCAATGACGGGATGAGGCCCGAGATAAGTCAGATCATCGGAGTGATAGCCCACATTTTCGGTTGGGCCATCATAGCAGTTGACAAAGGCTGCATTGGGCTTCCATTCTTTCGATGACTGATACTGGAGTTTCTTTCCATTTGGGTAGACGTCGCGGATCCGTTTTTCAATCTCGCCGTTGACCACGGTTTGGACTTGACGTGATACCGAGCGTAAGTTCGGCGTTGCTTGTCTCACATTTGAGCTATATGTACCACCATATGTGTACTCGGATATCTGCTGCTGCTGTTCCTCGGGTGTGGAGACATACACGGCATGTGTGTGGGGACTCTGAACAGAGCGACTGAAGAGTTGAAATGTAGATCGGGTTAGATACTTGGACTCTTCTAGAAGCTCCAGCAACAGTTTGTTCGCTTCTTCTGGTGACAAAAAGTTGTGAATGATTGTGCATGGCGTGTATGCTGCGATATCTTCGGGTGAGTAGAGGTGTAGAGTTTTGCCTTTTCTCGTAGGCGGAGTCTTCTTCTTGATTCCTGTCTCATTGATCGGTTTCAGAGTCCCATCTTCAGCGGTTGTAAAGACATGTGATGAGAGAGACGTTTGTGTGCCAAGTGAGCCTGCAACAGCTCGTTTTTTGGACGTCAGGATTTCAGCGGCAGGCCCTTGCGTGGAGATGGTTGAAGAAGCCGCTTCCACAGAGCCTTCACACGACACAAGTATGTCTAATAGCTCATCTTGCTTGATGTCTGGGAAAAGAGACATCAATATTGCAAGTTTCACATCAGTGGACTCTTCGGTAGATGGATCAGATGGCTCATCGTCTTGCGAGACTCGTCTGCGTTTCCTGGAGACAAAGGCGTCCATTTTCGACCATGAAGACGTGCTTTGAGGAAAACTATCCTCTCACCACTGTGAAAAGTGAACAGAGTGTAGAATGGACCTCGGATTGCCCCCCGGGGCCAGTGCCAGCCGCCGTGCCGATAAGCAGCTTGTAGGTTATCGCCACATGACTTTCCTCAAACTGACCAATCATATAGCCGGTTCGTAGATCTACTCATGCGAGCCTGAGGACTCATCAACTTGATAACAGGCCATGTCTAGGTAGAAACTAAGAAGAGGCAGTCTGATACTGTTGAAAAGCGACCTCTTCAAGGGAAGAATAACCGCACTCCTTGAGCTGGAACGTCCACGGTGGAACTTGAGGATCTTGGAACCCTCGGGATTTTTCTAGATCATATCCTTTTTAAAGAGTTGTAGGATCTTTTGTATTATACAGCTTATGTATATGAATTTAGGGGCGATAGGATGATAACTTCCCCTCAAGAATTAGTTTCGATGTTGTCATGTGGACAGAAGCATATGTATGTCTGCTAAGGTGCTCCGGATATCTCCGCCTCGCTAGACAGCCAAGCATTACTCGTGGCATTTGGTTATGTTGCTCGATCCTCCTTAATTCACTGTTTTATAACCGTCATATCCTGGGAATATACATAGACTGGATTGGTGGAATGGGCCCAGGGGGTAGATTGGCGAGAGGGGCACTCCGTATTCTTTCAAGATTCAAACGTTTCCTCCTACATCCCAAGTCTACTTGTGACTACTCTCAATTCTGATCTATTCCTCTACTTCCTACGTTCCCACCATGAACTCTGTCAAAACACCCCTGAGAATTGTTGCCGCCGACGAATTCTGGAAGGAGAATAAAGACTCCAGCGATGTATTCTTCTCCCACACAGCCATCGTTGCTTCGGATGGTGAAACTGCTTATCACGGAACAACCACTGCGGAAAATACGGATCTAGACCAAGAAGCTCTCTTGAAAACCCTGAAACCGATCCCCCGCGAAGATACATATCCGCATTTTAGCTCACACCTCACTCGCGCGCCAGAAATCTATATCAAGACGCCAAACCTGGGCTCTTACTCGCCAGATAAAGGCCAACAGATCGCAAACATACTGCACCACGAGGCTGAGATTTACGAGATCCTACGTCAGCATCCTCACCCAGGCTTAGGCCAGTCATTGGGCTGTGTGGTGAGCGACGATGGTCGCATCACAGGACTTGCACTTGTGAAATATAACACCCTCACTCTGTGGGATCGCGTGTATGATCTGGAATCTTTTGGAGAGGAGCAACGAAATCGTTGTATAGAGAGTTTGAAGGCTGCTGTTCAGCATCTCCATGACCTTGGGCTGGCGCACAATGACATGACCCTCTGAATGTGATGTTCACAGACGACGGAGAACCTGTCCTGATAGATTTTGACACATGTCATCCCATAGGGACTAAGCTGATCAAAGGGGGTCAAGTGGGCGCGTACGACACTGGGATCCCCGTGGCTACGTATGAGTTCTCCTCGCCAGATTGTGACGATAAAGGTATAGAGTACATCAGGGCCTGGCTCAAAAGGAAGTATGACGAGAGAAAATCGAAGAATGATACAAGGAAGGGAGACGAGATTAAAAGGTGACAAGAAGTTAGTGCTCAAATGGAAAGGGAAAGGTCTCGAGTGCCAGGAATTATCCAGTATACAACATGCATGCGCCCAAGGTCTGATATACGATTGCCAATTTACGGGTCTCCAAGGTTGATAGGGCCAATAGATTCTGTATTTCCCGATAATGTTCAAGAAAAAGGGTTGTGATCTATTGAAGTCTTCCTCGAAGCCCCCGAGGTCAATGTTTGCTCCATTCACCTTCTCCCAAGTATACCCGGCCCTCACGGTGATAATCAACCAAAGACTTGAGCTGCCTTAATCCATCAAACACCTCTACCAATGCATCGAGCGCCACTGTCGTCCAACCGTGATATGCACCCCGATATTTCCTCACACAGTCAGATACACCACCAATATCAATCTGTGGATGATCGCTCATTCTCGAATCAGGATAATTCTCCTCAACAACCTTTACCCAACAACTTCCCAAATCAGCATCGCTTCCAACCATAGACGAGGCATCCAAAACATTCTTTAAATGCGACAAAACTGTATCATCAATCATCAGACATACACGCAGTCTACTCGGCAGCTCTGTCTCAGGTATCGCCAACGCCACCTTAAACTCATGAAACACCTGCCGAATCCCCTCCTCGCTCATATCAGCGTACATATCCCGAGAGTTGAAAAGTTTGGACGAGTACGTCTCTGTGAGGATCCGGATCTGCTCATCAGAGCCTGTCAGGGTGCGGCGCAACGATTGACCCACGGCGTCGTTCAGGCACCGCAGGTATACTGGCAGAAGACGCTTGGTATCCGGGGCGTATGACGTACGGTAGAGAATAGGACCCCATGAGAGAGTGAGGAAGTCTCGCTCTGGGCCTGGTGGTAGTGAACGGAAACCTGGGGACGCTCCAAGACTGAAGACTTCTTGTTCGAGGAATTCTTCTGCTGACGATGTGTAGTGTTTATACTCGGGCATGCCATTATCGCATCCCATGGAGGGCATGGGGTGAAAAGACTGTTTGCTGATCATGATGTACGGTTGTGAGGAGCTATAGTGTAGACAGGTGTTGAAGAGGAAGGTCTCAAAAAGAGGCCAATCATGGCGTCATTTTCATGAGCTTCGGGGCAAATTGTGGCCACGGGGACTTTGGGACTTTGATGTGTTCTGATTGAACAAATTTGCAATCTTTCATTGAGGGAACACTGCAGAAACTACGGGTCTGATATGTTGACGTCAACGGCGATCCACGTCTCAACCCAAATCCAACCTCACACCTCACATGTAAATTACACCCATCTTCCCTTGAAGCTGTTGGCATAGCTAGTAGTACCTATGTGTATTTTTGACTCTGCCGTTAGGGATGTATTTGTGGCTAGGATGGTAAACCTCTTTGACGGTGAGCTGCGTACTGTCCAAGGGTTCCCATTTGAAAGGAACCACTTGGGAAAACCACCTAGATATGGATGTTTAGACCATATGGAGTTTACTACAGGGCCATGTAGTTCCAATGGTCTTAATGGATCTCGAGGGTAGAAAGACATGAAGTGAACGTGAAGAGCGAGAGATAGATGCCTGAAAATCAAGGAAGGACCTCGGCCCATTAGGATCCCCGCAATCCCGAGATCAGTCGCCGCACATCGCATCGGACTTCATGTCTTTACCTATTCCCTGTCTAATTTGTTCCGACTCCCCATTGCATCACCGGCGCTGTTAAATCAGTCGTCCAATATGCTCCACTATCGCACACAAGGGTACAACGGTTGCGCCGTCAAGTACTCCCCTTTCTTCGACAATAGGCTTGCTGTCGCAAGCTCATCAAACTTCGGACTCGTTGGAAATGGACGTCTTCATATTTTGGAACTGACTGCGAACGGAATACAACCTCTAAAGTGGTAGGTGGGGGTGGTTGCGAACCCCGCGGAGAGCTCACTTCTTGCCGTGGGGAACCCGAACATATCGCTGACGGAATGCGTATACAATCAGGTTCACAACACAAGACTCCCTCTACGACCTTGCATGGTCTGAACTCCACGAGAACCAAGTCCTCGCCGCATCAGGCGACGGTAGCATAAAGCTCTTCGACTGCACAGCGAACGACTTCCCCATCCAAAACTGGAAAGAGCATGCGCGCGAGGTCTTCAGCGTAAACTGGAACCCCGTAGCAAAAGATCGCTTCTGCTCAAGTAGTTGGGATGGCACAGTCCGCATCTGGTCCCCTCATCGTCCCCAATCCCTCCTCACCCTCCCCACCCACAGCTGCACCTACTCTGCCTCCTTCTGTCCGCACAATCCAGACCTCATTTCATGCGTGACATCAGACTCGTACGTGCGCGTCTTTGATCTTCGCACTCCTGCCTCCGCTTCAAACCATCTCGTCACTCAAATTCCTATTCATGCTGCTCCTGTTGCGCCTGCGATCCCAGGACAGCCTGGTGGTCCGGCCCCGCCTGCGGAGGCCCTGACTCATGACTGGAATAAGTACCGGCCTACTGTTCTTGCGACCGCGGGCGTTGATCGCGCGATTCGCACTTTTGATATCCGCGCGCCACAACAAGGCCCGTTGGCCACAATGCTCGGGCATGAATACGCCGTTCGGAAACTGGCGTGGTCGCCTCATCTCTCTAATGTTCTCCTGAGTGCCAGTTACGATATGACATGTCGCGTGTGGAATGATCGCTCAGACGTGAGCCCCGGAGGCGATATGGATGTGATGCGTGGTGGTCCCGCGGGCCCCGTGGTTGGTGCGGAGCTGGGGCGCATGGGGAGACACACCGAGTTTGTCACCGGAGTTGACTGGTGCCTATTTGGAAATGAAGGCTGGTGTGCTAGTGTTGGGTGGGATGAGAGTGTATATGTTTGGGATGTACGAGCCGCGATGGCATAGAACGGATGCTTGATGCATCCAATTATCTACACATTACTTGCGGAGATAAGATTCTCCAAACTACCATAGCCTTCCAGGGCTGAGTCCCGATGCTGCGTAGTGTGTAGCGTACAGTGATCATTTTATTTCGTTATTTACATGCCAGAATATATGAGCCATGGTAGGAGGGAAGTGCTGAAACTCTGGGGAAATATGCCCCAAGGTGTGCTCAGACACTGTGGTTAACTCTGCGCAATGCTGCACAATGCAAGCCAATTTCTTCCTGAATCATGCCAAATGACCGCATATGGGTCACGCTCTCGGCACTGAAGCCCATGATGGGCATTGCTGAAAGCAAGCACACTTGGGTTTCGAGTTGAAGAGCAAGAACTGCTAGTTACCGTGATCTCGCTAGACAATCTGGCCGATACATCGAGTTGTGTAAGATGACAGATTATTTGCTGCCCAGGCGACCCTCGAGCTTGGCGCGCTCGTTCTCCCGCAGCTGAGCCACTTCCTCCTTGGAAGCATTGACGGCGGCATGCACTTGGTTGAAGGGGTTCTCCTCGCTCTTCTCGAACTCCTTCCTGCAGAGATCCATACGCTGGTTTCGGCGCAGGCCAGGGTTCTCTTCTTCGATCTCGGGCAGACGTCGTTCCTCGAAGGCGGCATAGGCAGCCTTGAATCGTCGCTCGGGGTGACGGTCGATCTTCGAGGTATCCTTCGAGGCTAGGGAGAGAGCGTCCAGCGCGTTGTCGATACCAGTAGCGTTGAGAGATGATCCCTTCTTGGCGGGGGCGTCACCATCCAGCTGTGAAAGGTCGAGGCCGCGAGTCTTCTTTTGTGCGCTCTTCGCGTTGGCGCCTTTGGCCTTGGATGGCTGAGAGGCCTCCTCTTCGGCTAGCAGAGCATCGCGCTCGGCCTTCTTGCGAGCTGCGTCAGCCTTCTTAGCCTCAGCATCTTCCCTGTCGATACAAATCTCGTTAGCCCTCTAGCTGAGAATGTTGTTCAGGCTCAGATTTGCCTACTTCTTGGCGTTGCTCTTAGATCCCTTAGACCATTGCTTGTCTTCTTCCGCGGACTTCTTCTGGTCCTCGGCGGCCTTCTTGGATGCGGCCGCGTCGGCTTTCTATATGCTGCCGTCAATATTTATCCAAATGCCGTCATGGTGAGGGATGTGGCAGTAATAGTGGGGGCGGGGTTTCGAGAAAAAAAACATACACGAGCGTTTCCGGCGGCCTTCTTGGAGTTTTCACCTGCTGCTTTCTTGCCTCCCATGATGAAATATGAAATCCAAAGTAAACGCTAGACAGAGTCCGAAATATGGATGAGAAGAGAAGAAGATCCGGAATCGATTGTTACTACATGATCCGATCCGCGAGACTGTTATGCCGACTCCGACCAAGGCGGTGGCCACTGGCCCGTGCGTCATTGTGCCAGGGCGGTGAGTTCCCCGGGGTTGGTAATCTCCTATCTGACCTCGCGATCTTCGGCCTTCTGGTTACATCTACTGATTACTATGGCATTGGCATAGCGTGGTTCATTTGTATGCTTTTGGTCTCAAATATTGCTTACCCGGTATCGATTCTTGGGCTACCTGGTCAATCGACTGGCGGTTTCCCCTAATACTATGATCTGATCGCCATCTTGCGCCATGGCTTTACTATCACGCTTCTTGCAGGCTTTCGCCTTGCTTTTCCTCGTCATCGCAGTTTCCGCTGAACACACCTCGAACTGGGCAGTGCTTGTCTCGACGTCCCGATTTTGGTTCAACTACCGACACCTCGCCAATGTCCTTTCGCTTTACCGAACAGTCAAGCGTCTCGGTATCCCCGACTCGCAGATCATCCTAATGCTTCCCGACGACATGGCTTGCAACCCTCGAAATGCTTTCCCAGGAACCGTCTACAGTAACGCAGATCGTGCCGTCGATCTCTATGGCGACAACATCGAGGTGGACTACAGGGGCTACGAAGTCACAGTGGAAAACTTTATCCGTCTGTTGACTGATCGACTGGACGAGGACGTCCCGCGCAGCAAACGGCTGGGATCCGATGCCGGAAGCAACGTATTAGTCTACATGACCGGACACGGAGGCGATCAATTCCTGAAGTTCCAGGATGCCGAGGAAATCGGCGCATGGGACCTGGCTGATGCATTTGGACAAATGTGGGAGAAAAAACGATACCACGAATTGCTGTTCATGATCGACACCTGCCAGGCCAATACCATGTACACCCACTTCTATTCGCCCAACATTGTAGCAACCGGCTCCAGTGAGATCGACCAGTCTTCCTACTCTCACCACGCGGACAACGATGTCGGTGTTGCTGTGATTGATCGATGGACATACTATGTTCTTGAGTTCCTCGAGACCCAGGTGACAAGCGTCACTTCCAAGTTGAACCTGGGCGATCTTTTCGATTCATACGATGAATCCAAAATCCACTCGCAACCCGGTGTTCGGTGGGATCTTTTCCCAGGCGGCGAGCAAGAAGGCCGCCTGAGAACTGTGGTGGATTTCTTCGGCAATGTCCAGAACGTGGAGGTCGAGAACGCCAATGCAACTGAGCCTGGCTCGCTGAAGGAGGATTTGGCTGAAATTGCCCGCCTCGTTGAGAAGTGGCAGAAGCGTGACGAGGAATATGCAGACGTGCTTTCCGCTCGGAATACCACAGATGACTCGCCTACAGCTTCCTTGCATTTGAAGCCGAAGGGAAGGGTTGGGCCGACCAAGATGGCCGAAGACGGCAGTTGGGGAAAACGACTGGTTGGCATCACCGTTGTTGGAGCTTGCACCGCAATCTGGATCGCTGGCTCGGTCTTGGGTCGCAAAAGTGTTTAGAGATGCAACGGGATGTCAACCTATATGGATCTCATCTTGACTATAATTCACGCCCGTCTTTCATAACCCGGTTCTTAGCACTGCATGTGAGCCAAGGGTATATAGCATGCTCATGGCGCTAGGCGTTTAATTGAATGATATCCTTTGAACTAATCCTAAAACTCGGATTTCTCAAGTCCAACATAGTAGCTCACTCCACCTGCTCTGGCTCCCAGGGATCCGCCATTATACCAATTTTGGCTTAGGGCTTCTTTTACTAGAGGAATGGATATACCCATACCTAAGTAGTCTCAACGCTCAGGATACAACCTACATCAGTCCATACTTGCAAGTAAATGATCCACCTCTTTCGCCTTGACACTATCGAGGTACGATTGAATATGAATACTATGCTGGACCAGACATTACGCACCATATATTGGATCAGATTGAAATTTTGCCTAAGTGGAACTATGAGGGTAACCGCGGTAGGCTTCAAGGATATGCTGTGTGGAACGATCCCTTTTAGACTCCCAAACCATGATAGTGTAGCTGTCCTTACGGAGTATATGGCACGCATTGGTGGAGCTAGTGAGTATTATCAGATATCATGCACCAATGATGCAAGGCTCAATTGCGACGGGTATACTAGTAGATGGGAATTTCGCGTTCAATCTCGCGTTCAGTGTTCAGTATGCGGTAGGACGGAAGAAAGTCACGCCAAAAGATAGAAGGAAGAATTCCTCCAATCTCCAGAGCCATGCCAGGAGTGAAGGAGTGAAGGGGAATACCTCTTTGTCGAGGTGATGAAGAGGTATGGAATCCCGGCACGTGCCCGACGCGTCGCGCTTGTCCACTTCCCCGGCGCTACGAGAGTCTTGCTGCAAGGGCTTTCCCCCCAATAAACGTCCTCACAATTCACGTCGACCATATTCTTACGAATTATCTTTCTTCATGAGCTGTCGCATGAGTATCTGAACATTCAAGGCTGGCCATGTATCTTCCCAGGCAGCTCATCTCCCACCTTTACCTCCAGCTCCTCCGATCTCACCACCCACTTTCCCCGCCGGTCCTGATTCTCGTGGCACTAGAGCCAGACGCGCTATGTGCCTGTCGGATTCTGACAGCTCTGTTAAAACGCGATTACATCCCTCATAAAATCCAGCCCGTCGCCGGATATGGCGACCTGTCGCGTGCGGGGGAGGAATTGGTGCGGCCCATGCAGACCACCAATGGCGGCAGCGGTGGTGTGGTGATCTGTCTTGGGGTTGGGGGCTTGGTCGATTTGAGTGAAATATTGGCATTAAGTAACCCCGACGAAGAAGTGGAGGACATGGGAGGCGTGGAGGTCTGGGTGTTTGACGCGCGACGGCCGTGGAACCTGGGGAACATCTTCGGCGGACAAGCTGGGATAGGCCAGGAGGTGGACGGAGTCGATCCCAATGCGCGACGGCGAGGGCGCGGCGTGGACAAAGGCTGCATCACCACGTCGTACACGTCCAAAAACGGCGGCATTGTCGTGTACGACGACGGTGATATTGAGGAAGAACTTCGCAACGAACGAGAAGCATATTACGCGTTACTGGAAATGCCAGAAGTTGATGACGACGACGATGCGAGTGATGATGGTTCTGAAGACGAACTGCAAACGGGATCGAAAAAGCGCAAGTCTTGGTCAGGTCGCGAAGATGATGAGGAGTCTGAAGGCGATGAGCCACCCCACCAACGGCGGAGGAGTAACTCGGTATGTACTCGCGGGCAGCTGTGGGAGTTCAAGATCTGACATACATAGCAGGGCTCTTCAATCACATCATCCCCCACGCGCCGGAAGAAGGGCGACATCAATTCGTCCAACTCGTCGCGATCTGCGACACCAACGAATGACTCTCTATCACCACCGGAAGCGAAGCAACCCTCGGCACGCTCATTAAAGAAAAAATTACTTAATTTAAAGAGAAGACACGACTCTGTTCTACAGGCCTACTACACCTCCGGAACATCTTACTCGGAACCAATCTCATCTTTGGTCTATTCACTGGCCTCGGAGCTCGGAAGAGATGATAACGACTTGCTTTGGCTCGCCATCGTTGGTGTGTCTAGTCTGGAACTCAGCGGCCGAACCATGACCGGTGTAGGCATTTCCAATACATCAGAATCTGGTGGCTCGGCCGGCTGGGGTGGCCAACGTGGTGAACACATTCGCCAAATACTTCGTGATGAAGTTCATCGACTGAACCCACCCGATCCTCTGGAGCAGAATCGCGACATTCGAGGGGAGATCAATGGAGTTATTCCAACGACTGCGAGATCACCAACTGATACCTCCATCCGCCTTTCACCAGAGCCTCGCTTTCTCCTTGTGCGACACTGGTCGCTATACGAGAGTATGCTTCACAGTCCCTATCTTGCTCCAAGATTGCATGTCTGGACAGAAAATGGCCGCAAGCGACTTCACAAACTTCTGGCCAAAATGGGCATCAGTTTGACCCAGTGCCACCAATATTATACCCACATGGACATGGAACTGAAGCGTGGGCTGCGAGGACGCTTGCTCAAATATGCCCCAATGTACGGGTTGGATGGACTTGTGCCGGCAGAAGGCACTTCAGGCGCAAGTGCCCGAGAAGGCTGGGGTTTCGTGCGCTGCTGGGGTTGGAAGGCTTGCCTTTCTGCAACTGACGTCGGTGTGATCGTCGGTGCTATGCTGGAAGTTGGCCCTCATGAAACTTCCTCTGCATGGGACCCTCACCGCTTGCCGCCAGCGCGCAACCCTAGCGACAACGAGAATGGACTTGCGGGCGAATCTGATCTGGCCAGTCTACTCCCCCGGTTCTGGAGTGCGTATGACGCCCTTTCATTAACGTCTGAGTCTCCCACAATTCTCCTTGAGTCGCTCCCTCTGGCTCAGCATCTACACCGGGCTATCCTTCGGACCGGTACCTCTCTCCTTTCTAAGCACCAGATCCGCCATCTTCGGGCATTCCGAATTGCTGTGGTAAAGGACGGACCGGATGTCAAGCTCTTCACCAATCCCGGTGCGTTGACGAAGTTAGCACTGTGGGTTGCAGAGGCAATTCGAGTCCAAGAGAAAGAGCGTGGTGACTCCGTTAAAATCGGCCGCAAGAGAGCAGCAGGAACTCCTCTTGTCCTTGCCGGTCTTGACGAAGATCGCGACCTCTATGTCGTCGTCGGCACCGGTGGTGGTGGAGGTGTTGTTGACTTTGCTGCCATGTCCAAGCGCCAAGAGGAGCGAAAGAAAAAGAAAGAGATCAAGGACAAGAAGCAAAAAGAGCGAGCAGAACGCCGATCCAAGAAGGCCGCCGAGCGCGCCGAGCGAGAGGAGGGAACTGGTGCCGAAGACGAAGAATCGGAGGATTCGGAGTCTTCGTCGGAGTCAGAATCCGAAGACGAGGAAGATCCCCGCGGAAAGAAGCATCTTCTCCGCAACCGTTTCGGCATTGCCTTCCAGGAGGTTGTCCAAGAGACGAATGCCCGAGTCCGCATCGACAGCTTCGAGCACTGTGTTGTCGAGGTCCAAAAGGACGACCTTGGTGGCTTCCTAGAAGCCCTGAGCTTCCGCAGTGTTGTGGGCTAGAACCCCTTCTACAATAATTCACGCAGTCTACGACCAGTCATCTTTGTTTTCGTTTGATGCATGGGATGGCCTTTGGGGGAAATTTATGGGAGAATACTGGGCTCTGGAAACGGCTCACCTTTGCATGGCTTCCGCGGGGGGCTTCTTTGCATTCGACTTACCCTCTTCGATGGTTTTACGGTGTTTGAGGCGACATGTGTTCTATCTAGTGCAGTCCATAGTTATCTTGGCATCGAATCTATGCATCTTCGGCCTTCTCTCCGAACCCCGACAGCTCCCCGCATATCCCCCCATCTCTAAATGCCCGACTTCGCGACACAAATTTCTTCTCTCAATTGACCAAGAATCTGCTGAACAACCATTGCCATGTCCCAGCCACGCGAATATCCCGTCCTCCCCCGCGAAAGCACCCTCGCCAGTCTCCCCGCGGAGTACCCAACCGACGCGCAAGACCAAATCACCCAAATCCTATCCACAGATCCAATCAACCGCCTCGTTGTACTAGACGATGATCCCACAGGCACCCAAACCTGCCATGACATCTCCGTCCTAGCAGTCTGGGACATCCCAACCCTAACCGCCGAGTTCCAAACCACAAAGCCAGGCTTCTTCATCCTCACGAACTCGCGTGCCCTCCCACCAAAAGAAGCAGAGAAGCTTATTCACGAGATCTGCACAAATGTCGCACAGGCTGCGAAAGCCACAAACCAAAAGGTCGATATCGTTCTCCGTGGCGATAGCACATTGCGCGGCCACTTCCCTCTTGAACCTGATGTCGCGCAGCAGGTCTTTGGTCCGGCTGATGCGCTGGTCTTGGCTCCGTTCTTCTTCCAGGGTGGTCGCTTCACAATTGATGATGTGCACTATGTCGCTGAGGGTGAGAACTTGGTACCTGCTGGCGCTACGCAGTTCGCGAAAGACGCGACTTTTGGTTATAAGAGCTCCAATCTAAGGGACTATGTTTTTGAGAAAGCAGTTGGGAGATTCACTGAGGATCAAGTCTGCTCTGTTACAATTGACGAGATCCGTACTGGTGGACCGCAGACTGTTTGTGAGAAACTACTTGCTGCGCCGAAGGGTGGAGTGGTTATTGTCAATGCTGCTGCAGAGTCTGATATGCATGTTTTCGTTGCTGGATTATTGCTCGGTATGTTTATGCAGAAGCTGCAATTCAATGGGTAGTTGCTGACGGACTTCTAGCCGAATCGCAGGGGAAACATTTCCTCTATCGCACTGGTGCTGCATTCGTCTCAACTAGACTCGGCGTCCGGTCGAAGGCGCCCATTTCCGCGGCTGAACTTCACCTGCCATCTCCCCGCCAGACTGGCGGGTTGATCATGGCAGGGTCATACGTTCCTAAAACCACTGCGCAGCTGAAGGTCCTGACAGATCGGCGAGGCAGCACGGGTCAGCTTGCCATCATTGAGATGAAAGTTGACGAGTTGATTGCATCGCCTGATACTGCACTGCAGGCTGTGCAACGTGTGGTCGAGGAGACGGAGTCATATTTGCGGTCTGGTAAGGACACGCTTGTTATGACGAGTCGGAAGCTTGTCACTGGGGGTGATGAGTTGTCGTTGCTTAAGATTGGCACTGCGGTTGCTGAGGCACTGGTTAGTGTTTTGCGACGCATCGAGGTGCAACCGCGTTTTATCATTGCCAAGGTAGGGCATCCTGTTCCTGGATTCCCGAAGGATCTGATGCTAATCATGGCTTTTAGGGTGGTATCACTTCTTCCGATGCGGCGACTAAAGGCTTGAATGTCAAGCGCGCTACTATCGTCGGTCAGGCGGCACCGGGTGTGCCTCTCTGGCGATGTGATGAAGAAACTAGTCGACACCGTGGTGTTCCATTTGTCGTGTTCCCTGGAAACGTGGGCGGAGAGGAAACCCTTTGTGAATTGGTGGAAGGTTGGAGTTAGGCGCCTTGTAATGTAGAATTTAGCTTGTCAATAAATGTCGGCAACATATACAACTGGGAGGAACTCATAACGTGACATATTATTGTATCTATCAGCTAATCATAAGAGATACTTTCAGATCATCGTGATTCATTCGTAAAAGCTACATCCTATTCCATCATTGCCACCAAAAGCTGATACTGACGCCAGCCCTCAGACCACGAACATAATGCCACCATCCGACGGGAATGTAAAGGCATTCACCTTCGTGGAGGACAGTCTCCACGTACTCGGCATCCAAGAACCCGGGCCACTTGGTTTCCCACTCATCGTATTCGGCCGGCGAGAACTCAATGGCTGCCAAGTCCACCTTGGAGGTGTTCGACGAGTCAATTGAATGACTGACCAATGGCTGGGCCCCAGTCACCGGGTCTGGCTCGGCTGTCTTGTCTACAGATGTGACCACCTCCGAGCCCCGGGGGTGGATCTGCGATGCAGGCGTGTGTGGTGAATACAAACGAATGTACTTTGTGCCGACAACCTGCGTGAAGATGTTGTGGTAGGGGTCATGGTGGAGGGGAGAGATAGTTGACGCAGGACCAATCCAAGTGTTGATCAACGGATCGCATGGAAGGCCCATGAGTGACTCTGTATCCGATGCATTTTCCTCTTCATCTTTAGTATCTTTTTGGTGATGCTTCGGGTCGGCGCATGATTCAGATGCCTGGATCTTCGATTGCGCTTCTTCAAGTGCGCGCTTTTTACTCTCGTATACCGGTGTTCCGGGCTCCGGTCCTGGAGGTGTAATGTAGCAATAATCCGGGACACTGATATCACTGCGCAAGCTGGGTATTTGCGAAAGCAAGTCATGTTGGGCCATGTAAGCTGTGTATGTGTCGTGATGGTCCTGGTCTTCGTCTTTCTGAGTTTGGTCGGGCACTTCATTACCATGCCAAAGATGTTTATCCACAAATTCCTTGAAGGGAACAATCTTTTGCCCCCAATCTTCATCGGTGTATGATCTCCCCGTCTCGATTGGCACCAGTCTGCGGCCGCCGAATGTGCGACCCCACCAATACTCGCGCGACGCCCATGAGCGCGTTGTCCTGGCGGGCCAGTGTTCAATTGCGTCGGTGATGACTAGTGGGGTGCGGATATCTTGGATATGATGCTCGATGGAATCGAATGATGGCGCCGACACCCGCGGAATCGGATGTTCAATGTGAGGGCTCGGGAACGCGTTCGGGGGGAATAGAGGAGGCGAGAGTTTTCTGCGCTTGGGTCGCGAGTCTTCTCTGTCGTTATCGCTATCGCCGTTTACAGCAGGCTTTGAAGGCGCTGTGGCTGACTGCAACGCAGCCAGTAAACATTCAATCAATTCCTCGCGGCGGGGGGCTCCAGTCATGATCTTGGCCATGTCCAGGGCCTCGACGACTTCTGAGATCCATGGTGCATTCAATCCGATCCGAGGGCAAGGCTGAGGCTTCTCGAGGTCTTCAATGAGTTGGGGCACATCGAGTTGCTGGTCGAATGAGACCGCGCTCAGGCGGCATTTGGTGATGATGATGACGCAGGCCTTGACGATAGACGCGTCAGTGTAGAGTCGCCGCCAGTGGTCCTTCACATCCTTGAAGGGGAAAACGTGTAATTTTTGGTGTGCGAGATCGAGAGCTTTCTGGGGGTGGTTGAAGAGGAAGTCCTGCAGGTCGATCTCACTGCATCGGAGAATGGGGTCGTCGGATTTTGGCTCGGCGATAAGGCCCAACGCGCAGGCGACGACCTCCAGCAGGCTCATGCCTGGGGAGAAAGAAAACAACTGAAAAGGACGACTTTAACGAGAGAATGTGTACATGGTGGGGAAGAGAAGAGAGATGTTCTAACCTTGGAAGTATTGCGGCCCAGAGTTCAAAAAAATCTGTAAGGCACCGCCATCTGAACAGTCCTTTAGATCCTTTTGATCATTCATTCCGGGATATTTGGGCTATAGTCGATATTCTAGTCATATCTTCCAGAGGAATATTATATATTGTACAGTATGTTCAGAGAGTTTCTAATATACATCACTCCAGAAGGTCCATCACCAGCTTCGGAATTCGAGAGACACCCTCGCCTTGTTTGGCACTGACGGGGACAGCGCACACTCGGTCTTTCCATCCCTTAGCGTGGCCAGATGGATGCTCAATTGACCCGTTCTGGACACCAGACAGATACTCTTGCAGAGCACGGTACTGGGACTGGGTGTTTTCCAAGTCTGCCTTGGTAGCCACGACAAACCAGGGCTTCATATGCACAGGAGGCATGGCCAGTGGAGGCAAAGATCCATCAGGGCTTGCATTGGGAGCTAGTCGGGCCGGCTCTTCGCTGTCGGGTTTCCATGGGCGTTCGTCATGCTCATTCTCCTCCGTGAATGGATTCCATTCGATGATCTTGTCTTCTTCCTCTGGGCCACAGTCAGGGTCTGTATCGCGGATTCGCTCATACTCCCCGAGCTCATGCCACAGTTTCTTCAGCTCTTCCACGGGGTTACCAACACTCAGGTCAACGACGAAGGCCAGAATCCCAGCCCGGTCGATGTGTCGCAGGAACCCGAGTCCAAGTCCTCGGTCCAGATGGGCATTCTCGACCAGACCGGGGATATCGGCGATAGTAAAGTGAGTGCGACGGGCCTTCGATTCCACGAGTGGGCGGCCCTTCATATCATCGGTGATCACAGTACCAATATGAGGGGAAAGAGTGGTGAACTCCCAGTTTCCAATGCGTGTCCGACTGTTCGTCAAGGAGCGCAGGAGCGTACTTTTGCCGGCGTTAGGCTTTCCAACTAGGCCGACATCCGCCAGAATTTTGAGCTCAAAGTCGAGCTCAAGCATCATGCCGCCTTCTCCACGAGATGCGAATTTAGGTCGTCCCATCGAGCGCGTGGAGAAGTGTGGATTTCCTAGACCGCCAGCACCACCGGCGGCTAAAAGCATGGGTTTGTCCATGGGTTTCGAGAGGTCAAGCCAAATAGGCGCCTTCGGCTCCATGGCTGCGATGTTTTGTCGGCGCGGGTTTAATTTCGGAAATTGCACCATCAGGAAATCAGATGGCTTGGAGGATGGGTGTAGCACCCAGCGGTCGTGTTGAATGGGATTGTACTCCGGCTCCTCTGGCTCTTCTAGCTCCTCATTATCGGCTTCGAGGTCATCGGGGTTACCCCAGACCTCCTTCTTCTCTTTGGCGAATTGAGCTGATTCCTTGGCTTCCTTGATGCGAGCCCATTGCTCCTCGACCGGGTCATAGCGGCTTACTTCTCGCACCACGGTGCCAACGGGAACTTGGATAAGTATGTCGTCGCCTCGTTTTCCACCTTTGCTTTTTCCCTGGCCATTTCGACCCCGGCTAGCTCTGATAATTCCTCGGCGTGCCAGTTTATGAAGACTGGTCAAGCCCTCCACGGTCTGGATATAGATTCCTCCACCGCTGCCACCATCGCCACCGCACGGGGGTCCCTCCTCAATGTATTTCTCACGGAGATATGCGACACAGCCATGGCCACCAGACCCGGCGTGCATTGTCACCCGGCATTTATCTTGGAAAATGAATCGAGAGTAGTCTTCGGGAGTAGGATCCAAATGCGACAGGTCTGGAGATGACTCGTCTGGTACGGCAGGATTGCTGGGCCTTAGCGGTGGGACATCGGCATTAGTGCTTTGAAATCGAGGCCTTGCGATACATGGTTTTCGTGCAAATTGCAAAAGCGCCGGGCTGCAACGTGCGCGCCTTGAAAGAAACGGTCGTGTCGATAGGGAAAAACAGGCTCGAGGGTGCGCCATATTGTGTGGATATCGGCTATCTCTCGCTCATAGTGCAGTGAGCAGCTTCCTGGCGTTCAATCAGATCAGTGGAATATGCAAAGCAGATATACCGGTTTTGAAGCAATGGCCGACGCAAAGTGATGACTTCAGCGGATTTCTCAGATAAGATCACATGGCGATAACGCGTCTATAGTGCACCCAGTCTGCACATTCTATTGGCCTCTCGACTACACTTGGGCAGCTCTGGAGTACATTTGTACCTCTGTACCTTTTAGTCCGGTGATCCCTGCTACGTCCTTGGAACGAATCTCCTCGTCTGACCTGTGCTTCAAGACGGACTTGTTTTGGTCATCCCTGTGAGGAACAAACAAGCCGATCCAGCTGCATCCTACCGTATGATTGCCACCTCATATCACCCGAATTAATCTGTCAAATCTGTAGTACGGAGTAGAATAACGGACTTCCACGTATGCAAAGGGCCACTACAGCTACCCTTGCACATCTGCAAGCTGCCGCTGTGACTCCCCGGCTGATCCCTGCGAGGCGACCAATGAGCAAATACATTGGAACAATATCGTAATGAAAGACTGATTGTTTGGTTTCGGTCTAACATGCTAGTCCTTTGTTGGTTTTGCATCGAGTCGCCAATACAAGAGCGATTCATTTGGTTTGTAGCACTTTGTAGGTACTCGGGTATTGATGTTGGACGGCGCGACCAAAATATGTTTCGTCGATGACCAAATCCTCACTCAAATAATACCAAATTGCCACATTTTCTGTGAGCTCAAATGCATGCAAATCAATTACTAGGTAAATTGTTCCTCTAGGCATATTGACTGGAATCATGGATCGACGCATCATACCTAGTAGGCTTCACCCAAGAACCTTGGTATCTCCACAAATGCATGGATCAGAATGACCACATAGCACCATGTCTTCACAGCTCCCTTTCTTTCTTTCTCTACATACATAGCTAGTACCTAGGTGTAGGTGTCGATGCTCAACATGGAATCCCACTCCAAGCAGTCTGTTCGTACTCCCGTGGCAAAGCCAGAGCAAAGCTATTCTGAGCGTAAAGAAGCCTTTGCCCGAGAGTCGCAGACATTCCTAACAGACCTCGAGAACAGCGAGGGATACAAAGAGGCCACTCTCAGACTCAAGAACGATCCACCCCGCAGGTTGAACAATGGCCAAGAATCGGCAGTTCCATCGACAGGCCATTCGAAGAAGATCCGTCGCTTGAACCCTCCCAAGCTCCCCGTCCAGGATCAGAGCGAGACTCTACACGCGGAGATCAAAACCGTTGCTGAAAAGCTGAAAGACTTGGAACATCACCTTTATTCCTATCATGAGCTCACTTTCAACACGTATCCCAACCACATGCGAGTGGAGTTGCAGCGGCTCGAAGAGGAATCCTCCAGTAAATCTGCTCGCTTTCAAGATATGGTGGAGGGGGATTTGGCGGATATCAGAGACTTTGTTCGAGGAAGTATTGCTCTCCTCAAGGAACGTGTCGACAAGCATGAGGAATTGCTCCAGATCAGCAACCATCAAATGAAACTGCAACATGAAATCACCCAGTGCTTGTTCGAGGCACAGTACACGGTTGCTCGGCAATTATCCTACCTAGGCGAGATTTACGTCCCTGCACGAAGCTCTGAATCGGCGTGGTCTTCACAATGGGAAGAGCAGCAACCAGAGCAGCAGTCGGAGAAGGACGCTGAAATGCCCGAAGAATCCACCGAGACCGAGGTTGAAAACAGGAGCGATACTTTGGAGTATGTCGTTCTAGACAGTGAGGAGGAGGATGATCCCCATCCTCCATACCAGTCTTCGCCCGCGCCATAGGTCTGCTGTGTTACTCGCAGCTACTCGCTTAATATTTTGGCTTTGGGATTATATGGCTGGAGTACGGAGCTATGTCGCTACTCAAACTTCGCTTCCTTGTTTTGTTGTTATTTTTACTGGGGGGCCCCCAGAGCACCTTTCAAGTTCTACTGATGAGGTATGTTTTACTTTTGCCTAGCCCTCGCTTCCAAGTTTTGATTGAATGAAATGATCTGGGATTCAAACAACATAATGGCTTGGACCATAGCTTTTGACTACCTGGTTGGTCGATGGACACTCTCTCCAAAAGAGATCCTCCAACCGCGGACACTTGAAATGTCCCTGTTTCACCTTGAGATATTGTAGACATCCTTTGAGCACCCGTACCAGCTGTTGTTTTTGATGTTATGAAAAGCCCACGGCAGTATTTGGTAAACGAGCCATGTATGAATTGGAGACACCAGCGCCCAATACTGCCCACCCGGGCAGGTGTGCAATGGTCTTTGGCATACCCAAATGAGTTGCCGTTATGATTCTGTCAGGCGGCCTAAGAGATAAGACGTTCAAGCAAGCTGACCCATTGAATCATGTTACGCAGCCCACGGGGTCTCTCTATGAGATTGGTTTTGATGTGACTACCCTGACTACGCTGACAGACGGAGCATCCAAACTGAGGTTGACGATTTCAGCTCCACGGTGGAATACATGTTCTGTATGGAGTACGGAGTACATCCAGTTGGTATAGTACTTGCCTCCCGAGATCTCGGGATCCAGATATCTTCACACGCCTTAAGTTGCCTCATTCGTGTGCCGGAGAACACGAAGTACCTGTCAATTATTGATTGCGTGTCACGATACCCAAGCTTGCATGGCTCCATGGATGTTTACTTGGACGGAGTGCGAGTATCCGAGCAAGATGAATAGGATCCCGAATGGAGTAGTCCATCCTGGAGCCTCCGAGGTGAGGTATCAGGTGTACTTGGAATGCCGGTTTGAAATACTATATGGAATTCCAGGTCAGCCCGTGCTACCGGGAAGTAAACTCTGGTTAAACATCTGCAGCGTCAACTGATCTGTGTATCCCGAATCTTTGTGCTGCTCCGTACCATCGATGTATCATAGAAGATACAGCGATCTCTGGTGATTGGTCTACGGGCCCTGCCTGTATGCCAGGTTCATCACCGCGAATCTGTGACCCGCTGTCACAAAAGGAAATAAAACCCTGTCAGGAAGGCGATCAAGTCTTAGCTTCGGCACGGCAAAAGTACAAGGGGACGAGCTCCGTACTTTTGCCGGGAGTCTGGGCTGGTGAGGGTTCATGCAGGCTCTCTATCTGAAGATCGGTGGCGGTACTTTGTGGACATTGCCTTGGGTAAAGTTGACGAGGGCTGTGGGTGTTCATGCATGCATACAGCTCGGTATGTACGGAGTATTTGGAGCTTGTTCCTGTTTCATTGGACGACGCCGGCGGGATTGACTTCCTAGATCTGACCCAAGGTGTTGGAGCCTCGTATCTGACTCCAGTACTCCGTCCAGGTACATATCCGTAGTAGCCAGCATACGCCACAGTGGCGCGACTATTTACAGAGCTGAAGCGTTATCTGTCGCGGCAAGGGAACTGTAGTGTATTTTCGTACTCCACCTGGGCCACTTCGACAATGAATCACAATCATGTCTACTCCGTAGGTAGTGCTCGACGGGATTCTACTGTACAGTAAGGAATATGCACGTGATTTCCCTAATAACCAAATCTCGATCGCATCTGGGGTCGAAAGAAAAAAGTACTCGACAATGGTACAGGTCAAAAGTCCAAAGAACCATCCAGTGTTCACATGACCCGACGCGGAATCGATAGCGCGGAAAATCCTTGCGGATCCGGAACTTTTGTTTCGTACCCGTCACCGCGGCACCGGATTACCTTCCGCTGAAACTCCTTTCCAAAAATACGAATCAATATGATACACACAAATACTCCATACAGAAGACTCCACTTCGTTAACGGGAACTGAGCCGTACTTTCGATTCCATGGTTAGAAGCCGATAATCCTCTCTGATTCGTCCGCGGAATTCCCGTTCAGCTGCCGTACCAGCGCCAGAAGTCGCCTCTCTTTGGGACCTAAAAGGGAATGACATGCAAGGGCTATGCCGAGTTCGGATCATGCATGGGTATCCGGGTTGGATTGCCGATTTCCAACTTCAATCTTCCGAGGTCCAGATCGGGGTTTCGAGTTTTGACTAATCAGACAGGGAGTCTCATGTCATTTGAGCTATTGGGCGACGCGAGTTATCCAGTGCACAAAGAAGCCTCAGTACTCCGTACTCCGTACGGAGTAGGCCCCACCAGTCTAGACAGTGGCAAAACGTTGGATTTAGACCTTACCCTCCGTACGGAGTACTCCGGAGGATCGCCAAACTAAGGTGCTTCAAAGCAATGTGTAACACGGGGTATTCGGGGCAGCGTGTTCACGCAATTGACTTCCAACCTATTTGGGTTACTCGATCGATCGGCCTAAATCGCAGTTACGTATGTCGTGTCAAAGTACGGAGTACAAAGTGCACAGAATACACATCGCAAAGACGGCACGGATGGTGGCGCTTTATTGGGACAGCACGAAATCGAGGGGAGAATATTTGACTATGCAGGTGTCCTCCGTACTAGTGCCATCGAGATCGCGAGGAGCCTGAGAACATTGGCCGATCTGCAATGCGCCGCATGTTATGTGAATGCGAGGATGCAGTGATCTCTCCACATCTTTTTGCTTTTTTGGCCCATTGACAGGATCGCGGGGGAGATCGAGGTGCCGGACGGAGTACGGAGTACACCGCAATGACCGCGAAAGTCGATAGATCACACCTGAGTTTTTTTGTGACCGGCAGAGACCAGTCTGAGAGCGTGTCCCGCCCCTGGAATTTGTCCCGACTTCCCCTAGCTCAGAGGCTAGGCCTGGACAGCCTATACGACAGGATCTGTTTTCCGTCGTACTTTGTGCTGGGCCTGGGGACCGGATCGCGAGGACGCTTGCCCGCATTCGGACCTGATGCGACTGCCAGAACCCGACAATACGGTGCGGCAGCTGGGTCGATCACCGAGCCTAACAGACGGATCTCTTAGCGTTTCCCCAAAAATCACATAGGCTCGTGATAGATCGATCTGGACACTTCGCGGTGCAGTCGCGTGGGTACTTCGTAGGCAGATCGACCTGCCTGTCAGCGCATCGATAATGTGGCGGCCATCGCGGCAGGAATGTACGATCGGGGCGTCCAGGTTACGCGACGAGACCAGGTTAATGGAAACGGGACCCGTCCCTTGCGATTGGTTTCTTCAGGGATGTGTTGGGAAGTAAACTTCTGGCGTGATGCAATATTATGCTGGAATGGCTCCAGGAATGCTGCCATACTCCTTACGGTGTACGGACAATACCCAATTGACAGGAACATCCCACCCAGAGCGGTCCGTCCGGAGTTCTGGATAGGGATTTTAAACGCGATCCGGTCTCGCGGGTCCAGCCATAATGAGAAGTTACTTGATCTGGCAGCCCTGGAGATTTGGGCGTTAAGACGCGGATAAGTCGGCGCCATTACTTCGTGTGCGTAAGCTACGGAGTACAGCTTTGGAGCTTCACCGTCTCTTTAAGATCCGATCTTGGGCATGAAACTCTGGTGACCGCTGAGGTCTAGATATCGATATGGGCTACATACGCAGCGCCAGTCCAAATGGCAATGGGCACCGTAAATCTTAGATCAGGTCGGACATCTTACCGGCGGTGCAGACGCAAATGGCGGGGCGAACACAATGCCCATGTCACTCCTCCCCCTCAAATCCTGTATCACGGAATGTCAGGAACGAGTACCCGAGATGGGAGAGACGTCAAAGCCTGCATTCCGGCGGAATGCAGCCAAGAGCCACACCGCTCGGTACCCTGATCATACCTTGCTCGATGATGCAGAGGGGGTGGCCAGTTCATCTTCACCCCTCCATCCGGACTCAAACTGGCGACAGTCGGAACAAAAGCGCAGGGGTGGTCGAATCCCCCACCCGGACATGGATGATTCGGTTGGCTGCAGGGCACAAGAGTCGAAGCCTCACCTGATCGACACCCTATATTAGGATCGGAATAAGAGTGCAAGGGATGACGGTTTTCCCGTTGGGTCGCAATACTTCCTTCCGAACAGTCCGAATGGAGATGGCAGTCGACACGACTTCGCTGACGGAGCAACGGATGCTATTAGCGCGTGATGCATGGAAGATGACGGGCTTTGTTCCCATCGGTCACCGCTCCCACTCGTCGGGCCCTGGGAAGGTTGGGTCGCGAATCCCCTCGAAGATCCTTCGATTGACCTCCCATCGGCCTAGCCAATGATCTTCCTTGATGAAATGCATGCATTGCGATCGATGCATTTCATGCATGGAAGGATTTGTCAAGGCGCTGTCAAACCGGATTCTGGTATCCATTGTCACGGTTACTCTTCGGGTGTTTGCTGGATTGTTTGCGAAGGCCGATCTACTACTCTCTGACCGACCGTTTGAAGGATCGTAGTGCAGCCGTGTTTCCAATGTACACCGTTCCTTGATATTCTCGAGAGGCTCAAGCTTATGACGTTTCAACATCGCGTGGCTCCATCCATGGATCGTCGCTTTCCACTCCACTTCTTCCCAGGCCCCTGGGTCTGTACTTTACCGACTTTTCACCTTCATGGTAGAGTGCACATGGCTATATCCATACAGTACTATAGAGCACGGAGTACGGAGTACGGAGTACTATTATAGATCGAGTATGGAAGTACAGAATGCACGAAACAATGACGTTCAGGATTACGGGTCGGTGAATTTCGAGCCCAGCTGATTCTTTGGGGTCTTCTCGAAGGTCTCAAACGGGGCGAATGAGCTTTCAGTATATTCGATACGGTGTGGATGGAGTACCTTTGATGACAGGATCGTCGGATCCTCACATACCGTCCCCAGAGGATTTCAATAGCTTCTTTTGTCTGAAGTGACATGCCGTGCTTAATTTTTGGGTTCCCAGGAGAATTATCCCTTTTTCTCCAGACAGTTTTTGCGTTGCGCAATAATTTGCCGGACTGTCAATCCCGACTGGATGGATCGTCGTTTTTTGTTTTTTCTTTTTCAACGGTTTGGGTACTTCTGCCACACTGTACTGTATGTCCATACTAGTTTCAGGAACTCACTTATCCTGTACGGAGTACTCCGTACTGGGAGTGTCCCTGGTGAGATTAGGGTTTCTACACCGTCTGATGGAAAGTCCCCATGGATGTTTCGATCCCAAAGGTACTGGTAGGTTTCGATGACGGTGGAAGTGTAGCAACTGTTTTTTCAGTTTAATTACCTTAGGTTCATACTAGTGCCACAGGTCTCGGGGAGGCGGCAGAGTCCCAGTGCGAGATCTATCATCTCACTAAGGGACACTAAAACCACACCTCTGGGAAAGCCGGAAAATCAAGAAAAATCAATTTAAAAAAACAACGGATCAACCGTGCCTTACGCCATACGTAAGTTCGGGTGCAAGTCGATGTTAGCGCCCTTCGAGGAGGCTAAGTAGGCCTAATGCTGTTCCCCGGCTACACTAAGGCCTTCCTTTTTCGCTGATCTGGGGATATGCTCTGTTTACTATACTCCGTAGACAGTATAGTATTACAGTATGTAGTAGTAGTAGTAGTACTGTAGAGTAGAGAACAGTGTCCCCTACTGCTAGTACTGTACTAGTAGTGATCTGATGGATCTGGAAGAAACAAAGACAAAACAGACGAGTACAAATCCAGAATCAATGATGTATTCCATTGGTTCCACCCCCTTTACGCTTTTCCGTCTCCCCCTACGCTTTTTTTTTCTTTTTCTTTTCTCACGGAACATGTCAGGTCGCCCTGAATGGTCAGATTCACTCCATAAATAATAAAACCCTTTTTGCGAAAATCCTTTTAAAATATTAAAAAAAAAAAATAATATAATCTGAAATTAAAATCAGACCCACTTCGTCTTTATCCTGAATGTTTGCCAACTGCATACTGTACAGCTGTGACCGAAATCTCTTGTGATGGTGAACGACCTAGTTCGGCGCCTGATCATGTCTATAGACCTATCCACTGTCAACTTCTTATTATAATAGCTGCCCCTTTCCCTCTTGCTTCTTCTTTTCTTCTTCTTTAGGACAAGCTCTACCTTTGACAGCTCTAGGGATTCTTCATAGATCCCTCCATTCCTGAACTGTCAAGCCCTACGTCGATCGTGATCTTTCTCTTCCCTCGGCTTCCGTCAGTCGCCCTTGCAGCTGTCTCATAGTCTCCGGTCCTGCTCTACCTTATCGGATCCCGAGAATCTTCCCAAAGGGGGAGCAATGCTGAAGCCCTAAAACCAACCGACGGTCCTCCTTGCTCCAATTACAGCGGCGAACTCATTACATTCTCTCCCTTTCAACGCAAGATTAAGCCCCGGGGAAATAAAGGAGACAAAAGCACCATTGCGAAGGTACTTTGTGTTCCTTTGCAACTGCCTCTTGATTCTGAAGGGAATTTCCCTTCATTGTTCTCACATCTCGAATCGTGCCAACCGCATCGACACCATGTTTCAACGCCCGGCCTGCTTACAGGGCCGACGCTCCCGCAATGGCGGCGAGGACTACTCGACATTTCCCATCCGGCAACTCTTTGTCTTAGGTAAGTGGTACTTTTGCAAGTATGAACCCTCGGGGTTATCGCGCAATGCGCCAATATATTCACGGAGCTGGGGGCAGTGACTGACGATGGTCTGCAGCTCTCGTCCGGATCTGTGAGCCAATTGCTTTCATGTCCATTTTCCCATACGTGTATCACATGGTCGAATCATTCCATGTGACGGACAACGACCGCCAGATCGCGCTGTACGCCGGAATGATCACTTCGTCCTTCACCTTCGCGGAGTTTGCGGCGGGGATGTTCTGGGGTCGTATGAGTGACCGGATTGGCCGCAAGCCAGTGCTCATCATGGGCTTGGTGGGCACGGCCATCAGCATGGTGGTATTTGGATTCGCGCCCAACCTGGCGACCGCCATGATTGCGCGCGCTCTGGGCGGCATGCTGAACGGCAATATCGGCGTTCTCCAGACGACCGTTGCGGAGATCGTGACGAAGAAAGAGCACCAACCGCGAGCTTATTCGATCATGCCTTTCGTCTGGTGTCTGGGGTCGATCATTGGCCCGGCTATGGGCGGCGCTTTGGCCCAACCCTGCGACAACTACCCGGCCCTTTTCTCACGCAGCACGCTGTGGGATCGGTTCCCGTTCCTGCTGCCCAACCTCGTGTGCATCACTGTGCTGGTGTGCGGCATTATCGTTGGTTTCCTGTTCTTGGAGGAAACGCACCCGGAGAAGAAGCACCGCCGTGACCCCGGTGTCGAGCTGGGCCAGTGGCTGGTCAGCCTCGTCTGGGGCTCCCGCGTGCAGCTTCCCGATGATTCCGTCGACGAGAAGTACTTCGATGCGCCGCCGCAATACGAAAGCGCCGAATCCTCGCCCTGCCTGCGTCCCGTTGACGTCTCGGCTGATTGCGACTTGGAGGGGCAGAAGAGCCCCGCGCCCAAGGCCTTTACCCGACAAGTCATCTTTGCCATTGTTGCTTACGGGATTCTTGCATAGTGAGTTGGCCCTGCGCGCCACACCCTAACGCGTCTTTTTTACTGACATGCATCTCTCTCGCAGCCACAGCGTATCATTCGATCAGCTGATGCCGGTCTTCCTGAGCACCCCGCCATCCGATGACGATGTGGTGCTACCCCTCAAGTTTACCGGTGGCCTGGGGTTGGCCACGAAGACCATCGGGTTCATGCTCGCTGTTCAGGGCGTGTATTCCATGATCGCCCAACTGTGGCTGTTCCCATTCGTCGTCAAGCACTTTGGCACCCTGCGCACCTTCCGCTTCGTCCTGCTCGCCTGGCCCCCTCTCTACCTCGCCGTGCCTTACCTCGTCCTCCTCCCGGCCAAGCTCCAGATGCTCGCCGCCTACGTGTCCCTGATCAGCAAGATTACCTTCCACGTTATCGCTTTCCCAGCCACCGCCATTCTCATCGCCAACGCTGCCCCCTCTTCCAAGGTGCTGGGCTCAATCAACGGTGCCGCCGCCTCAACCGCCAGTCTCAGCCGCGCCTTCGGTCCCACCATCACCGGTCTGCTCCACTCCCAGGGTCTTGAAAGTGGATACTCCGTGCTCGCCTGGTGGGCATGCGGCCTGGTCTGCGTCATGGGAGCTATCCAGAGCTTCTGGATGGAGGAATCTTCCGAGCCTGAGCGATTTAAGCAGCCCGACGTCAAGCAATCCGAGCAGAAGCGTGAAGTCCCGGACTTCGACCGAGAATCCGAGCTAGCCGAGGAAGAACAGCGCCTCCTCTCTCTGCGCTCCAGCGTGGATCACGACTTTGACATTTCCCAACTCAACCTCAACACCGACAGCCTTCCCACGCCTGAGAGCCATGCCCACGATAAGGCCTAACTCTCGTTTCATCTTTGACTTCTCCGCTCTTCTGGAAGGGCGTCACACCTCAGTAGCCCTGACCCGGCTACTTTGGATCTTCTTTTTTCTTTCTTTTGCTCTTATGATACCTTATTCTGATTTTATTTGGTCTTTTGTCTTTATCTCACGACTCCCATCCTGAGACCGGCGCAATTATAGATGGTTGCATTGCATATATGCAGAGGCATAAAACGAGGGTCTCTTTTCTTTTTCTGTTTTTATCTCATGGAGCATCGACCGGTTTATGACTATACTCATGTGCATCTGGGAGGCTATTCGTGTTTTTTGTTCGCAAAGATCGGGGTACAGTCTTTGAATATCAACATTTCTGATACATCCTTGCCTTACCTAGTAGCTCTATTCACTACCTATGTATCATATAGTATGTATTTACTCTGCCACGAGTGGAGCAGTCGGCACTTGAAAGTCTGGGGAACCGAACTTCCCGAGGGCAACTTAATTCTTCGATCTTCACTTCTCATTATATTTAGACAAATTGCCACAGTCCAATCACGGAGTTTACTTTAGCTCCGGGTTGGCGGACTTTGCGCGGAGAGAGATTGGGGCTCATTTCGGCTGCCAATTTCCCTTCACTGAAGTGCCGTGGTGTTGCGCCCACCCTCCAGAAATGATCGCGACCCTGTGGCCAGGTTCAAAGAATGCCTAATCCCCCCTCCCCGCTTTCTTCGGGGAAGAAGAGACCACATCCCAGCGACACTTCACCACAACCCGATCCGGTGCATCCATCGCGCGACACTCCACACCCCGCGACAGCTGTGCCCTCCGGCTCACCCGCTCGTTCCTCCGTGACCGCTTCCTCCACCGCGTCCTCCTCGTTCCGCAATGTCTCCGCATGTAATCGTTGCCGGCTGCGCAAGAACCGCTGTGACCAGCGCCTCCCGCGCTGCCAGTCCTGTGAAAAGGCCGGCGTGCGCTGTGTCGGATACGATCCCATTACGAAGCGGGAGATTCCCCGCAGCTACGTCTATTTCCTGGAAACGCGGGTCGCACACCTCGAGAAGCAGCTGGCGAATAACAATATCGAATTCAAAAAGGCCGTGGCCTTTGATGAGGAAGAGGCTATCAAAGTTGAGGCAGAGGGCGACCCCGCGCACGCCCAGTCCAGCTCCGACGGTCATGTCCGAGAGGTAGCGGTGGCGGAAAAGGCACCGTGGAAGAACACCAACCAGGAACCCGGCCAGCCCGATCGGAGAGAAGGAGACGGCAATGGCGAGACCGATGGCGGTTCGGCCAACGAGGAGAATTGGCGTCTGCACAATCTGGTGTCGAATATTGGTATGGTCTCTGTGCAGGGGACTTCCGATCCGCGCTATCTCGGCTCGACCTCAGGCATCTCCTTTGCTCGCGTTGTATTCGCCGCGGTCAGGAGTTCACTTCCCGGCAACATGCCGGAGCGTGCTTCGATCAGACCCGGCGATCGTCTGCCGCAGAGTGCGGCTGGGACCACCGGGGGCAGTATGCGCGATTCCTTCTTTGGGCTGCAAACAAGGCCGATGATGAAGAGGGCCGGTTTCCCGGATCGAGAGCTCGCTGAGCGACTGGTCGATCTCTATTTCGAACATGCGAATCCGCAGATGCCCATCCTCCACCGGGGCGATTTCATGGAATTGTTGGACCGCACCTACTCGCTGGAAGAGAAGAACCGGTCGCCCCGCGCGCTCTATGTACTTAATATTGTGTGCGCCATTGGCGCTGGAATTATCTTTGATGATAAGCCTCAGAGCTCAGATGAGGAGAACAGAGGCACTCGTGACCAGGCTTCGTCGGGGAAAAGACCGAGACTCTCCAGTCATCAGTATCAACCGGAAGAATACCACGCTTCGGCGATTGTTCATTTGGAATCGTTCCTTGGATCTTCCTCCAGTGAAGGCTTTGGGGGCTTGGAAGAGCTGCAGGCAGTGCTCCTCCTAGCCAGTTTCGCTTTACTACGACCCGTTGCGCCCGGTCTTTGGTATATTGTTGGTGTCGCCATGCGACTAGCAGTTGATCTTGGACTCCATTACGAAGACGGAGTTGGGATTGACTCCGCCGCAAAGGACGGCAACCAGGCACAATCACGGATCGACCCTCGCGAACGCGGACGTCGCGAATGGGTGCGAGATTTGCGCCGTCGTCTGTGGTGGTGTGTCTACAGCTTTGATCGCCTGGTTGCTACCTGTGTCGGACGACCTTTCGGTATCAGTGACCAGGCCATCAGTACTGAGTTCCCGTCCATGATGGACGATAAGTACATAACCAAGTCTGGTCTGCTCACGCCACCGGACGCAACACCAACGTATAAGCATGTCGCTATGCACTACTTCAAACTCCGTCTCCTGCAATCGGAGATCCACGATGTCCTACAATACCAGCAAGTTCGCGCCGTGCGGAGAAGGGGCTCCAACGGAGCAATCATGCCCCATGCCGAGCTTTCGTCCTCTTTCCTTCATGGCTTTGATTCCTTCCGATCATGGCGCCATGATGTTCATCGTCGATTGGTCGAGTGGCAGGAAACTGCCCCGACACGCACCGAAACAGGCGTGCGATTCTCTATTGAACTGCTTGAACTAAATTACTGGCAGGCTATCATCCTATTATATCAGCAGAGCTTGACGGTTCCCGCTGAACTGGCTGGGGAGCTTACCCCAGCAGACGACGTCTCCAGTCCATCTTTCTCGAACCCCGACGAAGGGGACGGGGAGGACCATGTCTATCTGAACGTTGCCGAAGCTGGTCAGAAGGTTATTCGAATCTATCGTCAACTGCATAGAGTGCGCTTGGTGAACTATACCTATCTCGCTACGCACCATATATTCATGGCCGGTATGCATATCGTTCCGGAGGGGCGTTACTCAATTACTGACTCTCTCAAGGAATCTCATTCTTATATGCCATCTGGCATTCACCTCTGGTTCGAAGTCGCCTGGTATGTACCATCAAGTCGAGTATGCAAATACGCAGTCCATCTAACATTGAACTCTCTTAGACCCTCGACGAGGTGGACTTCACTGTCCTTGCAGCCACTTCCGTGCTGGGTGATTTGATGCACAAATGCCCACCAGCCGAAGCTTGCCGCGACGCATTTGAGCGCATGAGCAAAGCCACCGTTCAAATGTGTCTATCGACCACCGGCTTTGGTTCCCAAGTTGACATGAGTCGCATCCACGCGACATCGCGGGCATACAACCACTTCGACCCGAGCCGTACACGACACGCAGCAAACCACCAGGGCCATCCAGGACAAGGCCAAGCCAGACAAGCAGCTCAAACTCGCTCATCTCGCCCAGTTCCTAGGTTCGATATGAACTTGGGCGATCTATTCACAGACAACGCCCCTATGAACGACCATTCCCGAGAAGGTCGACCCAGAGGGCCATCCTACCCACAACCGGAATCGATGGCTCACAATTACCCCCCTGATCAACGACCATATGGACAGCACAATCCGTCCATGGAGTACTACCCTAAATACGACCCTCGAGGCTCTCCTCAGCCCCCGCAATTCTACTATTCCAACTCACCACAACGCAGTGGCTCTCCAGGCAGTCATCCGCATGGCTTGCCCTCTACAGACCCAGAAGCCCATCCTATTAGTTTGGACTTCTTAGATTTTGGCTCCGGGGACGCAGAAAGCCAGGGCCATCTGGAGGGCGATGCAAATCCTGACTATAACATGGTGCCTGCGCCGTTGGGCCCTAACTTGGGCCAAAACGTGGGGATCGATCTTGGATTTGGCATGGCCATGGACTTCCAGCATGACTGGAGCGAAAACCCCAATTATGATCTCTTGGAGGGTTATTTCTTTGGGGGCTCTGGAGCTGGGGGTTCTGGTGCGGATCCCTAGGGCTCGTCTTTTGTCCTCGATGTACGGTGTGGGATTTTCTTTGCTCTCATCCCTGTCCGACTGCTTTGGTCTGTCTCCAAACGAAATTTGGAAGAGAAAGAAGTAGTCTGCCGGGGTTTCTTTTGTACAATTTCTATTTGCTTTTCTTTGCGTATTATCAGCTATATACCTATATGCCAGCATACACTAGAGAAATCCAATGTAATAAGATTGTTACCACGCCCTTGTGTGGTTTGCCTTGGGCAGCAACGGGAAGCCAAAACAAACACGCCGCCTTTTTTTTTTTCTCCGCCAACTCTTCAATGCCCAAGTGAACGCGGCTCTGACAGGCTAGACTCGCGATCTGCGCTTGGACCTGACTTGGACCTGACTGCCTGATCTCATCAGGTGCCCACTCCGATCGCTTTTCGAGTCTCTTACCCCCGCTTCAATTCTTCCTACCATGGGCATTTACCATCCTCAGTCCGAGCTTTGACTAGCGCCCTCCGAGACCCTGCAGCCCAGATCAGCGAACCACGGCCTCTATCCTTCTCGAATCTGATCCTACGCTCGCTCTGTGCCTGCGGTGGCTGTGACTTTCCCCAACCGTGTGGGATCCAACGCCGTCCCTTTCCCTGGCTGGCACCGGTCTGAAAAGATTTGCTCTCGTGCAACGTGCTTTGAGCAATACCCTTGCGTTGGCACTCTGCTGAACATGCGTGGAACCGCCGATATTACTCAACCCCCGATAATGAGCCTTGAGCCCAATACAACCACATAGTTATTTGGATCATCGGAATCAAAATGGTCAAATCAGACGTACGGAAGGATTACTATGCGGACCTTGGGCTCCAACCCAGTGCAGAAGCCGAGGATATCAAGCGACAGTTCAGGAAACTAGGTGAGCTTTGACGGGGCTCGTGGGTTGATGAGTACGTCGCTTACCATTGGAATAGCTCTCAAGTACCACCCAGACAGAAACCCCGGAAGAGAGGTCGAATTCAACGCCAAGTTCCAAGCCATCCAAGCCGCCAACGAAATCCTGAGTGACCCCCAGCAACGAGTCAAATACGATACCGATCGTCTGCGTGCAGGCTACGGGAAAAATTACGGTCCGGCTAGGGCGAATACCCAGCGCAAGACACAAACGCCCAGCTATCCTCCTCGCCCTACAGCAACTCCCACGCCATCGGCGGGCGCGCAATATACCAAAACTCCACCAAATGGTCCATCGGCTGGCGCACGACGATATGCTTCTCATGCGCGTGCAGGTCCGCAGCAATGGAAGCCCAATGATAATGCGCAAACAAGGGCGGATGCTTTCAAGGGATTCAGCAATATGAGAGGTGGCCCGCCAGGCGGATGGCAGGGCTTTGATCCTTCAACTGGCCGAGCTTCGGCTGGCACACCAGGGCCAGGCGCCCAGCGCCAGCCGTTCGGGGCTTCTGCGCAGTCCACTCGGCCAAAGTCTGCCTTCGAGACTTTTAATACGCACTCACACAGTACGAAGAAGAAGCAGGGCTTTGCGCCAGGCGCCGCCGGGGGAGACGAGCCCATGGCCCGCAATACCTCTGCCTACAGTAGCAGCAGTCGGACTGAACGACCAAGTAGCCAATACTACGAACCTGCGCCGCCTCCAACTGCGAAAAAATCGTCTGACCCCGAGCCCAAGCGGCATTCATACACCCCGGAATATGAACGATCAAGTAGAAGCTACGCTCAGGCAGGCAAGGGCGAGAAAACGTTCTTTTCAAGCTCCGGGTTAGGTCGTTCCCAGACCATGCGAGACCCCTCAGGAACAACCCGCACGAATGTCAATGCCAATACGTCTAGTCCCGCATCAGCTCGTTCTGGAAGGCATCGAAGTGCCAGCCCGAAGGCCAGAAGAAACACCAACAATTATGACTATACCAGTTCAAGTGAATCCGAGGATATGCCGAAGCCCAAGGCAAAGGCCGTGCCCAAGAGCCGACTGAGGCCTCACCAAAACTTTGCAGACTTCCATCGCCAACAGACTCAAAGCCCTAAAAACGGTAGGCGTTCCCTGCGTTACGATAACCTGCATCTACGCCCCCGTGCCCACTTTCACCGAGACCCGGCCCAGGATCCCGTATACGTGATTGTGACCATGTTATCTTACACGAAATCCAAGGCCATGCGTGAATACCTCCTGGGCCTTCTCAATAACACCCACCTTCAAGACAAAAACGCTGACAAAATCGATCCCAAAGGACACGCCTCGGACAGTGCAGCATTCCCGAAAGCCCCATTTCAACAGACTCAGTATCCTAATTCGACAGGTTCTTCCTCTTCCATCAAGTGCGCATCCCGACATCTATGTTAGTCGTTCTGACTAACTAATCTTGTCTAGTGCTGAAACGGGAATTTCCCCGGAACCTCCTGAGCGACCTCACACCACAGCATTCGGTCGTAGCAGCACAAGTGACTTGCACAAGAAGTTTTCGGCAGAGGACTGGCGCAAACACATCGAGCAATTCGATTTCATCGGGTCTGGTTCGCCAACCAGAGAACATCCATCCAAGTCACCTGGGTCACAAAGCCGAGGCCGGGCCGGCCAACGAAACACAAACCCACCTCCAGTGTATAACCAGAGCACAGCGCAACCGCAACAGTCCGACAGATCTCAACCTACACAAAAGCCCACACCCTTTGCACAAGCCAAGTTCTCCGCAGATTCATGGTCTGAGCAGCTTCGAAATCTGTCTTGGACAGCTCCAGAGGCTGAAAAGGCCCGCCAAACAGCCAACTCTGTACCGCCTCGGAGTCCTAAAAAGCCGACCAGATCGGGCACCAAGGTGCGGAGCGCTCCGCAGCCGGCAAGTGTTGCAAGTGAAGCAGACGAGGCCAAGGACACGATCAATGGACACGCTCAGCATGCTCCGCCGGCTCCTGCAGCGCCTGACGCTGGGGTGGAGGAGATGGACATCGACGAAGACCTCCCTGCTCCGCCGAATTCACCACCTGTTCCGAGCCAGGTTCCCATTGGCAGATCAAGCAGTGGAAGCCATCCCGATCCAGCTTCCCACCCCTTACCAGAATCACCGGCCAAGAAACCCAAACCTCCTCCACGGACTGAAAAGTCCACCCCCATCTCACCCCCACGTCCGGCTCTATTCAACCTGGGCAACCTCCGCAATGCCGGTCCATTCGGCAACACTACCAATGGAGGAATTGAAAACCTCGCAGACATCCATACGACCCTCCCATTCGACTCCCAAGCCAAACAGCAAGCAACGACAGAACGTGACATCCAACCCCGTGACCTCAAACTCCCCAGTCCCCCCAGACGCCCCTGGGCCCCCACACCCGTCTCAATATCAGGCTCCACCCCGATCATCCCCCGCGAAAAATGGAACTGGTACGTCTCCGCAATGGGTGCATACATGCACGAATGGAACGTCTTCAACCGCCGCATGCTCCTCCACCTCAACTCGCGCCAAGAAGCGAACGAGACCGGCCTCGCCCGGGGCTGGATCAGTGCCGTCGGCGACTCGGTCCGATTGAAGATCGACGCCGACGACGACCTCACTGACAAGACGGGGATTGACCCGGATGCCAATGCTTCTGACGAATTCCTCGTCCCTGGCTCTGCCAAGGGTGGGTTCAGCGCTTATCTTCGTGGCGTGGAAGAGGATGTCGTCGTGCGGAAGCATTGGGATGTTGCTTCTGAGCTGCATCGTGAATGTATACTTGATCTCGGACGCATCAGGGAGTGGATCCGAAATGGAGGGAAAGTCGTCTAGGCTTGCTGTCGAAATCTAATCTCATGTTAATCGGCCTTGGATACCCTCTTTTGCGGCTTAATGGCTGTCTCAGAGGGTGCAGGGCGACTGTTCGGTACGTCTGTCATTTCGGTCTGGCGTTTTGCATAGATCAGGTGTAGATTTCTGATCCCTCCTGTCTTGTTTTTAGTCCATGCATAATCGGGTTGGTGTTTGTTTTCCCTTGTTTTTTTACTGGTGAATACCCGGGGCTGTCATCGCATCTCTATAGAAACATATAGTCATTGATCAGATCTTGACTCTACTGGCTCCTCGCTTGGTAATTTGTATCTTCAGACTGGCATTGATATACTATGTGCCTACCTAGTCAGTCAGCGGCTCTCAGCCCCATAGCCACACGCTGTCATAGTCATGGATGGTCACTACAAAAGACCGCATAAGCGTCCACGGGTATAACCCCAGCCCCTTACCCTAATTGCCCAGTTGGTGTTTGTAGCCAGGATTATCAGGCATCAAGTACAAGGCCGTTTCAGGTCAGATCCAGGCATCAAGGCACCAAGGCACCAAGGCTCGAAGCCCCGCCACCCCGCTGGCTCGGTGACAGTATGCGGCGACTCAGGTGTAGAGTCCTGGAGATATTGTGACTCACAACTCACAGCCCTATATATCCAGTGGAACCTCGAATACCCTGTACAATACTCTGTACAGCAACATTTACAAAGGACGCGTGATAGCCGCCCCAGAAAATTCACCGGCAAACCTGATCTTGGCCCCGCTATCGGCTCCAGACAGTTTCTCTCCTACGGACCCCACCATCCGAAGCAATTGTCTACCAAATCTACCGAGTTTGTTCTTTATACCCGAGACAACTACAGAATCGGCCTGCAATCATGGTTTCTATCGTACTAGGCAGTCAATGGGGAGATGAAGGTACGGGACCACTTCCCCGGAGACCCGGAGATCGCACTGACCAGGACTAGGAAAGGGAAAGATCACAGACATGCTGTCGCAACAGGCGACTCTGTGCTGTCGTGCCGCCGGTGGACACAGTAAGTAAACCAGAAGACCGTGCTGGCCTTTCTCCCCGCACAGTTTCCAACCGGACCACGGCCCTATGGACCCTGACTGACCAACTCGTCCTTTTCAATTGGATACAGATGCCGGCCACACCATTGTCCACGAGAACGTCACCTACGACTTCCACATCCTGCCCTCCGGTCTGGTTTCGCCCAAATGCATCAACTTGATCGGTGCCGGTACCGTCTTCCACGTCCCCAGCTTCTTCAAGGAGCTTGCCGCCATTGAGTCCAAGGGCTTGAAGGGTGCTTCCCAGCGCATCTTCGTCTCGGACCGTGCACACGTCTGCTTCGACCTCCACTCTGTCGTCGATGGTCTTGAGGAGCAGGGCCTTGGCGGCCGCAAGGTCGGCACCACCGGTAAGGGTATTGGGCCCTGCTACAGTGACAAGGCCGCACGCCGTGGTGTGCGCGTCGGTGAGATCCTGGACGAGGCTACCTTTGAGCGCAAGCTGCGGACTCTGGATACTGCTTACCGCACACGCTACGGTGAGCTCGCCTACGATGTCGAGGAAGAGATCGCTCGTTTCAAGGTATGACTCATCTTTGAGAAGATGCCTGACTTTCAACGCCTTGTATCATATTGATATTGGGTACTTTATATTGACATTCATTCCAGGAATACCGTAACCTCCTCAAGCCTCACATCGTCGACCAGCTCGAGTTCCTGCAGGAGCACAAGAGCTCCCCCAACACATTGGTCGAGGGCGCCAACGCCCTGATGCTCGACCTCGACCACGGCACATACCCCTTCGTGACCTCATCATCAACAGGTCTCGGAGGTGCCGTGCAAGCCCTTGCCCTGAACCCCGCCAGCATCAAGAACGTCATCGGTGTCGTGAAGGCCTACACGACCCGCGTGGGCTCCGGTCCCTTCCCCAGCGAGCAGCTCAACGCCGACGGCGAGAAGCTGCAGCAGGTTGGTCGCGAGTTCGGCGTGACGACTGGTCGTCGTCGTCGTTGTGGATGGTTGGATCTTGTGCTGTGCCGCTACTCGCACGCTATCAACCACTACACTGCTCTCAACTTGACTAAGTTGGATGTGTTGGATGACTTTGATGAGATCAAGGTTGGCGTTGCCTACAAGTTGCCTTGTGGAAAGCGTACGACTGGTACTTTCCCTGCTGATCCTAATGTTGTGGAGAAGATTGAGGTCGAGTACGTTACTCTGCCTGGTTGGAAGTCTAACACTATGGGTGTCAAGCGTTATGAGGATCTGCCTCCTAACGCTAAGGCTTACATTGAGTTCATTGAGCGCGAGCTCGGTGGTGTCCCTGTCAAGTGGATCGGTACTGGTCCTGCCCGCGAGGACATGATCGCTCGCGATTAAGTGCCCAGGTGGGCTTGTGATTTGTTTGTTATATGAGTTGGTGGTTTTACGAGTACGTGGTTTTGACCAAGGTTCATACGATCTCCTCGAGGTATGTGATATACGATTCTCTTGCTGTCCCATACCCAACAATTTAGATGTCTCCAAAATGGATTTGGTTTAGAGGTGGCAGTTGCCTGTGGACAATGTCCCTGGATACATGTATAGGATATAAGTAATAGACATAGATGATAGAGTCGTATTAAAATTGAGTGCTAAGAGCATGGCAAGTGATTGAATAATATGGTACATGGAATCAGAAGCATCAGAACTTCGTAGCCAGAATAACATCCTGAAAAAGCAATCGTAGAGTATAAGACAAGGAGGAGAGAAGTCTAGATTAAAAGGACACAGATCACCCAAACCGCGGGCGTATAGTACACATGCCAAAAAAAGAGACGGGAGAACGCCGACCAATGCGAAAGGGGTTCTTTCGTTTTGTTTTTTGAAAATCCACCATTGGTTGCTGCAGAGTCAGAGGAAAGGAGCTCTGCCCTGAGCGGACCAAAAGCACTCGGCTTTGCCAGCTCAGCTAGCATCAACCGAGACTGTGGGCCGAGTCATTTAAAAGCGGAAAGAGTTGGTGAAGTCCTCGTCGAGGGCACGGCGAGGGCCACGAGAGTAGCCACCACGGTCACCACCACGGGAGAAACCACCGCGGTCACCGCGATCACCACCGCGAGAGAATCCACGGTCACCACCGCGGGAGAAACCGCCACGGTCGCCACGGTCGAAACCACCACGGCGATCAGATCCACTGCCACGGGAGAAGCCACCGGAGTCATCGCGAGAGCGCATGCCGTTTCCGACTCTGACACCCTCGATGCGGTTGAGACCCATGAGCTGGGCAACCCGAGGGCTGATCTCAGGAGGGCTGGGCATACCGTAACCCTTGACATACAAGTTGTTCAGGGCCTGGACGGCATCTCTCTTGTCACCGAAGTTGCCGGTGGTGGTTCCAAGCTGACCCATGTACGAGGCGACCTTGGCACCGGTTTCGACCTGTTCAAAGGCCTCCTTGAACTGGTTGACGGTCTCAAAAGCAGGAGAGTCCTCGGTGACATTAGCCAGGTCGGCAGAAGCGGAGGGCAGGGTGGTGGAATCAATGCCGAGGGGAAGGTTGCGGAGGCGGCGACGCATGGAGTCACGCTCACCCTGGTGGGCGAACAGCCATCCTTCACCCTCCTTACCGGCACGACCGGTACGGCCGATACGGTGAATGTAGGTCTCACGGTCGCGAGGGATACCGATTTGAACAACGTGGGTCACGTTGGGGAAATCCATACCACGGGCAGTCACGTCGGATGAGAACAGGATACCCTCGGTAGCCCGACGGAAGGAGTCTGCGCTGCGGGTACGGGCCTGCTGGGTGAGACGAGAGTTGATCTCGAGGATGCTCAGGTTGGAGAGGTTGGAGTCGCGGAATTCACGGGTGCGACGGATGTTGTTGAAAGCATCGGCGGAAATCTTGGTTTCGGCAGTGGAGTTGAAGTAGGCGATGGCCTTGAAGGGACGCAGGTCCTCACCGGCCTCGCGACGGGCCTGCCAGCTCTTGGCAAGGTCCATCAGGGCAGGGAGTCCGTTCTCGAGACCGCGCAGGTACACCAGCTTTTGGGGCACACGTTCGTGGGTGGGGACCTCATCCTCACGCACGGTGTTGACGTGCTGGAAGTCGGGCTTCAGGGTTTGTCTGACCATCTGCATGACTTCCCTGGGGACAGTCGCGGAGAACATGAGGGTCTGACGGTCCACTTCGTTGGGGTTGGGAAGCAAGGTCTGGATCTCCTCGATATCGGCAGAGAAACCTTGATCCAGGAGGCGATCAGCCTCATCCAGGATCAGGGTATTCAACTTGGGGGCAGAGACACCGGTCCAAGGGTCAGACAAGATGTCCTTGAGACGACCGGGGGTACCGATAAGCAGATGGCAACCCTCGTTCTGGATCTTCTGCAGACCAGCGCGCTTGGCAGTACCACCAACAGCGGTCTGCACAATGACACCAGTTCCAAATGCCACCTTCTTAGCCTCAACCGCGATTTGCTCAGCGAGCTCGCGAGTGGGTGAGATGATAAGAGCACGGATTTCGGTAGGAGCGGATCTGCGGCGACGAGCCAGGGCCTTCAGATCGATTGAGGGATCGTTCAAGATGTTTTGGAGGGTGGGAACCAGGAAGGCCAGGGTCTTTCCAGTTCCAGTCTTAGCCTGGGCGAGGCTACAGGAGAAAATACAGATTAGCGGACTCATCCACCTGGATAATTTTGCGACGCGCGGTAGAAACTCACATATCATTGCCCTTGACAATTTCGTTCAGAGTAAGCGATTGGACCTCAGTCATGGTGCTGATGTTCATCCGGTCCGGCTGGATGATGTTCTTGATGACATTCTCGTTGATGATACCTTCCGAGCCCAGGGCTGCGAATTCAGTGTGACGGCGGGGCTCGGTCTGCTCCGCGTGAGCCTGGGCAGCCTCAGCGGAGAACAGAGTGGGAGAAGAGTGCAATGATCGGATCGCAGACAGAGATGACAGAGATGCAGGAGCCTGCCATTTCGGCAGCTGAGCCACGGATCGTGCTGAGAGGGTGCGAGGCGCAGATGCGCGCAGCGCACTGGAAGCGCCAAATCGGCGAATTGTGCTAAGCATTATGAGATAATGCCGATGGAAAATGAAGGATGAAGAGAAGAAGGAAATCCGGGCCATCGGGGCGTCTAGGAGAGCGCAAAAAAATAATCACAGTCACGTGTCCTTATCGATAGCGTTTCTAGGGGGCAAATTCGGCCTGTCGATTCCTTCTGTTTGCTCTTTACCATTCCTCATGGGGATTGGGAGATCGCGAGGTCTATCATCTTATTCTGGTTGCTTCGAACACACTTCATTGACCTCGTCTATCAGTACATTCTCTGCAGTTATCACCAGAAGGATTCCCAAGTCCATCCGAGAACGATGCAAACGACACAAACAAAAACGGGTCTCTCCAAACAACACAACCCACCAATCAAAGCAGACAGAAAGTCCGAATGTACAATATCTTTGCCATCGACAGTGAACAATCCGGTTTTCAGACATGTGGTGATCACTTGAGATCAGTTTGAATCCTGTTACTAGACCTTGACGACACTTGACTAAAGCGAACTCTACCTCCTTCGTGACACTATTCGCCGCTCTCACAGTACAAAGTACTCCGTACTGTACAGTCGGTGTCGGCGATTCTTATTGGCCCTGTTCAGCATCGCTCTTACATATACTCCGTACATATCCTTCATTTTCATTCCTTTGGCCAAAGCCCCTCAAAGTACTTGACTCTATGTTCACTAATACCATCGCTTGTCTGGCTCAAAAGCACACCTGTACAGCGTTAAGGTTGAGAGGGTCATCGAGTTATCCACCTGCAGCTCCTCTGTTTAGATGTTTAATCGATCTGCCTATCTGACTCACCATGAGTCTCGACGTGAGAGGCATCTCTCCTAGGCAGCCTTGATCGAGTGGTTCCCAAGAGTCTTGGAACATCTTGTCATTCCAGTAGTATGCCTAACCAGAATACTGTGACTATAGGTGCCACGCTCTCTTGGTGCCCAAGGTGAGCCGAGCCTTTACGCATACAAGTCAACGGTAGATGTAAAGGGCCATATTTCCCTTTGTACCAAGAACATAGACCGTAGGATATTCTGGGTGCTGTACGGGGTAGACAGTATGCTCTGTCAACAAACGTGTCAAACACGACAAACACGACAAACACCAACCACCGAGATCCTGCACAAAGCAGCCAATCAGACTCAGCAGCCCAACCGCTCCAAGCCACCAAATCCTTAGAAATACAACTTCAGGCGTTGAGAGGTGCTGACCAACCCTCAAGACTTGGACAGAAACGCTGACCGCGAAGCGTGTACAGTTGGTAGAGGAACACTATATAAGACACCCTTGCCAAAACCCAAAGACACAAAAACCAGCATTTCCCATTTCCCCACCGACTTCTCCACAGCATGGCACCTAGTATCAATATTGTCGTCATTGGAGGCTCCTTTGCCGGCCTTCATATCGCCCACTCCGTCCTCCGCGATGTGCCGGACGCGAAAGTGACCCTGGTCAACCCCTCGCACACCTTCTACTGGAACATCGCCGCCCCCCGCATCGTCGCAAAGCCGACTGCATTCCGCCCCGATCAATACTTGCTTCCGATCAAAGATGCCTTTGCAGGCTACCGCTCCGACGCTTTCGAGTTCGTGCTCGGCGCTGCCACCGCTATCGAGACCGCTGCCAAAACCGTCACCGTGAAGCCCAACGCGGGCGAGCCCAAGACCCTGTCATACGACTACCTCGTCATCGCGTCGGGCAGCACTACCTCTGCCACGGACGGCTCGCTCACCGGTACCCCGATCCCCTTCAAGCAGTCCAACCATGATGATATGGAGAGCTTGATCCAGGCCGCGCAGGAGCACATCGCGGGCGCGAAGCAGATTGTCATTGGTGGCGCAGGACCCATCGGCGTCGAGTTGGCGGGTGAGCTGGCCGAGGCCGTGGAACAAAGTGGTAATGCGGGCAAAGTCTCGATTACGATCGTGTCGGGCACCGAGCGGGTGCTGCCGATGCTCAAGTCTTCGGCCAGCTCGGCTGCCCGGAAGATGCTGGAGCACAAGAAGGTCAAGGTCTTGACCTCGAAGCGCGTCGCCGGTGTCGAGACCCCGGCTGACGATAGCACCAGCTGGACGGTCAACCTGGAAGGAGGGGACAAGCTCGAGGCGGATCTCTATATCCCTACCACTGGTGTGACCCCCAACAACACCTTCATCCCGGCCCAGCTGCTGGACCGGGACGGCTGGGTGACTGTGAGCAAAGAGATGCGCGTGCAATCCTCCGACGGCACCAAGCTGCCTATCTTCGCTGCGGGAGATATCACCAACAACTCCATGCGTCTCAGCTTCAAGGCCGTCGAGCAGGCGGCAGTGGCCGCTGCCAACCTGAAGGCTGATATTGTGGGTGGGGCTTCTATCAAGACTTACGAGCAGGGTGACAGCATTATGATGGTGGTCCCCGTCGGTGAATCTGGCGGTACTGGCCAGGTCTTTGGCATTGTTCCCTTCAGCTTCATGGTCAAGATGATCAAGGGCAAGCACTACTTCCTTGACAAGGCACCGGGAGCTGTCGCCGGTAAGGCATAGGCTACTGGCCTAAGCCTGGTCTTTGATGTTTTTTATGCGTGTTTATGCGGTGTTGCTTTACCTTTGCATGCCATTTCCGGCGATGACTGCATGCGTCCTTATTGTAATGCATAATACTTGCAGAATCTGCAGACTCGGCAGACTTTGCATGTTGCGATTCCATGACTTCATCTATATACTCAGAATGTTAATTCGATGTTTCTATACCTCGGCAAGATAGTAAAGTCGGTCAACATCTCAACCGGTTAGCCGGTGCTTAACAATCGAATCCCACTTTTTCACCATTTTGGCTGCTCTGCCGAGGGACGGTCCTCTTACCTAGAACGGGGGTCCCCGTCGGCCTGAACAGCCTTCAATTCATCCGATCTCCACTGTTCATTGCCACCGCAACGATCTCTGCAGTTTCAACCAGTGATCCAGATTCGTTGCACGGGCATGCATGTCAGAATTGTAACTCGTTCAGCAGAACAAGTGGAGTCTGTGAAACTCTTCACTGCCCTCTCGAGAAGCTTCTCCGTGAAATAAAAGAATAATCGAATAATAGAATAATCACAAAATCAGAAAATCAGAAAATTGTTGAGCTCCGGTTGCCCCGCTTGAGCATCGTCATATAAAGAGCTTCTCCCATACTTCGGCTCATTTCCCATCTACTATACCATTAATCCTACCATCATGTCCAACAAGGCTCTCGTTTTCAAGCAGATTCCCCAGGGATACCCCAAGCCCGGGGAGGACCTCACCATTGAGGCCGCCGCCTATGACGCCAATGTTGCCGCCCCCGACAACGGCGTCGTCCTCCAGTCCCTCTACACCAGCTTCGACCCTTACATGCGCGGCCGCATGCGTCCTGCTGGGACCAAGTCGTACGCTTCCGCCTTCGACCTCAACAAGCCCATTGAGAGCGCCACCGTCGGCAAGATCGTCCGCTCCAACAACGCCAACTACAAGGAGGGCGACCTCATCATCGGCCACGTCGCCGTCCAGGAGTTCGTCGCTGTCGGCGAGAAGGAGCTCATCCGCATCCGCAAGCTCGAGAACCCTCTCGGCCTCGAGGACATCCGTGTCTTCCTCGGTCCCCTCGGCATGCCCGGTCTGACCGCGTACTCCTCCCTGTACGAGATCGGTAAGCCCAAGAAGGGCGAGACCATCTTTGTCTCCGCGGCCAGCGGTGCCGTCGGCCAGCTGGTCGGCCAGCTCGCCAAGCACGAGGGTCTCCGCGTCATTGGCTCTGTCGGCTCCGACGAGAAGCTCAAGTACATCACCGAGACTCTCGGCTTCGAGGGCTTCAACTACAAGACTGAGAAGCCCGCGGCTGCTCTGGCCCGTCTTGCTCCCGAGGGCATTGACATCTACTACGAGAATGTCGGCGGTGAGCACTTCGAGGCTGCCCTCGATGCCATGAACAACTTCGGTCGTATCGTCGTCTGCGGTCTCATCTCCCAGTACAACTCTGCCCCCTACCCCATCACGAACATCCACAACATCCTTGTCAAGCGCATTGACATGCGTGGCTTCATTGTCGGCGACAAGGGCATGGGTGATGTCTACACCAAGGAGCACCAGGAGAACGTGCAGAAGTGGATCAAGGACGGCTCCTTCAAGGTGCTGATCCACGAGACCGTTGGCATCGACAACGCTGCCGAGGGCCTGGTTGGCATTTTCCACGGCAAGAACATGGGCAAGGCCGTGCTGAAGTTCTAAGGGCTTCGCGAGACTGATGATATAATGAGATTGGCGTAATAACTGTTTTCAAAGCATAAGTGACATGGTATGCAATACCTCGGTTAAGGTGCAGATAGAGATATCAAAATATGAAGCAAGTTGCAATACCGACATATTCAAGGGTAAAGAATAAGAATAAGAATACAAGAATCAGTATACTGTAGAGACAGTAGTAGTATACAGTAGTAGAGAACCCAGGGCTAAATGTTTCTCGCGTCGGCCAATGTCGGCTGGGCGGAGGCCCGTCAGCCAATCACAGCCCCTGTAAAAGGATGACATACCGAGTCGGACTCCCGAGGTCTCCAACTTCATCCGTTTGTGTTCACAGTTCTGTTCCCTAACCACTCTCCCCTCACAATGGCTTCATTCGCGCGCTCCTCCCTGCTGCGGCAGACCCTCGCGGCCCCCCGGTCGCCCTTCTGCAAGAATGTCGGCGTCTCGCAGACCGTCGCCTTCCACGCCTCCGCGAAGAAGCAGATCCTGCCTCCTCTGCCCCGTAAGTCGAGGCCCTTTCCGCGGACTCAAATGCATAGTGCCCGCGGAGCGAAATTCCGAACACGCTCGAGAGACAGTTGGCTAACATTTTGAACCTGCAGAGTCCGTTCAGGGTACCAGTACGTGATATCCCGCGCCTTTCCCCGATTCCAGTCTTTTATGGCAGCATTAAGCATGGAGAGCATGCGATTGCCGGCAATCCCATGGGTCTAGACAATACTCGTCATTCCCTTGGATTGGGCAATGCCATGCCGATTTGCGATTATCAACTGCTTTCAGAAACTCGATCTTAACACTTCCAATAGTGAACGACCCTGCCCCCGTCCCCGAAACCCACCCCACCCACGGCAGCTACCACTGGTCTTTCGAGAGGTCCGTATCATCCGATCGCGCATCAAAAGCGACGCCAATCACCCTTCCGACCCCTCCGAAATGGCCGGAAAGGAAACCCCCAAGAATCTCCAACTAACCACTCCAACAGACTGGTCTCCGTCGGCCTCATCCCTCTCACCATCGCTCCTTTCGCCGCCGGCTCCCTCAACCCCGTCATGGACGCCGTCCTGTGCTCTCTGATCGTCGCCCACTCCCACATCGGATTCCAGTAAGGCTCCCTACCCGCAAATTATCAACCTGCATCCGAATCCGCATCCTAACATCAATCCAGGGCCGCTATCGTCGACTACTTCCCTCCCCAACGTGTGCCTAAGTTCCGCAGCCTCTGCAACTGGCTCCTGCGTGCTTTCACTCTCACCACTGCCGTTGGTCTGTACGAGTTCGAGACCAACGACGTTGGTATCACCGAGGCCCTCCGTCGCATGTGGACCGCATAGAGCGTTCCTTTCTTTACCCCCTTTCAGACGTGTTCTCTTTCCAACTTTTTTGACCTAATTGGTTCTGGATTATCCAGGCGTTCTGTGCCTCTGTATATGTTCATACTTTTTTTTCCATTTTGTCTTTTGGCCCGATTCTAGCGGTCTCGGATTCCTGTTCAAGGTTGTTTCTGAACTAGAAAAAATTACGGAATATAACCCTTGTACGACAAGATTGTTTACCTTGTTCTTGGATTGTATTGCATTGACTCTGCATACTTTCGGCTGCATCTGATCTGTCCAGGCCAGGCTTGAATCAATGCGGACTTTCAACTTTGCCCTCTTACCGTCCAGACTGAGAATGGCCGGTACTGGTGAATACAAGCATATCTGGAAATATTGTAGTTCCAATCCTATGCCATCAACTAACATGCTTCTAATTGTATATTTCGCTATTTTCAACTTCCACAGAAGTCGTGATGCAATATCATGCCCAGCAGGTGTATATAATATCAAACGTCAAGTCCAATGTAGATCGACCCACAAGGTCTACCCAGATGCACCATCTATTCCAAATCCTCATCACCAGAAAGCACATCCTCTTCATCATCCGCCTTCTCCACAACAGTCTCAATCAGCTTCAGCGTCGCCTTAAGCGGCAACCCAATCACATTATCATAACTCCCATCAATCTTCTCCACAAGAATACTCCCCAGTCCCTGCAACCCATACCCACCAGCTTTATCCGCGCCCTCGCGCGTCCGCACATAAGCCAAAATCAAATCATCAGTCACATCCCCGTCGAACCGCACATCCGTCTCTTCAACCGTCGTTTCCATCGCGTACCCCGGATCCCTGGCGCTGGCAAGTGGAGCCATGGCGACGAGCGCTGTGTAGACTTTGTGATTGCGGATGTCGCGGAGGGAACGGAGCATGGCGACGTGGTGGGCTTCTGAGCGGGGCTTTTCGAGGATGGAGCCGGTGCTTGGGTCTACGATGATTGTGTCGGCTGCTAGGATGAGGGCTGGCTCGCCGAGGGTTTCGTTGTTGACTTCTTGTTCGTAGACTGCTTGGGCTTTTTTCTGTGCTGTTGCTAGCACGTACTCGAAGGGTCCGAGGCTTTTGGGGAGGTCTTCGTCTGCCTTTGATGGGATGATTTCTAGGTTTGGGAGGCCCAGGAAGGAAATTATTTGTTTGCGGCGGGGGGATTGTGAGGCGAGGATTACGCGCTTGCTGCGTAGGTTGTTGAGGGCTGGTAGGTTGAGGGGTGGTGGGCGTGGCAGTGGGCTGCGGTTTGGCTTTGGCTGGTCGTAGGCTGGGGGTGGATCGGATACGCCATTGAAGTCGTCCATTTGTGAGAGAAGTGCTTTCTTGGAGTCTTCCATGGTAGATGATATGTTTGCTTCGAGGTCTTGCGGGATGGATGCAATGCGGGTATTGGTTTTGTTCTTAGGGTGTTCGCTGCTCGGTCTTTTGCACGCCCGCAGAATGTGATGAGGATATACTCCGTGAGTGGTATCAATTGCTTAGCAGCAATGCGCGGGATGTGCAGAGTACGTCAACCTTCCAAGGTTGGAACTATACCTTCACAGGTTAGCTCCGAGTGGGATGAGAGGCGGTCAGTCTACGGCAGACTGTCCCGCCCAGAATGGCGATAATCCCACGTGATACTACGGTCCACGGGTTCTCGGAAGTCCAATACGTTCGACTTGGGCAAAGTTCGCCTCAGGACAGGGATGCGGGTCATTCAGAGACAGAAGACTCAATTTCAAGTTAACCATCCAGTGGTCAGAACGCCCCAGTTGCTTTGCAGCAACAACCATGACCATGTACATTCTGGTACCCAACAGTAACAAACCAGATCAAAAAACGGGTTCAATGTACAATAAAAACAGGAAGCGAAGAATAGAAAGATGAAGTACAAGAGCGCAGCAGCCATTCGACGGCGATTGGGTCGGAGAAATGCAGCGCGGGTGATAAGCGTCAAATCGTATGTGAAGACAGGACATTCGGGACAACGGGGAAACCCCCACAGTCGATCATTGAGAACATGTCATTCGTAGTACAGCGGCGAGTGATAGGCGAAGAGGAAAAAAGATTCGTAGGGGCCAAGGGAAAGAAGGGAACCACATGATCCAAAATTGAGTAAAGGGTCTCCGGACCTCGGCAATTGTATGCCACCTCCCAACACCCCAGATCCGCCAGCGGAGGGAGTGTTAGGGGTAGCAATGCTAGCGACTCAACGGAGACCTGGAGATCGCAAGTATGCGATTATCATGTTGGACGGTAGGAGTCATCCACGCGGCCCCCTTTGCTTTCGATCTCTGCGATGAGATCGTGGCGTTCTTGAAGCTTCACGTGGATGAAGTCCACCGTCTTCTGCAGCACGATGCTTTCACTGCGGCCCTGGCCTTCCAACCCGGGCACCAGTTCTGTCAGGCGATCGAAGCCCTCGCGAATGGCGGCCCGTCGCTTTTGCTCCGAGGCAATGTGGTTGCTCTTCTTTTCTTGGTCGGTCAGACGAGGCTTATCCTTGTCCTGGGTGGACCCTTGTTTGGAGGTGCCATTCGGTGTCGACGATGACCGGTCGTGATCATCTTCTGCATTCATCGTGGCGCTGACTAGAGGATTCTAGAAGGAACTGCGAGGGCGTCTGCGGGGGAGGTATGTGGGTCCCGTGTTGGCGGATATGTTGCCGATACTGTTTCGCAATGCAGTTTGTAAGAGAAGGATAGTTGAACCAAAACTCGTAGAATGCGACAGAGGAAGAAGTTGAAAAGGGAGATCGATAGGAAGCGATAAGGCATTGCGGAGTCAAGCGTCCGTGTCGGGCCTTGGCACATAAACGTCATAGAGAGGGCCCACCGAACACGCCTTGCTTTTCTTTGTCGTTCGCTTTTCTCTCTCTTTTTTTTCATACTTGTGTGGAGTTCAATTCCAACATATAAATTCCCGTGTCCTTACACTCGATCAGAACTTTGATCAGACAAATCCCTTTCGCCAAGCTCCGAGCACATCGAAATCCCCGTCCAGGCCACCGGTGCCACGGGACATCTTGTACCACCATGACCTGCGAGCCGCTGCGTGGCTCATGCTCTTGTGGCCGTAATGAATACCAAATTAACATTCCGGACGATGTGACAGACCATGCGGAAGTGTACTTTGACAGCAGCCGAGACAACCGTGAGGAAACCCCCAGCCGCGCTTGTCGATCTCCCGGCTTACATCTATAGGTCGATTCCACGGCACCCCTCTTTCCGCTTGGCTCCGCGTGCCTCTGGACTGGTATCAGTCATCCACTCGCTCGTTCTATGAGGATGAATCCCACTCTGCTATCCGTCGCAGTTTCTCACCCCGCCATGCGCCCAAAACCCAGCGCGTGTTCTGCGGCTTCTGCGGCACGCCTCTGACATTCTGGACGGAGGAACCGTACCATGAGTCCGAATTTATGTCCATCGCGCTTGGCAGTCTTCATGTGGAGGATCAGCGCGCACTGGATGATCTCGGTTTGCTTCCCGATGACTTCGAGGAAGATGCCCCCAGCGCCGGTGTTGCAACTTCGTCGGAGATAGCACCCGCTCGAACCGGCTCCTCGGTCATCGTCCCATCATTCGATGATCCGACAGACTTTTCTGATATTTCACGAAGCTTACAGCGCGGCCGGACCGGTGGAATTCCCTGGTTCGAAGAAATGATGGAAGGCAGCCGTTTGGGTCGCTTGATGCGCTCACGGCGTGGCATGGGAATCAGTGATGACCAGACGACTTCGATACAGTGGGAGTTTAGTGAGTGGCACGACGATGGCACTGGTGGAGTCGTGCAACAGGACCCAGACTCAGGTGTCCGTTCAAGAGGCAAGAGAAAGCGGGTGGTGCAGGCAGACACCGAGGGCGAGTCGCCATCAAAACGGGCCGAGTAGATTCAGCTCATGCATGTGCTTTGAATTCTGATTCTGATTACAATCTTTAATTCTCAAAGCAGAAGTTCCTTCCTTTAACCTTTCATCACAGTTTCAATCTTTCAATGTTTTTCAACGGATTCAGCTTGTATCCTCGTATGAGCTCGGACTCTTCGGCCAATACACCGCAGTCAAAGTTGGAATTCAAGGCGACCTCCAGGGCTGTCGCCTTTGTACTGTCTCATGGATCCCTTCTTTGAATACTACAGCCTGCGATGCAGCATCTTTGTAATTGATCAACCCTTATGAGGTCTAGAATCGCCAGCATACTCTGTGGTGGGTATAGCACGTGGATATATTTTCCGAATCCTTACAGTACATGTATGCACCTTGCCTCGACCTGACCCCATGTGTTTGCACCCAAGTATCAAAAAGGCTGCCTAAAGCCTTGGAAGAAAGACAGAGTTACTAGGTAGTTATAAGAATATAAAAAGTCGATCCGAATGATCGACAGATCGAAAGTTGGGGTCGCAAAGCATACCGCATTGGGTTAAGCGTAGTCGCCCCCATCTTACTTATCACCTTTGCCTGGATCTTGTACATTGCATACAACGCGAAATGGTCTACTGTGGCAAGCCAAGCAAAGGATGTGGAGAGTGCAGATCGAGGAAGATCCGCTGCGACCAAGTCCAGCCGGCCTGTTCGCAATGCACCAGGGCCAAGCGGGACTGCCCCGGATACCGGGATCAGCTATCGCTGATGTTCCGCGACGAAAGCAAATCGGTAGTCCGGAAAGCGGCTGCTGGCGCTAATAAGAAACGGCCAGAGCGGCCTCGCACTGCATCCCCAGAAGGGAATCCTGTGCGGCCGAGACGCACCCCCTGTCCTGTGGACCCGGTCGTGGATTTCAATTCCGATCCACAGCACGCATACCTGGCCCAGCAGCTCGGCGGGCCTCCATTGGAGGTGCAAGCGCCACAGGATGTGGATTCGGCCAAGTATGAGGCTATCTGTTATTTCATGAGATCTAATTGCATTCCCGGCACGTTTTGGTCGAGCGATTTGGTCACCAAGTTCCTGCTGCAGACTGGGGGGCCGGCAAGCCAGAAAGCCATGCAGGCTAGCGTCATTGCCACGGCGGCAGCTATGCTCTCTCGGGTGCGACGATTGCCGAGTCTCAAAGATGTGGCCCACAAGGAGTATGGGTCCGCTTTGAGATTGCTGAACTCCGCTTTGTCCGACGTGGAGGAGGCCAAGACGAATCAGACCTTAGGGACGGTCGTGCTGCTAGCAATTTACGAAGTAAGGTGTTCCATGGAGCCCCGAGGGGATGGTTGTTGACCCTATTTTAGGTCGTGACATCAAGAGCTCCAGAAGATATCGACAGCTGGACAAACCATATCAATGGCGCAACCGCCTTGCTGGATATAAGAGGAACCGACCAGCTCAAAACTGAGACTGGCCTTCGTTTATTCATGCACCTGCGCTATCAAGTAGTGGGTATCATCACCTACTCTCCCCGGGTCCAAACTGACACACTAGTAGATTATCAGTTGCTTACAGCGAGACGCTCGAGTACCCCAGTCCCTTCTTGAATGTACCAAGATTGCCATGTTTCTCCGACCAGCAGAGGCGCATGGAAATCGCCTGATTATGATTATCGGCAAGCTGTCGAACCTTCGCGCAGATATCCGAGCCGATGCATACAGCGATGAACAAGAGATCATCTCCGCCGCATCCGCAATCGAAGCCGACTTAATTGCCTGGCTGGCCTCCCTTCCCCCCGAGTTCAACTACACCACTCATACCAAATCGCCCTTTGACTTTGTCTTCCAGCGGCGCTTCCGGGGCATTTCACCCTACGACGACCAGTACCATGTCTACCCCAGCCTCTGGGTCTGCAATTCCTGGAACCAGTACCGCAGTGCCCGGATCATCGTCAGTGAAATCATTCTCTCCCACGTCCGCCAAATATCAGACCGCACCTCTCTCAGCTCATTATCGGACGAATTCCGGCTCCAATGCAAAACGCTTCGATCCACGATTCGGCGTTTGGCGGTGGAGATCTGTCGTGGCGTCCCTTTCCATTTCAATGCCCACCAGGCCGATCGACAAGCCAACCTCCCGCCTCCGGAGAGTTATATTGGGGGATTGGTTTTGATTTGGCCTCTGTTTGTCGCGGGTATTGTTGAAAGCCCCAGTCATGATCTCCGTCGGTGGGTGGTCAAGTGTTTGCAGATGATTGGACATACAATGGGCATTGATCAGTCCCTCGCCGTGGCCGATATTGTGGCGGCCGATCCTGGTGTCTTGCATTTTGTGACGGAGGAAGAAGATCCCCTCGCCAGCTCTGATGCGCCCGATCTGACGAGGCGGCTCCCTGCTCCGCCTATGAACAGTTGTTTTAAAGACATTCCTGCCTCGGGGATGTAGGGCATGGGATACTCTTTATATCTAGTAATATTTGTTAAATGATGATGCGATTCAGCGCCAGTCTTTGTTTGATTTGTGCTATCACCGGGGGCTGAGAAATATAGGTTTCAGGAACACCTGGGCACCATGCGCCCATCCAACTTTCGAAGTCATCGTCGCACTGTGATCAAAGCTCGACACACTCATATATCCCAATTGAGTCATGGCCAGGTGGCTATGCATTTGGAATCAATCAAACCTAGACGACATCCACCTGGGCGTTGTGCACCACTCTACGTCTGCCGGGATCTAAGCCAACGTGAAAGTCTTTGATACCTTAGGCTGATTTTCAACCCCATCAGGAATCATGCCAAGACACTTTTCACGTACCTGGATACGCGATGCGCTTTGTTTCAGTGGCTGTGGGCACATTCGTGCGACACGAACCTCTTTATTCGAGTTTAATCTTCTTCCAGAATGCCCCTCCATTCAGTCCATATGCGCCCAGTGAGATGAGGTGCGGGGCTCAGCCTCCCACACAGCCCTGTGAAGCCTAACTGGGCGATGAGTCCCAACTCTGAAATACGATGCGATTGGTTCATTCGGAAAAGCAAATGTTCACTGCGCAGAACTCCCGCGCTTCGTCCCCATAGGGCTGGCGGATAGAGTGGGGAGCCTTGAAGTCTGCCTTGCCGGATCCCGCATATGCAGCCTGACTATGCGCAGGGTGTTTGGGCTGTGAGTTTGTTCGAGTCCCGCATGATTCCGAGCCATGGGGTTCCTTTGTATATGTTTCATGACTCAAGGGTTCATGGATGGTTCTATATAAGGGCGGTTATGGTCATCCTTTGTTCCAGAGAGATATAATCCATATAATCCACCTAAGCAAAGGAATCTCACTTCCATTCTCACCAGAACATGTTCACCATGCCTACGTCGTGGTACTCCTTCTCCTCAAAGCATCGCCAAGAGCGCAAAGAGCGCAAGGCCCTCAAAGCCCTATCCAGCTGCACATCTACACCACAAAGCAGACAGCCCATCACAGAGATTCCCCACGAAAACCCACCACCCTACTCAGTCCGAAGCATTGAAATCCCCACCATCGAAATCAGCAGTCCCCAGACCGAGACCGAGCCCGAGGAATCGCAATATGCCTTCCTCCGCGACTTCGACACCGTCTTCCTAGTCGACGACAGCTCCAGCATGCAAGGCCCCCGATGGCGCGAAGCAGCCGACGCCATCGCCGCCATCGCCCCAATCTGCACCCAGTACGACAGCGACGGCATCGACATCTACTTCCTCAACCACCGCCGATCATCCCCCCCTCAATCCGCCTGGCGCCAACCAACCTACCAGCCCGACCAAGACGGCTACCACCACATCACGACCGCGCAACAAGTCCAAGCCATATTCCACTCCGTCCGACCCAGCGGCAGCACCATGGTCGGAACGCGACTCTCAGACATCCTAGAGCCATACCTGTGTCGCGTGGAAGCCATGCATGCAGCGAAGAAGGCCCGCGGCTACGTGGACCCGGACGTGCGCGTCAAACCTATTAATATTATCACGATCACGGATGGCGAATTCACAGATGATGCCGAAGGAGTAATTGTGAAAACGGCCCGGAAGCTCGACGGCCCCACGTGTGATGCGATTCCGTGGCAGGTTGGGATTCAATTCTTCCAGATTGGGAATGATGCGAGGGCGAGGGACTTTCTGCGGCAATTGGATGATGATCTGAAGGCGGGTCTGCAGATGCGGGATATTGTGGATACAGTTCCTTGGATGCGGGATGGGGTGTCGTTGAATAGTGAGGGCATTTTGAAGACGGTGTTGGGGGCTGTGAATAAGAGGTTGGATCGGCAGAGGGTTTGATCATATTGTACGGAGTATAAAGATATTGTATATAATGAACGACCGTTGCTGCGAGAATCGGAGCGGAGCCGTGTAGATCCCAGCTGAAACTGACATGTCGACGCAATCCTAGCCGCCCAAGTGGAGAGCCTAAATCATCCTGTTATGTTTGGGTGTTCGGAGTCTTCAAATGAACGTTTGACGCTAAGCACCTTAAGCCGACTTAAGTCTACTAGTACTCTCCGTGCTCCGTGTATACTACAGACAGTACGGAGTACTCTGCACGGAGTAGTTACACACAGCAGACTCCTACTAGTACTGCAGGGAGTAAAGGGACTTCTAATTTCCCCGAGTAATTTCCACATGAGAATGTACACTCGTAAACGGAGTACACAGCACCGAGGATAATATATCCGACCATACTCTGTACACTTCAGGGAAAGGCATTCAATCAAAGTACTAGTGATAATTGCAATTGTGTAGTAGATTTCACGGAGTAAATCATAAATAACTACGAAATATACTACAAAGAATAGTCTATTCCGTACTAAGGAGTACAATTGTGATGTTTTCACCTTGCGTGGGGATCGACGAACCATGGTACAAGTGGATGCCTCGCTGTTAATTTGACCTCACATTTTCCCTTCTGACCTTTCTGACCTATCTCAACTCCGTGAACCCGCGATCATCCTCAATTACCTGACTGACCTGGGAGCTACAAAGCTACTCCGTACTAGTCCTTAGTTCCATCACCGCCAATTCGTGATCGGCATCCATATCCCCGCGCCGATCCCCGTCACGAGAAAAAAAACAAGTCCGCCAACTCGCCCCCTGCTCTCTTCGCTTCTCTCTACCAGGGCGCCTGGTTCCCCTGTTTCATCTCGATATCTCCGTGTCAACAAATCACTCCGGGCGAGCCCCCTACGCCGACAGAGTGGCTGGCGCTTCCTCCACCCCTCCCATTGGCCAACCTTGTCGCCCTGCAGGAGGTGGAAATTGACCCGTCGCGGTTCCTGAAGCATCGGCGCCAGCCGATTTGACCGTTGCGTGCAGCCCGCGGCCACGGCATGGAAACTTGAAACGAACCTTCCATCGATTATTCTTAGACCTGTCACACCGGTCCTGAAACAGGCACCGTTCTTTCAGCTGCAATTATAGAACCGCCTTTGTGGAGTTGCTTGTTGGGACGGGTCCACCACGCATTGCCATTGTTATATGACCTGGGGAGTGCGCGTCGAGTCCAGTCTACATCTATAGACCGTGCTTTCTGCTTTGCATTTGCGTGTTTGGGATCCCTCTTTCAGCTTTTTGTCTTTTCTTTTCTCGTTTCATTTGTCAATCCTGCATTGCTGTGCATTGTCTGTCGCTGATACATTCCTTTCAACCGTCTGAAGTTCGTTGAGCGACTCTGTTTTTGCTTTTACCTCTTGCTATGATATCGACCACCCTCATGACTTTCTTACTGTGAGTAGCCTGGCCCACATATGGTGATCGTTGCTAACTGCTCAGAATTACCAAGCCCGAGGTCCGCTCGGTCAAACTGCTGGGATCATGGGACAATTTTTCAAGGAAATATGTCATGGAACGAGATAGTCGAGTCGGGCCAGGGCATTGGAGAGGATGCCATACTTTCACCGACATGATCGGTGACGGGCCCGACAAGACGGAATGGCGAACGGGAGGGTTGAAGATGGGTGGCACTTACTGGTATTACGTGAGTCTTATACGAGTTAGAATCACGGACCGAGCTGACCTTCGAACAGTACTTACTGGATGATGATGTGGAGTACTTCAACGAGGCAGAGACGGTCACTACCATGTGCCCTCTGCTCCCAGGACAACCTGTTAATGTGTTGAATGTTCCGATCATTTTGCCCGATAGTCGGGCGCATTCACGCTCAGCGAGCGGTAGCTCTCAAACATCAGAGCATCTGCGAACTATGAATCCGGAAGACAAGTTCATGAACCCGCGCAAACCACCACCTCAGCCCCAACCTCAGCCCGTGCGCCTTCAAACTTCTGCGTCGGTCCGTCGCATTCCAAGCCCAGGACAGTCGAGCAAATCTCCGATCAGTGGAATCCACAGAAGTGCATCTCAGCCGTATAGTGCGACGCGCAAGGGACACAAGAAAGATTCACGCTCGATGTCTCCGCCTAGGGCCCGTGCTCTGATGGCTGCTCTACGACAGCCAACAGAGGCGGACCGAAAGCTCGAAGCAGCTTCCTGGGCCAAGGGCCCAAGAAAATCGCCGCAACAAGGAGAGTTCACAGAGAAGCACCGCGATGTCCCAGGGATCAAGATCAACGCCGGAATTGCCATCCCATCATCTGCCGCCTCTCCCAACAAACCCGGTCCCGCTGTTGGTCCTTCCACGATCCAAAGTCGCCGCGCCATGAAAGGCATGGGCGGAGACGCAGCGCCGGGTCGTCTTCTCACAGTGCAGACCCGACCAGAGCCTCGTCAACCGAGTCCTTCTCGTGGCCATGGACCTCTCAAGAATGCGGCATTAGATGAGACCCGCGCCATGAGAGAGGCGCTGAAGGACATCGCCAGCAACAGCGATTTGCCCACGCCAACGGCTGCGTTCAATCGAGAGAGCAAGAAAGAGAAGAGGCTTCCAACCCTCCCCAACACCCCATCCTCAGTCATGGACGAGGCAGTCCGAGCCATCGACGAAAGAGACAAAGCGGAGGATGAACAAATCCCACGCAGCTACTTCTCCGAAATGACAGTCTCAACGGAAGATTCCACTCATTCCCGCTTCATCCCCGAGCGGAGTCGATTCTCCGAATGGAGCACCGACACTGAAACCGAGTACAACCCCCGTGAATCAACAATGACAACCTCAACCTTCAGCCACCAGGATGAAGAATCCTCCGACGAACGCTGGAAAACGCCAGACCTGTCGCAGTCCGGCGACGGCGCAACAAACACCGACCCCAACACCCCCCACCTCACCGTCCACTCCAAGCCATCCTCCCCCAACTCCGCCTCCGGAGAACTCCCTCCATGGAACGTCTCCCTCCCCCAACTCACCGTCTCCCTATCCACTCCAGGCATCGACCCAGGCCTCGGCATCGAAGGCATGGACGAAGTCGAAAGCAACCCCAAGCGCCACGCGGCTCTCTTCAGCGCCCTCGAATCCATGGAAAACCTCTCCATGTCGCACAGCCCCGTCGACTCCCCCGTGATGATCCCACACATCCCCAAAGACCTCAATGCCCGCAAGCTGTCGGAGACGGAGCGGAAGATGAGCGAGGCTTCCCTTGAGCGCATCCGCTCTCGTCGCAGTAATGCCTCTTTCCAGGGGAATGCTACCATGCAGGAGATGATGGATGAGCTCAGTTATCTGAAGAATATGATTCAGTCTGAGATGGATGGAACTCCTTTCTGATAGGGCTTTGGCCCTGTGTTTTTATATTGATCCTTGGCGCTGGTCGCGGGATTGGGCTTTTATTTTCGCCCTTGTATCATTTAGCTTGTACATAAAGATAAATTTCACATTCGCTTTGGGTATATCGAAATATCTATTCATCCTGCTCGTATGAGTGACTAGGCACATAGGATTGGGTACCTAGTAGTTCTTGGTCTATTATCTATTCCAAGGTTGAGTGTCCTATTTGCTATGATCTATTAAGTGTGCTCGATAGTCTAAGATTCCTGGTCAGCGTAGAAATGAGCTCAATCCGAACAGGAAGCACCACTGGCCGAGCACTTGCTGAAAAGAAACCTCTCTCTTCTTAACATCCTTCGCAACCCATTTTCAGTCTTCAAGGTGAATCCTTCAAAGACTTTCCTTCGATCATGGATGATTACGAGGAATTTACAGGCAAGACCATCTATCTCCGATCGAATCCCACCAACTAACAACTCACCCAGCATGGCCCATGGCCGATGCGGCTCTGACGCAGGACGTCTTTGACATCCTGCATGCAGCCACTCACTACCAACAAGTCAAGAAAGGCGCAAATGAAGGCAAGTCAAGACCCCTTCCCCTCCATCACCCCGGTTAACTGTGTTTTATAGTCACGAAATCCGTCCACCGCAAGCAGTCCGAACTAGTCATTCTGGCCGGCGATACCGATCCCCTCGCTATTATCTTGACCATCCCAGCTCTTTGCGAAGAGCAGAATGTTCCGTACGTCTTTGTTCAGAGCAAGGCCGAGCTTGGACGTGCTTGTGGTGTAGCGAGACCCATTATTGCGGCTTGTATCAACTCGGATCAGTGGAGTGATCTGAATGACCAGATTCGGCTGGTGAAGGACAAAGTGGAGAGGCTTGCGATCTAGTGAAGAACTGATGGGGTTGTGGCGACCAGACGACTCTATCATGGTCTACACGCACCACTGCACCAGCCTGAGTCGCTCCTATGAAGCACAGATCCTTGAGTAGTGAATGTACTTCACTGAATTGCCTACTGTACAGTATTGAAAAAAGTAGAAAAAGTAGATTCGCAGAATAATTGTCCCGTCGAAGTAAGTAGAAGTGGTTGGCAAATCAAAAAAGACAACGCGCCAAGAATCCCTGTATCCACCCGCAATCAACACCTGGGCGGCTTCACCGCGCAATACACCACTCAATGCACACCAAGCATGGGCTGAAGCATTTACCCGGACCACATTGATCATGGAAGAAGAGGTCCCCCAATTAACCCCCGTCGGGGAAAAGACCCTACCCGCAAAATGCAAGGCGCAAACAGTGGCGTACTGTCCCACCATGGACCTGATTGCACTAGCGACCGAGGACGAAGAGCTGCGCGTGTTCCGATTGAATGGGCAGCGTGTACTAGGTGGCTCCTTTGGGGGTGATCCCTACCTAGGCGAGGATGAGGAGGACGGCGAGATCAGAGGGATGGCGTGGAAGGGGAATGGTGAGTGGGAACTAACAGTTTCTCCAGGCTTGACAAGGGCTTAAATGGCCTTGTTAGTGCTTGCCTGGATGTGGAAGGTCTCACTGACACGGTGTAGGTCGGTTGCTCGCTGTCGCGTGTGGGGACCGCACGCTCCGCATCATCAGTTCTTACAGTGGGAAGACGGTTAACCATTACCCTGTTTATCAAAAGGGAGAGCCGTCGAGCCCGGCTCAAGCGCCAGATTCCACTCCTAAGCCAACATCTGTGCGGTGGAGTATTAATTTCACCGACAGTAAGGCTGCGCAGCGCCATTTGCTCGATTCGGCTGGCCAGGTCTCTATTGAGGATTTGTTGACGCCCGGAGTTTATCCGTCGAAGGCTGCCGCTGTCCTGAAGGTGGATTTGCCTAGGGAGCTTGCCTTGTTGGATATTGAGAGCTCTTTGCCGAAGCTGAGCACCCTGCCTGCAACGGGCGGCGAAGACGACGTCTTTAGCTCCCGCGCATCCATCGATGCCATATTCCATTCGACGAAGGATACCAGCGACTCGGTCGATGTGGTCTCCGTCGGATTTGACGATGGAACTATCCATCTGCGCATCTTTGACTGCTTCGAAATCGGCTCTTTCTCCGTGGGCAGCTCTCCTGGTGTTGCTGATTCGTGTCGGATTCTGCGACATGCATCTCATCCCATGAGCTCAACTCATGCTATGCTGGCATCGCCTGCTAAGGGAGAGGATCGCGGCCCCCTTGAGCTAGTGACGATGGATCTACGATTCATCACTAAATCTGGGCGGTATCTGTCTCTTCTTGCTTCGAAGACGACTCAGTTACAGAACCTGCTCCGCTACATTGGACAGGTCCAGCGGCAAATTGAGCTTGAGTGGAAGAATGCTCAGGAGCTTCCGGCTCGCTTTTTGCGCAGTGTCAATGAAGACTTGAAGGAGAAATGCCAGTGTGATTTTATCACGGCGTGCTATCATCTCGTGGTGACTGGTCACTGCTATGAGCCGATGAAGGAGTTCCTTGTGGATATTGTTGGCGAGAGAGTAGGATCACCCGCAGCTATGGAAAGATTCACACTGACGAAAAATACAGGGCCACAAGAGATGGGAAAAGGCCGTTGCAGGCGGTTACGAAAACATCCGTCGACTAACACACGAATGCCTACTTCCCGCCCTGGAGCGCGGCCAAGTTCTGCTCGGTCGATTGGTCGGGCTTTCAAAGTTCCATAAACTAAGCGATATTCTTGGACTTGACAAGACCAAGCTGAATGCCATTGTGGAGACACTAGACTGTCTTCATGTTCTGGCACATCGCATTCTCAACCACGCGAACGAGGAGTTGGATCAATTCAATGCCTTTGCTAGATGGCTTCGTCACGAGATCCACATCCTGAATAGCGAACCCTTATCACAGACCCTGGAGGAGTTGCAGGAAAAGAGGGATCTCTTCGACGTTCCTCCTACCGTGAAGTACATCACAGGAGCCTTGACCAAGAGTGCACTCCGCAATTTTATTCGACAACTTCCCATGATTGGAGTGGTTCCTCCTCCTGCTCCTCCCGCCGGTCAATGGCTCCCCGATGGCCACGACCGATCATTCTATGACACCTTCAAATCACTTCTTCGGCAGCAACAAGTTGCCCGAGAGAAGGGTGGGGACGGTACTTCGATCCAGTCGCCCAAGCTCAATGATTTGACCAAACGCATGGAGATGCAATTCGAAAAGGTCTTCGAGGAAATTGCTCTAACTCAGCGCAGGGGCATTCTCCATCATTCGCCTCTAATGCTCCACGCTGATTGCGATCAGCAAGTGTTCGATCTCACTGTCTGCTACGAGGTATGTGCTGTGTATGTCTTTCATTGAATTTCTGCTAACTTGTGACAGGATCTGGTAGAAGGTCAGCCATGTACCATCTACATTGCCACCAGATCAGCTACATCTAAACACCAAGGTGAGTCGTGGGTATTGTTGGTCTCCCAAACAATCTCTAATGTCTCTAGTGTACCTCTATCGCGTTGTTGTGGACTCAGTCGGCGGAGTCAGCTCAACACGAAGCACATCTCTCGCAACCCTCGACCTTGGAAATGGCGAGATCCGCCAACTCCAGTTTGTGAACGATGACACGATCATGATCCTCTGGCGAAACAGCAGTCAGTCACAAGACATATCCCTTCGGTGTGATCCAAGCTAATTGTTTCAGTAGATGGCATCTCCCACCTCCTCAACATGCCTTTCCAACCTATTTCTGCGCGCCAACATGATGCGGACGAGCCCTCAACTCCAAATCTCATATACACTGAGAGCACTAGTATCTCTTCTCCAAAGCCAGCGGTTCCAACCACATACCTAGATTTTTCGGCTGGCTATCCCTGGGAAGGTGTCCTCAAGCACATGTTCGCTGCTCATGGGCCCAAAGCAAAGCCTATCCACGTGGATGTCAACGGGCGGAAGGGGAGGCGTGCTGTCTGTGTCTTATATGGGGATTCAATGCGCTATGAGGTCCTGGATCTGGATGCTGCTATTGAAGAGCAGGAGGAAATCGAGGTCTCCTACGCTGATGCGGTGGAGGAACTGATGGATAGTGAGTGAACTTGCATCAGCCTCGTCTCATATGATCGGACTTTAGCCTTCCATTGTAGTTATATCCATTCCAGTGGAAAGAGTGATACCAATTAATTCAGCTGGGGATGCTAGATAGCTTTCGATCAAAGACTACGTAGACCAAACCTCGACCTCCACAACCTCCTCCCCCATCCAAATACGACAATCCCCCTCCCTATAACACGACCAAAAGCAAGAGGAAGTCCAAACTTCAACCACGACAAAGGCTGCCAGAGTGAAGCCCTCGGCAAAACCGGCACCATGCGACCTCCAACCGACTCAACCTTCACCCCAGTAAAAGCCTCCAAAGCCTCAAAGATAATCCCCACCGTCGCCTCAGGCTGACTCAAAAACGGCGAATGACTCGTCCGCAACTCTCGATGCTGAACATCCCCACCCATCTCCCTCGCCATCCCAACCCCCAACCGCTGCGCCAGCACCGGTATCCCCCTATCCTCCACAGTCCCAATATACCACGTCGGCACATCCTTCCACCCACCATACGTATACTCACCACCCTCAAACAAAGCCTTCAAACTCTGGTATGTCAGCTGCGAAACCCAGAACTCAGCCTCGTCCTCGGGCAGATCATGATAAAACAGGTCCCGCGGATCGGCGACCAGTTCCGCGAACCCTGTTTCCTGGTTCACGCGCCAGGCTGGAGGTGGGTGGCCCAGGAATGGATCCATGAATGAGAGCCCGGTTAGTGTGAAGCCGGAGGCTATGAGGATTAGGCCTTGGATGTGGGCTTGGCCTTTTGAGTGGGATTGGGCGAAGCCCTTTATGGCGCTGTTGCCGACCATGCCGCCGTAGGAGTGGGCGATTATTACGACGTTGCGCTCGTGGTCGAGCTCCGTGGAGATGGCTTCTCGCGCGACGTCGAGATCATCTTTGAATGTTGCGGATGGGTTGCCCGTTGTTGAGGGGAGGGTTATTGAGATGCATTTGAAGTGTGGTTTGATGAGGTTGATGATTGGATCGTAGCAGTTTGCTTGGTGCCAAGAGCCGTGGATGAAGATTAGTGTTGTGCTCATGTTGGCAATTGTGTTGTGGTTAACTGGGTTGGTGGTCGTCGCCCCGCGCTGAGCTCGGGAAGATATAGTCGCGGTGGCGAATGCGATGCTCAAACCAGTTAGGGTGTCCGAGATCGATGGCAATTCCAAAATTAGCGGCGATTCCAACCTTGAAGTTTTCATCTCTATGAAATTGGTCTAGAATATAGTACTGCTGCAGTTTGCATTTTCTTTAGGGCTGTTGAAGTGCATGGATGGTTCAAGGGAGGGTAGCCATGATATATATCCAATTGCAACTATATACTCTCACCATGGATTTCCTCAAATACTTCGTTTTTATGCATCAATCTTCCATGTACCTACCTACCTAGGTAAATACTTTCCAAATTCGAGCAGGAAAATGCAACATGTAGATTTCATGGATGTGAGTATGTTCGCCCCAGGTCTTCCAAGTTCCATTGGAGGTATCGAAGCAACCCGCCCAGGTGGGCAGAGAGCCTTTCAGATTCAGTTCTTTCTAGATGATATTGCTTTCAGAGTGACAAGTCGACTGATAAACTTCGTGTGCATCCAACCTGGAAAGACTGAAACCTTGGAAGTGGCGAGGGGAGTTTTTGTGTGCACATTTCTATACAATGACCGCTATGGAGTATGTGAAATGATACTGAATACATCGATGAAAGCCCATTGAACAAAGAATTTTTTGTATACGGATACCGTATACTCCGTACCTCTGCGAGTACCCCGGAGGTCAGTCTTTGCGAGTCCTTTGTGCTATCTGTGCGTTGCATGGAGCTAGCGCTTGATCTTAGCTTGAACAGACCTATCACATCAGTACAAGATAAAGACCTGTCAGAAAGAACCCTCTCTTACTCCTTACCAGTACGGAGTACTCCGTACTCCGTACATACTCCATACAGAGTCTATGTAAATATGTACTCGATAAAATAACAGAGCCCTAGGACACTCCTTTCTAGAGGATTCTTGCACCCCACTGTGGAATCGGTCGCTGGGGCCACAGGCTGACCAATTCTGTAAGAAGAAAAATCAAAATAAGCAAAAGAAGAGAGGGGCTGCCCCTCCATACGCTTCGAGTCGACAACCCTGTTGACCGGGATGTGAAGAGTAAAAAATTCCGGCTTGAAATTAGGACCGAATCAAACGAAATCCCCTAGGGAAAGCACACAGCGAATGGTGATGGCTTCATAGATGGAAGTGTAAGCCAAGAGATCGTCAGAATATGGGTCACGTGATATGCGAGAGGCGACCTCGAGGCCAGAAGTGAACGGTCGATGTCTGAAGCGCCAACGAGAAATCGGACATTGGACGAGAATGTAGTTAGATAGAAGCCATTATGCTCATGCTGCTCTTGTTATTTTCATTTGCAACCGAGCATTGCTGAAGCACAAAAGTCCAATAGTATGCGCGACGGAGCAAGGAGCCTGAGGTATAGACTCACGTGACCCATGACTAACCAGAGCCGCGGCAGCCAATCAGCGGCCACCCCCCGTAGAACCTCACCCATTGTGGTCTTTCTGGCTTCGAATCTGCATTCTAGTCTCTTCACATCCTGCTCAACACCTTCTTCCTATTTCCAGAATTTCCCCCACTTTCGCCGTCCGGTGTTGAAATTTTTGGGCGTGCACTCCAGGCACCTTTTCCTCTCTGTGCCTCTGTCGCGGAAAGACCTAGTGCATGCCGCCTCGTCATATCCACAAAAACACTCCGTCCCTTCCTCCCACTCTCAAATACCTTTCACTGCCATCGTGGTGCCTGTGTTCAAACCGACTGATCCTGGCTTAGAGCAGTTCGCCTTCTTTTTTTGATAGTCTCCTTTCGACTCCCATTTTTTCCTCCCTCTTTTTTTTCTCCCCCCCACCACATCCTTTTCTTTGCACACCATGGATGCTCGTCAGGTGTTGCAGAGCACCCTCGCGCCTGATGCGGCCGAGCGTACTAATGCCGAACAACAACTCGCACACGCCGCGGAGGTCGACTTCGTACGTATCCCTTATCGCCCTACTGGGGACCCATTTTTGCTGGGCATTGCTAACACCGCCTGCGTCGGATAGGCTGTCTACCTTATCACCCTCGGTCAAGAACTTGCAAATGAGAGCAGCCCCGCCCACATCCGTGTGGCTGCCGGTCTCGCCCTGAAGAACGCCTTCACTTTCCGGGATCAGGCTAAGCTGCGGGAGGTCCAGCTTCGTTGGGCCCAGAACATCAGCCCCGAGACCAAGACACAGGTCAAGGAGCTGGCGCTGAAGACCCTCGAGTCTGCCAATGTGCGCGCTGGAGCTGCCGCCGCCAACTTGATCGTGTCCATTGCCGCGATCGAGCTGCCGCGCAATGAGTGGCCCGAGCTGATGGGCGTTCTGGTCCAAAATGTGGCCAGCGGAAACGATGCCCTCAAGCAGTCCTCGCTCACTGCTATCGGTTACATTTGCGAGTCCCAAGATCCAGACCTCCGCGCCAGTCTCACACAACACTCCAATGCCATCCTCACCGCGGTCGTGCAGGGTGCTCGGCGCGAGGAGCCGAACATGGAGGTTCGGTTTGCCGCTATTGCTGCCCTCAGTGATGCCGTCGATTTCGTGCGAACCAACATGGATAACGAGGGAGAGCGCAACTACATTATGCAGGTTGTCTGCGAGGCTACCCAGGCCGATGAGGTTCGCGTCCAGGCTGGAGCCTTCGGCTGTCTGAACCGTATCATGGGCTCCTACTACGAGAAGATGCGCTTCTACATGGAGAAGGCTCTCTTCGGCCTGAGCATTATGGGTATGAAGAGCGAAGAGGAGGAAGTCGCCAAGCTCGCTATTGAGTTCTGGTGCACTGTTTGCGAGGAGGAGATCGCCATTGAGGACGACAACGCCGAGGTGAGAATTTTACGAGTCCCGTGGTATCCTATACATGCGTGCTAACTTCTTTTCTCCAGGCCCAACAAGACGGTGTCGAGGCTCGTCCCTTCTTCGGCTTCGCCCGCGTCGCCACCCGTGAGGTCGTCCCCGTTTTGCTGCAGTCCATGTGCCGACAGGACGAGGATGCTGGTGATGATGAGTACAATGTGTCTCGCGCTGCCTACCAGGCCATGCAGCTCTACGCTCAGTGTGTTCAGGGTGATGTCATCCCCCCTGTTGTGAGCTTCGTTGAGGAGAATATCCGCAACGAGGACTGGCACCGTCGTGATGCCGCCGTGGCTGCTTTCGGCGCTATCATGGAGGGCCCCGAGCCCCGTGTGCTGGAGCCTCTCATTAAGCAGGCTCTCTCCGTGCTTCTCGGCATGATGGAGGACAGCTCTATCTCCGTTCGTGACTCCACCGCTTACGCCCTTGGTCGCGTGTGCGACTGCTGCCCCGAGGTTCTGGACCCCGAAGTCCACCTCCAGCCCCTTATCTCTTGTCTCTTCAATGGCCTTGCCAATTCCCCCAAGATCGCCAGCTCCTGCTGCTGGGCTCTTATGAATGTCGCAGACCGCTTTGCCGGTGACGATGGCTCGCAGACTAACCCTCTGTCGAAGCACTTTGAGGACAGTGTGAAGTCCCTACTTGCAGTCACCGAGCGGTAAGACTCCCTTCCCAATCTAGACGTTTCGCAAGTTCAGTTGATCTAACAGCCATACAGACAAGACGCCGATAACCAGCTCCGTACCGCTGGTTACGAAGTTCTTAACTCATTCGTTATGAACTCTGCCAATGACAGCCTTCCTATGGTTGCCACTCTTTCCGATGTCATTCTTCAGCGCCTAGAGCACACCATTCCCATGCAGCAGCAGGTTGTCAGCCCCGAGGACCGCATTCTCCTCGAGGAGATGCAGACCAGCTTGATCAGTGTGATTCTGGCTATTGTCCAGCGCTTCGAGGGTGAGATCAAGCCCCAAGCGGACCGCATCATGAGCGTTCTCCTCCAGGTTCTCAGCACTCTTGGTGCCAAGTCCAGTGTGCCTGATGTCGTCTTCGCCACCGTTGGTGCCATCGCCAACGCCCTGGAGGATGACTTCATCAAGTACATGGAATCCTTCAGCCCCTTCCTGTGCAACGCCCTTGGCAACCAGGACGAGCCCGGCCTTTGCGCTATGGCCATCGGATTGGTCAGTGACATTGCTCGTGCTCTGAACGACAAGGTTCAGCCCTACTGCGACACTTTCATGAACCTGTTGCTCAAGACTCTTTCGGTATGTTCTTTTCTCAATGCTTCGTTTATTTTCCAGCCGCTGACAATCCAAACAGGCTTCCATCAACCAGCTCAAGCCCGCTATTCTCGAGACCTTCGGTGATATCGCCCAGGCCATCGGCACCAACTTCAACACCTACCTGGCAGTCGTCGGTCAGGTCCTCCAGCAGGCATCGAGCGTCACCACAAGCTCTGACCTTTCATACGAGATGGTTGATTACATTGTCTCTCTCCGTGAGGGCATCATGGACGCCTGGGGTGGTATCCTGCTGTCCTACAAGGGCACATCCTCCAGTAAGCTACCCTCTATTCATCTGCCCTTTCTATTGTGCTAATTGTCCTGCAGTCACCCAGCTCCAGCCTTTCGTGGAGTCCATCTTCCACCTGCTGCACATCATCTCCACTGAGAGCAACCGAAGTGAGGGCCTCATGCGTTCCGCCATGGGTGTCATTGGGTACGTGTAACCTCAATTCACAATATCAGACAGGACTAACATTTCTCACCAGTGATCTTGCCGATGCTTTCCCCAACGGTGAACTTGCCCACCACTTCCGCAACGACTGGGTCACCGCCCTCGTTCGGGAGACTCGCACGACCAGACAGTACAGCGAGCGCACCATCGAGACTGCTCGCTGGACCCGTGAGCAGGTCAAGCGCCAGATCAACATGGGTGCTGGCATGTCGTAAAGCCATCAATGCACCTCACCTCATTGATATAAAAGCGTTTTCGACCTCAACTTTGAAAGCACCTGCTACCAAACTCGGAGCCATTGGTCTGGTTCCCAAGGCCACTGTGCAAAGTGGCCCCGGGGCAGACGTGCCTCCGTGTTCACACGGTGTCATTGGTGTATGCAGATAAGCTGTCGACCTTGTCGGCGACTCGGAATGGGCTCTTTGCCATCTGCCCCAAATTCCCCCCTCCCCTTTATTCCCAGCCCAGGTTCCCCCCCTCAAATTTGACCCTGAACCTCGTTCCCTCAACCCTTTGCTGGTGTTCATTATCCTGATGATGCACGTTCGAATGGAAGCCAGTTACCCTTACCTTTCCCCACGACCCTGTCCCAGTTTCTTTTCTTCTTGAGACAGCCCTTTCCACTTCCCCATCCTACCCTTTTCTACGTTGTTTTTTAATTAGACAAGACCCCACCCCCGCATTTATAGCATCCTCATGTAGCCCAAGAATCTATGTAACCCCCCCATGTCTCGCCCGCCCCAATCATGTATCCCCATCACGTCCCCCCCTTATCCATGTATCCCTTCCCCTCATGTCACACTACCAGAAAAAGCCATCGTCATGAAAAATCTCTCCCTGATTCCACTACCTTTCGTATATTCCGATCCTGCCCACGACCACTCCCACTTTTGGAGAATTATGTATAACAACGCTTGAAGACATCTACTGATGGAAGAAGTGAACGGCGGATGAGTTTCAATACCTGTAACAGTAGTAGTATCACTAGCAGCAGCACCAGATTTTCTTGTACCTAGGTATGTAGGCTGATCCATTTGATTCATTTGCGAATTGTATGGAGTAGACTTGGGGGTATAGATCGGTTCATTGCCTACGCCTGACCGTGGCTGTAATGAGTTGTTCAAGTCCGGCTAAGCCGTACGAAAACATATAGACGGTGCGCATACTCATGCCAAAGGCGTATCATTATCTAACAGGTCCAAGTAGCCACCACCGGTCCATGGACCCCCAGGAGTATTAATATTCGATGAGTTCGCATTCGAGTCCAGTAGTGCCAAGACATAGCGCCTAATCGGTCAGCGGTGAGGTAGCCCTAAAGAAAATGGCAGAATATGATAGGCGGTGTACCAGGGCTTCCAGCTCGCTGACTAATATTCTTCCAGCACAGTGAAACTTTTGCTGACCCGCAGACTCTTCCTCCGCTTCATCCATCGTCGACCATCTTTCGAGGTATGTTCCTTACCCCCCCATCAATCACAGCCTCTCGGCTAGTCTGGGGGTGCAATCATCTTGTCTAGATTGCTTCCAATGCCAGAATTATAGAACAATTCTCAGGAACTGCGGTCCAGGAAGCCAAGATGATACGCATCCCCCAACTCGGCACGGGCTGAAGAACTCCTTGCAATGCAAAAAAAGGGGCACTCTTTACGCTCGAGACTAGTGGTGGCTGACTTATTGTGCAATTTGAATCACCCTGTCGTTCCGTGTCGGAATGAGGGTGCTTTCTGTTGCGTTTGGCCTACAGATACCTCATAATCTTTCTTTATCCCAAACGATTTGAGAATCTCGATTCCTAAACCGCCAAAATGGTCAAGACTTCCGTCCTCAACGATGCGCTCAACGCCATGAACAACGCCGAGAAGGCCGGCAAGCGCCAGGTCCTCATCCGTCCTTCCTCCAAGGTCATCGTCAAGTTCCTTGCTGTCATGCAGAAGCACGGTACGTTTTTGTGATATTTCCTCGATGCATTTTTCTTCGTCTTTCGTTTCTGTTTTCTGTTTTCTGTTTTTCGATTTTTCGATTTTTTTAATTTTTCACTCCGTTCCTGTCATGAGAAATTTTGTCACAACCCCTTCGGACTGATAACTAGGCGGCCGGTCTCAATCACCCACGACGTCTGCCTTTTAAGTGTCCGATATATTGACTGCGGAGATCTTACACGTTTTCAAAGCGCTATTATTGCTTTTTCAGTATTTGACGACTTTTAAATCTTCGCAACATACTGACATTATTTTCTTCAGGCTACATCGGCGAGTTCGAGGAGGTCGATGACCACCGCTCCGGCAAGATCGTTATCCAGCTTAACGGCCGGTATGTATCCACCACCAAGTCTGCCAGTCAACCCTACTAACAACCCTTCCAGCCTCAACAAGTGTGGTGTCATCAACCCCCGCTACCCCGTCCAGCTCCGTGACCTCGAGAAGTGGGCCACTCAGCTCCTTCCCTCCCGTCAGTTCGGTTACGTCGTCCTGACCACCTCCGCCGGTATCATGGACCACGAGGAGGCTCGCCGCAAGCACGTTGCTGGCAAGCTCCTCGGCTTCTTCTACTAGATGGAGTTCTAAAAAAGAATTGAAAAAGTTCTTGCTTTGTGGCTGGTTTTATGCATGGCGTTGGTATACGGGGCTGGCCCTGGGAATGTAATCTGGATGTAGCTGTGAACAAAATACCCCCGTTTCGCATCTGATAGCTTGCAGAGTACTTGGTGCGCTCGTATCCCAATGCTAGATGATTCTGGTCCGCAACTCGTTTCACTTGTATCTTTCTCGCCTTCGGTAGATCGTAGATTGTAGACCTCGGCAGATGTCACAACTCACCGCCCGTAGTCATTGATATGCGTTCTGCCTCCCCCGCAACCGAGTAGATAAACCATTCCGTACGGAGGACGGAGTACTGGATGATGCCTTTGGACACGATTTATCTGACGCGCCATGGGGTATGTGATTGTCGACAACAAATCCAAGTCCAATGGTCTAATAGATGCAGCATCGGCTCAACTGGACCATCGATTTCCGCACGGGAACATACAGAGCCCAATTCCCCACGCCGACAGGGAACCCTGCAGATCCAGCTCTGACCTCGCATGGCGTGCGCCAATCGCATGAGCTCGCGGCCCATGTATCCGGGTCTCAATTCCACCCGAAGCCATTCCGCGTCTACTCCAGTCCTTTCTACCGGTGCTTGCAGACCATCCAGCCAACAGTCGAAGAGCTGAAGAGGATTCACGAGTCTGGTGAAGACCATGGTAGCCAGGATGGCTCAGGTGTCATCGACCAACATGCGCAGTTTGATGTGCGACTTGAAAACGGGCTAGCGTGAGTAGATCTTGTTCACAGGATGTGAGTTCATGCTCATTGAGATAGGGAATGGTTTGGCGCAACCGATTTCTTCGATCATCCTTCGCATCCGACGGCGGAGGAAATGTCAACACATTTCCCGACGCTGCTTTCAGCGGCTGCTGTCGATCGCAAGCCTTTGTTGATTCCCTCTAGGCGCGGCGAGACAATCACTCAGCTTCATAATCGTGTTGCCACGGCTCTGGAAGGTATCATTGCTGATGTTGATGTGGAGATTCGTGCCATCGAAGAGACACAGCCTTCGGAACAAAGGACTAGTAAATCCATTCTGATCTGCGCGCATGCGGCTCCGCTCATTGCCATGGGTCGTGTTCTGACAGGGCGTATGCCGGACGATAGTTCAGAGGAGGACTTCAATGTCTTCACGGCTGGTCTGAGCACGTTCAAGCGGAGAGGTGTGGCGGGTGGTGAATCCGATCAGACGGGATCCTCGGAAGCCCCGTTGGCCGAGGGGACTACGCTCGTTCGATCGTCGGGTTCTGTGCCACAGTGGAGGAGGCGTGGTGTCGGGGGTGGATGGGACTGTGTTGGGAATGGGGACTGTAGTTTCCTCAGTGGGGGTGCGGAGCGTGGATGGTGAGTTCATTGCGTTGATTCGGACTTGACTTTACTGATGCGGTTGATAGGCACTTTGATGGCGAGGAGAACTTCCAATCGGGTCCTATGGGCCCGTCTTCGGAGGCTGCGACTACTGCTACCACAAAGCTGTAGGACAGGATGCTCGATTTTATTAGATACCAGGCTGTTTACTACGCCATAGACAGGGGTGGAGGCTCGGAGCCATACAATCTGTGGATGTGCAGATTTAATCAGCTATGGGTATGGGTCTACCAGTGTAGAAAGAATGACAGAATTAGGGTTAGGCGTCAGTCACCACTACGACGGACCCCGTGGACTCGAAGAATAAGCTGGGGTTGACACTCATCGCAGTTGGACGTGAAACGACGAAAACATGGAGACATGGAGACATGGAGACATGTGATGAGGATAATGAGATGGGGTGAGGGATGGGGTGATGATGATGAATGTCATGAGTTTTCATGTCGAAATATTCAAGATCAAATTACGGTATACACATGAGTCGGGTTGTCTTTATGGAAGCATTAAGGTTACGGAACGGGAATTCCATCAAGGGACCATGGATGGGGATGGGGAGGTCCAAGGGGAGGGGGAGGTCATCATCATCATCATAGCCTAGGGTTACGAGAATACGAGGTCAAGTCTGAATAGCTTCTTCTCCAAGGGCCCGGACAAGCCGAACAATTGATGAAGAGTCGCGTCAAAAGGGGATAGTGTAAGCCCAGTGACACTGTGCGGCCCGGCATAGGCAAGCCCAGAGGCCAGGCTGCGGACTCCAAAGAAAGGAATGAAAGAGGTACTGCCCGTAGGCAGGTTACCGGTCGTCAAACCGATAATCAAGCTCTACTACACTTGATCTCAGCCATACGGCAAAGAGAAGGTGGGGGAAAAAGAGGAGACGGAGAAAGGTTGCCCCGAGCCGGGTATATATATCCCCCAGTGGTCACATGACTTTGTACTGACATAAGCACATGACCTGAGGTCACATGGTCAGGGTTACCAGCCTGAAGAATCAGGTGTCAACCTGGAACAATAAGACACCAAAAGAACCTTCCAGGTTGTGTCAAACAAGTTGTTCTCTTTGTTGCCCAGGTGTGAATACCTGGTCAGGGGACCATGTTTGCCCAGATCCATGTATATAACTAGCTCACACACTGTCTCTCCTTCCCTCTTTTTGCTTTTCCCTCCTTCACCATCTATCTGACTGGATTTATCCATTAACTCTTTCTAGCCTCTCCCTTCTATCAGTAGAAGGGTCAACAAGTCCACCAAAAGAACCATATCATTGGAATTCAGTCGGATGAGCACTCGGGGATGAGATCGGGGCACACTACGAGGTCCGGCCAAAGCCCTACTTGTGCTGAAACGATGAAATGTCGGGCCCCGGAAGTATGCACCATGCAGAACACTTCACATTTTCATGCTTCTAATAAGCAAACGAAGTGAATAGGAAGCTATATATCGGAATATCACTTCAATGTGGTTGATCGCCCAAGACAAAACAGATCAACCAATATCACAAAGAAACGCCTGGTTTCTTTACCAGACTCAGCACAGTCTGACAGAAGTTACACTCCCTAACTGGTTAGATGCTTATTTACCACATGGAGTGTCCACTCTGCTGCAAGATAGTTGACCTATGGAAATCTTCCAAGTTTGTTACGCACCAGAAACTCCGTCGAACTCAACTTACAGTGGAAATCTTCCCAAAAGTGACTGCAGTAATGCTGCAGCAGCAGAAAAACAACAGCCGGTGGTATCCGGTGGCCCATGTCTATAAAGTGATGTCGTCAGGGGAAAGGTCATACGAGGACCAGCACCAGGAAATCCTCGCGATAGTCAAGGCGCCTGACAAACTGAAGAAAGAGCTACAGCAGTTCAGTAACGAAAACCGATTCGAGATTCTGACCGATCACAAGTCGTTCCACGCCTGGATGGCCATGAATCGCTCTACCAAAAGAAGTGTCAATAAGTCCGCCGCCACAAGAGGGACGAACCTCCCTAAGCAAAGTGTATGGGAAGGGTTTATTGGAATATCACTTCGTTTGAGGGGTTTAATCCCTCTTTTGACAGACTTTTCGACACTTCTTTTCGTGGCCAAGCGAGTCGCGGCCATCCAGGTGTCGAAAGACTTGCGATTGGTTAGAATCTCGAATCGGTGAACCGCTGCAGCTCTGTCTTCAGCTTTTCGAGCGCCCTGACTATTGCCAGGACTTCCTGCAGCTGGTCTTCGTATCACGTTTCTGCCCGACGACATCATTTTGGAAAGGTGGGCCACCGGATACCATCGGCCGTTATTTTGCTGCTGCGGTATTGCTGCAGTCACTTCCGGGAAGGGTTCGACTATGAGTTGAGTTCGACACGCTGGGAAGGACAATACCTAGGGTAGCCAAGACAAATGTACATATACCGACTGTTGTCTCGAAATGCTCTTATCCATAGCTGTAGTATGCTCCGTAGGTAGCCCGAAAAAGAATGCACAGCCATTCAACTTGAATCTGAGGAAAGTCATAGATTACTGGGAAGCCTTGTGGATTTGAACCAAATTGAGACTCCGCTGATGCCAACTGCATTCTAGATCATCTGGAGTACCTAGGTATGAAGATTGCGTCAAGAAGTGTCCATTACTCATTCCATTCACGCACTACCGGACTCATCCCCTGTGCCCGAGTTCCCCGTTTGAGCAGGAAGGGGAGCAACGAATCCACCATTCTGACCAGCCTGTTCATCCTGTTGACCTTGTTGACCCTGTTCGCTGTGTTGATGTTCACCCTGTTGATGTTGTTCCTGCTGTTCTTGCTGGCCCTGCTCACCACTCCCTCCATCATTCCCCTCAGCTTGTCTCTGCGCCGCCGCCTCCTGCTGCACGCGTTCTTGCTCCGCAGCCTCGCGTGCCCTCTCAGCATCATTCCGAGCCTGAACCTGGCGTTCCCCAAGCCCGGGAATCAAACTCGCAACAAGAAGGACAACAGACCGCTCCAGGCGGCGAATCTGCTCCCACAGACTGAGTCCCGGACCCCCGTTCGTTGCCTGAGCAGATGGATCCAATGGCCCACCGACATGTGCCAGGCTTTCCAGATGACGCTGAGCAGGCGCCACAACCGATCGGAGGAATTGCTGTGGGATATCGGTCTCGGACAAAAAGGTGACCAACAAGGCTAGAGTGACAAAGATATACCGTCTCCAGGTCCCGGGGGCGCTGGTCAGATAGCAGAAGAACCAGAGTCGGGTGAATAGCCAGATGCGGCGTATGTGTCGTGCTAGGCCGTTGTGTTCGATGTTGTTGCCTCGACGTCGCTGGTTGAGCATTGCTTGACGCACGACGTTTTGCACAATTGCTGCATTGGGGTTTGGTTGTGCCGCAGCTGGATCACCGCCTGGAATTGTGCGGGTAGGGAACGGCGGCTGTACTGTAGAAAACCGTGGGTTGAGCGCTGGTGGCCTGTAGATGAGGCTTTGTTCCCCGCTTGGTGAAGATAGCACGTAAAAAGACGAGATCTCTGCGTCCGTTTCGGCTGAGCCTGAAGCATTTGAAGACTCCATTGATGCACTGGCTTGGGAGGGCCGCTGCCGCGATCTGTATTCTAACAGACGAGCTCGTCCTTGGGCAGCGAGGATACGCGTCAATAACTCATTGACTCCGGGGGAAGGAACACGTCTTTCGTAGCGCGTGTCTTGGATTTCAAACAGCTGGGTGCGAATGTCGATGATAAGCTCCATGGGTGGCACGGTAAGCTGGTCTAATTGCCGTTCTATGAGTTCAACTTGGCTGCGAATCATGCGCACTCGCGGATAGAACTCTGCACCATCCGCTTCTGATATATGTGGGTTGGGCCAAGGCTGACCCTGTGATGAGTTATTGATAATTTGCTGAAGAGCGCTGTATGGAGGAGTCGCGGTGCCAAGGGAAGGCCTGACGAGGTTAGTAATAGATGGAGCATTTGTTGGCGGCTCCGATGAATGAGTACCCAACTGGCCAGCCGTGTTGGATACTTGAGCAGAGCTTTGAGATACAAGGTCTGCGAGTGAGGCATGCGAGGTGCTCGGGGCCACCGGAGGTTTCTCTATTCTGGCGGGCTCGGGTGGCAAGACAAGATGTATACTATCGCTGTCATTGAACTCCTGCAGAGCTTTCATTAAAACCAATACCATGTGAGAGATTGGAGATTGTGCACCTACCTCTCCTATTGCTATTATGGTACTTAGTGCGGCGTCTTCGGCCCTGAGGGGCTTTCCTCGATATATCAATCTCTGAGTCGATGACTGAGGATTTCCAGGGAAATCCTTTTCGATCCGCCCCTTCAGCTGGGCAATTGTTGTCGATAGTGAGACATCTTTGAGAGTAAACCGATTTGGAGGTGGTAGAGACTGGCACAGAATGTGTAGAGTAATCCCATTGCGCGGCTCTCCCGGAGGCTGGGTTAAAGAGGTCTCCATTTGTGATATGCCGGGTTGTTTCTCTGAATGTATAATACCACGTTGAGTGCTTCAACGCTCAGACCAACGCTAGTTGGGGGCCTTCGAGGCGCCGTGACTTGCGCGGTGTCGATACTGGATTGCGTTATCGAGGTATGTGCAACGTTGCGTCGGACGGACTGCGTGTTTTACTTCGGGGGATCCTAGTTCTTTGCGTCCAGCCCGAGAGGAGATCGAGGTCGAAAACCGTTGTTATGGGCCTTGGAATGGTTCAGACTGCAGTGATGGACTATCTAGATCCGATATCTGGCATCAACCGATAAGCAGGCCTGGGGTATGCTCGTAGCCGCGGAGTCAATTCAATTCGGACAGATGCAGGGCTTGCGTAAAAGCAGAATATATGCCGCCAACGAATCTCACAAAGTCACAGCAGGCAAGTCAGAAGAAGAGCAACAACGAAGCAACGAAGCGCAACACATCTCCACGTGCCTTTCTGCCCGGGCGGTGAGTCGGTAGCAAGTCAGATCCCCGTTTCGGAAAAAAACGCTCAGAGCTTAGGGAGTTAGCGTCTGATGGTTTAAACATTATGGCCAAGCGCCTCTTCACCACCCCGATCCTTCGCTGTCCTCCTGCTTGCCTACGGACAGGGGCTGTGTCGATGGAGATTCTGTCGTTCCGGGCCACCGCCCGCCATCCCAGTCTGCGCCAGTTTTCGTCCAAGTCATGGCGACAATATCACAAGGACAACAATGAGAACAAAGGAGGGTTTGGCTCACGGTTACGCTTTGCGCTGCGTAACACCAAGGTCGAATGGTACCCCATCCCCGTTGGGCTGGGTATCGGTCTCCTCGGACTGCTGAGTTTCTACAAGTCGCAACGTGCCGAACGCGATCGCCTGGCTCGTGATGCCGCTGGAGATGAATGGGAGGAGGGGACACGACCGCCGCGCCGCCCCCGGATCTCACTATCGGGTCCCTGGCATGTCCAGATCATGTCTACCCTGCCCCTGAAAGCCATGTCGCGACTATGGGGCCGCTTCAACGAAATCGAACTCCCTTACTACTTCCGAGTCCCTGGATTCAAGCTTTACTCCTGGGTCTTTGGTGTGAACCTCGAAGAGGTCGCCGAGCCCGACTTGCACACGTACCCGAACCTGGCCGCATTCTTCTATCGCAAGCTGAAGCCCGGTGTGCGACCCTTAGACCCCAACCCGCACGCTCTACTTGCACCCTCGGACGGCCGAATCTTGCAATTTGGTACGATCGAACGCGGCGAGGTGGAACAGGTCAAGGGAATGACATACAGTCTGGATGCTCTCCTGGGGTCGGCCACACCCGAACACGCCGACCACACCAAGCGGTTGGCCGATAAGGGCGAGGCGGAGACCCAAAAGGATGTCGAAAACATGTCCGCTCATGAGGAGTTTGCCCGCATGAACGGTATTTCTTACACACTGCCCACTCTCCTCTCTGGTGAACACGATGCGCCCAAAGGCCAAGTATCATTGGATGCCTCAACTGCATCCAAGTCCACCTCGGAAATCCAAGTGCAAGAAGAGCTGGCTCGTGGCGATGGTACACCGTGGTATGCCCCCAAGACTGCGGCCAACCATGCCTTGTTCTATGTCGTGATCTACCTCGCTCCCGGTGACTATCATCGATTCCACTCCCCCGCTCCGTGGGTCGTTGAAAGCCGTCGCCACTTTGCTGGCGAACTGTATTCCGTCTCCCCCTACTTGCAAAGACATCTTCCCGGGTTGTTCACCCTCAACGAACGAGTAGCCCTCCTCGGTCGGTGGCGATGGGGATTCTTCAGTTACACACCGGTCGGGGCGACCAACGTAGGCTCCATCAAAATCAACTTTGACTCGGAACTCCGCACCAACAGCCTCCTCACGGATACCGCTGCAGACTTGGCAGCGGCCTTGGCTTCGAAGCGGGGTGAGCAATATCCCGGTTTTGTCGAGGCGACTTATCGCCACGCTAGCCGCACCCTGGGTGGACACCCCCTGCAGCGCGGAGAGGAGATGGGCGGATTCCAGCTTGGCAGCTCGATTGTGCTCGTGTTCGAGGCACCCTTAGGAACACGGTCTGATGACGCTGGCTCGTCCGACAAGGCCCCTGATGGCTGGACCTGGAATATCGAAAAGGGACAGCGCATCAAGGTCGGCGAGAAGTTGGGTTCTGTGGGTGACACATGAGGCACAGTTGCACAGCCTCCTGCAGCAGCCACTTCCGTCTCTTTTGTCTTTTTGTAATATACCAGTGACCTTGCAGGTCTTGAAAATAATTTAGCCATTCAATTCGAGCAGTTCTCATGTAGAGTAAAGATGTAGTATATACTTAGTTATACTAGTAAAGTAACTATAGAGAAGAACGTATAGATCGCGATACTTCCGAATCGGGGGCTTGGCGTGATATCACCACCACGCGTCACCAACTTGGCCTTGTTTTCTTTGAGACGGTGTAGCGATGCAAGTAGTACAGAGTACGAGCATACATGCCACCTGGACACTAGTATTCAATCGTACTGTACTCAGTAGTAAACTGTATAAATTCGTAAGCCAAGCCCTGGAGATCTGGGCAGCCACTGTGGAGATAAGGCGACACTTCCAAGGTTGATAGCCACTGCGGTCTGCGGACAAGCTCCTTTCTTCTCTTCACCACGTCTCTGTACAGACCTGACTGCCCATGGCCATTTTTAACTCGCCTCGGTCTTTTCAACATGTCAATGCTCAAATCCCGATGGGTGTCAACCGCTCCTTCATGGCAAGCGCCCATGAGAGCCACCCGCCATTCCTTCACCTAGTCCTGCTCGTTTTCGAAGCCGTGCTCGAAGTCGTCTGCGTCAGTCTTCCTGGTTACATTGCCGCCCGCACGGGCATGTTCGACGCCGATGCGCAGAAGCTCGTGGCGAATCTCAACGTGACCTTGTTCACTCCCTGTCTGAGTATGAGCGCCCTAGCGACACCCAGATCTTGCCAGGATTGGTATAGCTAACTCGTGCCAACAGTCTTCACGAAATTGGGTTCGCAGTTGACCGCCGAAAAACTCACCGATTTGGCGATCATCCCCGTCATCTTTATCGTCCAGACCTGTGTATCATACTTCTGTTCCTTCGTTGTAACAAGATGCTGCCGCTTCAAGAAGCGCCAGTCCAATTTCGTGGCTGCCATGGCGGTAGGTATTATGCTTTCTCACATGCCAATGGGTGCTAATGTGAAAACAGGTCTTCGGCAACTCGAACTCCCTCCCCATTTCCCTCGTTGTATCCCTCTCGCAAACCCTCAAGGGTCTTCACTGGGACAGGATTCCCAATGATAATGACGACGAAGTTGCCGCGCGCGGAATTCTATACCTGCTCATCTTCCAGCAGCTGGGCCAGCTCGTCCGCTGGAGCTGGGGATACCATGTCCTCCTCGCGCCCAAGGCCCGATCCCTGGAAGAGGCCGAGCGCGACGAGACTGGCCAGTCTATAATTGACCAGGGCCAAGCTCGGTATACCGACAACCCCGACCAGACCGACCCCGACGAACCTCTGGTCCGTACGCGCAGCTCCGACGACCTCCACCGCGCGCATCACACACACAGTGATCGCTTCCACTCTGGCGACCAAACCCCCGTCTCCACGCGCGCATACTCCTACTCCAAGATCTCCACCGCGTCGGAGTACCCGGAATCCGACGATACCCCATCGGTGATTGGACCCCCTCCCACCGGCCCCTTCCTGGCGCGCCAAAGCACCCAAGGCGAGATTCTTCAGTTCCCGGACGTGGAAAACACCGCCCGGGAAGTCCAAGAAGCAGAGCAAACCCGCTTCCAGCGCTACAAAGCATCTGTTCGCAAATCGCTGGACCGCCTCAGCCGCTGGCGCGAAAAGAGAGTCAAGGCCCTGCATGCGCGTCTCCCCACCAAGGTTCAAAAGGGCCTTGCCTCGGTCACAGGCGCTATGCGCCGCTTCTGCAATGGTCTGTGGGACTTCATGAACCCACCTCTGTGGGCCATGCTCGTGTCAATTGTGATTGCCTCCGTTCCGGACTTCCAGCGCTTGTTCTTCGACGAGGGTACTTTTGTCCGCAACTCCGTCACCCGTGCAATTGATCAGAATGGACAAGTTGCCGTCCCGCTGATTCTGGTGGTGTTGGGTGCTAACCTTGCTCGCAACACGATTCCCAAGGAAGCGTTGGTCGATATCGAGCATCCCAACGAGGAGCGCAAGCTGATTATCGCCTCGCTGGTTGCGCGTATGCTGCTTCCCACTATCATTATGGCTCCGTTGCTGGCTCTCATGGCCAAGTACGTGCCTATCAGTATTCTGGACGACCCGATCTTCGTGATCGTCTGCTTCTTGCTTACGGGCGCGCCATCGGCTTTGCAGCTGGCGCAGATCTGTCAGATCAATAACGTCTTTGTGGGCGCTATGTCCAAGCTCCTGTTCCAGAGTTATGTTGTTTGGTATGTGTCGATTCTTGTTTGTTTCCCTGGCTTTTCTCGTCCTTTCTGGCTAACTTACTTCCAGGATCCTGCCCTCCACTCTTGTGCTTGTCATGTGCGCCTTGGAGGTCGTCGAGTGGGCTGCCGCCTCTTCATAAGCCTCGTGCCTGTAACTTGAACGGTAAAGCTCTTTGATTTAATCTGGCTGTCAGTATTTCGGACAGCCTGGTCACCATTCTCTTAGTAGCATTGGCGTCGTATTGGGTACAGAAAATCCGCACTTCTTCCTATCACTACTGTACGAGTGCAATTTCATATTTTTATCTACATAGAATGACTCAGGATCAATTAACATGTCGGATGTTCTCCTTAAAGAGTCCGGAGTCCGCACGGAGCAGCAAGATCTGGTTAGCAGCGTTCGCAAATGCAGGGCATAGTGGCTACGCTGGAAGATTTGGCCCCCGCCAAGCCCTGAAAACTGCAAGGCGAGAGGCGCAGAGAAAATTGCATCTCCACTACCCAGGCTAGTTTAAGCCTCATTCGGATGTTCTAGTGGTTAGTTCGGTAGTTTTTCATCTCTAGTTAGTACTAGATACTAGTACTTGGATCCTTTATAAAGAGAGACACAATCCATTCAATCTTGAGCCTGAACATACGACTCTACGAGTACATATATAGAACAATTCCAAGATGCCTACCGTCTCATTGTCCGATGGATCGTGGAGTTTCGACAATCTCGGTCCTCTGACAACAACATTCACCCAGCCCGCCAGGTGCACCCAGACGCCTATTCATGGATTCATCACAACGGTACTCGATTACCCTTTGTGGCAATATGGAGTCGAGTGCAACCCAACAGTCGACGCCTCATGTTACCCACCCTCCACCAACTCATTCACAGGAACCTGGAACCCAAGGGAATGGCTCGGCTACGGTGACTACTACTCTCCAGGCCTGCTCTGCCCATCCGGCTGGGCCACCGTCGGAGCAGCCACCCGTGACGAGCACCACTCACTCACTTTCTCGGGGGCTGCCCACCCCTCCAAACAACCAGAAAATAGCTGGATTTACCTGTACCGCCCGCAAACTGCATTAGCCAGTGCGCTCGAACCCGGCCAGACCATGGCCATGTGCTGTCCAAGGTAAGTCGCCCCGCGAAGCTAAGATATACATATATCATATATGATATACAGTTACTCACTGCAATGCAATAGCTCCATGACACCCGATGCCCAAGGAGGATGCTACTCCACGCTCTCGGAAAGACCAGCCTCGGCCTGTGTGGTGTATCAAGAGGCGGATATTGACTATTCTTCTGTGCTGAGCACTTACACGGATGCTACGACTACGGAAACGAGCTGGTCAGCTACTTTCACGACGACGAGGGCGATTACCACGGAAACTGATTATTTGACTGGCACTGGGTTCCTGGATGAGCTCACTCCTGTTTCGTGGGTTGATATGATCATGATTGTTCATCACCAGTCGGACTTGTCGGAGGCTACTGGTGCGGCTACGGCTACTTCTACTTCCACGTCTACGTCCACGTCCACTTCTACTTCTACTTCTACGCCGAATGTAGCGGGTAGAGTGGGCTCGAGGGCGTCTTGGGATGGGCTGAATGCTTCACTTAGTGTCTCGGCCTTTGCGATGGCCCTGGGTGCTGCCATTGTGTTCATGGCTTGAACATATGTTGAATATTTCTATTCAATCTGTGTGAACATGGCACCAGAAAGGGTAATCGGCGACCACTCGAGGAAGTTAATGTGTAATCTGAGACTTTGGCTCAAGAATAACGAGTGAAAGAGATTTAATAGCGACACCTGTATAGCAAATGAGATTTCAATGTCATCAATGCAAATTTCACCGCTCTTTACATTCGACTTCTTACAGACCTCCTGATATTGACTTCCACGTCAATCCGAGCAAAAACCTTGGAAGTCAACCATTGCCCACAACATATCTCCATCACCATGTCAAAATCCACAACAGACATCTTCATGAGCATCAAACCAGAGCACATCCAAAACATCGCCTTGCGCACCAAGAACCACGAATACCGCGGCTATCTCCTCCCGTCAAGCATCCAGCGTATTTGGTTCTATACATCGAGTCCTACCCAGAGCATTGAATACGTCGCCCATATATCGCATGGCAAGCGTCCAGGAGAACTGCCTGACGATGGCGGCATCGGAAATACAGAGTTCAATACGGGCTTGAAGACAAGCGGCTATGCCTATGAGATTCTCATTCTCTGGAAGCTCCGGGATCCTCTTACTCTGAAAGAAGCTATCAGAGACGGGCACTTGAAGGGACCACCGCAGAAATATTGCTGGGTGCCTTTGACATTCCTGGAGGAATACCCACTGGAGAAATTGATTCTGTTATTTTCGACAATTGATTGAAGTTTTGGTACAATGGATGGAATATGCCCGGGTATAAGATGAACGAAATTTGATTCATCTCTCGCTGTAAGTTGTAAGTACTATCTATGAAGAGTTCTTTTCTGAATAGAATAACAATTCGTTAATATGTACATCAGATATCTAGGATGCATCGAAGTTATGCGCAGCTACTCCTTCCGGATCGCCTCGAACGTCAATCAGCATAGCCATACCCGTCACAGAATGCCAGAGAACATGACAATGCAGAAGCCACACCCCAGGATTATCAGCTCTGAAACGAAGCACTGCATACCCTCGACTGGGAATCTGGACTGTATCACGTAAACTGGCCCGTGATAGATCGTACTGGCCTAATCCATCGCCGCGGTTCTCTGAATCAGAAATATGGGGTGGGATCTGGTCGACGAAGGGATTGTATGAGCCCCAGCCGTACTCGGATTGGTGGGTTGCTAGGATGTAGAAGCTGTGGCCGTGCTGGGATTTGAGGTCAGCGTCAGCGGTTACTTGATATGGGAGATTGGGTGCTTACTAGGTGGAATGGGTGTGGTCCTTCGTCTAGGTTGTTGATGACGAGGTCTATCCATGCGGGACTTGGACCTGTGGATATTGATAGCTGATTTTTATCCCATTTGCTTCGGGGAAGATAGATCAGTGGGAGAGGAGGGACTTGCTGGGGTCTCCATGTCGTTTGATTGAAGTAGCCGAAGGGCTTGTTTGAATACCGAGCCATTTTTTGAATTTTGGTGTAGAGAACATGTGTTTGATGTGCGTTAGGGGGAATATCTTGAATAATTGTAGATGAAGAGGGCATTTCTTGGATGTTCAAATGACGGATCTTGATTGGAGATGTTGTTGTAGTTGATGAAGATCGAGTTTCGGAATTGAGGATGAAGCTTTGATTTGGAGTGAGTGCTGGATTCGCGTACTTGAAGCATCTATTTTGATGTTAACGTTATGATCGCCACGGGCGTGCGCAGTGAAATATCATACTCTTGGTTCAACTGTACTGTCATAGATGAATGTCGCTTGGTATCCTCTGTCGGGATCAGAACAAAATCCATGCGCTGACCGGGATACAGAGTGCCGAGTGAATTCATGTATTGATCTTTTGTGCGCTGAACATCAACGCTATCTACCTGTAACAGATTAATCGTGTGGTGATCGAACTGGAGATCAAACCCGGCAAGCGCTCTGAAAAACAAATGTCAGCCAATTGCTCACCGAGCTCTCATAGGAAGATCAGCTACCCCGTATTTACTACACGGATCCGGAGTTTGAGTTGAGGATTAAATCCAAAGGAACGATTTGTTGATTGAGCAACACAGTCAACCGGTCTTGCAGGGACTGCCATCTGGCATTCAAAACGCCCCACGCCGTTGATCAAAAGTGAGTCAGGGACAGGCTAGTACTTAGTCAAGAGAGCTCTCTCTTGTATCCGCAGCGAAGATCTTACCTCGTTTCCAAAATTTCCAGGATCTGTGTACCAGTCTAAAACGTCCTGCGCAGGTCGATGATACCAGTCCCCGATTAAAAGCAGAACCTCTTTGTCGTATGAGAAGCCGGGGGTCTGACTGAGTGTATTGGAAGCTAAGCCTCTAACAGTTGACTTGGGCGCCGGAGCATGGACAATCAAGCCGCCGTAGAGGCCGTCTGCCCGTGAGACCCCCGAGTGAGCATGATACCAGAAAGTACCACTTTGGCTTGAAGGGATTGTCAAGTTATAGACGAAATTCATCCCAGGCGCAATTGGATCTTGGGAAACACCTACTGCGCCATCCATGTCATCTGTAGAAGTTAGCGATTTGGGTACATTCAACGTCTGAACACGTACTGGTCACCAAGAGGCCATGCCAATGCAAAGCGATTGATTCCTCTGGCAATTCATTGGTGACGCTGATGATCAAGGTATCCCCAGATCGCGCTTCAATTGTTGGCCCGGGGAACAGGTCTAGAATGGTGACTTTAGTCAGTTTGCCGGCACTTAGACCTAATGGTTTGTTGAACTGACCATTGATGAGACAAACTCGCTTCAAAACGCCATCCGGCCGGCGGTGGGCAGAAGTGACTCGCCAATCCAAGTGCTGTGTAACAGGTGCCCGGTGAATATGGTCCTCCGGATGAAGCTCAATCTGTGGCCGAATGACGAGCTCATCTTTTTGATCATGCTCAGGTACGACTAAGGCAGCCGGAGGACTTGGTATCAACTGGAGGAAGTAGGCTAGCGCGATTAAAATGCATGCAATCAATGAGCAACCCGCTAGCCAACATGGTCGCCCGAGCTTGGACATCGGGTGAAAGTCGGGTTGTTTTGAGGCAGTCCGAGCTTGACTGGTCATGTCGGCCAGCCCAGCATCATTAATTTATGGAAATTCTGCGGTAAATAGACAAGGTGTATTGCTTTCGAGCAGATCGGAGCTTGTCGAGAGTCCGATGTATGACTGTGCCCTTGCTCCGAAGGGGGACTTTGTCTCGGTTGCGACCTTGCAGATCTGCCAACCCACGTGCCTCTGTCGGTCAATCAGGATGAGGACATATTTAATCCAGATCTTTTTCTGAATAAAGTTGCTCGCTGAGGAAATGAAGGAATTGAGAAGTGAAGGTCGGGTTGAAGCGCTGATCTTCACGTGGATCCACGGCGATATCAGATTGGACGAGAAGTATAGGAACAGTGATCGACATGTAACTATCCCTGCGCTTCGATCTCCCGGAGTGCTGTACAATGTAGTAGTCACCGGTCTTGGGCATATTTAAGTACAGCCATCCGTTAGTCTTTGCTGCAAAATACCTTCCGACATGGCTTTCAGTTTGCTCTCAGGTATCGCCCTGGCGGCTTTACTCACGCCAGCTTCGGCAGGATCCTTGAAAGACATCGAGCATGTAGTCATTTTCATGCAGGAGAACCGCTCGTGGGACACGGTGAGTCCCGATCTTACTGCATGTGGTGAGCTTGGCTGACTGCATCCAAGTACTTCGGTACAATGGCTGGTGTCCGGGGCTTCAACGATCCCAACGTCCAAGTCAATCCAGACGGTAATACGGTGTGGCACCAGTAAGTGAGAAGCATTCCCATCTGTAGTCAATGTTGACATGATCAGAATCGTCGAGCCCGCTCAGTCAAATAAAACCAAGACTTTGTTGCCCTGGTACCTGGGTCAACAGGGTAGTGATTGGCTTGATGCCATTCAGTGCTTGACTGCAGGTAGTAATGGCTACAAGGAGAACCAGCAGTCTTTAAATAACGGCTCCAACAACCACTGGGTCACCAAGAATACTCCGTGGAGCTGGGGCTACCTGAAGCGACAAGATATTCCCGTGCAGTATGCGATTGCTGAGGGATGGACTGCAGGAGACATGTATCAGGTAAGATCTCAGGCCCGAGGAAAAGAAGGAACTAATGAGAGACAGGAGAGTCAAATCACGGCCACCAACCCCAACCGAGTCACTTTGGTCAGTGGCTCGATCAATGTACCTGGCAGCCCTCAGAATAAGGACCAGGGGGGTGTATACATCGACAACAATGAGGTTCCAGGTATGCACTACTCAGTTATCCTCCTTTTCTCTCACCCATACACAAGTATTAAACTGACCACGCAAAGGCTGCGATGACCATGGCATCAACTGCTACCCATTAAAATGGAAAACAGTCTATGATTTCTACGAAGCAGCCGGAGTCTCATGGCAACTCTACCAAGACAAGAACAACTTCGACGACAACCCTCTGGCCTGGTTTGAACAATTCCAAAAAGCATCCAAAGAAAGTCCCCTCGCTAAGAAAGGCACATCATTCGTTGGCCTGGACGCCTTCTACCAAGCTGCCGCGAATGGCACCCTGCCAGAAGTCAGCTTCATCGTCGGCCCGGCCGAACTCTCCGAGCACCCGCCATACATGCCCAAAGACGGAGCCTGGCTTCAGAAGAAGGTTGTCGATGCGGTGACCAGTAGTCCGAAATACAATTCCACTCTCTTGATGATCAGCTATGATGAGACAGGTGGCTTTGGTGACCATGTCACACCTTTCCACTCTCCTAGAGACACCCCAGGAGATTGGATGGAGGACCCATTGGGTCTGTTCGAGGATATTTTCGTCGGTCCAGGATTCCGAGTCCCTTTCTATATGATTTCTCCTTGGACGCGAGGAAATCGCGTCTTCACAGAGAGGGCTGATCACAATTCTCAGATCCTCTTCGTTGAAGAATGGCTCACGGCCCGGGGGTACAGTAATGTCCGTACTGATCAGATGGTTTCATGGAGGCGCAAGCACATGTCGAACCTTGTCAACGCCCTTGATTTCGATCATCCGGACTACACTCTGCCTCATATTCCCGATGCTGCTACCCCGGAGACCAACTCGAAAAGTGATTATGTGGGTTCGTCGAATTGCCAATCTCGTCACGCTCAGACAAGACCTCCTGTTCCGTACGGAGAACAGAACATCACGGATACCAACTCCTTGTGGTTCGAAGAAGGCTATAAAGAGGTGATTGGATATCTGACAGAGGGTCGATTCTTGGTTATTGAGAAAGACGGAATGGCTATCACGAATACCGGAACAGACAAAATCACTACCAGTCGTGCAACCTCGCAGCACAGCGCCAAGTCTCAGCGCTGGGTCATTCATTACAATAAAGACGAGGAAAGCCAGGTCTTTACCATATCTAGTGCGGTTGACGGGCGCTGGATTGGCTCCAACGGTGTCTTGCTCCCCAAGAACCAGGGTGCAAGTGCAGCACAGGTGCACCTCTCTTTCCAGGGGCCTAGTCACGGCTATACTTTGCAGTTCGCCGACCAAAAGCAGTACATTGACATCAACGGCCAAGGTGTTTTGAGCGTTGGTCGCAGGGCTGATACTACCGGTGGCTACAAGATTTTCAGCGTTTCTTACAGGGACTAAATGCCTTGTGAATTGACGGGCGTCTCGCATGGAATACCTGACTCTCGAGAGTCTCATGATCCCGAGCCTTTGATGAAGCTCTTAAAGAATGGATATTCATGACAGTCACGAATACACACAGCCCACTTTATTGCTATTATCAAAGCTATGAACACGTAGTGGCTGAATCGCTATTAACTGAAGAAACTAGGCTGCGCCAGTCCTCGCATGGGCAAGATCGGAATTAAGATTCCAAACTGATCTAAGCCTTCGCAACCGTAAAGGGCCCAGCAGCGTTGAACAGGGAGGGCATCTGCATAAGATTAGCACCTGCAGCCATCCAGCAACGACAAACAGCCTCGAAGACTCCACTGCCGAGCAGGTTAGAAAGGAAATATTCAAACATACCTGAGGAGCAGTCGACAAAGTAGTCTGGACTCTCAAGTACCAGACCGAGCCATCCTTGACCTGGGGCAGGTTCTTGGGAATGGTGACATCCACCGCACCGGCCTTCTCCTTGATGCCATCAGTGATCTTGATCGACTGGTCGAAGGAGATGGTGTCCTGCTTGCGGACGGGGTTGTTGTACAGCCAGACGCTGTAGTCGTCGCCGGGGTACTTGGTCAGGGGGTCTGCGCAGTGGGCGGTAGGCTTCCGGTCGAAGCGGACCTTGATGGTTTGGCCGGCGGTGACGGTTGAGCCTTCAGGGATGCCCTGGTAGACATTGACACAGGAATAATCCCGCTTGCCCCATGCTAAGTGAGAGCAGAATGTCAGTTTCCACTTTTCGCGGGGTCAGAGGGGTTCGATTGCATACGCTGGTTCTTGTCAAAGAGAGCGGTGCTGGTAGCGACCAGGGACGCGAGAATGGGGATAGTGAACTTCATTTTGGATGGAATATTACAGATGAACTGAAGTATTGACACAGCTCGAGATGTGCAGGGTCTTTTATAACCGGAATTATGATGTAGTGCTGAAGACCCCTAAATATAGGATCACCCAACTCGGTCTGCGTTGAGTGATCGGGTTTCACTCGGTTTCTCCACTTGACTGGGTCTTTGGAGCTCCAGGATCTTGGCGTGAGGAGTGCCCCTATTACAGATCGGCTGTGTCGATCTCCATCCGGGGTGTCAGAAGCCACATCTGCACGATGCTCACCGCATACCTTGGAATCCGGGGGCTTCAGCTGAGCTCGCAATTCGCCTTTTCGTTTCCTGCATGATCGCTTGGAAAATCCCTCGTGTGGGAACTATTCAAATCGTATTGCTCAAGTTCCACATCGGTTGCATATTGCATTTCGGCCAGGACTCAGGAGGGTCCAGGGACGTCCGTACATAGCCGGGCCATCCTGCTGACCTTGGAATCCTTCTGATGTTTCAGATTTGCGCTATTCCAGACAACGGCAAGATCAATATATTAACCCTTTAACATCTGAACATCTGAACATCCGAACATCTGAATATTGAAGAACATATGGACGATGTTATCGTAATTATAGTCCGAAAGTGGGAAAACACTGAACTATCAGACAGGGGGTCGCAAATAGAAAACAGATCTCGTTCAGATGATTCCACTGATTCCGAAAACTGAATTGAAAACAGAAAATAGGATATCGGGACCACAGGAGACTCGAACCTTGAAGCTCAGTCATCTCGAAGTGCTCCCGAGGTCTGTCACTTGTGTCTCTGATCGGGATGCATACACCAGTCTTGCGTTTGCTCTGATCCTAAGGAAAGTATGAACTACTTGTCTCTCAATAGAAAACAAGACGATCTCGATAAACACCTTCGTCGCCCTCTTGTTTGACGAGAAATGTCTTGTCTCACCGGGCCTTGGCAGGCCTGGAGTGTCAGTCAAACGGATTTCTGTAGCTCAATTCGACGCGTTGAATGGCAAGGGCTATTGTACTAAAATCAATATCACAGCCGCTGGAAGATGATGGCGTATGCAACACAAACAACAAGCCAGCGACGCGACCATTCACCATGCTCGGCACATGCCAAAACTACCCCATGACCCTCTTGATCTATTGTATATTCCATTCTCCAAAATGTTCGAATCCAAGTCCGCAGCTCAATTATAAGCCTTTCAACTCGCTGACGGATCTCGGCACGGACAGTCGGGGAGATTTGGACCGATTGACGAGTTCGCATTCGTTGTAGCCTACAACCGATGGATCGACGATACTTCGGTGCACATTAGCCTGGGTATCAGTTCCTAGGCACTAGGCGATAGCAGTCTATCGCGGATCTTTGATTCCAACCTTTAACAAGTTATCTAATGGGCTTGGCGGTGACATACCAGAAAATACCGGCCAATCAGTGGACACGGGGGTATATAGATGTGGCATTGCTAAAGAGAGCTGGGATCACACGTTTAGCACGTATAAACTGAAAGTACAGAAAGCGTTTGATCCCTTCACATTACGCTCGCAAGAACAAACGAGTAATCTGCACTTCACCAACATCACCCTCCGCTTCGCACAGAATCGCGAACTCCTCGATATGGATCCGAGCGATACCTATCGCTATGTGCAAGACCGCTACGCTGAGGTTGCGGGGCAGATCAACCCTCGTAATCAAATCGATCATGAACGCAAAGTCGCCGGTGCGTTTGGGTATACTCTTGAGGATCTGCGTTCGATCCCGGAGGGTGCGAATCTAGGTGTCAGCTGTGGGAATCCACTGGCAACGGCTAATATAGCTGAGGTGGGTATGATCCCGGTCGCCGATGAGCATGAATTCTGATATCTATATTTAGGGCGAGACAGTGATTGATTTGGGTAGTGGTGGTGGAATTGACGTTTTGCTCGCGGCCAAAAAGGTTGGAGTGGAAGGAAAGGCCATTGGTATTGATATGACCAAGGTACGCACATCGTTTTCTGTCTTCACTTCCATCCTCACTGAGAACTGGCAGAAAATGCTGGAACTCGCACGTCGGAACGCAAACAACGCCGGGGCCGATAATGCATCCTTCCTCGAAGCGTCCATTACTTCCATCCCGCTACCATCGTCCATCGCGGATTGCATCATCAGTAACTGTGTGATCAACCTAGTGCCGGAGATTGAAAAACCTCTTGTCTTTCGGGAAATGTTTCGTCTTCTGAAGCCGGGAGGTAGGGTTGCCATCAGCGACATCCTGGCAAAGCGAGAGCTTCCGATGGAGATCAAGAACGATCTCTCTTTATATGTTGGCTGCGTGGCGGGTGCTAGCCAGGTTGCCGACTATGAAGAATATCTGAAAGAGGCAGGGTTCCAAGGTATCCATACTACATCCATGGATGTCTCAAGGTCTTCATTCGATCGTGTCCTAATCTGCATATTATAGATGCTGCGATCCTGAATACAAATGCCGATCTCAACGTTTATAAGGAAATGTGGCAGAGTGACAGTGTTAAGGAAACTGCCCCTACGGGTTCATGTTGTGATCCGAACACCCGAAGTGCCAGCGGGGAGATGAACAGTCTGCCGGGTGTGGATTTCAATATTTGGACTGGTGAGTGGGTTCACATAGGATCGAGACATCGCTGACAACTCCCCGCATGGCTCTCATTAAACAGGCTCTTTCAAAATATTTGCCGTTAAGCCTGACACTCATGACTGAACGTTATGCAAGCAGATTCCAGCCCTGCAAGCCTTCTTTTTCATGCAGAGGGAACTATTCAACATAGGTTGTGAAGCGCTAGTGATGAGATAGCCTTGCGTGTGAGATGTTAACTGCTTCACCTTTTATGCTACATGTTATCGATTTGTGTCGCGCATGAGTTACGGTGTTTGCTGAAGCTGATTCTTCGACAAGAGCGATAAGTAAGAACGACAGGCGTATCACGCCAAGAGTTTCGCGTTACAAGGGATTTGTGATATCTCCAGACTTGAATGAAAATTGATTTCAAAATTTGCTTGTGCATTAAGAGATCTCTGCGAGAACCGCCAATAGAGCCCCGATATCAACCCTGCAGTCTTCCGATTGTGTACGGCCCAGTCTGAAGCCGCTGCGGATCCGGATATCGATCTCCATGTCATCATATTGCCTGTTGTTGAGTTGTGAGATCAGTCTGTAAGCCACAGAACAGAGCATAGATCTATCCTCCCTTGCCGTTTCATCTGTCAATACAGGCCAGAGTTTTGGGGGAGATTCTGGTTGAGCCCTATCGCAGATCAATGTTTCAGCCCCTGTATCAAAAGGATCGTAAAACCACGGCGAAGTCGGAAAATAAGTTGGTGCATTGAGCCTCGTGCCATTTAAACGCGCGACAAAACCAGGAAAGGCTTGACTAGGCGCGGAGAATTGGTTCAACTCAGTGCCACTTGAGTGGGCAAGCAGCGGAGCTTGATTGGAAATGTGGGTGAACATAGGTGGTGCTTCCATGCCCAGAGACTGTACCTGCAGTTAGCAAATTAGTATTATGTTGCAGTGAAAGCCTGGATATATACAAGGGGAGATGGATTGAAGACATTCACCTGGGCATTTACCTGCCCCGGAAATTCTCTATACTCGAAATTGGTGGGACAAGAGGTTTGCGTTCGAGTAGCAGTGCCATCCCACTCCGGATCAGGATGTTTCAACCGGTCTTTGGGAGTCTGGTCTCGGTGATTCTCACTGACACTCGATGGATCAAATAGCGCTTTCAAAACTTCGTCTTCACCAAGGTTTTGTGTGTTGTCTTGAGGCCTTGTCCGGCATTGAGCTCCCTCATAGTATTTGACTTTCTGCTCTAGCTCTGCAATGTACTTTTGTCTCCGTTCTCGACAATTTCGCTGGTTGGTGCGAACGCGAGCGAGATCTTCGATCTATTGATAACCCAGTCAGCCCTGGAGGGATAAACGAGGAAAGCGCAGGCAATTGACCTTTTTCTTCTGTCGAGCCATGGCGCATGGAAGATATGTAATTTTTCAAGGCCAAACTCCAGTCGAGAGGATAAGCAACTTTTGGACTGCAGTACTACTTAGTGTACTGTCCAAGACTAGGTGCCGACGTTGGACACTTGAAGGTTCCAAGGTCCACGGGTCCCAAGCCCACCAATCCAGTCATGGAAGACCCCACTATGCGGAGCAATTTCCATGGATCCATGAACGATTGGCTCACAACCTTGTCCAATCAAGACTCGCCGGTGACATACCACCTGGGCAGGTTCATTACCTTAGGTAGATAGTTACCTATGTACATTTATATCTAAACCTCCCGAGGTCTTTTTCTGTTCTTGAGATACCTTCGCTATACTCTATGCTTTCTTTGATCAGGTTGTCCCCGATATTGAGGCCGGCAACTTCACACTTTCGGTTGCCCACACATTCAAGAAGGATGTTTTCCGCTGTCCCTCAGCAAGCGATTTCTGATACCCAGCGAACAGACACCTCACGATCCTTAGCATTGGCTCCGGATGAAGATGACACAGATACCCGCCAGAAGTACCGACCCTTCCTGCTGAACAGCAACGCCACTGAGGACTGGGTCAACCACATAGACCTGACCACAGTGCTAGACATGGCCGAGCATAACATACGGGATACAAATACGAGGTTGAAAGTTTTGGTGCTATATGGCAGTCTTCGGAAGAGGTCATACTCACGGCTCGTGGCATTCGAAGCCTCCCGCATCCTATTCCGACTCGGTTGTGATGTGCGTGTATTCGACCCCGAAGGTCTTCCGGTCAAGAACGATAGCGATGCAAGCCACCCGAAAGTACAAGAACTGCGAGACCTCAGTCTGTGGAGTGATGGTCATGTCTGGGTTTCGCCTGAACAACATGGCAATCTGGTGAGTTGCCTCTCCCACTTCAATCCCTAGGCGCGACAACTAATTACTCGATCTTGCACAACCATAGACAGCCGTGTTCAAGAACCAGATTGATTGGATTCCTTTGACCACCGGAAGTGTTCGTCCCACTCAGGGCCGAACGCTTGCCATTGCCCAGGTGTGTGGCGGGTCCCAATCATTCAATGCTGTCAACTCTCTGCGGATCCTTGGTCGGTGGATGCGCATGTTCACGATCCCGAACCAATCCTCGATCCCCAGGGCGTATACACAATTTCCGGATGAAGGTCAACCAGAAGATCAACGGCTCTTGCCAAGTGGGAACAGAGATCGCCTGGTGGATTGCATGGAGGAATTTGTCAAATATACGATTCTGATGCGCCCTCATATCGGGCTCTTTGGCGACCGCTTTAGCGAACGGGAGGAGAAGAGATCAAAGCAGGCAAATGCAGATGCCGCGGCGAGATGAAGACCATCCCAATCAATCAAGCTCTTTGTCAGAGACAGTATCTTCTGAAACAGTTGATCAACATACTTCCCGACACAAGCTGAGCGCCCAAGTGATCAGTGGTTGAACAGCGGCACGAGATGAGCACTCAAATAGGAGGGAAAAGGTATCGAGTGCCAGGGATTATCCGGTACATATGCAATTCATTATTAAACAACATTCGGCCCAGGAACACGCCTAGGGTTTCGGCCAGCCGTCCATATTTCCGAACCACCGCGAACGGTAAATCTCATCACCGATGTTGATCTTGCGTCGCACACCATCCACCACCAAGCTGACATGGAAGCCCCGGAACTTCGTCCACAGAGACTGAACATAAATATAGCTTCCATCAGGCGCCAGATTGAAGCTCTTCAGATCCGACTGCGGCAATTCCTCCCACGTATCATTCGTGTACCCATGCCGATCATCAGTGGTGACCTCAAAGCCAGGCATATATTTATCGGTGACTTCCTCATAGTGCGCCGTGTACTGACCCTTCTCGATATCGAACTCGTGCAGCCCCCGATCTTCAGAGACCAGGAACTTGCGCTCCCCAGGCACGGGAACCAGGTCATGTAACCCGGCCCACCAGGAGTATCCCTTGCCCCATTCGGCTTCGATGCGATTTGCCTCGTCGAGCTTATAGATGTAGCGATCGTCTTTCTCCAGCAAGCCCGTGTCGTTGTTCCACGGGTATCCGATGATAGTCCCGTATGCGGGAACGGGATCAGAGCCATCGGCTGCGGCGTCTGTTCCCGCTGCCCAGAGCATCTGGCCCTGCTCGTCCCAGATCAGCCCGTGGATGGCGCGGAGACCGGTGATATTCTGCAGAATGGGCGGGTTGGCCATCAAGGGCTGGGAGGCACTGGCGTTATACACGAGGATCCCATCCCAGGGTCGTTGGCGTGTGGTCCCCACGGCGAGACGGTGGCCGGGGAGTGGTTCGAGGGTGTGCGCATTCCACAGGAAGTCGTTTCTTCTACAGAGTGCAAACGTGATCAGTTTGTCGGTGGCTGGGTTGTCGGGCGTGTGGTTGATGACGAGGGCGAGGTCGCTATAGACGGCTCCGACACTGGTGCCGTTGTTCATCCATTTGACCTCGGTGGCATCGTTGGCTCGGGCGTATAGGCATTTACGCATGTCGGGTGGGAGGTCCTGCTTAACGTCCTTACGGTGGAAACTCCAGCTGACTTGCCCTTCCCGGTCATGAATCTTTAACAAGGGGGGACGGCCATATACGCCGGTAATGATCTGTCCCCATGGTTGGTTTTTGGGTAGGAGGCGCTCTTGGGGTTGGATGGGAGGAATGGTATAGTCGGCGAGGGGCTCGAATAGGAGGAAAATCCATCCTAAGAAGCCGCTCAGCATGGTTGTGTATCTTAGAGTGGCTTTGGAGCTTTGGGAGAGTCGATCTGATCACTACTCTTTCATGCTGCGCCGGGTACTCGTTCCGATGTCGCGTAGGGATGAACGAAAAGCTTTCGCTGGATGTCAAGATGTCGGTGTTTTCCCCCGTCACCTGGTTTCATTGGTCTTAGGCGCCCCGCCTGCGTCACTGGGAGATAAGATGTTCCCCTTTCCGCTCTTGGCTTCGACTTGTCAGTCTCTGTCCATTTCGATTGTTCCCAGATCTGGTATCCTTCCAAATCAAGCTGCCCCGTCACCCGAGCACCCAACTCCCCAAGTCGAAGAACATCGTACATCCTGACTTCAGGGCTGAAGTGAAGAAGAGAAGTGGTACGTACCTCGTACCGAGTGGACCGGATACGATTGGCTCAGAGCTCTCCCGGCGCCCCACTTCCGCTATAGTGAATAAAGTCTTTTCCGGCGACATCTACGAGCATGTACATGTTGGTTTCGGTGCTACATTCTCTAATAAAGTGGTTATTCGATGAATGCTTAATACCTGGGGTCCCGGTCAAATTTTTAATGTTGTCCCTCTTCACCTCAGAGTGGTCCTGTCTGAGATATCGCCTAGTGAAGTACTAGTATAGCGGCCCTTGGCCTGCGACGCTGATGACGTACGCCTTTTTTTCTGTCTCACAAAGTCCAAGCGTTTGCACTAGTACAATATACCAATACTACTGTGCAACATGACTGGTGAGATTCTAGGTTGGCGTCGGGGTAGGTGCTCACGCGAACTGGATTGATTCGATAGATCCTCGTAGGTTAGGAATGCCGGAGGCACCATAGATGTGAAAACCTAAGGCTAGGTCCACAAGCCAGAAATATGCATCTACTCCGTACTCCGTACGGAGTATATCAATTTCATTTAACCTTCGTTTCTTTCCTTGATTTTCGTACTCCGTATTCCAGGTCTGAGTCCTGACATGTCACTAGGCACGGAGTACTATCTCAGTCCATCACAATACTGCACAACCCGGAAGGTCCCGGGAGCTCGCTAGGGGATGATCCAAAGAACTGTGCGGCTTTCCTACCATCATGAAGTATCGCGAAGGAGTGTGCTAGCATCTCGGCGTAAACCTTGCAATGCGTCCGGAACTTAGGAGAGGTACGATTCTCTCTTCGCGATTTCCTCGAATTTACCTAGGTACGGGACAGGCGTGCGCACTTCCCTGGCTCTCTCATGCTGCCAATGTTTATATGTGACCATTACTCTGTACCTATGTATGTATGGACGTGCAGACTAGATTCTGCCCGATGCATCCCGAGGCCGATTGGATCTCGCGGCCATGTTGGCCTCAGGCCTCAGGCCCCACTCAACTCTGGACATCGCGGGATCACTGTGCTTATGCACCAAATCCTTCTGCACAACACTGGAAGAGGCAGAAGATACCTCAAGTGATTTGATGCATTGGCAGATACAAAAACCTGGCCATGCCTTCGTCGCAAAGGTCTGGCAGAATTGGCCGTGCTAAATCGAAAACAGGGTGCGACACTTGCAAGTCAGTCTATGTTCCATGAGCCCTGGCGCAGCAAGAGCTAACGACGACTAGAATCCGCCGTATCCGCTGCGGAGAGGAGAAGCCGTCCTGTGTGAAATGCACCAGCACTGGCCGACAGTGTGCCTACAGCGCCTTGCAACCCCAAAGAGCTCTGGCTTCTCCGTTTCCACAATGGCATTCAGGCCAAAGGGAACGCCGTGCTTTCGAGTTCTACTTTCACCAAGCAGGACCGGCTCTTGCAGGCATCATTGATCTCACCTTTTGGAATGGGGCGGTCTTGCAGATGTGTCGACTCGAGCCAGCTGTGTGGGATGCTGTCATTTCACTAAGCGCTCTGTATGAGCGCCCGCCGATCAATGACTCGTCTCCTTTTTCGCTCATCCACAGCCCGGCCGATGTGCGTTATGACTACCACCATGAGGCATTGGTTTGGTACTCGCGCTCATTGGCTGCTTTGCAACAACGCATTCATCGAGGCGTTGCGGATGTCACTATATCCACGATCGCTTGTATCCTGTTCATTGCCATTGAACTCATTCAGGGTCACAGATCAGCTGCAGTTGCACTGTACACAAAAGGGACGCAGCTTTTAACTGACGTGACAACCTCCCCGGCATCTGGCGCTGAGCTTGAATTCCTGACGGCTACTACTAGCTCTATCTTCCATCGCCTGAGGGCGCAGTTTCTCATCTCAACAGATGGCACATTGTGTGAGTCGCGGGCGACAGATTGTACTGAAATGCGCAAACAGTTCGGTTCAATCACTGAAGCCAGAAACGCGCTTGCCGACCTCGTTGGGGAATGGAAGATTCTGAACAGGCGTGTCAAAGATAGTTTGGAACAACTTGACGGCCGCAGTTGTGAAACATCCTCCGCAATCCAACAACGACGAGACAATTTGGAGCGTCGTCTAATGGCCTGGCATACGTCCTTCATACGTCTTTTGTCCCCATGGTATCCGCCCAAGATCTATACCCATCCCCACAACAGTCTGACGGCCCGACCTCTCTCCTTTTGATGACCTATATCAGCATATTGATCGAAACTCAAACATCTCTTGCTTTCAACGAGATGGTTTATGATAAATATGATGCAGAGTTCACCCATATCCTAGAGTATGCGCCCAAGGCTCTCGGTGCAACTCGCACCCTGGATGGCCGCCAGCCAGGGTTCATGTTCGAAATGGGGGTTTTCCTGCCCCTCTTCATCACAGCACTCAAGTGCCGGAATCCCAAATTGCGTCGTCAGGCCTTGAACTTCTTGTTAGACGCTCCACCCGTGCAGGGTCTTTGCATGTGCTCTCCCGTGGTTGATCTTATCGCCATGATTATTCTCGTCGAAGAGGATCTCGTGGCTCTGGACCGAGCCGAGTCGCTGATAGGTGTGCTGGCAGGGCCGGGGAGATATCCAACCGCAGATAAGCGAATCGCTACATTCAATGTATCGTCTTATCTGAATAATGATGGACGACGGGAAAATCGACTCCACCTCGCTGCCTATGTTGCCAACGCCGAGGGGAGATGTGTACTTTCGGGGAGATCGGTCTTGCTTCCATCTCCCGGAAGCGAAACGAGCGCATGACCCCTTGACAGACTGCGCTGGCACCACCGTCGATCCATTCTACGCGGATGTGGAAACACAATCGAGAAGTAAGGTCCAGGCGGAGTTCTGCTATAGCAAAGGTCTAGCCTCCATGATCAATGCCCGTGACATCTATAGAAGGTCTCTGGGTGCACTCCCATGTGCAGCTTGCCAGCAGCAAGGGTCACCTTGATTGTGAATAGCACTGTCTGCACCTATCGCATATATTGTCTGTGTAGCTGATAACTGCAAGCCACCTAAACCGCGATGGTAATAATACAGCCATACGGTATTTTAATCCCCTCGCGAATGCACCCCTCCATCCAACTTCCACCTCTTTGCAGTTCACTCCATACTTGTACTGTACTCCATACTCCAAACCTCAGATGTGTCGTGCAAGAGACCGAGTCGAAGACTGTGCGCCGAGCCTCCACATGCCCTCGTATACGGGTCCAGTATCAGTCCCCACGCGTGCTCCGCCCCGGAGCGGAGACCAGCGAGAGCTGTACCAGTACTCCATACGGCCATAGATGTGGTATCAAGGACAATGTGGCATTGTGACAGGACATTGCGGTGTGCCCAGGTGGGACTGAAGTCCAGATAAGTGTGCCAGGTGGTGTGACACATTTCCCAATCCGTTCGCAGCCAAAGCTTTCCGCTCAGGGGCAGTTGGCGATGGCTCCTGATTGGTCCACTTTGGATGCCCAATTTACGAGGCTCCAAAACGGTCACCTGAGTGATAAGCCAATCGCTTTTTCGCCACTTTTTTTTTACAATTCAACACCCCGCCAGTGTGGTCATTGCTCATAAGAACGGGCAAAGAGTTGAGAATATCTGTGGTGAACACCTGTACGCTCGATCGTTTCCCCAGATTTCGTCATCGGTTGCGATCCAGGCACGCATCCACCGGGACGTTTCCGTTCGCTTGTCAACCCGTTTAGGGGTCCATTTATCTTCCCCCACTTCGCCTTCTCCTTTCTCCATTCATTCTCGTGGCAACCTGGAAAGCCCTGGCCTGGTCGCGTGATAAGCGAGTCCCTTATCTCGTGCTTCCGAGAACGGCTCAATAAGGTAGGATGCTCCTTTCCACCTCTTTTGTGCGAACCTCGTGTAGTAAAGGAATCCACCTCTTGCGTTGTGCGTTATTCTCCCCATATAAGATCAGTGTCGCCGGTGCTTGTAATCCAATGCCAATTGGAGGCGATTCAGCCCTCGCCCCAGCACCCCACCGCATGCGCCTTGCAAGAACCCAAGACTAATACCCAACAGACGCTTCGACGGGAAGACCTTTGGACCCCAATTCCCTGGCCAAAGCGTTGCGCGCAAGTGAAACTGCGGCCAGCCCGTCTGACGCAACATACCTGAAACAAGATTGGGCCTCAATCTCCAAGCCCATCGCGCAACCTATCCTCCATCAACCATCCGTCATGCCTTCTCTGGACGGGCAGTCAAGTGCCAGGCACGAAGATCAAGACCACACCAGTTTGAAAGAGGACCCCCAGCAGGAACTCCTCTCCCAAGTGTACGAATGGCTTCATCATGAGAAGACCAGGCGGCAAAATCGTAAAGCCCGCAAGTCCGAAGCCACATCCTATGCACCACCTGAAGACGACGCGCCGGCATCAGCCTCAGATGTTCCCTTAGAAAAACCTAGCTCGAGTCCCTCCTCCTCAGAGAGCTCATTTTCACTGGATAAATTGGAGAAGATTCTCCTCCAATATGCGACTACCCGCCCGGAATCCGCTGTCAGCACAGCCCACCGACACCCAGTCAAAAAGCAATCCCGACGCCGCCTCAGGGGCCTGCGCAGGGGCTCTGCCTCCGAGTCGGAACTCACAGATGCCGAGGCCCCTCCACCCGGCGTGGAGGCGTACCTGGACAACACGAAGACACTGGCCTACACCGGTGGCGGTGCAGTAGAAGAGAACGCCGATTCTAGCGCAAGCGTGAAGCAATCCAAGGAAGCAGAGGCCTGGACCATTTTCAAGTCTGAAATCGTTCGCCTGGTGCATACCTTGCAGCTGAAAGGCTGGCGCAAGGTCCCCGCGGAGTTGGCGGGAGATATTGAGGTGGTCCGTCTCAGCGGTGCTCTCACCAACGCTGTGTATGTAGTCGAGCCACCAAAGAACCTGCCTCCTCCCAAGTCCGACAGCAACACTCTAGTTTCGAGGAAGCCCCCACCGTGAGTCTTGACCTAGTACATCTATTCCGGGGCACGAACTAATTGGAACACAGAAAACTATTGCTGCGTATCTACGGTCCCCAGGTTGACCACTTGATTGACCGAGAGAAGGAGCTACAAATCCTTCGCCGCCTGGGAAAGAAGAATATCGGACCTCGCATCCTGGGAACATTCCTCAATGGCCGCTTCGAAGAGTACTTTGAAGCTCGCCCCCTTACACACAAGGAGCTGCGCATGCCGGAAACCGCCAAGCAGGTTGCCAAGCGAATGAGAGAATTGCACGAGGGCATTACACTCCTCGATGAAGAGCGCGAGGGTGGACCTATGATCTTCAAAAATTGGGACAAGTGGGTGGATCGTTGTGAACAAGTGACCACTTGGCTGGACAAGGAACTCGAGTCCCCTCAAAATGAGGCTAAGGCCGCAGCAGAACCATGGCGTCGTCGCGGATACGTTTGCGGCGTAACCTGGGATGTGTTCCGCAAAGCCGTGGAAAACTACCGCCGCTGGTTGGTTGCCAGCTCTGGTGGTATGACCGAGATCAAACGACAATTGGTCTTCGCGCACAATGATGTAAGTGTTGACTTTGACATTTGAAGTGCTTAGGCATTTACTAACACGTTCCTAGACGCAATATGGCAATTTGCTTCGCATGGAACCCGCTACACAATCACCCCTTCTTTTGCCTGCCAACGAACATAAGCAGCTGGTAGTTATCGACTTTGAATATTCATCCGCCAACACACCTGGTTTCGAGTTCGCCAATCACTTTGTAAGTTTATGAGCTCACTCGTGCCGCTGTGAAATATGCTAACCGTAGAAGACCGAATGGTGCTACAACTACCACGACGAAGAGCGCTCTTGGGCTTGCAACAACCGGGCGTACCCTACACCAGAGCAGCAATTCCAGTTTGTCTCAACCTACCTGACACACTGTCCCGGTGCCACCGGAACCGTTTCTCCCCTGGCCACACCCACTATCCGGGCTCGTGCGAATGCGGCAATCGCACCGCTCGACCTGGACGAAGCATCGGATGGACCGTCAGCGCAGACTGAAGTTTCAATTGAGGATGAACACGAGAAGGAAGTGCGATTCCTTATGCAACAGACCCGACTATGGCGTGTCATGGGCTCTGCTCAATGGATCGCATGGGGTATCGTTCAGGCGAAGGTGCCTGGCATGGAAGAAGGCATTGCAGAGGCACTTGCTGCCAAGAACGGACCAGTCGAGGCCGAAAAGAACGGCAACGGCGAGGAGAAGAAGCCGCCTGTTGACGAAGCCGAGGAAGAAGGTGATTTCGACTACCTGGCTTATGCCCAGGACCGCGCCATGTTCTTCTGGTCTGACCTGCTCGCTCTCAATTTGGTCAAGGCCGAGGAACTGCCCGCGCCCCTGGTGGAACATATTCGCTCTCGACTTGTCGAATACTAGGCGTCGGAGAGGAACAGTGATAATACTGACGAATGCTGTTCATACACAGGCACATCACGACTCACGAGGTATAGTGTGGACGTCAGTCCGTAGACTGCGTCAATTAGTGATTTATCACACCTATGTATTTAGTACGCTACAGCGTTGATGCTTTCAACACAGAATACCATATCATATCCTTATTTCATTTCGATCATCTCAAAAGGGGTATCTGAAAGTGCCACCAAGCATGAGGACAATACAACCCCCAACCATGCAAATCAAGTCTACCGTCTCATCTCAAGCTTCTTCCTCGTCTCCTTCTTCGCACCCTCCACCCACTCCTCATACGCCTTCCCCTGCGGATCCTTCGCCTTCCCCGCAACAACCCCCTTCATAACCTCCCCAATGAACCCAACAAAATTGCACCTCCGCAACGTATTCTCCCACTGCCACGCAGCCCTCTTCCTCTCCTCCCTCTCCAATGTCTCCACATCCCCAATCTCCCGCGCCCGTCCCCTCGGATCCCGCACAGCAGCCATCAAATTGAAATGCGTCTCTCCAGCCGGATACCTCGCAATCCTCCGCTGCAGCACCTCAATCACCTTCTCCGGGAACGACCCACTATCACACGCCCCATGGCTAATCGGATGAGGCTGCAATCCGTCCAACTCATACAACTTCCCATTCACAGGCGTATACGCAATGAAATGGTACACGTCCGCGCTGTTCTCGTCATCCTGAGGCCGGGCCGTCTCGTCCGCGAATGGACTCGCGCGCGCAAAGCTATTGTGCGCGGAGCGGATGGCCTCGCTGTTCGAGAGGGCTTCGCCGCGCAGTTCGGGCGGGAATCCAGTCGTGAATTCTTTGAACGATTGTAGCTCTGGTCCAAGTGTGATGGCTGGGAGGGGCGCGGGCGGGTTATCGTGGTTCAGGATCACGGAGAGGATGGCTTGTGTCCCGCAGGCGTTCTGGATCGTTTGGGCTGCGAAGAAGAGGTTGTCACTTGCTGTTGTGTCGTAGCTTCCGTCTAGGGGCGCTTCCGCGCGGGCGCCTGCTGCTTCCCGGGTCCATTTGAATAGGAAGATTACGCCGTAGACGGGTCTGTTGGTGGTTAGGATTTGTGAGGATTGGATGGAGAGCTGGGTGTGGATGCGGAGTTTTGGAAGGCTTACCCGAGTGATCGGATTGTGTCTGCGTCCAGGGAGATGAGTTCTTCGAATTGGGTGTCTTTCACGCCGAGTGTTTCGATCAGAGAGGTGAACAAGCCCTGGATGAGGTTAGTTGGTTTTTCGTGGGGTTTGTTGCAGTGTCAGTACCTCGTCTGATTCAATTGTGCTCCATCCACCTGCGTCGGCCATGTTGACTGAATGTTTCTGTGTGTGTTGATCGAGCTTTCGGTGTTGGTGCTCAGCTCAAAACGTCGATGGCTATGTCATTGTCACGTGAAGATTTCAGCAACATCACATGACCCGTTATCATTCCAAACGCCTGCCCAGGTGCAGAGCAAGCTTTCTTTGAAAGTCGAGAGAGCGCCCGAGTATTGGAAAAAGTTGGGATCTCGGGCTCGTTATGGCATGTTTCTCACTTAAGGCCTTTTCATTCCGACCATCTCATCGCAGCGGGTCGCAACAGGCCCAAGGGGTTGAAGGGTTCATGAGTATATCCTGTCATGAACATTCATCCCGGAGAATACATAGGCAGTGTCCTATGGTCCTTCAATGTGGAGAGGGCATATATAGGTGTATGGCTACAGATGTTGAGCTTATCCAAAATTTGATTGACAAAAGGTCAGCGAAACCCAGCTAGCTTCATGCTTTGAGACACAGGACTACGGTGGCTCATGTCTTGGGATTTCTTCAAATCCGGACTGCGATCAAGAATGTGGAAATTACTACACCGATGATCTGCACCTAGGTATGAACTAGTCGGGCTCAGGTCCTGGATGTAGTCACTAGTGCATCTGAATCGCAACTAAAAGCCGCCATGCCAGGTATTGAATCGAATCTTAGAACATGAGATATTCCTTGTAAGCTGCAGCCTTGAATATCTAGCTCAGCTCTGATATTGACGTCAGATTCAGTCATGAAGGCCAAAGTACTGCATATAAAAGAGGAAGCAGATACTACTAGAATGTATATTCATCATGGATGGACCGAGTGAGCTGGACGACGGCAGACAACCTTCCAAGTTGGAAACAATAGTGGTTCAGACAAAGACACCCAGCCAAGTGTCGCCAGAGCCCACAGGCTCCGAACAAAGCGTGAACTAACTGGTGCTATGACCGAAGAAAGGGGCTGAAGTCATGTTCAGGGTGCTATCGAAGACGCACTTGTTTCAGTGCGAATGGCCTGATACTGGCCTGCGAAGCGAACATGCATATCCAGAACATTAAGGGTAATGAAACAGCATGCCTAGAATGAGAATATCACTAGTCTGTAGGAAATAAAACGAGAAATAAACATAGACCCGTGTCGATCCTCATCTAGCATGCACGATCCTTAACAAAGAGTAGATGGCCCAAACCTTGAACGCCTCCAGCACCCCCTAATAAATCCATGAATATCATACGAGAGCAATTTTCAAGGTTTGGTATTAGAGCCCAGCCTATGCACCATCTGCCTGAAATACTTAACCAGTACTTACCTAGGTACAGAGAACATAGGGCATCCAAAGCGACACCCTTAACACCCTAACCATAAGACCTGCGAATATTGCAGCCCCCAAATCCCCTCTAATTAACCCGGTAGCGACCCCTATATGAGTTCATAGACTTCGACGAACCATTCATCCCAATCCGTCCTAGCACAGCTCGGACAGATCTGGGGAAGCCAAGATAGCGGCCGAATACGAGCTCTGGAGACCAGCCTCAATGAGCTGCCAATGAGAAACACGAATCTGTACTTTAATTTTCCTCGATGGGGCCTTCATCGTATCTCTATTCTTAGCTCGGGGGGTTTCTGGCACGTACTCGCAGCACGTACTCCGTATGTTCCTGTCGATCGTGATGCAGGGTTCGAGTCTATGGTTTTGACATGGGTGTTGCTATCTTGAGACTTTGGGGGCCGGAAGTGAAATGCATACATGTGAATCCTCGGCTTGTCGAGCTGGCCATGGCCCATGTGTTCTAATTTAGTGAGATGGGATGTGATATGTCCATGAGTATAGGTGACGAGCATGGATACCAGTATCAGGTAGAGCTCTCTACTTGGAAGATTTTCAAATTGTAGATCGTGCCAGGCTTGTTAGAATTCCATGAAATGGGGGTATATATGTAAAATCAAAATTAACGGAGTTGCCCCTGCAAATAAGCATATCGAGAATAGACATCAAGATCAGACTAGGACAATCCACCAAATCGCTCATGCTCAAGAAACGCAAAGTCCGAACGAAAAAAAGGAGTCGAGTGTGAGAAACCTCGAAACCGAATAGACCAACCCCTGGCCCTATATTTGAGATGAGAGCTTTCCATATCTTCATTCTCCCTCTGGTACCCAATAGCCAGAATCAATGACCCTCTTGTATAGAGTCTGAATATCCCGTGGATTATTATATTTGTGTTTGTTTTTGTTCTTTTGTCCAAGTTCTGGCCTGTCATGCCCAGAGTGAGGCGGGGGAAACTAAGCCCGAGATCTCGAATGGATGTGTCTGTGAATAGACTTCCATGTTCAGACCGAGTGAGCCATCTCGGGGCATTTCATTGCACATGGCATCGCCGTATGGTGGGGTGAATGCAGATGATTGTGGAATCGAATGCGTATGTCCCTGGCTTAAATCTGACAGCCCTAGATGCGCATTATGGGCGTCCAGTAGATGAGGCGAGGGCGGGAAGAGCGAAGGCGCCGTGGAAACATAGCCATCCTGTAGCTGGAATGGGGAGTTGGCGACTTTGACGGCAGGAGGGGATTGCAGAGGTGGCGTGTAAGCGGCGTATGAGGGGGAGGCGGAGGCGGGGGAGGATGCGACGAGAGGGTATTCATGCAGGGTGTGGTGATATGGGCTGGGCGGGCCGGGAGAGTATTGATCGATGGAGGAGCGAGGGGACCAGGGGAGACGGCTGCGGTAGCGAGCGACGACTCCGCGCGGCAGTTCCATCAGGGCCATGGCGAGACGGAGCTCGGCGTTGAAGGGATCTGCTGCGCTGTGGGTGGCGATGATGCGGTAGATCTCTTCGATGGGTTCGACTGCTGTAGCGCCGAGGTATGCGCCGCCTAGTTCTGGGAAGAAGATGTCGAGGGAGATGCCGATGGCGAAGAACTGGGCGAGGATGGGGAGAGCGCTGATATCTGAGTCGCCATTTCGGAGCATGGATGGTGGGAGCCAGAAGAGCCAGCGGCGGAGGATCTGAATGCGCTCAAATGATTGTTCGGGCGTTTGGTTGGGATATTCTTCTCGGAAATGTCGAGTGAAGTCGATGAGCTCCCCTAGGCGTTGAGAGTGCTCGAGATTGTGGGATACCCGTTTCTGGGCGACTTGCAGCGCCTGTATTGTTTGGTCTAGATGCATGATGTCCTCGTCGAGAGGCTGGTAGGCGGCCATCGAGAGATCCCTGGTGCTCAGCGCTCGCTGGGCCTCGACAAACTGCGCCAGATCCGACTCTTGCTTCCAGTATGGGTGCATGGACTCCAGGACGCTGGAAATGCCATGTTGCAGCGAAGACCAATTTTGTCTGAAGGTGGTTAGTTGATGCTTGTGAATCGAACGGATCACTTACTGTTCTGCCGCCTGCCACGACAGAAGGACGGATGCCGCCAAGATGGCATCGCAGTTATCCTTCGAGAACGACCCTAGGGCCGCCTGTAGTCCCTGGAGAGCAGTCACCTTGTGGCGAAACGCCAACTGTTTCGTGTCCGGGTCCCGGGTCAAGAAAGCCAGATGAAAGGCCGACAAGCCCAGGATGGCGCTCATCACAAAATCGCTGCCCAACGCAATAGCGAGGAAACTAGGCCTGTCAGTATCACCCGGGAAGAGAGAGGATGGGGTCCTTACTTGGGCATTTTCTGCGCCCAGAGGGTGCAAGTACTCAGCCCACGACGATGTAAATCGATGGACAGGCCAATAATGTGATGAATCAAGCGCAAGTCGACGCGCGACAGTCCCGCCCACCCCGAGCGCGGGCACTGCAGCAGCTCAGGATATGGCGAGACGCCCGTTCGATGCCAGTTCTCGATTTCCCTTTCGATCTCTGGCGACAGGAGCAGATCGGGCCCCCGGGGCGGGGGGCTCGCACCTTGGGCCGCGGTGGTGTCCTGGTAGTCACAGCGGCAGTTGTGCTTTGTACAGTTGCGACTAGCGAGGGTTAGCGAGACCCGGGGCAGACGAGGGACACACCCACCATTGCGGGAATGTTTCGTCGCATCTAATGTGCCTCCTCTTGCACGTTTTGCAGCCGTTACGGGATTTGGTGTGGCTCTTGCGTGGGGGACCACCGCCAGGGCCGACCATGATGGATAAAGTAAAGTAAAGCAGTTGAAGGAGGAAGAGAGAGGATAGCACTAAGGTAATTCTTATTCCAGTGACGATCGGTATTTTGAGCCTCTGGGTACAGGGGAGATAAACGGCCAAGAGACTAGGATATAAAAGAAAAGCCCGAAAATCCCAAAGGAGACGAGACAGAAAATGAGAAAAATAAGCAGAAAAAAGCAGAAAAAAAGTAGAAAATCGGGAAATTGATAGATTCCCAGCGTGTTGGGACAGTCTAGAATAGCACCGAGCTTATAGAGCTGCCTCGCTGGGCTTAGATCATTACTCATCTGACTCTCCTCCTCCCTCCAGGGCTGGCCTAGATGCTGACTGTGCTGTACGGCGTGCCCTTAGGCCCAAGGACTGGGAGGACTCCCCGTTCGTACGGAGTCCTCTCGCCAAGACTGCAGGGGCCACGGAACAGACCCCAGAATAACATGAAGGAAATTAGAAAACGATCCTAGATCTGGAGGACCCTGGATTGTGGATCGCTGTCAAACACCGTTAACCGCGTTGGGCAAAAGAAGGTGCCCATCGAGGGCTATGGGAGACGCGTCAGACTGTTCGCTAAGCTTAGCCTGACAGGCGGAAGTCGGCCGTCTCTATCCGTGAGTCAGAACTCGGTAAAGACTCCCGAATTGAGAGTGCAGTTCTATTTGGACCCCAATATTGCAATACTGCACTATGGCAATATGGCAATCTCGCAATCTCGCAATATCGCAATATTGGAGGCAACGCAAACTGGCGGGTTAGTCCGCACTCAGGGGGTGTAAGACCACTCTGCCGGGATCAATCTCGCTTTCGCTTGCGACCTGTTGAATGGACTGGTAGACGTCAGGACCGGAACGGGAAAATGGACCCCATCTAGAGTGGTGAGGTCAGCTCTCTGCATCCGAACCTGAAACTGAGTATGTACAGTAGAGAGTCCCAAGAATAAAGAATAAAGAATTAAAGATGACGGATCTGACCACGTTTTCCGGGGAGACGTGTGTCGAATGTCGGTGTGACGCTCTCACACGTGGCAGTATACAAGTAGTAGTACAGACACAGACTGTACAGGATACAGGGAGTACCTGGTGTAGTTCAGAGTACTCCGTACACTAAGTAGGGACAAGAGTACAAACTATGGAGATCCGGAAATGTTCGGACGAGAATAAGATCTATCCAATCACCACTGATTGGCCTCGCTTGTCGCGACATCCCTCCCAGAACGGTTAGGGGCAGTTGGGGGCCAAAAGTACCATTTGACAACTCTATTGTGCCAAGGAGGTCATCCTGGACTCACGATCAGCACGAGATCGCCAACCATAGAGGGTCATCTGCTGCTCAGAAATCTATTTCCATTCTTCATTAGAGTCGTTAGCGTCAACTTTATCATAATATACGGCTGAGTATTATACTCTGTAGTATATTATAATCTGATCGGGCATGAGATCATGATGAAGCTTGGGCTGTCATGATGAGAAGATGAGGAAATAATGACCGTATGCCCAGCCTCAACTCCCTACGCTATATCCATGTCAGAGGCAAGAGGCAAAGTTAGGGGCAAATGAAGGGCAAATGAACCAGTACTTGGGAGATGCATCTCTGAACTTTCTTTCATTCTCTCTGTCATTTGGACTAGACCATCGTCGGCCGCTGCAAGATCTTGGTCTTCGCATTGTACCCTCAACCTTGTCTATTGGCTTGGAGCCCAAACTGCCCCGTCAGGCCTCCCAATTATATCAAAACCGTTGTCCAACACCTCACAATGGGCTTCCACAAGTCATCCATGGAAATCAAGCTCAAGGACGGACACGTCCTCACGGCATATTGCCGTCGCCTGTCAGGCGACGCAACTTATTCCGAACTAGATCTAGACGAGTTTTTAGGAACGAAGAAAGGTATGAAACATGGATGCTTCCCCGGCCTTGACTAAGTTTCAAATCTTAACTGACAGCCTCATAGGACAATTTGCCTGGGGATGCACCGACTTTTCCACGCACTCGGCCGACGTGGACTTGCACCTAGAGGGGCCCACCAATGAACCGATGCTCCACGCTCACCTCGACGATGGAACGGGCAACATGCAGGACAGTGAGGTGAATCTGGCCTCCTGTATCAAGAACATAGATGGTAATCTGCGCTTCATGGATTGTTTCTAGACTAAATTACTCAGAATGCCAAAGCAAAACATCTCCATGCATAGATGCACGTGAAATCGCCCAAGTTCCTGTCCGTACCGATGTACATGAATCTCTGAAATGCGGCTGAGTGAAATACTATTTCCCGTCCCCAGTCGATCTCAGTCGTAACGCGGGAATTCGTGGCATGGAGCCCCCTTAGGCAGTGTCCACTGTCAGCCCGATCCAAGCCTCTCATTCCCTACCCCAGCCATGAAGATCGCCCAGGTACGGCCATGTCTACAATAACCCATTACTCTGCAAGCCGCAGTAGGCATAGCCTCGCAAGCCAAGGCGCAGCGCTCTTACCCAGCCCGGTCAAACCCAGAGCCACATCGGACACTACTCCTAGGTACCCTTCACCCGGTCCCACAACCCTTTTCACTGGAGTGGGGTCTAAGAGGGCGCCCCGTTCGTGAAAAAAGGTCGTTAGCGGTAAGGCTCGCGTCTTGGTCGCCGGGCCATGCTGGTCTAAGCGGCCAATCGGTGGGGGCGCGTTGGAGGCTTTGGTTGCCGACTATCGAGAACGCGCCAATTAAGCGAGACTCGCAATTTGGTGTAGATCTGTTGGGCTCGGAGGACAGACTGAAACGCGGACTTGACTATTAACATCTCTCCGCGGAGATGGCCGTATAGTGTCCTTGAGTGGCACGATCTGGATATGTAAGGGATATGGTTGCACGACAGCTGCAGGTGAACCTTTTAAGTCGACTTGTAAATTGTACTCCGTACTGTCTCTAAAAGACTTGGGCTTGCGTCTGCTTGTGTCTGCTTGAGCTTAGTTGCTCTGGTTGAACGGGTCAAAGTCGGGTCGATCAAGAGAATACTGTACTCCGTATGTCCGCACCGTGGGCCATCATTTAACACTAAATCTCCTAGCCACTCACATACTCCATGCTTCTAGGGCTATTCTGAGATCACATTTGCCCTTTCTCCTTTGCGTTGGGACGAACAAGATCCAGCTATAGAGCCCTAACTGTAGGAAGAATGGAGAGCACCTACTAGGTAGGTATTGAGACCAGCTCTGCGATTTCAAACTTGGAAAACCACTTGATAATAAACTTAAATACCACAGCTGATTTCTTTTAAAACAAAGTCAGCTTGGGAGACAAGCAATGTCCACTCTATCAGATTCACAACACACCGAGTCATAAGAACCCGCACCCACAAACAAATCTTAAAATGTGTGAGCGAGTGGTCTATTATCCTGTGCTGCTTCAGACTGCAGTATATCTCAGATGTTTAAGATATCCCTAGGTAAAGCATGATCATAGACTATACAATCGGTCCGCTCTCAGCAAAGCGTCGGACGACCTGGCCTGAATGACTTCGACAACCCTCAGATGGAATCAATACATCAAATACATCAAATACACTACAAGAACAAAAATGGGTTGAGATCTTCATTGAGATCCATCTATCTAGGTATCTATCTAAAGGGGGATAAGGATATGCCACAAGTCAACCAAGCCCAGCGCTGACAAAAAAGGAAAACACTACCCAGGAGCCCTGACTTCATGATATGCACAGTAAAATGCAGGATAAGTAGAATGAAACAAGCAAACAAAAAAAGGAAGTCATTTCAGGTCATGCAATCATGAGATGTAACATAAGAAACAGCTAAATCGCAGATTGCTCCTTGTCATGGTTTTCCCCCCCATTTTCCCCCTCTTACTATTATTCGGACCTTGCACAGCCAGAAGACGACCCTTTCCATAATCCCCCCCCCCCCGTCTCATCCACTCCCTGCCAGCTGACCCCGTGTGGCTCCAGCCTCCAGCCTCCATACTGAGCGATCACGGGGACCATATCCAGCCTGGATCTCAAGTGAGATCCAAGTGAGATCAGCTTAGATCTGGTAGACCGTGCGCAGAGTCTGCGCCACAGCTGGAGGCAGCTGGCCGAGGAAGTCCCCGAAGTTGGGAATCAGGGCCTTGTATCCCTGGAGGACCTGGGAAAGTGGCGTTAGTAAGATTCAATGCTGACGAAGAGAAAGTAAAAAAAGATCATACCTGTTGGAACGAGACCTGGATGTCTCGGTACTCTTCTTGGGCCAGGGAGCGAGCAGGGAAGGAGGCAATGGCGGTGAAGTAGTCGAGCAAGCTCGATTCCATGGCCTGGGGGTTCTTCATGACGATTTGGTTGAAGCCCAGGAAGGCGGAAGCCTTCTCTCGTGTGAAGTCAACCTTGTCCATGGACTTGAGGAATGCACCAGAGAACTCGCCGAGGTGGGAGGCAATCTGCTCCGCGCAGCAGAATCCAAGACGGCCCAGGGCAATGGCGGCGTTCTCGTTCACCGAGTCGATGATCTCCTCGTTGGTGATGATGGTGATCAGGCCTTGGTATAGCTGCTCCACGTAGGAGTTCAACTCGGAGTTTTCATGGACGGCGATTTCACCCAACGACCAGCAGGCGTTGTTCAGAACGCTGAATCCGGTGTGGCGATCGTCGTCGCGGATCAAGTCCAGGTCGAGCTGCTTGATCAGGATGGGGACAATGCTGGGAATGAAAGGCTTGAGCTGTGGGAAGATGCTGATCGCGCAATCGCCAAGCAGTGCATAGGTAGACTGGCGAACTTCGTAGTTGACGTCCTCCATGCAGTAGCAGAGGAGTTCGAAGAAAGGCGGTTTTGAGGTGGCAACAAGCTCGCTGCTCTTCTCCGGGTCGATGGCCTGGATGATCGCACTCAGGAGATCAATGCTGGTGACGAGGAAATCCTTATCAGGCTCGTCGAAGGCATCGTTGCTAGCTGATTGCACGGAGGCCCTCAAGTTATCGTAGATGATAGTCCGGCAGCGAGAGAAGAGGTGAGGGGCGAACTGAGCAAAGACATCACCGTAGGCAGCAGCTACGTATCCAAGGCACTCTAGCAAGGGGAAGAGCTCTCGGGAATCATCGGTGACGGAATTGTAACGACCGATGAGAGCAGGCATCAAAATCTCAACCAGCTGAGGCTTGGCCAACTCGCTCATCACACACTCGGCGAGTGTTTGCACACAATCATACAGGATGTACATGTTGCGGTCCTTGTACTTTCCGAAGCACGCAACGAACTGGCGCAAAATCGGCTCGCAGTAGGGCACCAGATTTTCATCAGCCTTCTCCTCCAAGCTGGCGAAAGCCGAAGCGGCGGCTTCTTGGACCTTCTTGTTGTTATCAAGCATGCGGTGAAGGATGCCCTCCATCATGGGCTCGAAGAATTGCGCTTTTTGAGCCGGATCGCGGAGGTGCGCAGCCCAGCCGGAGTAGCGGGCCAGACACCAACATGTGATTTGACGGACGACGGGCTGTGCGTCGCTGAGAAGGGAGATCAGATAAGGTACAAGTTGGGGAAGGTGAGGAGTGACTGCATCCATGCAGCCATCGGCCACGGCACCGAGGGTGAGAACGGCGGCCTCGCGGTTAGGCCACTGATCATGACGCAAGGTTTCCATGAGATACGGCAGAAGGATCTCGAAGACAGGGCGGTGGTACACATTGGAGAAAACGTCAAGTGCGGCAGCGGAGCACTTTCGCAAGGTCCAGTTGCCTGAAGGGTCATCTCCGAATTCTGAGTCTTCAATCTCGCCATCACTGAGATCTGAGTCATCCTCTGTCTGTTGCTCTTGCGGGGCATTTGCTTGGTCTCCGGGGCGCGAGGTGTTCAGACGATCACCCTTGGACTTGGCGAATTGGGGACGAAGATCCTCGGCGCGATCTTCAGTTTCGGCATCATCCTGCTCTTCCATCAATCGAGCAACTTCCTCCTCGTCGTAGATCATGTTTTGAAGGAGGACCGGGATGATCTTAGGCATAAACGGCGCCAAGTCGTCCTTCAGGCGAACTTGTTCTCCCGCTCCGATCCAGAATTCGGCTGCGTCTAGCGCAAGCTCTGGGTCGTCCTGAGATTGCTGCTGCATGATGATATAGTTTACCAACCCTTCCATGTGGGGCGCCAACTTCTCTGGCGCGAACTCCACGAGCTGGGAGAATGATTGACACACCATCTGGCGGACAACGGGGTTTGCATCGCTGGAAAGACTAAATAATGTTGAAAGGAACTGGTCAAGCGATGACATCAGGGCCTGGGGTCCGTAGGGCAGGAAAATGAGGATGGTGGTAAGAGCAGCGGACCGGATTTTGGAGCTCTCGATCGAAGCGAACTGTAGGAGACTGGGGATGATGGTATCAAGAGGACGCTGTCCCGAGTAATCTCTGTCCAGAACCCGACGGTTATCCTCGCAGACCTTCAGAAGAGCATCCATTGCAGATTCTCGAACCGGCATGGGGACGTTACCAGCGGCATTGCCGACGAGACACAGGAGCTCATTCACGATTTCCGGCCATGCGAGCAAGCCTCCGCGGGTGACCAGTTCGGTGATGATGCTTCCTGCGGTTCTTGAAACGTTACGGTCGACGTCGCGCAAGGTGTGCAGAGCTGCGGTCTTCACGTAGGCCAGGCTCTGCGGGGTGATCATGCTATAGGCCAGTGAGATCTTGGTCTTGACATTTGTGCCAGCGGCAAATCTGACGGTAGGGTATTCATTGACGTGAATGCCTGCCGAAGGAGGTGATTGGGGGTGGGAGAAGATGTATGTAATGTAATTGATGTAGTCGGGCGAGGAAGTCGCCTGTGCGAGCATCTGCGATCCAAAAAATATGCGATTAGTTTCCACGTCCGATCATTCCAGTGTAGCATCTGGAACCCCGTTGGAGGTTGCAGAGCACAAAAAAACGGCAAGAGTGATTACCTGCTCAGCTTTAGCTCGGGCGGGATTGTTTCCACCGGCGAGCGAGTCGCGTAGGAAGCGAGCTAGATTGCTCAATGCCTCCTCTTCGGGCTGCCAATCCATCTTATCGCGCTGTGAGGATCTGCGACAGTGAAAGTCGAAAGTGCAAGTGGCACAAAAGCCCCGCCGAGATTGTGGGAACGGGACCCCTTTGGTTTCCCCAGATCGGTGATCAGAGTGTCCACCAAAATTGCCGGACCACTTGAGAGGTTCCGCAAAAGCGAGCGCGGAGAATTGGGAGAGAAGGAAATAGGGCAGGGAGGTCGTAAAGAGACAACCGGCGGAGATCACCAGAGCACTGAGGGGTGTAGGCACTGTGGCAGAAAAAAAGAGATCAGTCAATTTGGTAGGCGGTGTGTCACCTCTGCTGAATGTATATCAGATCATGTTTTTGTGTATAACTGCCTGGCGGCTGAGATGAGAAAGAAAAGGAGAGATGCAAGGAGTCATAGTCAGCTGGCAAACGCGAAAAGCCAAGCGGTATATATCATGAAGAGACGACATCAGCGCTGCCAGAGAGAAATGAAGTAGGTTACCTCGAGGCGCAAAATGGGTGGCGATGTCACTTCCGAAGTTCGCCTGCAAGCAGTTCAAATAAAAGACAGCGAGAGAAAAACCTCGGAGTTACCTGGGCAAATACGGGTCAAGCCACGAGGAATAGCGGGTGGCTCTTATGTACGGAGTAAAGGCACTTCAACTTGGAACCTTGAAGGCGAGAGTGAAGGTAGGATGTGGCGAAGTAACAGTGGCAGATGGTCATGTAAGCCTAGAAAGAATGTCAAGGGATCACTGTTCTAGTTGAGCTTCACTGGGCATGATCCCAAGAGTCAACATCCATGATCGTTGCTCTATATATATTGAGGTTGATTTCCGGATGCGTGCCCAGGTGCTGCCATAATCCATGCCCAATTCTAGAATTTTGATCATTCCGGATCTTCATCGTGTCCATCATTTATTCAATAGGGCGGTATGTAATCACGTACTCTAGAGGAACGCAATGCTGGGCATAGAAGTGAAAGGAAAGCAAACAAGTGAAGCGGCGAAGCATGCCAGATCCGATATCGACAAGATCAGGCCCAAACCATCTTCTTGATGTCATAAACTAGATACTCCAACCATCCAGTCCGCTTCTTAGCATCGGCCAAAGAAATAATATCGGACTGCTCAACCAGAGACGGAGCATCGCCACCACGACCATGGCCTGCCAGCATAGCGCGCTCGATATCCAAGCAGATAGAGCGTACGCGATCCATTTCCCTGAAGTTCCCACCGGTGGGACCTAACTTCGGACTGGCTGTGGAATTGGACAATGGAAGACCCTTGAAGGCCATGAAACGGGTCGTGGATGGCTTGCTTCCACGCAGCCAGGAAACAAGATCCCATTCACTGTTTGCGCTGGCTGTGGTCTCCAGTGTGCTTAGATCGACATCACTTTGGAGTGAGCGCGTATTCACACGTAAAGTGTTGATGTCGCCATCGCGATACACGAGGACGAGACCGACATTGCTTGCCTCGTTGGCTTGGCTGTCTGTGAGAATGGAAGTGACATATGTGCCGTAGTGGATGCGAGAGACAGAGCGAAGATCAATACGTTCGAATGAAAGAACCTTGTCTGTCTCCCAGTCAAATCGACAACTATACACCGCTGCATCTGTGAGGAGGAGGACGGATTCCTCGAAAGGCAATGTACGAAGTGTGTTTGGCTGGCGGGGTGTGAGCATTGTCCAGCCACCGAGGAATTCTTCAGAGGGGCTGCTGATGACAATCTTGCAGCTTGTGTCGATGGCATTCTGGCGGAGTTTCTGGACCGAGATGCCAGGATCAGTCGTCTGAAGCTGGATGGCAAATTCGTCGAAGACCTGAGTCGACACATTGCCCACGAGATAGTCGATACAAGCCTGGGAGAAGAAGTCGTTGACTATGTTGTTGTAATATCGGGAGAGGGTAAGACCCAGGTCGTTCAGGGCACCTCTGTAGTCACGTTTGCGAGTACGAGTATAATCGCCCTTCAAAGCAGCAGTGGATGAGTATTGTTTGGAGATAGCATCTCCGTTGTCGGCCCAGAGAGTGTTGAACCATTGTGTGGAAGAATCACCGCCAAGGTCGATATCTATGCCCTCGTTCTCGAGCTGACGTTCAAGAGCCCATTGCCCGAAAGCACACTGTGCAACGCCAGTGCGGTCAAGACAGTCCATGCAGTTGGTTCTAATAATGCCCTTCTGTGTCTGTAAAACCTCGTTGTTTGCAACAATGGTGTAGCAGAACTCATTTAGTGTATCTTTCAGGCGGTCGACGAGGCGAGAAACGTTTTCGAATTTCATTCCTCGGCATTCGCGGTGGAATTCGAACCATTCCAGCTGCAGTGGTGTGCCATCAATACCACCAGCTTCGTTGAACGACTCGGTATATCTTTCATATTGCTCCCCCAGCTTCAGCTCCCCGGCCAATTTATCAATGAGAGATACGGCTTGAATCTTCCCATACCGACGACTCATGTCTCGGAAGTGTCTGCTAAAAGCAAGAAGATTCGTATCTGCAGCGTGATGAAGCACAGGAATTGGCTTCAACGCGTATGGTGACTGCGAGAAGTACAGAGGAATAGACCCCCTGACCTGCAGGTATGAATAGGCAGCGTGAGAGGGACTCCAGTCTGGCACAGAGAGAATCTGTTCAGTCTCAACGGTGTTGGCCGTATTGCCTTCATCGTCAACACCACGGCGCAAGTAACGAAGACCAGGCCGGTGGACAGAACGTCGAGAAATGAGGGTCAGAAGATAGTTATGTTTGCCGGGGTCGGTCGAGGCATTTTCGACCTCGTTTATTTCGCCGAGGACCCGACCTCGGGCGAGTTCCTCTGGAGATTTCCCAGATGGCTTCGGGGTAGCGCTAGCGATCGTGAATTCACGTTGGCCCACAAAGCCCTGAATTAAAGGGAGAACAAATCCATGTGCACCGTCATCAATGAAAGTATGCATCAAATGTCTGTTCCAGAAATACTGCAAATGGGTCAGCGCAAGCTTGCGGAAAATATCAACCAAGTCCCCTGATGCATACTGATGGATCCACGACTTTGTGGAGTGGAAGCTGATCTTTACGAGCTTCCTGGGTATTTAAAGAACGCGTAAGATCATAATCATATGCAAAGAAGAAATTATGCGATGCAAATAGTAGCTTTGTGTAGCGGAGAAGCTTCGGCAGCAGATCCGCAGCCTGGGCAGACTTGGGCTGTTCTTCGCCTTGAGTCTTCGCCTGGCTGGCTGGAGTTTCTTTGGCAGCCTCATCCTTCATGTCAGTATCTTCATCCGACGAGATGGGAGCTTCCTCAACCGGGGACTCTGGCATGTCCTGTCCCAGAGCCCCTGGTTGGGGCAAGCCCAGGTTTTTGCGCGACAGCCAGTTGGCTGCGAATCGGCCGAAGCGGACTCTTTTTCCAATCACATCTTCTGCTATACTGCCGACGCTGATTCCACGAACATGTTGGGTCGTGCGTGTGGGGGATGCGGGCACGCTCGCGATCTCTGCCTCGGCTTCCGCTCTGTCTGTTTCATTATCGGGGACGTCATCCTCGTCGGAAGATGGGTCCATATTCACATCTTCCTGGGAAGTGTCCTTCCTGGCCTGGGAGATTGCGCGGCCGGCATCTTCTTGCGATGAGACGGGAATGATTGCGACCTTTGTCACTGCGTAAATTGGACGGCCTTGGATGTTCGCTACCTCCTGTCGCTGGGTGATGGAGACCAGGAATGAGTATGAAGCGACAGATAGAAGACCTACAGCAGGATTGCTCCTACGTTAGCATCGGTTGCCCCGCAGCTTTGACCTAGATCACCTACCCACGAGACCGTAGGCTTCTAGGGCGTCTCTTCCGAGGGATTCCGAGGCAGATGCGGGCAGAGCGGTGATTTTGTTCGTCTTGTAGTCAATGCGAATGGAGGAGGCGTCATTGTTGCTGCCATTATTGCGCGGTCCGTTGCCGCCCGCATGAAGGACTAGACCGTCAACCGCGGCGACGATGGCCAGCTTGCGCCACAGAGGCATGTCGCGCAGAGCAATACTATACACAAGGAATACAGTGAAAGGGAGTTGAAAGTTAAGTGTCGGAAGGGCATCCATAACCGGCCTACATCATCCGCCCCACCGATTATCTATTCGGCAGAAAAAAAGAAACTATATACATCCTTAGCCGCCAACCGAAAAAAAAAAACAATAAAACCAGTCATATCCAGTCATTCATACAGGCAGTTCCAGTGCCTGACGAGCCCGAGTTACCCCTGGCAATTTCGTCGAGTAATAATACAAGGTTCAAGCCCGCAGCTTGCAAGTAGTCGAAGATGAAAATGAAATCATGCCATATGCCTCATTATATCGGACCGTCAAGCTCACAGCTGACTGTTCCGCTTCGTATGCATCGCGGTTTGCGTCTCGGTGTGCGGGAACGTCGGGCCGGGCTCCCCTTCGGCAGCCTCCGTCAAGTCGTTCATGCCAATCCCGCTCTCGGCATCATACGAATGCATCAGTCCTTCTCGGTCACCGTGGCCATTGAAGTATATGCTCGAGGAGCTGCGGCGAGACTGCATGGACCGGCGGGTCTGGAAGCTCGTGAGTCCATCTGTGGGCACACCATCCTCATCCAGTTTGGAGTTCACCATCGAGTGTCCATCCGGGTCATGGCGCGACAGGTTCAGTAGGTAGACACCCGTGAAGATGATGAGGAATCCACAGAGCAGCGATATCGTGTTGACGGCGTCGGTGGTGTTGAATCCCTTGAACAGGATGAAGGAGGCGCAAAGGGTCGCGGTTGTGAAGGTCACATAGTAGAGGGGGTTCACACTGTCGGAAATCGTCCGTCAGCATGGGCAATTGGTTTTCGGGTGTGGGTTAGCTTACATCGAGGTGGAGAAGGAGTTCAATGCCTTATTGAAGTAGTTCATCTGGGTGAGAATGCAGAACCCAGTCACGATGGCGAAAACATAGGTGGATGCATGCACGAATTGGTTGTTACCGCCAAGGGTGAGCTTGAGAGCAATGCCAAAGGCCTTGACGGACATGACCGAGACCGATCCAACAGTGGAGCAGATCGAGATGTAGATGAGTGGGTTCTTCTTGCCATAGACCGGCGCAACCCGATAGATCATCACCGTGGAGAAAACGGCAACGGTCAAACAATAGAACAGGAAGCCCGGCTGAACCGCATATCCCAGAATCTCATTGACGGTGTCCACCTGCTTGTCTGGGGGCGCATGCAGGACGATCACGACCGATCCCAACAAACACAGCGCACAGCCCAATTTGCCGAGCACTCCGAGGATTTCGTTCAGGAAGTAGGAGCTCAAAACCGCACTGTTCATGTTAGCGATGAAAATCCAACGTCGCAGACTCGAAATTGTGATGCCTACCCGATCAAAACACTGAGTGCGCCCAAGGGCGTAACCAAAATCGCGGGCGCAAAGGCGTATGCGGCAAAATTGGCGACTTCGCCGAGGGCCACTGTTGATCTGTTAGCCTGTGTCGGGTTCTCAAGGTCGGGTCTCGCCATGGGCTTCCGTACGTGTCACGATACCACCCCACCATATGGGGCTCTTGAGATATGAGAATCCTTCTCCTTCAAAGCCATGCCGTTCGGAGGCTTGCATTAAACCCTGGTCGCAGTTAGCAATCGCACTCCAATCCCACTGTGTCCGATGGAAGCCGCGGAGCCGCGGCTGTCGCCCGGACCACCCTGGCCTCAATCGCCTCCGGATTCGCCGTAGACCGACCTTTTTCGTAATCACAAAGCTGGTGCCGATCGCCATGGTGGACACGATGGCTAAGATGAGCCCGACATATCTAAGAGCGCGAACACGTTAGTTCTGGTCGCCGGGGCCCTCCGAGCCAATTCATGAGACCTGGCGAGCTTACTTGTCTGGAAGCATGTTGACGCGATATCTGATCTAGGAGCCGAATGCTCCTATTGTCGAAAGACCTCCAGTACTGGCAATGGATTGGACAGCGAGAGACTCGGCCTGGGAGGATAGAAGGATAGAAGGACAGAGTGAAGTGAAGAATGGCCAAGGGGACAGAAACGAGCCAGCCCGAGGTTTCTGCAATGTAGGATGAGCAAGGGAGGACGGAAGTGCTCAGGTGTTGGAAGGTGTTTAGTGCCGTGCGGTGGGGTTCCGTTTCAAGCCTGGCCGATCGGACGCGTAAGAGGACTAAATTTCCAAGTCCTTGACTTTCCACCCTCTCATTTCACCCTTTTTCTTTTTGTGTTTCTGGGGATGCGGTGACAGTCTAGATTTACACTTGATCCGAGCGCTGGGCTATAAATACTACGAACTGGATCTATACCACTCTATATTGTACATGGACTATAGAGTATAGTACTGGTACTTCCTCGAAAACTGCCCAGGTGTCAATTGATTCTGCAGCAAGTACCTGTCTGGATGCGTCGTATCAGAATCCGTTGGACCCTGAAATGTGGCAAAGATCGTCATGTAATCTCGTCTCGGTCCGAATGCAGCATGTGTTACTATACATAGGGCATCCCCAGATATGTCTCACACCTGCGAATCGCAAAGTGGATAGCCCTAGTGAGATCCAGTAATCTCCTGCCCTGCCTTCTTTTCCGCGCGTCCTGGGACTCTAGGTAGTTTTAGACGTTCGTAGCAATTGGCTGTCAATTGCATTCAATTGGACTAACATTAGTCGCCTTGTGCTCAAACACTACACAGACCATCTACGCTAAGGTCTCACTTGGGCAAATATTCATATTGAAACCTAGAGCACGTGGACTAACTCGCGCCAATACGCCAGGGTGGGAGAATGCATTCATTGTCCCACCCTTCAACACCGAACACAGATTTGGGCCGAAGACCGAAGTGGTATCTCGAATCGCAGGGAAAGAAGGGGCACAAATGGCACAAGAAAAAGCAGAAAACGGAAGAGTTTTTGGAGCACATCTGAAGATCGGTCCAGATGGGCGGTGGTGGCACCATAGATGAAAAGACGGGGGACCGCCTGGGCGCGTGGGGGGAATTGGATTGAACATACCTGTAATGATTAATTCTCAAACCAGACCTTCCATCAGTCTCGGTCGCGCTCGTCGCTGGCAAATCTGATTAGTAGGTTGGGGAGGACCAAGTGGAAGTCATCGAGGGGTCGGATTCACTGGCCACCAGGTGAGAAGGAGGGGGTGGATGTGGGATGAGGATGTTGAGAGGGCGTGAGAGATGTGAATTTACGAAGGGCGCCGACGTTTGGCATCCAGAGTGGTGTCCTCGATGGTCCAGTCGTCTTCTTCGTCGCGGGACCGTTTGGTCGACGCGTTATCGTGAGATTGAGACTCCACAAGGGATGGATCTGTTTCACCAAGGTCTACAGCCTCCGTGTCATCAAAATTGGCGTCATAGTCGCCAAACTCGTTCTCATCGAATTCTTGGTTGTCGGCTTCGTGACCGCCAACGGATGCAGGGGCAGCGAGGTCATCCTCGTCTTCGTGGTACTCTAACTCATCGAAGTGATCAAGCTCATCTTGCTCGTCGTCCTTGGCTGGGGTTTGCATCAGATCTACTGCGATGCCGAGCAATTCATCCGCTGGTGCTAGTGGCTGCTCCTGGGCTTCAGTGGCATTTTGAACCTCGCTGTGAAGTGCAGATGTGTCCTGTTCGTGGGAATTTTGGTTTGCCTCAGCTGATGACGACTCAACCGAGTTGACTGCAGCGGTGGACTTGGAGTCCGGCTTGTTCTCATCCTCATCAGGGAGGGTTTGCTGGGCGATCGGCTGTTTTGATTCACCATCCTCGGTGTGGCTAGAACTCTCCTCTTCATGGGAAGCGTCTGGATGAACGATGAACCCAAGTTCTTCGTCTTCATAATAGTCTTCAGGTCCAAGATCATCGTAATCATGATCCTCTCCATGGGCAGTATCATCGAAATGCTCAATTTGCTCATCGGGTGGATTTTCTTGCAAGTCAGTCTCAACGGGTGCTGCGTTTACTGTGGCAGTAGATTCGCTGCCCGGGGCCTCGGAGTCGTAATGCTCGTCGTTTTCTTCGTTGGCATCGCCTTCGCCATTGTAGACTTCCTCGGGCTGGTTTTGGTCATTGGATTGAGAGTGGGCGGAGAGTGGGCGAGCCTCATCAGCGACGCCAGCGCCTGGCTCGCCGATGTGATGTTCTTCTTGAACTGCAAGGTCTGGATTCTCTAGCTGTGCCTCCGAAGTTTGTACCTGAGCCGACGGAGAGGGGGCGGCGGCTGGCGCCTGCTCGTCTTCGGGCTTTGAGGGTACTTCGTCATCAGCAAGCGACAATTTCTGTTCGGCTTCGGTTGTGTAGTAAGCTTCGTCCTCTTGCTCCTCGGCCTCGTGTTCGAGCCCGTGATCTGCTTCAGAGAAGGGCTCAGCCTCGTCATATTCATTCCATGGATGAATGTCGGACAAAGTTTTGCCATCGTTGGCAGCATCGAGCAAATCGGCGATTTCCGCTGGGAAGGCACGCTTGCTGCTTAATGTAAGATAGAGAGCATCGGGGTCATTCGCCCCATCGTTGCGACATAGTCTAAGGTAAAGGTCTACAACCTGGTGCAGGGTCACCTGGGATGTATGGAAAGAGTCCTAAATATCGGTTAGTATCGTAATGGGACACGCTGTCGTGGGGGTGGCCTACCTCTGTCATCTGAATTCCAAGCGTATCGACATCAATTATCAGGACCTCGTTATCCGCCACATTGCCCTGGAGGACCTGACGCAAGGCCTTGAACAATTGAGCGACACTTTCGTACGCCACATCCTCGTCATGGAGGAAGAATGTCTCAGCAGAGTCGCCCTCAAACGGAGGGAAAAGGGCAATCTCATTCTCTTGGTAGATTATCTTCACTGGGTGAAGGGTTTCGTGCGGGGCAGTTTCAGGGTGTGAGGGTTGGGCCTCAGTTGCGCCCGGCTGTTTTACCTCTGGAGCAGACTGCGCCTCTGCCTGCGTACTAACAGGTTCTGGATGAGTCTCCGTAGAAGCTTGCTCCTGATTTCCTGCAATGTCTTCCTGTGAAGCATTCGTATTCTTAGGGCTTGACGCAGGCTGGTCTGTTTCATTAGCCTCCTTGCTAGGCTCCTTTTCAGAGTCATTATGAGCCCCGGCAAGATGGAGTGTTTCGGTTGGTGGCTCCGCAAGCTCGTCATCATCAGATGTACTGGGCTCAGCCTGTTGCTCCTTGTCCTCGGCCGGGGCACCGACTTCTTCTTGAATTGGCGCTGGGGGTTCACTTTGAACTGCCTCTGTCTGGACACTGGGATCCTCGGGGACTACGTGAGAGGTCTGCTCCACTAAGACTGGCTCTTCCTGAATAGGATTGGGGACATCTCCGGTGGTTGGTTCGATGGGAGCAGAAGTGGAAACGTCGATGACGGAAATTTCGGGAGCGGTAGTTTCGACCTGGTCGCCTTCGGTCATTTCTGCCTCAAAGGGCTCCTCTTGAGATTGCACGTCGATGTCGTGGTCTTCTTCCACATAATTGTCGGCGTCAACCATAGAGCCCTCCGAAGGGTCATCGGCCATATCTGCATCAAGGATGGCCTCGTTTACTGGTTCATGAGGCTGTGAAAACTCATCTGCGCCCATCATATCGCTGTCCATGTTTGAGTTATGGTCTTCCATAAGGTCAATGTCGATATCGAAATCATCGGCCTGCCCCATGTAGGGCGAGGCCATTTCCATAGAGTCATCCATGGTAGGAACTTCCATCGTTGTGTGTGTCAAGTGGTCGGAGGGTGAAATGGTAGGTAACGCGTAAAGGAGCGCGCTGGAGTGTCGGGAGCTCGTGAGAAATTTAGCGAGGTCCCATGAAAGCGGTTTTGGTGCAGTTTAGAGTGAAAGAAAACAAGTGACAGTAGTCTGTGATACTCAAAAGGCCAGGCTAGTCCCTATCAGAGACTCGATGGGCGGAGTGAGGATAGGGGTGGTGACTGCGAAGTGAGATACGAAGTGAAAGGAAAGTGTCTCTGTGACGACTAAGCGAATCCGATGCACGGACCAACCGCCGAAGTGAACAGAGTAGCTCCCTATCCGTTGCCAACCATCAAGTTTACCCCACGACTCTCTATCCCTTTCTTCAGTGCCCTACTCACTTGTACTGTTGCTCCTCTGCGCTGATTTGAACCAAGATGGTAAGTTGCCACCCCAATGGGAAGTGACACTTGACTGATCAACACACAACAGGTCGTCCTGGCAGCGTCGATATGTACCCGCGGAGGTAAAGCGGTTCTCTCGCGTCAATTCCGCGAGATTTCTCGGTCTCGAATCGAAGCGCTCCTAGCATCTTTCCCTAAGCTCGCCGACTCCGGAACCCAACACACCACCGTTGAGCAGGACAACGTGCGCTTTGTGTACCAGCCGCTCGACGAGCTGTACATTATCCTGATCACCAACCGCCAATCGAACATCCTACAAGACATTGACAGTCTTCACCTCTTCGCGCAAGTGACTACTAGTATCTGCAAGAGTCTGGACGAGCGCGAGATTCTCCGAAATGCATTCGAACTTCTCAGTGCATTCGATGAATTGGTGACCCTGGGATACCGTGAGAACCTCTCCTTGACTCAGATCAAGACCTTCTTGGAAATGGAGAGTCACGAGGAGAGAATCCAAGAAATCATTGAACGGGTATGTTTGGGTCTGCATGACGGGGTCGGATTGTGGCTAACACAACAATAGAACAAGGAGTTGGAGGCCAGCGAAGAGCGCAAGCGCAAGGCGAAGCAACTGGAAATGCAGCGCAAAGATGCCGCTCGCTCAGGCCGTTCCGCGGCTCCTCGAGCTCCTTCCTACCCTGTCTACACACCTCCTGCGCGCCCATCGGTGCCTGACACCTACGACTCATATGAGGCCGAGAAGAAGAAGGCCTTCTCCAAGTATGTGCATTGGCGATCCTATGGCTCTGGTGGAACCGCGTGCTGACCATTTTGACTTCTAGGCCCATCCCTACCCGTGGCAAGGGTATGCAACTAGGCAAGAAGTCTAAAGCAACCGATATTTACGAGAAGGTTCGCGGTGATGTGGGACCTGAAATCGAAGAGGAGAGCCCATTGGTGGCCCCACAAGTCGCATCTCCTGTGCAGGATGTCTCCTCGGCGCGCCAATCTCTCAACACAGACCGGGAACCCATCCAGCTCACAATTGCCGAGACTATCTCAGCCACCCTCACCCGCGAGGGAGCTCTGAAGTCCTTCGAAGCCAAGGGTGACCTGCAGCTCCGCATCTCTGACCCCTCATTTACCAAACTCCGCCTCGACTGTCAGGCTATTCCGACACACGGTGCACAGTTCCGTACCCATCCCAATGTTGACAAGGCTCTATTCAACGAGTCTTCCATAATTCAGCTGAAGGACACCTCCAAGAGCTTCCCTGCCAATAACTCTATCGGCATTCTCCGATGGCGTGTTGCCAGCTCAGCCGATAATGCTGATATTCTCCCCATCACATTCACCGTATGGGTAAACAAGGGCTCTGACTCGACCACCGTTACGGTGGAGTACGAGCTTACCGGCGAAGACAGCCTCCGTGATGTTGTTGTCACCATCCCCTACGGCACATCAGAGCCTGCCGTGTCTAGCTTTGATGCAGTTTACGAGGTTTCTGGCGACAGCCTGGACTGGAACCTGGGCGCTGTGGACGAGTCAAATGCCTCTGGCAGCTTTGAATTCGAGGCGACTGATTCCGACGAAAACGAGTTCTTCCCCATGAGTGTTAGCTTCACAAAGACCAAGCCCTTCGTGGATGTCGATGTGAGCAATGTCGCCTTATTGGATATGGATGGCCAGAGCACTGCCTTCTCCAAGGAGATCCGCAGCGTCGCGGAGAATTTCCTCATCGAGTAAAAATGGGTGGGCTACTGTATAGAGTTCCTAATGATGTCTGATTTGTGTTAATTGTTTCCAAGATCGTGTTAAGCCAATCTGATTTGAGTCCAAAACCTCCGCCTGTAGCACCTATCTTCGAGCAATTGGACATCTACTGACGTGGCCTTTGACTTCGAGTCCCTAAACGTCAGAATCATCCCAACGTAATGCACAATCAAATCCCAGCCAACAACAGCGGGAAATTCTGATGAGAATTGCCGTCAAGCTTTCCGTACCTCGCACCTCGCGGGCCCTGCGCCTAAAACAGTGTTTTAGCACTCGCCAACCAGGGACGAACCGCCCTAAGGTGTGTGCCGCCACCAACACACGTCAGATTGACTTCGAGCTCGGGTCTGGCCCACGAATGAGTGCCGACTACTGAGTACAGCGATGGTCTTTTTCCTTGCTCGACACAAGATGGCTCGTTGAGTGTTGTGAAAGTCCTCATGGTTCAGGAATTATGTCGGAGTATAGAGCTCGAGGGCTCTCACAATGCCCTGGGTCGTCTTTCCAACCAAAACCTCAGACAAATTGAATTCCTATACTTCACCAGATCCTTGGTCGGCTGCATCGGATTCCAGAGCCAGTCGGTTCCAACAACCGACGCCCAGCCCTGGAGGGCTGTCGACAACCTTGGAAACACATCACCAGGGGTAGGAACCCACTGGTTAGACCAATACCCCAGTCCCTGCTATATGTCCAGAAGCAAGGTCCACCACGGCGGTTTGGTTGATGGCAAATAGCGTGATCAATAACCGAAATCAGATAGGTTTACTCATGGAAACGTTGAACGTTCGCCTCTTCACCAGCGCCGGAGGCAAAGTGCCTAATCGCTATACCTCATTCGGCGAACGGTGGCCATTCCTGTGCGCTTACGAGGAGTCCGAATTACCCTGGGAAGCCCAGATGAGCATGTCATCTCTGCTTGACCCAGTCTGCGGTGCTAGAAACCCGACCCCCTCGTCTTTCCCCGAGTTATGCTTCTTTTGGGTCAAAGTCTGGGGTCGTTTATAAAACCCATTGGCCTTCTGATCATTCTACACCATCTTCGTATTTGACAAGTCTCTGGGACTGGTCTGCTCCCGATCTATCTGCTTTGTGATATTCACAGGGATTCGATCCACACTGGTACGTGACTCGGCTTTGCTCTCATGCTGGACTCGAACACTGAATCTTCCTCAGCAACCAGTTCATCTCGGCTCAGAATGAGTAGTATTCATTTCCCCTCCTGGGGCGAGCAGCAGAGCCTCTTGAAATTGTCATATGCTGATGCAGAAACGTGTAATCAGTTGGCAAGTGTGGTAAGTGTGAAATCATTCGAGCCAGGGAGTTTTATCTGATGTCGATTATATAGGATAATCCAGTGTCTCATCTTGAAAGCGGTGATTCTAAATTGACTACCAAGAAAATGGCCATCCCACGCCTGGCGGAAGGTGCCGAGTCTGCTTTCACTTCCCCGGGGAGATTTCATCGACGACATGTTCGTCGAGCCTGTGAGTCGTGTCGACAGCGAAAGACCAAGTGTACCGGAGACAAGTCCGGTTGTCGAAACTGCCGAGAAGCGGGCATCATCTGCTGCTATACGGATGGAAAAAGAGAGAAGTCCAAACGGTAGGCATGGTTCATCTGCTGGATTTGTTGTAAGGATTGACTTTTGAGCTCGCGTAATATAGGCAGTTGGCAAGTCTTTCAGCCAAAGTGCAGGCGTACGAGGATGTCATCAGCAAGTTGAGCAATCGCTTTGGTGTATCTGATGAGCACTTGGTGAACATTGCCCTGGCAGCGGTATGAAGTTGATCACTACTCAACAAGAGCTTTTCTAATGCCAATCAGGAGTCTGCGCCAAATCTGACGCTGGATTCGAAAACGTCCGTTGCAGCAGCTGGAGAGCCGAAGACTGCCCGAAACACAGGCTCTGAGCCGCCGCCCTCCCGGTCTTTATCTGCAAGCCCCCCGGACTCGGGAGACCATACAGAAGAAGACTTCAACAGGGATGAAACCTCCCGAGCAACAGGGTTCATTGGAAGAAGCTCGGAGATCACCTGGCTTCAAAAGCTGAGCAAAGTCGTCAATGTCGAATGTGAAGCCTGGCCTGCGACTTTGCCTAATGCCAACGAAGACAATGGCCTTCCATCACCGACATTGACACCTCGACCCGATAACCCAAATGATCCATGGGTGGTTGCGTTCAACTATTATCTCGATGACTTGGATATTCCTACTGCAGATCCATCGGATATGTATGGAGTTCCCTCTCGAGAGACAGCTACACATCTACTGAACGCCTTCCTCACGTCGGTCCATCCCTCATTCCCCATCATTGGGGTTTCGACCTTCGTACCTCAATTTCAAGTCTTCTTCAGTCAGCCTTCTCTCAAACCAGGAAACAAATGGCTCGCCATCCTCAACCTGATTTTTGCAATTGCTGCAAAGTTTGGTCAGTTGACGAATGCCGACTGGAGGGAGGAAGACGATGATCATCAAGCGTATTTTGCAAGGGCACGAGCTTTGAGTTTGGAAGATCAGATTCTCCATCATCCTGATCTTCAGCAGCTGCAAGTCGAGGGTCTCACCGCATTCTATTTGAATGCACTGGGGCATATCAACAGGTATGGTAACAGGTTGCGCAATGATTGAATATCAACTGACATTTGTTCTCATAGGGCTTGGAAGCTTTCCGGTAGCGCAGTTCGAGGAGCACTGGCTCTCGGATTGCACCTACAGAATGTCGGGGTCAGCATATCGGACAGCTCCAAAGAGATCCGCTATCGGGTGTGGTGGTCATTATATACACTGGACTATCTGCTGGCGCTTATGACCGGACGTCCGTCATGTGTTAACGACAGCTCCTGCACTACACCAATGCCGGTGCCTTTTGACGAGGTCGATTTCCAAAAGAGCGAAGTGTCTCGAATCATCAACACCGCTGCCCTCCGCACTTGCAACAATTCTGAGAGGATGCCGAAAAACAGTAATACGGATGATCGTGAATCGACGACAGACTCTGACTCCAACGATGCGCCTGCCGAAGATGAAGCGAAGCTAAGCTACGTCGAGTATTTGAAGAGTCTCCCGCCGTGCACTTCCCTGTACTTCCTACAATTGGCGTCATTGACCAGTATCTCAAAGCGAATGACGGTAAAGCTTTACAGCCCAGAAGCTCTTCAATCGCCATGGGCCAGCACCGAGTTCACAATGCAGAGCTTGACGCTCGAGCTTGATTCGTGGCTTATGAATCTTCCCGCGGCATACGACTTTACTTCGACGCAGACGTCGCAATGCCCCATCAGTCAGCGTATGGGCGTCGCCTTCCTCTTCTACAGCACCAAGATTGGAATCACGCGGCCATGTCTCTGTCGCTTGGACCAATCGCTTTCGGAGGATGACAAGACGTATGAGTTCTGTAGCAAGGCAGCAGCAGACTGTGTCGAGGCTGCGTGCCACATGCTCACGTTGTTCCCGGATACCCCAGACGCAGCATTATTGTACAAGATGTCGCCATGGTGGTGTACATTGCATTACCTTATGCAAGCAGTCACTGTTCTGTTACTGGAGCTGGCGTACAGATCCCAACATGTTCCCGAGAAAGCGGCAATGGTCTCCAAAGCGGCGAAGAAAGCCCTGGACTGGCTCTCCACGCTGTCTAAGACAAACATGGCGTCCGAGAGAGCTTGGAAACTTTGCGATGGATTCATCCGTCGTCTCGCCCCACACATTGGCATCAACGTGAATGATATCCCCATGAGCGAGGAATCGGATTCCCTCTTCAACGTCCCTGATAATGCAGAATCTACTAGCATGGAAGAGCCCTCTGCAGACGACGTGGCCTTCGATGCCTCCGAGGCCATTCCTTCCACGGTGGCCGTCGACGCCATCTCTGCCGAGTTGGATTCCATCACCTGTACCCCGGTGAACCAGTCCAGTACTCCGTCTGCTTTGCAGGAGCCCTACGATCTCGGGGAACCCGATCTCCTCGACCAATTCATCAAGCAGGAGAAAGACCAGAGCTCCTACGATGAATGTTTCCCTTACGATCCCGCTACTGGTCAGCTTACTGGCTCGTTCTTCCCCTCGGGGCCCAACATGGAACTTGATATGGGTTATTTCTGGGGTGACCCTGTTTGCTGAATTACTTGCACCCCCAATTGAATTCACAGAAAAGAACCAAGATTGAAAATGGAATGGACGCACGCAGAATCAAATTGGAAATCATATCTGCAGTTATCTGGCTTGGGGTCTTTTCTGCCCTGCATGAAATGAAGTGAAAATCTACACATGTCTTCCAGTAATACAAAAGTGATTTACATTATCCCATGGCATATACCCTATTCACAACTTTGGCATGGTACATCTAAATGACTACCGTGGATCCGACTAAAATAGTCCCGGCAGCGAGCCATGGATCGCCTACTGAGCCGAAGTAAACGGAAGGCCGAGACCGGTCGACATTGACCTCATCTTGTCGGCCTTCAAATGTCCGTGTCGCGTCATGGTGATCGTTCATCGAAAGTCCATCAGATCCACGCTATGTATACCTACCTAGGTAGGTATTACTCCTGTAATCAATGGACTTTGGCAATTCTAATAGCATATATTGAATCACTAAGGCCTGTAGATAACACCTATACAATGTACCAGAACCGTGGAAGATCTAAAGTGAAGTATGGTCCCAAACAAACCCAAGCCCTAATTTGCTTTCCACAATCCCTTAATATCCTTCTTCATAGGCCTGAAAACAGCTTTGAACTCGGCCTTCATCGCCTTCCTGTCTTCCCGAGACCACTCTCCATTGCGTTTAGCCTCCCGCATCTGACGGACATGACCAGTGAGCAGCGTTGAGATGTTCTCAGCCGTGCATCGTATACACCGGTCCTCACTTGCAAGATCACTCAGAGCCTGAGATAAGCTCTTGATCACCTCTTGTGATCTGGGCTTTTGGAACTCGCGTTCCAGTAGCGGGGCCTGGCTTGGTCCATGGGTTGAACAGGGTGTCTCGGATGCACTGTGGAATCATTCAATTTGAGGCTCAACTGATGATGAAGTGGCCATTTGAAACTTACTGTTGAGTCTCCTCTGTGCAGACATGTTCGATGGTGTGGATTGGCTCCTTGAACTCGGTGAACTTGGGTTGGGACATGACCGCAATGTTGTCTTTGGGGTTTGGGATTGGTATTGCTTCAGTGGAATAAATCAAAAGTGCTGGTATACATATCATCCTCGTCGACTGGGGTTTGTACTCTGTTATACTTGTCAAGCTATCCGAAAGGAGTAAGTACGTTAAGTCCGAGGGGACTACCCAATGTAGAATTTCGGCGGAGATTCCACTTTTGGAATCGTATATACTCCGTACCCGGTTCGGGATATTCGAATGACGCTCCTATTAACAAACTCCGAGCTGAGAGTCGCGGATACGTTTGGTGTTTGTACGAATTGCCTCTGGGCTGATGAAAGCTCCGCAGCAGGTACTCGGGGTAGGGTCAGGTATATCTTGCCAAGGGACGATTGCACGAAAAACACTATTCCATCCCAATGTTACAGCCAAATAGTCCAGTCTTTTCAAAACCTCGCATGAACCCAGATGCCGCTCACTAGATAACAGAAATGTATATCTAGATGTAAATCTTGTCTATGCAAAGCCTCAACAGAAAGTCAATCCCAACCTTGGAAATCTCAAACAGCCCCAGCTGCACTCCAATCCCTTTTCGCAGCAGTGAACAGCATCCGAGCAAGTTCTTCTTGTGACATTGCCCGGCCAACATTCTTCGATGGCGCAGAAGGGTAATACACAGCCGTCACTCTCGCGAACGCGATGTCTACAGAGTGTTTCCGCCGTAATAACTCAGCCCACGGAGTCCACTTCAATGTCTGGGAAGCTTCCGGTGCATGGATATCCGGATTCTCAGGCGTGATCCCAAGTAAGCCTCGGTCATCCCAAGCAAACTTCTCAACGCATTCCAAGGCAGGCATGATCCGACGCCGGACACCACACCCCGTGTGAGCCTCGTCAATTGGATAGTCGGGGTATTTCTTGATGGAGGAAATGATCGCGGTGATATCCGAGGCTGGGCCTGCAGATTGGTCGTTATTGCTTTCCAATATATGCTCATCTTCGGGGGTTTCGCTGAAATCGGGATCTAACAGAGTCGAGCCTAGGAATATTGTCTTCGCTCGCACAGAGAAGAATCGAACCATCTGGCCCAATTGGAAGAGATCACATTGGCTGGCGTTGTTGAATCCACCTCTGCATTGGAATTGACGAGAGTGGAGAAGCGCAGGGGCAGAAGTCGTGAAGGCTGCGCCCAGTGTTCTACTGGGGGTTGACTTCGTGTTTTCGGTATCCTCCATTCCTCCATAGACTCGCAGGAAATGAGCCTGTATGTCAGTTATTGTATTGAGGACCAGTTGGCGCCGATGATATATTTCCTCTGTGCGTTGAAGTAAATTAGCTTCCGAGATGCGGGCTCTCGAGTGAAACTTACCCTCAAGTCCATTTGGTAGATATTTCCAGCGTAAGTAATCTCCCTCAGGGCTTTCCAGTCCATTCGTCCAGAACTTGGAGCCCACAACAATCAAGGTATGGGTCATTACTCTGGTGACTCTCGCATCACCCAGGAACGTAGATATGAAAATGATCTGTCGAATCCTGTCTTCCTTGGCAGACAACAGGGCAGCATTAAACTTGGTCAGAGGCGCGGATTTTGCTTTGCCATAAGAATATCCCACTCGTCGCAGCATATCCCGCACAATGCGGGGGGAATTGAAGGAATCGGCCAGCTCGATTAGCCTTGCAATCAAGGAAGAAGATTGGTATTTTAATTGATTTTCGAAAGCACCCTTTTCCGTTTCCTCGGTCGATTCGACACACAAGATTCGTAAGAATAATTCAATGGCGTCTTCTCCGCACATCCTGGTCGGCTGAATGGCCGGCAGTGTGACTGTTGGCAGCGTATGCTGTGACAAGACATTTGAATCTTGGGACTCATTCCAGGCTTGTTTCTGGGTATTGAAATGCCTGCCCTCGGAGAATTTTGTAGGGTCCAACAATGCTTGGAAATATGGACTGTTGGACGAAAGAAGTTCGCTTGCCACCTGCCATTTGCGACTCACAGCCAACGGAGAATCACTGGATGCAAGGTATTCCAGAATGAGGTCGCCATTCTTAGTGATTGGTGTTATAGACGAGGCTGCAATGTCTGATTGGGGATCACTATGACCAGCCTCATGCTGTCCGCCTGGGTTCATGGCTGACAAGTTTCCCACGTTCTGTCCACCTTAGGGAGTTCGGTATGAATCCAACACTCAGGATGAAATCGGGTCATTGAAGCCAAGGACAAAGAGGGTAATGGGGTTCAGAGACTTGATCGTTATTCATAACAGTGTTTGTCGGAAAGATGTTCAAGATGTTGGTGGGTCCAGTAATGCCGGGTTTCGCCCATCGAAACCGCCCGAGCCTGATAGACGTGAATGGCATAATGCGTTTCAACAGGACGAGCGGAAAAATCCACAGGTACAAGCTTCCTGTCGATTAGGGCTTAATGCCAGGATACGACTAATTGACTCGTGCGCCCGGGGCTGCAGGCGGAGATGCCGTTCCGGTCTGTAGGTGTTACGGGGTATAGATATGGAGCTCAACACAAATGGTTACTTGGACTACTAATACATCAGGAGTCAATCACGGATTTCTTTTTGTTAATTCCCGAAAACTGACGGAAGGTAAGTTGTATATAACTTCGACAATGAAGTTCCTAGTTTGCAGTGCCCAGGTGCCCAGTGGTATATGCACCGGGTCAGTTAGATGGCGAGCAACCAATACGTAGATCAGAAAAAAAGTACAATAGATAAACAAAGACAGGACCCGACTTGGAACTAGGATGCACTTGCTAAAGATGCCAACAAAAAGGTACAAGAAGCGCTGGTATGTGGTATTATGCAATTAGGATCACCGGAAGATGCACGATTTTAGGACCCTCGGGCGTTCCGGTCTTCAATGTGTCACCCTCACGCTCCTTTCTGTTCTTTTCCCTCTGCGCGACGGCTTTCCCGGTGATATGGAAGAGGTATTGCACGGAGGCAGGAGTTTCCGGCTCAAAGCTAGATAAAACATTCCCATTGGGTCTGAATGTCGGATCGAGCTCAAAGTCCAGACCCAGAGCAGGTGGCACAAGCGAGAAGACACCGAGGGACCTTTGCTGTTCACTGACATAGGGCGAGGTGGCGAATTTAGCACAGTCCATGCCTTCTTGCGCATTGCCGTTGCCATCAAGCATAGCCAATTCGAAGAGATCAGTTCCTCGATGATTGACAAAGAACGGCTCGGTCGTTACGAAGCCGATGACGAAATCCGAATTGGCGCATGCGGCGACTATCGTGCTTTGGCGGTACTCGGGGGTGAAGGCGGTCTCAATGGCACCGGGTAAACAAAGGGTTACGCCGCGGGCCAGCAGCGGCACGTTTGCTGCCCCGTTATCTCCCTGCAAGTGTGGCTGTGGAATGACGGATTCGGTGGTGACTGAGATGGTGGATGATTTCCGAAGTGCCGAGCCCATATTCTGCGGGCTGAATTCTTGCCAGCCACTACTCGATTCCCCGAATGGGGGTGTGATTTCCACCTCCTCTCCAGATGAGTAGTTATTGGAGTCTGCGAAGATCTCCGTTTGAATGGTCTTCGTCGTTGTCGCCACTGCCTCGCGGGCCGCCAGTCGTAGGGTGGGGATCAATACGTCCTTTTCTTGCTGATCAATGGGGGCTGCCGGGGCCCAGGAGGTTGCGAGATTCGACCACGTTGCGGTCTTCAATGGACCGCTGGTATATGTTTTCTTGATCAAGTCTGCCAGGGCCTGCCTCGACTCCAGCGGCGCGTCCGCTCTGCCCATGAAGTTCACCATGGAGTTCAGGATCTTGCTGGCTTCCCACAGGAGGAAGCCATGTTCCCGGGCTACCTGCTGGAGCTGTTCGATCACATCGCTGGACCAGTCATCGACACAATCGGCCGCGATTTCCAAGACTGCAATGTAGGGGCCCAGCTCGGCGGCCAGCCGCAGGAGCGAAGCGGAGTCGGTGAAGTTGTGGGAGAGGTAGGCGACGATGGGTTGTCCATGAGGGAGGGTTTTTTTGGTTGCGGCTATCGTTTGCAGGTAGGCCAGGATGGGGTTTTCGGGGGACCAGTCCCCGGCAGCTGACATGGTGACTTGAGCTTGAGGAATACGGGGGTCTGAATTGGATATATAAGAAATGTGACCAGGAGAGAAGTCCACCGAGCCGAGAATCCGGGAAGAGGGGCTAGAATATCCACCAACTAGCGTGTCCAAGCTTGAAAACTGACGAAGACTGCCCAGGTGAAGATAACCAATAATCCGTGTCCTCGTATGAATCCATTGGGCCCTCGGAGGAGGCACTAGGCGCTCGGTGGAGACATACCCCGAGAGAGGCGTTGGGCGTACTCCGTCAAGGTCTCCATCGCTGAGCTTAGCTTGCAGAAGTACCAGTAGTCAATTCCCCGCACACCATTGAAAGGATTGAGGATTTTCAGGGAACGTTAAGCTGCAGGTGCAGCTAACAGTAGAGTGACAGCGTTCCCACCGAGTCCAGAGTAGCCAATCCTGGTATAGCCTATTGGATGACCACCGCTAACCGCATCAGGCAGTCTTAGGTCAGCACCTTGGATAGGCTATCAGAGACGAACTATAGAAGTGGCATGACTGTAGCCTTCAATCTACATTTATATTGCTTCTTAGTGGTCTGACCATATTGCAACTACAAAGGACTGTACTGCCCTCGGTACTCCGGCCTCCTGCAAGTCGAAAACCTGAACTTCGAATTTTCGGACTCGGGCGGATCCCTGATTGGTTTTTGGTGTCACGCCACCCCTGACTTATTATTATTTTTTTGCCTACGCTTTTCCTGTCTTCAACCATCCGGTTCCTCGACCATTTGATTCACATTCCTTTGATCGCTCTTGACAATGCCTGGGAGGGTCCTGCCGACCTTCACCTCTGCCGAGGTTGAATCCCATAACACCGCCGACTCGTGCTACATCACTTTGGGCCGCAACGTGTACGATGTCACCGATTTCCTCGATGCTCACCCCGGTGGCGGGGACCTGATTCTGGAGTATGGTGGAAAGGATACAACCGAAATCTTGAAGGACGAGATCTCCCATGAACACTCCGATGCTGCCTACGAGATTCTCGACGAATACCACATCGGATTTATCGGCGAGGCGACACCCGGGAAGACAACAACTGTCGTGGAGACTGTGGTCGAGACCGACAATGGTCCTATCTATGCATCCACGGGAATGTCCCGCGCGGAGGATCTGTCCGTCGACACCGACTACACTCAGGATTTCAAGACTCACAAGTTCCTGGATCTCAACAAGCCGCTCTTGATGCAATTGTGGCGAAGCAAGTTCTCCAAGGAGTTCTATCTCGAGCAGATTCACCGGCCCCGTCACTACCGCGGTGGAGAATCAGCCCCTCTCTTCGGCAACTTCCTCGAACCGCTCAGCAAGACCTCCTGGTACGTCGTGCCGATCGTCTGGCTCCCACCCGTCTTCTATCTGCTCTCCGTCGGAGCCGCCGGACTCGGCACCACCCCAGCTGCTGCTTATTTCGTTGGTGGCCTGTGCCTCTGGACTTTGATCGAGTACCTGATGCACCGATTCCTCTTCCATCTGGATGGCTGGCTCCCTGACAACCGGGTGGGCCTGACTCTTCACTTCTTGCTGCACGGCATTCACCACTATCTCCCCATGGACAAATACCGCCTCGTGATGCCGCCAACCCTGTTCGTCGCCCTGGCTGCGCCATTCTACAAGCTGGCCCATGCGGTCTTCTTCTACAACTGGTATGCGGCTGTATCGGTGTTCTGTGGTGGAGTATTCGGCTACGTCTGCTACGATCTCACCCATTACTTCCTCCACCACCGCAAGTAAGTGTCTCTACAGTTTTGGCTCCGCAAATCACAGCTAACATTACATCTCAGGCTCCCATCTTACTACCAAAGCCTTAAGAAGTACCACCTCGAGCACCACTTTGCCGATTATGAAAATGGATTCGGTGTCACCAGTCGGTTCTGGGATCGAATCTTCGGCACTGAGCTGGTGACTCCTCCTCCCAAGGGGGCGAAGGCCCAGTGAGCCCATCCATGGCTATGTATCCTGGTTTCATTGGTTCTTGTTCATGATCTCACGCGAAGTATGATCGAGCGGCTGCTCTTGGATACCTCGGTATCTTGTTATCATGTGAATCTGGAGTTTGGGGTTTGGATGCTTTCTTGCACATTCATACAACTCTCTGGTGCATGTGGTTTGCTAGATGATTGAGGTAATCATCGGATCACTCCATTGCCCAAAGAGACTTTGTTCCACTATGCAACTACCACTTATGAGTGTACATTATCATTAATCATAATGCCAAACGTGATCTATCTACTCCGTATTCAAGGCCTGAAACACAGGCAACGTGGAAGCCTAGGTTTCAAGCATTTGTCAAGTGAATTTTGACGTCTATACTCCACAAGGAACTTTTCATTCGCCGAGACTACTGTAGTCGACATCGAAATCACGTCCACGGGTCACTCTTCACATTTCCAGGTCAGAGTGTATATCCTGTTCACTGACAGCGTGCAAAGTGGCACACTAGTTGGGGGCCTGGTGTCTTGATGTAGACGGAAAGTAGACAGGCCCCTAACCTTGGGACGCTTTAAGGTTGAAAGTACTAACTGCACAGCACTTGAGGTGTGATCCCAGACTGACGGCACCTGGGTATGAGGCGATGAGGTCAGAGGGCACTTTGGTGTTCTGCCGGATCCAATCACCGTAATTATTATGCCGGCAGAATCTGATTGTGGCAGAAAACCAAAGTGCCCCCCCCATTCTGCCGGATCGAATGACTGTAACTATTATGCCAGCAGAATCCTATTTCGGCAGAAAACTAAAGTACCTAGGTACCCTCCTTCAACATCTCATCTTTCACCGCCTTTTACAATCATCTCACTTGATCCCGTCCTCGACTTCAGACCGCCTTCCATAATCATCTCACTTCTCAACCGACCGCCTTCCATAATCATCCCACATCACCCAGACCGCCTTACATAAGCAGCGATGAAGGTCTTGCTGCTGACCGCCCTCGAAATGGGCAAGTCACGATACACACCGCCCTTTCGTTTGCTTTCTCTGCTCCAGATCGAGATCCCGCGCAAGCGTTATCCTCTTCCCACCCCCCAACCACTCACGAAGGGTATGCAAAATCAACCCACTTGTTACCCTCTACCATTCTGACTAGGCTCCAGTGAAACCATCTATTCCTTCGCCCTTCCTCAAAAAATTCAAATTCCTCGACTGGTTACCCAAAATGTCAGGACTCGACGTCGAGGCTCTTCTGGAGTCCGCCGCAGCCGCGCCCGCTGCAAACACCCCCCACCCCAGTGATCGTGACACCAGTGCACGCCCCGAATCCGAACGCCGTGACCGCTCCCGTGACAGGCGCCGCCGTAATGACCGCGACCGCAGCCGTGACCGCCGCCGTTCCGACCGTGACACCGATGCTGACCAGGAAATGCTGACCAGCCCACGGAGCGAGCTTGCAAGCGCTAATGAAAGCCAGCGAAGCCGAAAGCGCAGCCGCAGTCGCGAAGATGACCGTCGCCGTCGTCGAGACGATTACCGTAGCGGTGACTTCTACCGTGGCGGAGGTCGCGCTCGTGATCGCTCTCGAAGCCCCTACGATGACCGTCACTACCGCCCCGGCCGCCGTGATCGGGATGATGATCGCCGCCACCGCCGTGGCCGTGATGACCGTCGTTCAACCCCCGCCCGGCGTGACAGTCAATCCCCCGAACTCAACGACGATGAGCGTGATCGCCGAACTGTCTTTGTCCAGCAACTTGCCGCTCGTCTGCGAAGTCCCGAATTGAAGGCATTTTTCACGAAGGTCGCACCCGTCAGGGAGGCTCAGATTGTCAGGGATCGCGTTAACGGACGCTCCAAGGGGTATGTTGTCCCCACTACTGTCCCAATTGAAGCACCCTCTAACCTCATCTAGTGTCGGATACGTCGAATTCCGGGAGGAGGAATCTGTCGGGCCCGCTATGCAGGTCACCGGACAGCATCTCCTTGGCATTCCCATCATTGTGCAACTGACCGAAGCGGAAAAGAACCGCCAAGCACGTAACCCCGAAGCCAGCTCTGGGGCCAACCACTCGGCTCCATTCCACCGTCTGTATGTCGGGAACGTCCATTTCAGCATTACCGAAGAAGATCTTCGAAATGTCTTCGAACCTTTTGGCGATCTCGAGTTTGTCCAGTTGCAAAAGGAGGAGACAGGTCGAAGCAAAGGATATGCGTTCGTTCAGTATGCTCCGACCCTGTCCATTCTGTGACAAATTTGAAGCTGACTGAACTCTTAGATTCTGTGACCCTAACCAGGCCCGTGATGCGTTGGAAAAAATGAACGGATTCGAACTTGCTGGACGCGGTATTCGAGTCGGTCTCGGCAACGATAAGTCCGCCCCCGAATCGAACACCCAACGTACCCCAGGACCCCAATCTAGCTCCCAGTCGCATTATCAAGGATCCTCTTTCTCCGGACAGGGAGGCCGCGGCGTTCAGGCCGGTGGCTCTAACAATTTCGACCGTGCCGGTGGACGTGAGAATGAAAAAGGTGGTGGCGCAAGTGCCCTCGATGACACAGATGTTGCTGGTGTCAACTTCAACAATTACTCTAGAGACTCTTTGATGCGAAAGCTCGCTCGTACAGATGATTCCCAACCCTCTGTTGACGACCAGCAGAAGACGCTCCGATCCAAGACCGAGACCAAGCCGCTCCCCGTCAACGTTAATGCTGTTGGTCGATTCGTGAAGCTCAGTAACATGTTTGACCCTGCTGAGTACGTTTCACTGCCCATCCCCCATTACCACGCAATGACTAACCCCATCTTAGAGAAACCGGCGAAAACTGGGTCAAGGAACTGGAGGAAGACGTTCGCTCAGAGTGCGAGCGCAAATATGGCCACGTTGTTCACATCTCGCTAGATCCGAATTCCCAGGGAGAAATTTACCTGAAGTTTGAACGCATTCAGGGCGGCGAAAACGCCATCAAGGGTCTCAACGGACGTTACTTTGGCGGCAAGCAGATCACCGCCCAGCCCGTCGTGGATGCCGTCTATCGAAGCCTTTTCTCCCGGACCAAGGACCTCTAACTCCTCTTCCCTGAGTGTGGGTCCCTTTCATGACCCCTATCATGACATCTAACGCACTCGTCTTTGAAAGCAGGTCCCTATGACTTCTCGTGCTACCCTTTGGACAATCCTAGCTACCCTGGACACTCCTTGCTAAGACTTGGACCATCCTGGCTACAGCCCTGGACAATCCTAGACAATCCTGGCTACCCTGGACACTCCTTGCTATGACCTGGACCATTCTGGCTACAGCCCTGGACAATCACTGGCTATCACTGGCTATCACTGGATCCTGCTCCCCGTAGGTGTCAATCTGGCAGCGTTTTTTTTTCCCCTTGATTTATTGGACCCCTCCGGTGGGACCATTACCCCTTTGCGACTCGGAGTTCTTTAACAGCGTGATCTGGTGCATATTCATCGCTGCAGTTTTAGGGTTCTTCCCTTCAGACATTCAGCCCAATGGAAAATCTTCAAATGTTATCTTTGTCCTTGCGTAGCCATGTAAGATGCCTTTAGAGGTTGTATCCATAGCATTTTCCAACCCAGTGTAGCTTCCCACCTGGGCATGCCCAGCTGCCTGTCCAGATGTTTACCCTGATGGAAGCAACTCCGTAAACCAGGTACAAATTTATAGTGTCCAGTGGACATCCATACCACCTGGGCACCTGGCACTCTGTCAGCGTGATTGCAGCCCACAAGCTGCAGCTCCATCATGCATACTATTGGGTAGCTCCAAGGTTTGTTATCTGCCTGTTCTCAAAGATGTGTAACGATGTTCAAGGTTTGTGCAAGGTGTATATATGACGCTATTCCGAACTACATCTCTCTCCATCTAGCCCATATCCATTCCAGCCATCACCTTAAGCCACCTGGGCAGCACAAACCCCTCCGGTGCGTTGGCTTGATCGATAAACAGCGCTGTAAGGTCACCTATCTACACCAACCAAAACCATTAAAAGCATACACTAATTATCTTGAGATCTCAGCCAAGCTGTCACCCTATCACCATGGCCCGAACTAGAAAGCAGAAATCCTTTCCCAAATGGTCTATCTATGAAGCTCTCCACGGTGAAGTATCGAGGTTACTGGACGGCACAGGGCTCGCATTCGATTTCCACACCGAGGATAACGAGACCCATTGCATCAGACAGTGGGACTCGAACGTCATGGGCCGCTTTGTGTGTCACAATCCAGCATGCCGTTCAGATGGCTGGTCCAGTGTTAAGATCGCGATCACAATTCGTCAATATACCAATCACGAATACAACGCGCGAGTATACCACCAACGCTGCAAATCTTGCAATTGGCTTTCTAAGCCATGGTTGAGTTATTCATATGCCGAGCGAGTGGCCTATTGGCTGAAGAAATGGAACGGAGTGTACGTTGAGAAACCTGATATCTCGGGCTCCAGCAAAGGGCCTCATGACAGTCGCCTTTGTGAAGGCTGTAAGGCTGGACACTGCTCTCAAGATGAGGACAGCCTCAGCAAACGATTTAACCGGTTTGTCAGTTTGAGCTGTGTACGATTATTGACTGACTTCGAAATAGACTGTATGTCTAGTAGACAGTTTCTTGACTGCAGGGCTGGCAACGTCGATAAATTTCCCTTTTGCCCTAGTGGTCTGCCACGATGCTCTTGTATGCAAAGATTGGCTCACGAGGCGTCATATTGTCGTCCTGGAAAGCAGTTGGCCATTTGTTGAACAAGTGGGAAGTGAGCCTCCATGTGTCCACGAGAGAAGGATAGTTAGCATGGGCCTTGAATACTAGCTGCCAACAACGATACTGTGTACTCAAATGGTGGAATATTAGGAGCATTTTAGTTTTGATACGTAGTCATCACTGTTCTTTGGGTCTGGCCTTCTCGTGAGTATAGGCATTGATAGTTACCTTCCAAGGTTGGAGAGCCACTCAGGGAAGCCCTATACTCAACGGAATCACCTGCCTACTAGGTAAGTGGGCATCTGTAAGTGCTCTAGACATTCTATACACTGCTCATATATTATCTAGGGGTGTATAATTATCTCCCTGTCTTTGCCTACGTACTTATTTGCAACGTGTCCAACTACCATATCTATACCCCATGAAGCCCGGCCTATGGACTCAGTAGAAAAACCAGCTCACCAAGTATATCCCCGCAAATATCCCCACGCCCTGAGATGAACCTGAGCGAGTCCTGCATTGGTAAGTCAATAACAGTTCAGTGAAATCAAAGGAGGGACTAAGAGTATAGATATCTAAAGCGGATCCCAACGCGGAAAGCAGGTGCCGAGCCAAAGTATCTTATCTGCCGACGCCCGGGGCCTCCCCCACGCTTCTCTTTGTACTCTACTCCGTACTGTACTCTGTACCTCAATGGACCAATGACTCTCCTTTCACCGAGGCGAGTAGGCGGATTCTACTCCTCCGCCCGTCGTTACAGTACGTCCAGCGTATCTCCTGGGAGCTCCTATCGCTAAATCGCAATCTAGGCTTCGCCCGTCAAGCTCGAAACTACACGCCGGGCCCGGCCCAGTCGGCAGCAAGGAGGGATCCTCAGTTCCGTGACTACTTTGTGACCCATTTACCCTCGTCCTCTCTCCATCCTGATCCCCGCGGTCCGACCTCACCGTTCCACAAGCTACCCCGGGCCGCCTCCACGCCGCACACCGGAGATACGTCACAGCACCCGGCGGCGTTTCAAGCGTTGATTGACCGCGAGACCACGGTCGTCCGGATTCCCCTGCGCAGTGCGAAACACCATTTCGGCGCCGTCACTGCGCGCGGGACTCGACCTGCCAATGAAGACACGTACCAGGCGGGTGTCATCGACATCCCGGCTTTCGCAAAGCGCCCTCCCGCCTCGTTAACGATCAAGCGCAATAAACAAAGTCCCCCAGCTCGGCCTCAGGAGTCGCGAGGGGCAGAAACAGCGAGTGGAGATCCGCAGGTATTCTACTTTGGTGTCTTTGACGGTCATGGCGGCACCGAATGCAGCTCCTTCTTAAGAGACTACCTGCATGAGTACATTCAGAATGCCGCACAGGATATTGAATTACAGTCAAGCCTACGACCTGGCGCCGCGGTTCCCTCTGCTAGCAGCGAGTTGCCGGTCATGCAAGAAGGCGACCGGCGGAGGATCGGAGACCTCGAGAAGCACCTTATCCAGACCTGGCGGCGGATCGTTGGGGGCTACTTTAAGCGTTTCAAGCCACCGCACTTCGCCTACGATGGTACGGATTCTACAGATCCGGCGATTGCCGATCACATCTCGATCGAAGAGGTTGTGGAATACGCCTTCCTGCGCGCCGATCTAGACTTCGTGAAGGCGCAAGCCTCCAAGCAAGAAGATGACCCAGTCCGGGCTGAACGACCCCTGAACGACGACGAAATATTCCACAGACCGAGTATGACGCGATCCCCTCACATCGGTGGACGTGCGCGTTTCAAGGGCGGCAGCACCGGGAGTGTTGCGATGATCTCAACCCCAACCCCAGCACCTTTCTGGCACCCGATCGCCCCCTCCAGTCTGCTCATTGCCCACGTAGGCGATACTCGAATCCTTCTGTGCTCGACCGAAACAGGTGAAGCCATTCCCGTCACTTCGAACCACCACCCCTCTTCTCCGATCGAGGCCAGCCGACTCCGACGGTACGCGGCCACGTTCGTCACCGACTCTTTCGGTGAGGAGCGCATGAGCGGATTGGCGAATACCCGCGCTTTCGGTGATGTGCACTCCAAGCGCATTGGCGTCTCCGCAGAGCCAGAGCTCAAGCGCATCGAGCTTGGTCCCGCGGAATTCTCGTTCCTGGTCATGGTCTCGGACGGTATCAGCGGTACACTCCTCGACCAGGAAGTTGTCGATATCATTAAGGAATCCAAAACTCCTGAGCAAGGCGCCCGAGACGTGGTCAATTTCTCCACCGAGGTTACCAAAGAAGGAGACAATGCTACCTGTCTTGTTCTTCGCCTCGGTGGGTGGGAGCGTCGACAAGAGGGTGGTGTCGGCAGCATGGGAACTCGAGAATCTCGCGATTGGCGCCGACAGGAAGCCACCGATCCGCGCAGGTCACGGACGTGAAGTAGATTTTTGTTCTGTATATAGTATTTATCCTTTGCTGATCGTGCATAATCATCGTTTATAGGTCATCAACGCTTAGTCTCTCAGTGTCCTCCAACTAGGAGTATAATCACTATCATAAAGGCCGAAGTGCAGCACCTGGGCAGACTCGTATACTTCCCGATTAGGACATGCTTACCAGTACGGAGCTCCAAGCACACCACCGACGTAGTGAAGTGGACCTGGAGCTTCCGGCGAACCCGCCAGGGCCTGCTTGTCCTCTAAGATTTTTTCCTTCGTTTCAGGTTTATGTGCTGATCGTCGTTAATCAAACACGCTTATCGCCTTATCGGGTCATTTTTTCTCCTTAATTGCCAGGCTGACAGCGTACGTGTCTTTGCGGCTTCAACGCATCCGGCTACACTCCTTCCCGGACTACCTATACCTTTTAATAATCCATTCCTTATCCACATCACAATGAGCGCCCGCACACGACGACAGAAGGCTGCCCTCGCCGAAGAGAGCGACTCGCCCAGCAATGGTTCCGTGTCACCCTCCAAGCGGTCCCCCTCCAAGAGAGCTCGATCTGCTGCGCGCGATGCGCCCAAGGAGAACATCTTCCTCTTCACGCCCAACCTGATCGGTATGGCCCCTCGATGGGATGTATGCATCGGTATCAAGCTCCAGCGCTAACCCCATTCAAGGCTACACCCGTGTCGTGTTGACCTTCGCTTCCCTATATTACATGCCCCTCCACCCCCGAACCTGCTCTTTCCTTTACACCGTGTCTTGTCTGCTGGACGGTCTGGACGGTTATGCCGCTCGTTACTTTAATCAATCCACCACCTTCGGTGCGGTGCTGGACATGGTCACCGACCGCTGCACCACCGCGTGTCTCCTGGTGTTCCTGAGCTCCGCCTGGCCCCGCTGGGCTATTGTCTTCCAGGCTCTCATCAGTTTGGACATGGCCAGCCACTACATGCACATGTATGCTACTCTGAGCATGGGAGGTTCCAGCCAGAGCCACAAGAAGGTCGACCCTACCCGTAGCTGGATCATGTACCAGTACTACACCAACAAGGTATGTCATTTCCATTTCATCTGTTTATTTCAATCCTAACTCTTGTCTTCTCCAGGCCGTTCTTTTCGTGTGCTGTGCCCTTAACGAGGCCTTCTTCATCGGCCTGTACCTGCTCTCCTTCTCATCGCCCATCCTGTCTCCCTCGCTCCTGCAGCCCGTCTCCGATGGCGCGTCCGCTCAGCCCGGCAACCCGGCTCACCCCGAGCCAGCCAGCCTCTTCTCCAGCCCCTGGAGTGCCGGTGCCCTCGAGATGGCCCGTGCCAACAAGCTCGAGAGCACCTGGCCGTGGATCATCACCGGCATTGCCTTCCCCGTCATGGCGTTCAAGCAGTTCGTCAACGTCGTCCAGATGGTGAATGCCAGCAAGTGGTTGGCCGAGGGCGACCTCAAGACCCGCCGCGCCAACCTCAAGAAATAAAGGATTGGAGCCCTAGGAGTCTAGGCTGCATATACGTCTTCTTCATGCCTCCGATTCCTTTCTTCTTGTCATGCATGTCTTTGGAGCTACGGTTTGTTTTCAGGGATGTGCGAGTGGTTGGCTTTCCATGCCAATCCTCCTCCCTGGGGGAATGGTTCTGGTTATTGGATCCTATCAATCAGCATCTTGGGTAGGATTGCGGGTCATCAGTGGCCTGTCATGGTCCGGCTTTGGGACCTTGTACAGTACACGCGGGTTGTGTTTCATTTGCTCATTTCTTCTTTTGTTCCCTCTTCTTCTTTCCCATTGGACTGGCATTACGCCTGGTCCCTCCATTTTCCTCTTCTGAGTCGTCGATTTTGCCGGTTTCTTTTCATCTTTAACGCTGTCATACATCATTTAATGCATTTCTCTTGTATTGTCGATACTAGTAGTTATCGAGAGAACCTTTTCTCACTGGCCATTGGGGTCCATGCTGATCTGTTGGAGTCTGGAGTCAGGCCCCAGCTTCGACGCGACGTGGATGCATCAAGCTGGGGAGCTCTGATCCGATTCAGAACGCCTATTGTCTCCGTACACGAGCTGCCTCCACTAGACATAACCCTGAAGCTGTGGACGAAAATACAGCTTCAGCATCCAAGTGCTGAGATGAAGACTGCCCGTGAATAAGCGGTGCCGATGATTGGATTTATGTCATCGGCGCCGATTTCGGAGCTGGCGGGGTCGGATTCACCCGCCCGTTTTTATAAAGACGAAGCTCTCCTACGCAGTTGACTCACTTTCACATCCTATATCTGCATAATGTCTTCCTTCAACGTCGTTGTTTTCGGTGGTGACCACTGTGGTCCTGAGGTATGCCATCCTTGCCAATTGGGCTAGAATCCGGGGACTGACTTTCTATAGGTTACTGCCGAGGCTGTCAAGGTAAATCTTATAGCTGCCACGCACACAATCGACATACTCACGATATTCTAGATTCTCCGTGTCGTTGAGAAGGCGCGCGGTGTCACTTTCAACCTGCAGGACCACCTGCTCGGTGGTGTGAGTGAGACCCAGTTCCCCGCAGAGCTCAATCGCTAATACTCGCAGGCTTCCATCGATGCCACCGGCTCTCCCCTGACCGATGAGGCCCTGACTGCCGCTAAGAACGCCGACGCTGTCCTTCTCGGTGCTATCGGAGGACCCGTACGTTCGCACCCACCCCACACCCACGAGAACCACATACTCACAAGGCAATAGAAATGGGGCACTGGCGCCGTCCGCCCCGAGCAGGGTATCCTCAAGCTGCGCAAGGAGATGGGCACTTTCGGTAACCTGCGTCCTTGCAACTTCGCTGCTCCCTCGCTGGTCGAGAGCTCCCCCCTCAAGGCCGATATCTGCCGTGGTGTCGACTTCAACATCATCCGTGAGTTGACCGGTGGTATCTACTTCGGTGAGCGCAAGGAGGACGATGGTTCCGGATACGCTATGGACACTGAGCCCTACTCCCGTGCTGAGATTGAGCGCATCATCCGCCTCGCTGCCAACTTGGCTCTGCAGCACAACCCTCCCCTCCCTGTGTGGAGCTTGGACAAGGCCAACGTCCTCGCCACTAGCCGTCTCTGGCGCAAGGTCGTCACTGAGGTCATGGAGAAGGAGTACCCCCAGGTCTCTATCGGTCACCACCTCATTGACTCTGCTGCTATGTTGATGATCAAGGACCCCCGTAAGCTGAACGGTATTGTTGTCACTAGCAACCTGTTCGGTGATATCATCAGCGACGAGGCCAGTGTCATCCCCGGTTCTCTGGGTCTGCTGCCCAGTGCCAGTCTGAGTGGTATCCCCGACGGCAAGAGCCGTGTTAACGGTATCTACGAGCCTATCCACGGTATGTGTCTTAGTCTGCTTCCAACTTAGGGCAACAGTATCTAACTGCTATAGGATCCGCCCCCGATATCTCCGGCAAGGGCATTGTCAACCCCATTGCTGCCATTCTCTCCATCGCCATGATGATGCAGTACTCCTTCAACATGATCGATGTCGCTCGCGTGATTGAGACTGCCGTCAGCAACGTCATCGAGGCCGGTGTTCGCACTGGCGATATTGGCGGCACCGCCAAGACCACCGAGGTCGGTGATGCCGTTGCCGCCGAGCTTGAGAAGCTCCTCAAGTAAATAGAAAGTCGCCCAGAGGCGCCAATGTTTCCATATGAGATACGACTAGCATACAAAACAACAAAATTGAATACCCGTTTTAGATGCAATGTTTCGCCGAGTAGCAAGAACATATCAGTACACTCGCCATGCAAGAAACCAGTAGAACCGGGTATCATGAAGACATCAACTCCATCAAAACCCCAGGCATAAAACCAACCCCATAAACGCCATCCTCGCTAATCCCTTCAACAATAACTCACCGAATAACAGGCTCCCCCATCCAATCCGGCTCATCCATCCCAACCGGCAAAGCCTCAACCTCCTCACTCGCCATCCCCCTAAGATCATGCTGCCCCCTCCGTCTATCATCCGCCGAAGCAGAAGGCCCATTCCCAATCTTCCTTCGAATATCATCACAAGCAAATACCTGGAATCCACGCACATGCGTATCCTTTCCATTCTGATGATTCTCCATAATCCGCATCTGAATCACCATAGCCTTAAGCACATTCCCTGAATAAGGATCCTCATCCTCATCCTCTTCAACAGGCTCACACTCCTCATCATGATCATGTTCAGCATCCTCGCAGTTGCGATACACAACGCGATGCTCAGCACTAGACTCGGGCTTTGAGTCACTTCTCACCCACCCGCCATTCCGGCCTCCTACGCCTTCGAGTGGGATATCGACCCATCCGCATGGCCCTTCGCCTTCCCACGTTGCGAACTCGACGAGATCGTTCCCGCCCATGCCTGCGGCGAAAATCATCTTCGTGGGCGTGTAGCTTTCGTCCAGATCGAAGTCTAGGAATACGCGCACTTTCACCACAGCGACCAATTTGAAGAAGTGCAGTGTTAACGTGTGTGGCTGCGGACCATCGGATTGCCAGTACTGTTGTGGAGAGGGATTGCGGAGGGCAGCGACGCCACAGCCTGGTTTGGAGGTGGACACAGTCCAAGATGCCAGTGAAGAGATCTCACGTAGATTAGGCGGGAGCGGCGTTGGCGTTCGCTCTGGATGGGCGTTGTGTTAGTGGGGTTTGGAGGGCGTTGCGGGAAACGTCCATACCGCGATCTTGCATTTCCTCGTCGACATCTCCCTCAAAGACCTCGTCACCATCTTCTTGCTGTTCTTCGATATCGGAATCGTCGAATTGCCCTTCTTCCGCTTGATCCACGTCGAATGAATCGTCCGGGCTGGGTTGGTCATCGCCCAGATCGTCCATCCCGCTTATGCGGGGATCGTAGTCGTCGTCGAAATCGGCATCCATCATCAAGGCTTGAGCGTCTGCTCGTGGTCTGCCGAATATCGTAAATGGATCTATCCCTGCTGCTGGGTGTCCCGCTTCGGCGGCTTCGGGGGTGAATGCATCGGGGCCGGTGGAGAGTTGTGTTGGGTTTGGATGCCGCGTCGGCGGGGTTTGGTACTGTGCGCGGAGGTCTGGTGGTGTGTTTGGGTTTTGGCTGGGGACCGGGTTGCGCGGGTGAGGTTGTCTGCGCAGGTGTGGCATGGCTGTTTGCCCTGGTGTCTGCTGAGGTTGTTGTTGACGCGCAGAAGCTTAATTTCCTTTTGCGGTTAGCGGCTTATCGGTATCTATACACGCCGATCTTCACTGCAATCGATTTTATAGATGAGTATGTATATCTAGGTAATGACTGAAAATAGTACGAATATGTGTAATAGGTCTCCTGCTCGTTAATTCCCCTATACCATTTCCCCTTCAGAGCAGCCTTCCTGAACCATGTTGCCATATTTCTGAGAATATCTTCAAACCCCGAAATGAATGTGAAAATCACCGGAACTCCAGCCTATGACTTTAAGACGCAGAGTAGGATGATTCAGGACCAGCCGCTCTCGTGAAGTCCTGCATGACAGGAGTGACAATGGTTGTCTTTTGGACTATCCCCGTCCGAGTGCGCGGATTGCCAATGCTCCGCCAATTTGTCATTTCTTCCGAATGATTTTGCGCAGTGGGGAGCCGGGCACTTGAAGGAGTCTGGCCGTAGATGTTTCTCCTTAATGTGACGCCACAGGGATGTGTCGTAGGAATATAGCCTTTTGCTTGTACAGCCTGCCCAGCCACATGTTGCTTGGCCGATGAATCTACTTCTTCATCGAAGTTAGATCAATCCAGCATCAGAGAAGCAGGCACTCTCTGAACCGAGAAGAAACTTACTTGGCTTTTGTTGCAGTGCGATAGCTATGTGGTGGAGAGTTCCCAGCTCGGCCACCGTTGCAGCGTTTCCCTTTGGAAGGTTGTCCCACTAGGGGCGAGGTCTGAGCGTGTTGATGGCCCTCAGCTTTTACGCCTTGGCAATTCAGCATGTAGCTATTTGTTTGATTCTCCACTTCGACCTCGCAGGCTTTGCCTTTACCACAGCAGGGCTTCGAGCCATTGGGATGTTGAGCTGGGCCTGATCCGCTCGAGATGTTCCCATCCAAGGCCCATGACTGCCGCATATAGGAATCGTAGACAGAATCCATGGCCGGAGCAGCTTGCTCGGCATAAATTTGTGTATTTGACTGTGGGTTGTCGTAGGACGAGCTGGGAGAGAAACCGTCAGTCTGGTGAGGGAAGTACTCGAATCCCTTCCAAGGGAACAGTTCAAAGTCCGCGTCGTGTGTCATGACGTTGAACAAAGTAAAAGGTGAGATGCAAAGATGCAATGAATCACGAGATCACGCCTTCCAGTGGAGGAATGAAATGGTGAAACTTGGGGAGATACGGAGCGCTTTAAATAGGTAGCTCATGAACCCGATGAGCGTCGCGGGTTGTTTGCATGGATCTACTCTGCAGTGCTGGTATCAGCTTTAACCTTTTAAAACGTATCAGTACCATGCATGTCCTTAACTTACAGCACAGTAGAAAGCTCCGGATACTGTGCTCCAACCACTCAGACTCCTTCAACGTGCATAGCATTCATGAATCCAGCGGAGCCTGATTTGCACACAGCCCGCCATGTGAGATAATACTGCATGAATGTTAGCTGGCTGCAATGTTGCAGACGTCTGAGTGGTTGGATCAGGGTACACAAATGCAGGCCGGATGTTTCTTGGGACATAACTGCATAGGCGCACGTTCTCGGGCTGGCAAAGCTCCGCATTGGTATACGCTACAAAATATTGTCATACCTAGTATGTACACCTGGGCAGCTAAGACAGAAATGATCACCCCCCGAACTGCATAAACCCCCGGGGCCGCCAAGGGTTGGTTGGGGAATCCATGCAATGGAGGGCGCACCGCTATCCGCTGGATACACAATGGCCAATCCCACCCAACTACCTAGCAGTACGTTGATTCGAAGCTCAAACTTGCCAAGAACACGTGTTTTTCATAGAAGAACAAGTCCGGAGTACTCGGGTGGAATCTGAAGGCCAGGCTGTTCTCGAACATGTTGTGCTCTCCCATACAGTCTCCACTCGCCAGACGGATTGGCGCTGTAGAGCCTTTGTTGTTTCCCGCGAAATCCTGAAAATAACAATTTCAAGCCATAGATCTAAAAGGTGCACACCGTTTGGTAAGGTGTGTTTTTTGTGTGTTCCGTTTCTGACATTTCCTCGCCTCTCGGGATGGATTGCAGTATCCACCATCATCAGGGTCATAGTCCTCCCACCGTTCTGTCTGCGACGCCAGACCACCATTGCGCTCTTCATGTTTCACTATGCCGGGGACCTCTCTGGTGCCTTTCTTTCTGTGCTTTTCCCACTACTTGCAAGGCTGTGTAGGGTTTTGCTTTTTTTTGGTTCTACTTCACAGCTATTGCAGCTCACTTAGGGAGAGATGAAGGGTACCCCATATCGACTGAACGAAAATGGTGCGATATTTTGATAGGCAGTGGCAGCGAGGTACATCACGCGCCAGTGTACGGAGTAGGGTTGCGCTGGTATCCCGACCAAGGTCCAAGTCACCCTGTATGCATTTTCCAAGGTTGGTTTTTATGGTATTACCGCAGTACTGGTAATTTACCATCTGCACCGAATAGCAGTCACGAACGCAATTATCACCAGCTGTTAGTCTGAGCCCTTGAGGCTCTCTGCTTCAACGCGCCATGCAGAGTGCGTCGTACATGTAGAGTGAAGTCCGACTCCACTCGGAATGTGGGGTGTTCCCGACTCCACGGGCCGGTCCTCGAACCATGGAACCACGGCCTAAACGCCTCTCTAAATTACCACTAGTACTTCGTAATGCTAATTACTCATACTGTACTCCGTACTTCGCGATTGATGAAGGAGCCGAACATTCGATACGGGTCGCCATCTAGCTACAATATCTTGTCGAATTCACGCCTGATCTTCCCCGGCAAATGTATGGTGGCTCCTAAATGTCTTCTTTTTCTATCGCGGACAGCTGTAAGCCTGTCCAAGATCAATGCCGGAGGCTCCGTGGATTGCCGTAATAACGATTACTGTCGCAGTGATTGTCAAACAAAGGCAGGGGGTCTTGACCATGGTCATCGTGCAGCTTCCCAAGAGTCTCTGCGATTGCTGAATCCAGCACTCTTCGTCGACTGATCGTGGGTTTTCTTTTTGATGATAAGCGGAGGACATAGACCGGTACCGGTGACTTGCATTCGTGGGCGGTTTGGTAGTCATAGTCGGTATTGTTAAGGTCGACAACGAAATAGGAATGCTTGTCGGGGTGAATCGTGACCGCAAGCAAACGAGTGGTGTTATTCCCATGGCGCGCACAGAGGCTATTCTGCACCTCCAAGGTAAACGGACGTATTGATTCTAAATAATCGTTCGGATCAAGAATCCTAGTTGGGGTATCACCCAGTATTCGCATCGTTCTGGTAACATCATCTTCAGGCAACTCGAACAAGACTATTCGGAGTTTTCCCTCCCAGTAGTCTAGCTTAGCTTTAGTTTTCTCTTCCTCCTTTCTTTCTTCTCTTCTTTAACCAATGAACCTCAGTTGAAGAGAACCCCCTTCCTTCCAATCCCTAATCCGAAGAGGTTATAAGGCTCTATAAATATAAATTCTGCATTAGGATTCTCTAAATTAATCAACTAAAAGAAGCAGCTTAGTTAACCCACAATAAAATCAATAAAATCAATAAATCAAGCGGCTCGACCTGTAAATCGAAACCCTAACTTCCTTCTAACTGCCCCTACTTTCCCCACCCTCCAATCTATTAAACCCTTTATCTATACTATCGAAATAATCAATTATCATAAAGGATAACTCTTAATTTTAGGTGATAAAGCTAATTTCTTCTAGCTATATTCTTGGAGATAAGATCCTACTTTTAACCAGAGTAAGAAACTAGAAGAAGTGGTAGTATACTCTATATACTTCTATTATAAATAAATCCAAGTATTACTAGGATTTAATTATAAATAAACTAAAGAAGCTAAAAGTTTTAACTACTTAAGTAATACAGACTTTACTACCTCTATTCTAAAAAGAATTAGATATGTAGTTAACTAATAAAGTGATATTAGCTAGAATATCCTACAAAAACTCTATAACTAAAACTATCTATACTACCGATAAAGAAACTACTACTACAGAGAATTTGATCTTTACTGTAACAAATCTTAAGCAATATAATAAGATCTAATATAAGAGATAGAAGATGGTAAATAATCAGTGTCGCAAATGGATAGTAAATAAACTTATTACGAATATAATTAAATACTCCTATAATGTTAATTCCGTCCTAGACCTATATACTGAATTAAAGAAGGTCTATAAATCTAATAACCAGTAATCTAAAGTAAATACTATAGAAGCTTTGATAGCTTTTAAGTATTATGGGTTAAAACTAATAGAATACCTATAGAATTAGAAGAGTAAACTATAGAAATATAAGGATATAATAGATTCCGCTAATTATATTCTACTTACTGTTCTGATTAATATATTCCTTTATTTAATCAGAAAGGTTTTTAGTATAACCAACTAGCTTAATTCCTTCACCCTTAACAAGAAAAAGATTTATTCAAAGAATCTTAAGCTTCTCTATAAAGATTTTATATCTACTAAAGTCTGTTGTCTTATAAATTTATTAAAACAGTAAACTATGGCTAATACTGTTAATGAAAAATCTGATGAAAAGGTAAATATAGTAAAATTGAAGCTACCATCATTATTATTGAAGCAAAAGGATAAGAATAATAAGCCTTTCTATACTAATTATAAATACTATAGCCATTCTTAGGAAGATTATTATTATAACCCTATTAATAAGGATAAGCTCTGTAAGTCTAGAAAGGGCTATAAGAGTAAGAAGCCTATGAATAAAGAAAATGTTAGTAATATTAAGCAAAATTATACTGCTTATATAGAATATGAGATTCTTCTTAATACTGCCCATTTTGAATTCCTCCTTAAACCATATATTATCCCCATTCAGAATGAATCTTATGATCTAAATACTATAGTTTTCGAAGAAATGATTGAGGCTATAGCTATATGATCTAACTGGTTAAAGAAAGCTACTTTAGCTATTCTAACTACCCTAATTAAAGGGATTTATGATAAAAATAGCTATATCAATATTGTTGATCTGGTCTATTAGTTTTATCTGGCCGAAGTTGATTATGTTGATATCACTAGTGTTTCGTATTGGTTTAAGGATAGTATTAAAATCTATGTATTACCTATTAAAATCCATATATTAACTAGTAAACTTTATATATCTAATATTAGTTTTTATAGTACTAATTCCAATTACAATAAATAGATATTAGATTCTGGATACACCACATATATAATACTTTTTAGATATAGATTCGTTAATTTTACTAGATCTATATCTTCTATTATTATAACTAATAATAACTGGATCTATTCTAAAGGTTATAGGGAAATTTAACTTAATCTAGTAGATCTTAATGATTGTTGAATAGGTACAATTTTACTGAAGAAGATTTGGCTAGTCCTAAAACTCATTTTATTAATAATTTTGATTTATATTCTTATAAAAAATAAAATAAGTACCACTTTTGATAAAGATATAGCTTCTTTATATAAGATAGGGATATTTAATGAAGTGATTGGATATACTAAGTTTGATAGTAAAGCCGATTAATATTGACTCTGTGTATACGAAAGTGTAGGTTTAATGATCTAGGTCTTATAAGCTACTGGTTATCTTATCTGTTCGATTCATAATCCTAGGGAGATAGATTTGGCCGATGATCTTACTTTATTTAAAGTCTCTAAAGATAATAATCTAGTAATTCTAATAAATTTAGCTTACAGAAGGGTCTATTATACTAGTGAAGTAAAGGTTTAAAAGATAATAGCTAATATAGAAGGTTTTCGAATTATTAAAGATATTACTTTTATTTGTCTCTGTATACCTTATATTATAGGAAAGGATTATATACTTCTATTTACTAAAGATAAACTAATTCGATTAGCCCTAGGTAAGTTTCTTTATACAGATATCTAGAGGTTAATCTTAATTGCTACTATAAAAGGATATATCTATTTTATTATATTTATCTATAATTTATTATATTTTTGTTAGATATTTTTTCTCAAAAGTAGATCGGAGATTGTAGAAAAGTTTAAAATAATTAAATCTTACCTAAAAATCTAGCTTAATATTATTATTAAGTAAATTAGTAATAATAATATTAAGGAATATATCTATATTCTTATAGAATTCATAATTGATGAAGAAATAGTCTAGATCTTAATTCTGTTATATTCCTTGAAATTAAATAGAATCATAGAGATTAAAAATAAGTACTTAGTTAAACTAATAGTTTCTATTATAATAGAATAGTAATTACTTTACTTTCTATAGAGAAATATTATTACTAGAGTTAACTAGATGATAAACTGTCTATAGTATTTAAAGATTAATTATACTTTATTTAAGAAGCTATATAGTTATTAGTCTAATTTAAAGTATCTATATATTTTAGATAATCAATATTAGTATTTAGTTTTGAAAGATAAATGTATAACTAAATTATACCCCTATATAACAAAAGGCTGTCTAGTTAGATATAATATTCGGGGAGATTAGTAAGTCTATAATATTAAAATTAAAACCATTATAATATCTAAGGATATAATTTTTAATAAATAGACCCTAATAGGAATTATTAGAATGAAAGATTATGATTTCTTTGATAGAAATCTTGATTCTTTATTAATCGATTTAATTAAAGAATTATTAGATAATAAAGCTTAATGATATATCCTAATTAAGTTCCTTGAAGAACTACCTTTATTATGAATATAATTATATACTACTGATTTAAATAAAAATACTACTGAAGTCCCTAAAGCTATTATACTAAAGAGATAAGGGGAGATATAAATAAAAGATAGGATAGTAAACCTATTAGAGAAGGATAATTCTAAGAATCCTATAGATTCCGATAGATTACTAAATTAAAACTCTATAATAGATATACTATTATCTATACTAAATTTAGTATATAAAGATAAATTAATTCCGGAGCTATAGAGATCTATTAGAATCTATAAGAAAACTTAAAACTAAGAAGAAACTAAATTAATACCTATTTTATTAACTCTAGCTTTACTTTATAAATCTTATAAAAAGACCCTAGCTCCAGAATAACTACTATAACGATCTGAGTAAATTAAAAAGCCTATTTATATAATGATTAAATATCTAGAATATTATTTAACTACTATTAATCTATATATTATAGAGATCATAATTAAATCCCTTTCTAGTGAATTTCTAGATGAAATCTATACTTTTTCTATATTAATCTTGACCAATTTAATCCCTAATAATAATAGATATATTCCTGAATTATAGAAAAATATAATAAAATATAAAGAATATACTAAATAGCTTAATGTTATACATTAAAAGTTATAAGCTTAGTTGAAAAATAGAATCTAGTGTATGATTAACCGTATAAATAGCCTTAAGAAACGAAAGCCTCTTACCTTAAGATAGATCTTTAATATTAAAGATAATAGATACTATAAAGTAAGATTAGTAGTTAAAGGATTCTATTAAATCAAAGATATCGATTTCTATAAGATCTATACTATTATAGCTAAATCCATAAGTTTCAAGATTTTTACAGTAATTTTAGTTACTAAAAAATAACCTATATACTATATTAATATAAAAACTACCTTTCTGAATATAGATTTAAAAGAAAGTATTTTCATTAAACTCCCTAATAGTTATCAGAAAGATCCCAATAAAATTGGGATTCTAGAAAAAACCCTTTATAGCCTAAAACAAAGCCCTTATAAATAGTATATTATACTATAAGATACCCTAATCGCTATGGGTTTTAAGAGAATTAATGCAGACTATTCAGTCTTTATATATAATTTGGATAAAAGACTATCTATCTATATCTTGATCTATATTAATAATATTATAATACTATCCCTATCTTCTAAGATAATTTCTAAGATAAAGAACAATCTAACAAAGTACTTTAAGATCATAGATAATATATCACGTGCCAGACAAGTCACGTGTTCTAGTCATGTGCAATGAGTCAGGTGACCTTATAAGTCACATGATATGGGTTACGTGTCCGATGTTAAGTGACGAGACTAATATAGTAAAGATGGATGGGAAGCCTCAGACTAAGTCCTATGACTTGGAGAAGAAAAGGATAGCGCGCTCTCTGATTCCTTTCTCTTCCCTTCTTTCTCTAAGTTTAGTTATTTGAATTGATGTATCTTTTCTCTATATTAGGACAGCTTATGATATATAACTAAATTTTATCCTATACTTTCTTTAGAGTAATACTATATAGATCTTTATTATAATTAGCCTTAGTTTACCTTTATACTTTATACTAAATAATCTCGAATTAAAGATCTATTAATCTGATAAATTAGGATAGCTCTTACTGATCTATCCAAGAAATAGAAGGTCTATAACTAAACCGAAGAAGAAGAATACTTTAATACTTCTAATATCCTTATTGGTGATATTATTAGTGGAGGAGATATTAAAACTGGAAACCCTAAACCTCAATTTTATCTTAAGTTTATCTCTTAATAGTTAGATTTAATTACTATACACTAGATACTTATAAAGATTAAGGTAAAGAAATAATATAAAGCTTTTATTACTATCTATAAAAAGATAGTGAAATAATGGAGAAATCTTAATAAACTAAACTAAAAGTAAGGTGCTAAGATTTATAATCTTAAGAAAGAGAATTCCGAACTTACTAAAATATTGGAAGAATAATAATCCTAATTTTAGAGATTAAAAGCTAATAATATTAACTCTATTATATAAGAGTAAAAGGAAGTTATAAACTAATATAGACTTATATATAAGAGTCAAAATAAAGCTTATACTATACTAAATACTACTATAGTAAAAGAAAAAGAATTTATAACTTATCTTTATACTATTAAAAGAAATTAGTAGGCTATAGAGAAGAAGCGAGATATTATTGCTTTTAAATACTATAAACTTTTTTAGAACCCTTAGCTTACTACTCTATCGGTAAAATCTAATACTACTAATAATCTTAGTCCTAGCTTTGACTTATCTAATATTACTACAGTCCATTGAGAGAGGATAGAGAAATCTACAAAAATACCTAATACTCCATTATTAGATAATAGAAAGTTAGTCCGCTTCGAGAACTGGGAGGCTACTATCTGTATAAAATTTATAGCTAATATAGACTATTACTCTATCGCTATATACCGAATATTATACATTTAGAGTCACTATACTAGAAAGACTTAATAGTATATATCGCTTTACTTCTTGTTAATCTTTTTAAATCTATATAAGGATATAGATAATATTATAGAATACCTGAAAAATATATTTATAAAAAATAACTGTAAGGCTATTACAGCTTTTTAATACTAAAAATTAAAGATAAACCTCTATAATAATTTTAATAACTTTATTAATAAATTTATATGACTAGCTGAAAAGGCTAATATTTCTCTAGATAATTAGAAAAATGAACTCTATAAAAAGCTACTATCTATACTCAAGAGCTAAATAATATTCTTTAAAATAGATAAGAATACCAATACTAAGAAATTTATTAAGGTTTATACTAACCTAGCCTATAAAATCAGTAAATAGTTAAAAAACTTAAAAGGTATTTATATTAGCAGAAAGAGTATTAGTAGTGGATCTTACTCTTTTATAGTAATTTTGTTATTAACTCTTAAAGTAAAAACTGAAGGATCTTTGGAGTTTTTCTATATCCCCTTATTTTCTTCTAAATAAGCTATTTTGATAAAGGAAGATAAATATTTTAACTATAAAAAACAAAGCTATATAATATATAATTACTCTAAAAAGAAATCTATAGTCGCTATTACTTAACTAGTAATAGACCTAGTGAGACTTAAAAAACCTAACAATTTAGGAAAAGTCCTTACCTGGACGAAGTCTTTTTCCTAAGTAAATTAAAAGTATCTCTTTTTACATTAAATTTACAGAAATTACTCAGAAATCCCCAAAATAGCTTAGTTTTTAATATAGAGCTTATTCTAAATAGATAATCTTTCTCAATTTCTATATTAAGTAATATTAGAGTAGATAGATTAATCTTTATTAATACTATATTAGTAGGATTACTAACCTAATATAGTATTCAGACTTAATAATTACTAAAGAAATATCCAATAAATAGATTTAATAGTAAGGTATCTAGACCTATTAGTCATACTATAGTTCTTACTATTCATATAGATAAATATATTTAGCAATAGATTCCTATACTAGTAGTAGATTTAGGAAAATATAATTTAATTTTTAGATAACTCTAGTTTACTGAAAATAATATCTTTTTAGACTATAGACATTAATAAATAATATAGCTTTATGAAGTATTTTTCTTTAAAGAAGTTATAAGCTAAATAGTAGTACCCACCCCTATTATAATCTTAAAGAATCTATAAAACAGCATAACTCATCAGCTAGATATTAATTAATAGAATAAAATAATAGAAAAGTAGAAATTAAGAAAAATAAATCTTTATCGTAATAAAGAAAACTAATAATACCTATTACTTCACCATCATTAAGATAGATAATAGTAAAAGATAAATCTGGAAAAAATATAATGGAACTTAAATAATATAACTCCCTTATAGATACCAAGTATCACTACTTTTAAGCTATAATACTCCATTAACATTAATATTGTTAGCTCTAAAACATTTTATCGATTAGAAATAAAATCATAAACTAACCCTAAGACTAAAGTCTTTATAACCTCTCTTTACGAAATTAATAATATTCTAAAAGCAAAAAAAATCAAAGACTCTAAAGAAGTAGAAATCCTAAAAATTTTACTAATTAAATACCATAATTTATCAAATATATTTCTAAAAAAGAAGTCTAATAAGCTACTACTATAATAAAAGGGAGTTAACTATAATATTATCTTACAAAAAAAAGCTAATCTAAAATACTATCTACTTTATAAATTATTAACTAAAAAACTCCAAAAAGCTAAGAAGTATATATTAAAAAACTTAGATAAAAGATTTATTATCCCCAATTCCTCCCTTTATATATTACTAATCCTTATAGTAAGAAAACAGAATAAAAGACTCTATTTCTATATTAATTACTAAAAACTAAACACCATTATAAAGAAAGACTATTACTCTTTACTTCTAATTAATGAAATTCTTTAGAGAACTAATAAAATAAATTTCTTTATAAAAATTAATATCTAGTAGAGTTTTTATAAGATTAAAATAATAGAAAGAATAGAAGATTTAACTATATTTTAGATTTACTATAAATTATTTAAATATAAAATAATACTATTTAGGTTAACGAATAGTCTAGTAATATTCCAATACTTTATAAATAATATACTAAAGGACTATATAGATAAGTATACTATTGTTTTCGTAGATAATATCTTTATTTATAGTAAAATAATTAAAAACTATCACTAATATATATATAAAATCCTTAAGAAACTATAAACTACCAGTTTATAAATAGCTATTAACAAATACAAGTTTTTAGTATAAAAGACCAAATTTCTTAGATTTATTATCAGTATACAAAGTATTACAGTTAATCCTAAGAAGATCTAAATTATTCAAAATTAAAGATTCCCTAATATAGTAAAGAATATATAAAGTTTCTTTAGATTCTATAATTTTTACTAATAATTTATATAATATTATAGTAAGATCTCTAAATCTTTACACCGATTAACCTATAAAAATATTAATTAAAAATAGAATAAGAAATATAAAGCTACATTCTAGAGAATAAAGATTATTCTCCTAACCGCCCTAATTTTACAATACTACAACCCAACTCTTTCAACCTAATTAGAAATAGATACTTCTGATAGCATTATTAAAGTAATAATAATTTAGTATAATAAGGATAATAACTTCTAACACTTAATAATATTCTTTTCGAAGACTATATAACTAACTAAATTAAACTATAAAATTCGAAATAAGGAATTACTAACCATAGTACAAGCACTGCAGAAATAGAGATCTAAGCTACTCAGTCTAGTAACAATTAAATCTCTTAGTATCTTAACGGATTATTAATTTTTTAAGTACTTTATAAAGAATCGATAACTTAATTAATAATAGATATAATAGACTGAATTCCTATCTTAATTCTATTTCACTATTAAATACTGACTAGGAAAAAAGAATATAATTACTAATATCTTATCCTGGAAAAATATCCCTTACACTGATAATAATAAATAAACCATTATACTCTCTAAAGACCGTTTTAAGAACCTGATAAAAAAATAAGTACTTAAGTAGCTATAAACTATTATACCTATTCTCCTAATAGATAACAATAGTAAAGACTTATTATTAATAGAATCTCTAAATATTATTAATAAAGTCCTATAAATAAATAGAAAAGACCTAATAGTTTAAAAATATTATAACTCAATAAGTACTAACAATTCTATATAGACTATATAGGAAGGATTACTTCTCTATCATTCAAAATTAAAAGTACTAGATTTAAACTACCTTAGAGTAAGACTCCTTAACGAAATACATTAATAATCCCTAATTACTTATCTAGATATTAGAAAACTAAAGAGACTAATTTCTACTTAATATCACTAGTATAAATAGGCTATAGATATAAAACAATATATCAATAACTACTTAATCTATAAACAAATAAAGATATAGCGAGATTAGACTCCCGGATTATTATACCCTATCGAAATCCTGAACCAACTATAAGAGTATCTCATAATGGATTTTCAATCTTTCCTAAAGGATAAATATAGATTTAATGTAGTCTTTGTGATTATATATAGATTGATAAAATAACCAATCTCCATTCTCTACCACAAAAAAATAAATACAAAGAAAATGGCCTAATTATTCATTAATAATATTATCAGAGTTATTAGTATCCCTATCTCGATTATATCAAACCGTAAAGGACAATTTATCTCCGAATTCTAGATTGAGTTCTATTAAATCCTAGGAATTAAGAGAAAACTCTCTATACTATATTATTTATAAATAGATAGCTAAAGTAAAATCGTAAATTAATATATAGTTTAGTATCTCCGACCCTATATTAAATATTATTAAGAAGATTAGTTAGACTACTTAGCTATAGTGGACTTTATAGCTTTAGTACTTCTATAAAAAACGATAAGGAACTCTCTATTTTATATAGAGAAAGACTATAATTTGCCGATAACGTTTAATTAGAGAGACTATAAAACCCTAAAAGATAATACTCGAGAAACCTCCGATATAATTTCTTACCTATATAATATCTAAAAAGATATAAAAAAGCTTATAATAAAATCACAGAAACACTAAGCCTAACAGGCGAATCGATACCATCACGAGATTAATTTTAATATAAAAGATCTAGTCTTTATTATAATAAGAGACTAGCTAAAAAATAGATCTAACAGAAAACTCTCGGATATCGCTAACGGACTATATAAGATCTTAAGTAAAGAAGGATATTTATTTAAACTAAAACTATCCCCCTTAATAAAAGTATACCCTATTTTCTATATAAACAAACTATAGAAAGTAGTAATAACACTCTTATTAACAAGTTAGTATAAGGATCTACTATCCTCGATTTAGATTAGAAAGATAGATAAATAGGAAATCGAGAGAATTTTTGATATAAAATTATACTATAAGAAACTGAAATACTAAGTTTAATAGTTTAGTTATAATATTAATTTAACATAGTACCCTACTAAGAATTTCAAAAACTCTATAAATAAGATCGAAGAATTCCATAATAATCACTTTATAAAGCCCGGATCCCTAAGACAATTATAAATATAGAAGAAAGCTATAGTAAATAATCAACTCCTAGATGATCACTCAGATAATAATAGACTAGTTGAATTGTGATGACTTTACCATTTCAAAGGACTGAAATACAGTTTTATAAGGGGAATATTACATATTAGACGAGTTACGTGTTCTAGTTATATATAATAAGTTAGGTGACTTTGTAAGTCACATGATATAGGTTATATATCCGATGTCAAATAACGAGACTAATATAGTAGAGATGGATGGGAAGCCTCAGGCTAAGTCCTATGACTTAACGTATTCGGTAAGCGAGCTGCGCATGTAAGCCAGCTGCGCACCCCACCCAAAACGCGTCCATGAATCCGGCTTA